>JABWTJ010000116.1:0-1257500 GCA_016801875.1 Solanum sitiens
AGCAACCCATACTACTACTCCCACTTAATGCTCCTACTAGGTAACTAATGTGTATTAAGCACTTCACGACATACATACACAATATCAACAATATACAATTTATCTAATTTCCAATCAATTCCTTTGTGGGAGTTAGATTAACCGACAAAGACCATGAGAGCTTGACATGGAATCCTGATATTAACCCCTATCGGATGAGGGATCCTTACTTGCCTAGTGTAAGGTCATGCTTCTTAGCGTTTACATGGCTTTTCCAATAGCTACACCTATGCGGGCACATAGTTAAGGGATAAGGAGATTGTTACTAAGTAACTCACTCTCTACTAACGAGGAGTACTCATCTCAAGAGATACTTTGGATTGCAACATCTCAACTAACGAAGTGCAATCCACCTCCCCTTCATATCCTCTCGGTGCTAGGCATAACTCCACACGGATTTCTCAACAGAATAGTCTATCTTAGAAAGCTCACTAGGAAATGGAGAGGTTGTTACTAGACACTACATCTCAACTCACGAAGTGTGTCCACCTCAAGATTTCCCCTTTTTGCTCAACTTGACATAATACAAATCTTAAAAGAGTGTGTGTGTACATGTACACACCTTGCATATAAGCATCATTTCATTATCATCGAGTTCTACTCATACTTTAACCTTGATTCATCAAGCTACACACTCTACATACTTCTCATAATCATATACTTCATTTAGACATAAACTAGGTCAAACATGCAATTCAAGCTACATCAAACACAACACAAGACCCATTTCCAATATATCTTCATTTAACATATTAGACCTTCAAGATCACATACTCAAACCATACTAAGTAACATCAAGTTCATTAATTAGCACTGCCACCCATAAGGTGGACCATACCACTCAAATAGCAATTCATAATTAGAATTATACAATGAGAGCAACTCATCAACAAATCAAACCATCATTACCCACAAGCAATTTATCAATATTTCACCATATTAAGGCCCTTAGGGCAGTAGCTACACCAACATGACAAATACAAGAAGACCCAAGTTCATACCCTACTCAAATCATGCTCACATAACCCATTTTCAAGTCAAAATTTGAAGTATGCATAAACAAGAGTTTCATGGAGTTTTAACATCAAAACCATCTATACAAACCAAGATAAATACATTTAAACCATTAGAACTTAGTTACAAGAAGACCCATCATAGAAATCAAAGTTTAGAAGAAGTTGAGTTTAAAACCCCTTTTTGAAAACCATTTTGGAAGTTGGCTTCTTGAATGGAAAGGTATTCAAGAATGGATACCATACCTTTATGAGAAAGAAACCCACGAATTTGATGAAGAAACAAGTCCAAAGCAGCCCTCCTTTCCCTCCTTGAGCCTTGGCTTCAATGGTGACTTTGAGAGAGTTTTCTTTTTAGAGAGAGAGTTTGAATGTTGAAGTGAGGGGGTCTTGTCTAGGTCTAGGGTTTAAAACTAATTTAATATAACCTAAAAATACCAAAATTATACACCTAGGTTCTCATAAGACTTGGGGTGTATTTACATAAAACACCCCAAGTTGGCAGCCTTAAGTCGTGCACTGGCAGGCCTCGTCGACGAGACCTCCTCGACGGACCGTCACGTTCACCACGGACCATCATGGAGTCCCGTCGAGGAACACTTGGCTCCAACTGGAGCCTGTCCAAGTTCCACTCTCTGTCACTCGCGATGCCCTGGATCAACGGACCGTCGCCATGGTCGTCCTGAGCCACTGATGGGCAGACTTTGCCCAAGTCTTAGGCCCTTCATCTAGGGCCCCTTGTGGGTTCTAGGTGGGGTTGTGCCCGGACGTCAAACCCCTAAACTAAGTCGTCTAGGTCTAAGGAACATCCGACGCATGTTTCAAGTAAAACGAACACATAAAACTCATCCAAACTCGCCAAGACATACAAGTACATTCTAAGGCATACCATCCGAACGTCATGGACGTTTTTGGTCGATTGAACTCCAAACTTAACCAAACTTTGCACACTGCCTAAGGACATCAAACTAACTCCGTTTAACTTAAAATTAACTCCAGAAACAACCATGAGGCTCTAGTTCACCTTAGTTCATTTTTGGGGCGTTATATTCTCCCCCACTTGGAATAACATTCGTCCTCGAATGACACTTAAATTTTAAGAACAACAAGGACTCACTTAGCATCATATAATACACTTAGATCATGATCAAAACACTAACAATCAAAGCATCCACTAGCAAGGAACATCATTTTACATTTTCAACACTTAGCAACATAGGCAACTTTCACCAATTTTCACAAAGTCAAAAATTCAACCTCAATCTTTTTTTTTTATGGAGGAACTACCTTCTCCAACGTTAAAAAAAATGCTCATAAACAATGCCTTTATACACATTGAAACTAAAATTCAAGACAAAACAATTTTCTTCAAAATGCAAAATTTTTTTTTTTTTTACAGTGAAGTTGACTGCCATCTTACAAAATTTTTGAAAAAATTCATTCTCTAAGCAATTCATCAAGACGACATGATCATAGGAACTATAAAATCATATATACTCATTTCATAACACAAAAGCAACAATAACCAAGAGTTGAGACTTACCAAAACCATCAATCCGGTTTAATTATCCTTTCTAGCCCCCATCCCATAGGAAGGGTTCTTCTTGGGAGCATTAGGATCTAGGGAAGCTTGATTGACATCTCTCCCCCTTGATTTAAGGTTTGGGCAGTCCCTCATCTTGTGGCCTCTATTACCACATGCAAAACAACCATCCGTTCCGGCAAGACACTTACCCCATGTTGCTTGCCACAAGTAGGGCACCTAGCCCTTTCATAGGAATGACCACCACCTTGAGAAGATTGATTTGGAGCCCTATCCTTGTTCCCCATAGAAGAATCTTGGGGATAAACCCTCTTCTTAGGTGTTTGGTGACTAGAATCATCCGACCTAGGTCTCTTACCCTCTTGCTTTATCTCCCTAATTTTGGACTCCTCAATTTGTTGCGCATAAACCATGAGCCTAAAGATATCCATGTCATTAATAAGCATAGCCGTACGACACTCTTTTTGCACCAATCTAGACACGCCCATCACAAACTTGTTCATCCTAGCCCTAGGGTTGGCTACCATGTTTGGGGCATACTTAGAGAGTTGGGTGAATTTGAGAGAGTACTCTTGCACACTCATTCCCCCTTGACGGAGGTTCATGATTTCAACCATCTTCTTCTCCCTCCACTCTAAAGGAAAGAATCTATCTAGGAAAGCCTCTTTGAATTCCTCCCAATCAACCGGTCCTCTTTCTAAGTGTCTCTCACCCCTCCATTGCTCATACCACACTTGAGCAACATCCTTAAGTTGGTAAGCGGCCAATTCTGCTTTCTCCCTAGGGGTCACACCCATAGCATCTACCACCTTGAAAACCTCATCTATAAAGCCTTGTGGATCTTCATCCACCTTAGTGCCATGAAAGGTAGGAGGGTTCATCCTCATGAAATCCCGAATCCTAGAAGCGGGAGTACTAGCATTTGGTTGGGGACTATCTCCTAGGTTAGCTTGGCCCACAAAGTGATTGTTGACAACTTGAGCTTGAGCCGTCATGAGTTGGGTCAAGTTCATTAGGGCAGCCCTCAACTCTGCATTAGTCATATCACCCTCAACAAAAGGAGCTTGAGGCATAGGAGGAACTTGAGGTCCTTGAGGTTCCGGAGGCACTTGAGGTTCTTGAAGAGGAACCTACTCATTTTCCTCCCCTAAGCCAACAATAGGAACTTGGTCAACATGGGGAAGGACTCTCTTATTTTGTACACCTCCCTCCTCCCTTCTAGCGGTCGATCTCCTCGTATTCATGTCCTAAAAACACAAAAGAAGAGGTTGAGAATAGACATCTTATATACTCAACTCTAAGGCACGATACTAAAATAGCAAAGAAAGTGAAACTTCTAGCATCCTATAGCCTCTTGTCCATGGATGTGTCGCGACTCACACCAATGACCAAGATACTACTAGATGTGGCTTGCGAGACTTTCAGACCTTAAACTATTTCCCAAAACCTTATGCTCTGATACCAAGTCTTGTCACGACCCGAAAGCACCCCCTAGAAGTTAGGGAAAACTTTCGAATCGTGATCGGGCGTACTTGACCCCTTTGGGGTCTCGTACAAGCCCTCTAACTAGCATTCATAACATAAAGCATGAAAAGTAGTGCGGAAATTAAAACTTTTCACGATAATAATAACAAAAGGAGTCTTTTCATAAATACTAAGAAATCTTATCGTCACAAGCCAACTTAAAGACACATCTTGGAATCTTAGGGACACGGCCCTTTACAATAAAAGTAAATACATTTTTTTTAAGTATTAATAAAGAAACTAAGAAACATAAAACTATGTCCTCGAATATATGAGGACATACCCAATCCTTGAGAGATAGAATTCCCAAGCTTCAACTCCGATCCTCCAAAAAGGCTTCCAACCTATACTCATAAGGTATATAAAAGTATGGGGTTAGTACAACAATGTACTAAGTATGGCATATGCAAAAACATGCAAAAAGGGACATTTTAGTAAAGATAGCTTTTATGCAATTCAAATATAACCTTCATGAATCTAGAAGCAAACCACATAAGAATCAACAATTAACACTTTATGGCTATCTTACCAAACTTAAAGTAAACAAAAGGAACATTTCAATTAACCTTGCTAAACTTACAATAAAATTGAATAAAGCATGATAGTGAACATTTTGAATTCTTACAATGAAGACCTTACAGTGAAAGGCACGGTCCAAGTCATATGAACCCTTTTTCTTTGAAGTTGCCCTAACCCAAGGTTATTCTAAGACTCCCTAAGGTGAGCCAAGAAGGGACTCTCATTACACCTCCCTTCAAAGCACACCAAAGCGACCCTTAAAACTACCTAATCTTAGTCTTACTTCGTTAGAAATCAAATCCACGCCCTTGGATAACATATGCAAAACACTTATGGAAATATAGGTCATACCAAGTGCAATGTGAGAGTAGCATCCCATACTCCCACTCCCACTTAGTACTCCTAATGGATTCCATTTACTCAAGTACTCCACAATAATCCTCCATAACACTACAACATAGTACTCATTCACACAGATTTCATGAAGGTACTCTTCTCCCGTAGTAGGTATAGGTCACACCAAGTGCAATGTGAGAATAGCATCCCATACTACTACTCCCGCTCAATGATCCTACTTGGTAACTAATGTGGATTGAGCACTTCACGACATACATACACAATTTCAACAATACACAAGATAATTAGTTTCAAATCAATTCTTTTGTGGGAGTTAGCTTAACCGACAAAGACCATGAGAGCTAGACATGGAATCCCGATATTAACCCCTATCGGATGAGGGATCCTTACTTGCCTAGTGTAAGGTCATGCTTCTTAGCGTTTACATGGCTTTTCCAATAGCTACACCTATGCGGGCACATAGTTAAGGGATAAGGAGATTGTAACTAAGTAACTCACTCTCTACTAACGAGGAGTACTCATCTCAAGAGGTACTTTGGATTGCAACATCTCAACTAACGAAGTGCAATCCACCTCCCCTTCATATCCTCTCGGTGCTAGGCATAACTCCACACGGATTTCTCAACATAATAGTCTATCTTAGAAAGCTCACTATGAAATGGAGAGGTTCTTACTAGACACTACATCTCAACTCACGAAGTGTGTCCACCTCAAGATTTCCCCTTTTTGCTCAACTTGACATAATACAAATCTTAAAAGAGTGTGTGTGTACATGTACACACCTTGCATATAAGCATCATTTCATTATCATCGAGTTCTACTCATACTTTAACCTTGATTCATCAAGCTACACACTCTACATACTTCTCATAATCATATACTTCATTTAGACATAAACTAGGTCAAACATGCAATTCAAGCTACATCAAACACAACACAAGACCCATTTCCAATATATCTTCATTTCACATATTAGACCTTCAAGATCACATACTCAAACCATACTAAGTAACATCAAGTTCATCAATTAGCACCGCCACCCATAAGGTGGACCATACCACTCAAATAGCAATTCATAATAAGAATTATACAATGAGAGCAACTCATCAACAAATCAAACCATCATTACCCATAAGCAATTTATCAATATTTCACCATATTAAGGCCCTTAGGGCAGTAGCTACACCAACATGACAAATACAAGAAGACCCAAGTTCATACCCTACTCAAATCATGCTCACATAACCCATTTTCAAGTCAAAATTTGAAGTATGCATAAACAAGAGTTTCATGGAGTTTTAACATCAAAACCATCTATACAAACCAAGATAAATACATTTAAACCATTAGAACTTAGTTACAAGAAGACCCATCATAGAAATCAAAGTTTAGAAGAAGTTGAGTTTAAAACCCCTTTTTGAAAACCATTTTGGAAGTTGGCTTCTTGAATGGAAAGGTATTCAAGAATGGATACCATACCTTTATGAGAAAGAAACCCACGAATTTGATGAAGAAACAAGTCCAAAGCAGCCCTCCTTTCCCTCCTTGAGCCTTGGCTTCAATGGTGACTTTGAGAGAGTTTTCTTTTTAAAGAGAGAGTTTGAATGTTGAAGTGAGGGGGTCTTGTCTAGGTCTAGGGTTTAAAACTAATTTAATATAACCTAAAAATACCAAAATTATACACCTAGGGTCTTATAAGACTTGGGGTGTATTTACATAAAACACCCCAAGTTGGCAGCCTTAAGTCGTGCACTGGCAGGCCTCGTCGACGAGACCTCCTCGACGGACCGTCACGTTCACCACGGACCATCATGGAGTCCCGTCGAGGAACACTTGGCTCCAACTGGAGCCTGTCCAAGTTCCACTCTCTGTCACTCACGATGCCCTGGATCGACGGACCGTCCTGAGTGCAACGGACCGTCGCCATGGTCGTCGTGAGCCACTGATGGGCAGACTTTGCCCAAGTCTTGGGCCCTTCATCTAGGGCCCCTTGTGGGTCCTAGGTGGGGTCGTGCCCGGACGTCAAACCCCTAAACTAAGTCGTCTAGGTCTAAGGAACATCCGACGCATGTTTCAAGTAAAACGAACACATAAAACTCATCCAAACTCGCCAAGACATACAAGTACATTCTAAGGCATACCATCCGAACGTCATGGACGTTTTTGGTCGATTGAACTCCAAACTTAACCAAACTTTGCACACTGCCTAAGGACACCAAACTAACTCCGTTTAACTTAAAATTAACTCAAGAAACAACCATGAGGCTCTAGTTCACCTTAGTTCATTTTTGGGGCGTTATACCGGTCGTGACAAGGCTTGTCTTGGATATCAAGCCTAACCTTTGAAGAACCACCATCATAAGACCTTGCCCTCTTGGAATACTTACTCTTTCTCTTAACCCTTGTCTCTTCCACTAGTTGAGCATGAACCATGAGACAAAAAATATTTATATATATCATGTAGCATAGCCGAACGACATTCTTCCTTCATGTCATCCAACACCTCCATCACAAAGCAACTAATTTCATCCCTAGGGTCGAATACCAAAGAAGGAGCATACCTTGACAATTTAGTATATTTCAAAGAGTAGTCAAGTACACTCATACCTCCTTGACGAAGGTTGATTAATTCTTCAACTTTGGATTCCCTCTTCTCCATACGAAAGAACATATCAAGAAAATCCTTCTTGAAAATCTCCCAAGTCACCGGTCCACCCCTTAAGGGCATATTATCTCTCCATTGGACGTACCAAGTTTGGGCCACATCTTTGAGTTGATAAGTGGCTAACTCGGCCTTCTCACTAGTAGTCTGCCACATAGTATAGAGGATCTTGTAGTTTTAATCAATGAACTCTTGGGGGTCTTCATTACTTTTGGACCCATAGAAAGTGGGGGGATTCATCCTCGTGAAATCCCTCAAACGGGAGGCCATGGTGCCAACATGTTTGTTTCTTCGGGGTCCAACCTCCTGGTTAGCTTGGGCCGTCATGGCTTGTGCTAAAGTAGTGACGGCTTGTGCTTGTAGTAATGGTTTGGGCCATTTGGAGAAAGGCTGCCCTTATATGCCCATCCATCAAAGGTGGAGGATTGAACGGAGCTTGATCATCATTAGCAACTTCTTCAAAAGGAGGGACTTGATTGCCTCGGGGAGGAACTCCCACAATAACAATCTCTTTATCAAATCTTCGAGTGGATGTTCTTCGAGTATTCATTGCCTATAATAACAATAAAAGGATTAGATTCTAAGGAAACATAGAGTCAACACTCTCAAGGCACGATATTGTATTCCCAAAAAAAGGAGAATTTCCTAAGCATCATATAGTTTCCTATTCATAAGTGTGGCGCGCTTCACAATTATGAGTAAGAATCTACATATACTTGGTTGAGTGAGACATTGACTCTAAAGATATTCAACCTCATGCTCTGATACAAAGTTTGTCACATCCACGGAGCACCCCCTAGATGTTACCGGCATTGTCGTCCTCGAAGAGGACTAAGACTAGCCTCTTAGCTAACATCATTACATTCATAGGTTAAAAATGCGGAAAATTTGAAATAATTTCTTCTATCTATCATGAGGTTGACATAGACCTCTCACATACACATAATATATTCATATCGAGTATAAATAGACCCTTCGCATACGAAGATTACATAGTCTTCTACTTTAATTGCATATATATATATACATATATATATACATATATATATATACATATATATATAGATACATATATATATATATATATATATATAGATACATATATATAGATACATATATATATATACATATATATATATATATATATATACATATATATATACATATATATATATACATATATATATGTATATGTATATATATATATATGTATATGTATATATATGTATATATATATATGTATATATATATATATATAAGAAATAACATAGTCTTAAAACCGGATGTCTTCTCTTATCACCATCTAAACAAGAGTATAACAATTGGGCATAGCCCATACATCAATACAATTAAATCCACATATAGGCTATACAATCCTTAGTACTTAAATGAAGGGAAATGAACATATTGTCTTTAAGACTAAGGAATATCCAAAGCTAGAAAATGGCATTGTCCTCGAAGTAGTGAGGACCTACCCAACTTTGAGAATGAGGATCCAAGTCTTCTTCAAATGTCGTCACAAGCCCTTCAATGACCGGAACCTAAAATGTTGGGGAAAAGGGAGAAGATGGAGTTAGCGCATCACTTGTACTAAGTATGGGACCATATGCACACACAACATAAGATCATGCTAAAAATGGACATTTCATTTGAAATATGCCATTTACTTTGAAAAGCCTTATGCACATTCAAAGACCAATAAAAGTCTATCATACATATTCATTATGTCAATACCATGTAATTCACAAGATCAGCAATAATAAGTATACTTAAGTGAACATGCATATCAACATAATTTAGCACCTAGTCAATACAACTCTATCATCAAGTTATAACATCAACAAACATATATAAGAGTTCATAACATCATAACCAAAGCAAGACCATTACTCATGAACCCTCATTAAGTCTACTACTGCAATGACTAAGAAAATCCTCATAACTTTACTCAATCAAGTAAACCTAACAAGAACCACAACTAATAACCAACTTCACATACTATATCATTTAGAATCATCATCATCATCATCATCATACTTTAGCAATAGATACCAAACATATGTTCAAAAGTGAAACTATGATCATATAGTGTCATGAAAATGTAAGATCATCATGTACGTAACATTTACATTTATAAGCATTTACATACATAAGAACATCCTTCTAAAACTTCCTTCAAGGCTAACTAGTGCAATGTATAGGTACAGTTCCATACCCCTACATAGACTAAGCTAATACCGCCTTAGGTCATCCTAGTTAGAGTTCATTCCATTACTTCATTTTACCTTTTGGGAACATCTTGACTTAATCATCGCAAGTATCATATAATCTACCAAGAAACATCATTCTTCTACATAAGGTAATACACATAGTGACTCTACCATAGTCTACTAGAGATTCATATCATCAACTAAGAGAACTCATGCTTTGACCTCACATAAACACATATACATAAATACCTTTACAATACTCACATAATTAAGGTGTAACATGATAAAAA
The DNA here is from genome assembly GCA_016801875.1 of Solanum sitiens. NCBI lineage: Eukaryota > Viridiplantae > Streptophyta > Magnoliopsida > Solanales > Solanaceae > Solanum > Solanum sitiens. The sequence continues at coordinate 10,158 of JABWTJ010000116.1, forward strand.
TAGAATGCATAAATTAATGCCGATGAGGTCACATTGATTCACAATTTATAAAGTAATGCCGACAAGGCCGCATTGGTCACAAGTCTAACACTTAAGCACCGCCACCATAAGTGGACCATGCAAAATATCATTACTATCTAAGGCCTATATTACACAATATAGAGAAAGTTAGGTCAACATACCATTGATCCAACCTCACAACTTCAATCCATAGCCGATTCATCCAACACGACATACCAAGTCTCTTACCAATAGCCATAGATTACAATTCAACCCAACAATTACCATGTACAATGAATAAAATATAATAAAATATGAATTAATCAAATTAGGGAAGCCTACTCATAATTGTAGCATGATCCTTTTATAATTCAATAGCCCTAATCAAACTACACAATAATTAAATAGCATTAAGACAAAATCAAATCACCCATAACATAGTCAAAAACTAAGGTCTCATGAATTGCATAGGTTCATAGAGTTTTTAGGTTAAAATCATCAAATTAATATCAATTCAATAAATATACAATGATTCAAAATGTTTTATGCAAGAACCCATGGTTAGATATCAAAATTGGACAATTTCATCTTTGAAAGACTTTAGAAATCACTTTGAAGTTTGGTTCCTTGAAGAAAAGAGATTCAAGGATGAATATCATACCTCAATTGATGCTAGATGAAGAATTTGATGAAGAATTGATGGAGAAATCACAAAGAATCTTCAATCCAAGCTCTATCTTGAGTTTTGACTTCAATGGAGTTCTAGAGAGTTTCTTAGACATTTTGGGTTTTTATTTGGAATAATGAATTCATCTAGATGTTTAGGACTTATAAAACCACTTAAATACCCAAAAAAAACTCCTAGGAAACCGCGCACTTATTTATTTGGACGTGGGGTAAATTTCCCAATTCACCCCTACATTTAACAGTGAACCAGCGAGCAGTTGCAGGCACCATCGACAGTTGCCCATCGACGGGGCGTTGGTCCCTTGACGGGCTGTACTGTCTGACCGACTATGGGTTCAGAGACTTGCCTTTGGGATCTTAATCTCCATAGGCTAAGTTCTCACCCACGCCTCCCACCTACGGGGCGTCTTGTACAAGACCTTGACATCATTCATTGCATACATGTATGAAAAGTAGTGCAGAATTTAAACTTTTCACACGAAATATCATAACAACATATTTCATATTAAAATCATGGGGAAATACTAAGTCTCAACATATGCCAATCTTAGACTCAAGAATAAGTGGGACACGGCCCATACAATACGAAATATAGTTCTACAATCAATGAAAGCAAAACATGATACGAGCTCTAGGAATAAAATTTCCCCCCTTCCACTCTAAAATAGGTTCAATTGGAAAATTGAACTTGACAATTCTAGTTCTACAATCAATGTAAGCAAAACAATCATGCAACCAATCCATCCCCAAAATGACATTAAAATCGACCATATCAAGTTCTACTTTATGTCATCCAACACCTCCGTCACAAAGCGGCTCATTTTATCCCTAAGGTCGGAAACCAAAGAAGGAGCATACTCTGACAATTTAGTATATTTCAAAGAGTAGTCAAGTACACTCATACCTCCTTGACGAAAGTTGATAAATTCTTCCACTTTTCTTCCCTCTTCTACCTACAAAAGAACCTATCACGAAAAGCGTTCTTGAAAATCTCCTAAGTCACCGATCCACATTTTTCGTCTCATGGTTCATGCTCAACTAGTGTAAGAGACAAGGGTTAAGTGAAAGAGTATGGATGCCAAGAGGGAAAGGTCTTATGATGGTGGTTCTTCTAAGAGTAGGCTTGATGTTCTATACAAGCCTAAGTTCAAGAAGAGGTTTTCAAACCAAGTTCCTTCAAATTTCTCCAAGAATCGCATTGATAGAGGTTCTAATCCTTAACCTAAAAAGGGGAGAAATGTTGATCCACCAAGAGAAAGACCAACTTGTGGTAAGTGTTGTATGAAATATGTGGGTGAATGCCTTGTTGGAACTAATAGTTGTTATGGTTGTGGCAAAGGTGGCCATATGGTGAAAGATTGTCCTAATGTGAGAAGTCAAGTATAGGGGAATAGCCAAGCTCAATCAAGCGGTCCTAGTTCTGAAGCTCCAAAAAGGAACCGTTTTTATGCACTCAAGGCTAGGGGTGAACAAGAAAGCTCTCCCGACGTTATGACGGGTATGTTACAAGTTTTCTCTGTTAATGTTTATGCTTTGCTTGACCCAGATGCTACCCTTTCTTTTATTACACCTTTTGTAGCTAGGAAGTTTGATCTACTTCCCGATGTTTTTATTGAACCCTTTCGGTTTGTACCCCAATGGGGGACTCTGTAGTTTCAAAAAGAGTCAATAGAAAATGTCCAGTGATGCTGCCCAATGGAGTTACTCTTGTTGATTTAGTAGAACTGGACATGTTTAATATTGATATTATTTTGAGAATGGATTTGTTTCATGATTGTTTTGCTTCCATAGATTGTAGAACAAGGATAGTGAAGTTCCAATTCCCAAATGAACCCATTTTAGAGTGGAAAGGGGGAAATTCTATGACAAGGGGTCAAATCATTTCGTGTTTGAAGGCTTGTAAGATTGTCACATTTGGGGAGCACCCCCTAGAAGTATTATGGCGTACTTGACCTCTGCGAGGTCTTATACAAGCCCATAGTTATCATTCATCGCATTATCATAGTAAATTTAGCAGAAAATTTAAAACTTTTCATAGCACATCATATGCTAGAAACTTCACTTCATTTATATATGAAACATAAGTCATAATACATATTTAGACCTTAAGTCTCTTTGACATCCTAGACTCAACATCATAAGAGTACTTTAGGGACACGACCCTTATAACACAATACATAAGTAAAAATTTATACACTTTACAGTAAAGACTTAACATAGGAATGCTTGGACTTAAGGATTCCTTTCTTGAACTTGGGAATAACATACCAATCCCTTCACCTTAGAGACCTTCTTTAAGTGTCCATAACAAAAACTTTGTTTTAAAAGTAGAGAAGAATGGGATTAGTACAAGAATGCACTAAGTATGACAATCATGCAAAAACATGCATTTAAAAGGGACATTTTCTTGAAATCATACTTCATGCTTTTTTGAGTAAGTCTTCATAAAATCTTTATACAATAGAATTTATATCATTCACATACTTCATATAGACATATTCAAAGGCCAAACATCATATAATATCACATATAGAATTTAAGACATTTTGAAGACACATTACAGTGAGCTCTTTTCCTTCTTTACAGTGAACTAACTTTTCTTTTATTCATTAACCTCCCAAGCAACCTTCTAGTGATACATGGTGCAATGCATGTCATTAAGGTCACAAGAAAACATACATACAACCTACATAAGGCAACACATATATCATATAAGCATAATATATTAACGAACATTTAAGTCAAGGCTCCTTTGGCTTTACAGTAAGCTACATCAATTTACACATATATTTACATCTTTTCATATACATCATTATAAGACCTTGTTCATGACCCTAATATTAGTCTACTAGTGAAATGCACATGTGAATCCCCCTAACCCCACACATACTTAGTAAACCCTTCATGAGACCACAAACCTTAACATTCAATTCATACATCAACATATTAAGTAAAGACAACCTCATTCATGTCAACAACCTTCATCGTATAGTAATTAAGACCAACATTAAGCATGTACATCAATACCACTTCATATAGGCTCATACCATGCATTTGATCACAACAAGTAGACCAATACTACAAAGTCATGCATAAGGAACATATACATAAACACATGCATTAGAACACCTTCCTAGGATTTCCCTCAAGAGCCACTTGTGCAATGCATAGGTGAAGTCCCATACCCTCACCTACACTAAGCAACTACCCTTAGGGTATCCAAGTTAGGGTCCTTACTTTACTTTCATTTTCCATTTTACTTTAGGAAAACTATAGCCATAACCGACACTAAGACCATGGGTGCTAAACATGGAATTTGGTGTTATCCCCTCAAACCAAAAAGAGGGCATCTTACATGCCAGGGTAAGACATGAATATCATGCTAGCATATTAGGTGATATCACTTGCTCGATCCTATGTGGAAAGCATAGTTTATAGAACTTGGGGGCCATCATGGCAACATCTGTCTACACCCTTTTTGGGTCATGAGGCTATCCACCCCATGAGGACCGTTAGTGGACTCTTTAGCCTTCCCTCCTTAGGAAGGTACCACCCCCTCATCTACAAGTTCACTCGGTGCTAAGCTAAGTTCCCTTTATTGAAAAAGCCTTTATTAACATTACTTTATATAATTAGGCTTAGGACAGTCATCCCCCTCATATGATTAGCTCATAGGTCATAGAGGAGAGTTCATCAACCTATATCATGTGAGAAATCCTTTCACATGGACATAGCATATGTATTAGCACTATCTAGTTAAGGATACACTTGACCACACCTTTCAAGGCTCCTCTATTGACTAGATCATCATTCATGTGTGTGTATACACATATTTTAGCACTCCTTTCACACAAACACATTAAGACCACACATGACCATATATTCATATTCATGCACATAGAAACCAAACGTAGGAACTATCCTATCAAGGCACATATGTGCAATACATAGGCAAGGTCCCGGACCCTTGCCCATACTAGTACACCTATCAAGTCATCCAAGTTAAGGAAACACATATCATACTTTCATATACATAATCTTAACATGCAGAGTAGTAGACACTAATGAATATGAGAACTACCTTTCATTAGAAACTATGAACCTTTACTACATTGTAAGCATGCATAATGTTTGAGTGTGTGTACATTGATAAACATGATAACATAATGGCTATCACCAAGACATTGATGCAGCCACCCTCTTAAGACCACATTACACTTCCAAGCATAGACCACAGAACACAATTTAGCCTAGGAGGCAAGCTAACTTCATAGTATACTTTAAGACTCCTAACATTAGCTATTCACACATTTACATAGGGGTACATGGTTAGGGGTCATCAATACTTAACATTTCATTAATGGAATCACCTGCACATGATCTTACATAACCATTTACATGCTCATAACAATAATAACATAACCTAGATTCCCAACTAAAGTAGAAGACTAGGCACAAGTTACACATAAGGTGATCTTCATAACAACTCCTTCATATATTTATCATTTTGCCTTAAAGTCCATGCTCTACACATATATATTGATAATAAAGTAAACACCACCACCATAAGTGGATCATACCACAAAATTCCATACGAGGCTTCATCAACTACAACAATGTAGAAAAGTAGAGAAATAGAAGAGTAGAGCAATTCTTACCTGTAAGACCTCGAAAACGACATTGGTTAACTAGAGCCTAAAATATTGGTCTTAATTTTATAAGGTCCTAAATATGTTTAATATATGGTATAGAGTCTGTAGCCAAGGTATTAGGTGTGTTGGGAGTCAAACGTCAAGGGACGACTAAGACGTTCGACGACTAAGTCACCTAAATGTCTCTTATGTGGTTATATGTGTTTATGTGTGTTTCATGGTGTTTTAAGGTTCTTAATATAGTTAATATATCATGTATAGGCTGTGGTTAAAGTTTCGTGAAGTTTGGAGGTCAAAGGACCAAGAACGTCCAAGGCATTCGAAAGATATGTCTTGAGTTGACCTTGTACGTCTAGGCGAGTTTCGTCGAGTTTTATGTGTTATTTTTGGATGAAATTCATGTGAGAGGTGTTAAACTTATAGATGATCATTTTTGGGTTGGAAACGTCCGGAAAATCATCCCCAAGGACCATCGAAGGGTCCTTGAGGAAGGACCCAAAACTGATGTGCAGCCAGTCCCAGGCAGCCTTGGCGACGGAGCTGTCAACGGCCAGTAGTGGCTGTGATGCCCCGTCACCGTAACAACATTAAAAATAGATATGCTAAGTAATGCTTAATGTGCCAAGAATGCCTAGGATTAGACCAGGGTTCACACGGATTGATGCGCGTAGAACCAGACCTCGGAACCCTTGGTACAGCCAAGTCAACTAACTTGGGGAGTTAGTTGAGCTAGGAAAGGTTGGTACCAATCAGGTAGGGCTCTCGAATACGAAGATTTACTCGAAGGAGTCTTTACCAGACTTAAAGAGAGGAAATCTTAAGTTTTGAGGGTATAGGGGTAAAATGGTCTTTTACCAGGCTAAGGGTAATATCGTAATTACCCTAACTATATATTTAATTAATTATTTAATAAGGTGGAGGGGCAAATTGGGGAGAGAGAGAAGAAATGGAGCTCTTGAAGTTAAGTCCTGCTCCACCCGGGTTCGAACCTAGGTGGAAGCAATGAATTTATATGATTTTTTATTTAAGCTATTGAATTAATGTAATTAATTAATAATTATTATTCATTAGCTGATTTAAAATAACATAAAAATCAGATATTTATTAAATAACTAAACCTTATTTGACTAAGTCTTAAACTAGACTCCTAAGCCTAATATGACTCTCACTCTCTCACGTCTATCTCTCAACTCTCACGCTCAAACTCTCCCATTCTCTCCTTCACGTTTTTCTCTTCCAAAATAACTTCAAAAACAGTAGGTAAACCAAAGTTCTTCACACTTGAAGAACTCAAAATGAAAATTACTAACAAACAACTAATCAAAAAGGTTACGCAAGAGGGAGGATTATTCCGTCGAATTGGTGTTGAAGTTGAGGGGACTTGGACGTGATTTTTGTAGAATGTTTTGGGCAGAAAGTCAAGGTTTGAACTACATAAAAGGTATGGGTTTTCTTCTCTCTTGGTCCCTTTCCCAAGAGACCCCTTAAGATTCAGTAAATTCTAATCCGAAAACTAGGATTGTTCCCGTTGCATGTCCCTGTCACTAGCTCCCAATGAATCGTAGGTTGGGTATGTTTGCTGGTAGTTTAAGTATGAAGTGTAATTTTCGTGATAATGCATTCATGATTATGTGTTTAGAATTGTAAGCATGTTAAGTTATGTCAACCGAAAGTATGTGAAAAATGATATGTTTTTATGGTTGAATTTTATGTGCGAATGTTTGTGTAATTCATGAGGTGTAAAAGTGGTGTTATGTTGCTGGATGTAATGGTAATTCTTGGCTTAATATAATCATAAAAAGATTACACTTAAAGATGCACCAAATGATCCACGAAATGCCTTAAGAATTAACGTATGAATGATAGTAAAAAGAAGCTAAAAATAGTGAACAAATTTCCAGCATTTGGTAGGTTGGGTTAGGCCAAACAAAGTGGTACAAAATGCAATGAAAAATGAATGTAAAATAAGTGAAATCACTAAGGATTGAATCAATACATCATTACATGAAAGATACAAGAAAATCAACAAAAGATTAAGACAAAAATGGATTGGAAAAGACTATATTTCTAGCCTGCTGGAAATTGTAGTCTCGGCCAATTTTTAAGAAAATGAGCTTCGTTTAATTTTTTTTTAGAATGTGAGGTCATTGGGGATTGAACCCATGAAATCACTAAATGAAAATTTCATAAAAATTTAGTGAGAAAAATGCAAGGAAAAATAGATGTGGTGAGTGGGGATTGAACCCACAACCTCTTGAATGGATGAGAGAGTTAGGAGAAAAATAAAGGAGAAAATAAATGTGGAGAGTGGGGATTGAACCCACAACCTCTTGGATAGGTGAGAAAGTTTAGAGATAAATTAAAATAAAAATAATGATCTTGTGGGGGATTGAACCCACAACCTCCTTGACTTAAACAAAAAAGGAGCGGAGAAAAAGAAAGGAAATGTTATGGGGTTGATGGGAATAGAACTAGGGTCTCCCGAATCTGAAAAATGCAATTATCAAGTTTAAAATAAGATTAAGTGTTGTCCAAGGGATTCGAAATAGTGTTCCCTTGCCCCAAATTCCGTATTGATACATAAGTCATACGTGAATTAAATGTTCAAGAATAATGCCACCTACTTAGATCGAAATCGAGATCTTGGCATACATACAAGATGTATAAGTTTTGTATCACATAATCTTAGGAAGATATGAATGACTTAGACGATATATGAATGAAGCCTCATGGCTTGTATGTATGGACACATAAGTCTAACATACGTTTAAAAGTAAGTGATCCTAAGATGTATGTAATCAAATGATGAAACCCTAGAAGGGTTAAGTATGAGTGTAAATACACTAAATGGCCAAGTGCATTGGCATATGATGAAATGAACAACGAAATGATGAAATGAACAATGAAATGATGAAATGAACAATGAAATGATGAAATGAACAATGATATGATGAAATAAACAATGAAATGACGAAATGAACAATGAAATGATGAAATGAACAATGAAATGCTGAAATGAAAGATGAAATGATGAAACCCTAGAAGGGTTAAGTAAAAGTGTGAAACACACTAAATGACCAACTGCATTGGCATATGATGAAGTGAACATCCACGTAAAAAGGGGTGAGTAATTATGAAGAGCAAATGTGCTAATGTTAATGAATCTGGTGAGAACATGATATGAGGCTAATGTAAAAGATGAGAGCAATCTCAAATGAGCCTAGGTTAATGTTACCAAAATGTACTCACCTATGAGAATGTAAGATAATGAAGAGACCAGTCTCTATGAACACTCTAATGAAAGTATTTAGCTTAAGACACTTAATACTAATGATGAGATGAGAAATCATCTAATGAGCTATGATGTCCTCAAACTAGAAGCCAGCTTCCATAACGTATGAGATGAATGTAATGGAACTTTATACTGAGCACCGATAGACTAGCTATGAGCGGTGATGCCTTCTTTCGGGAAGGGCGGAGGTTCACGTAACTCTCATGAGATGAGACTGTTCGGCATGTCGGGTATGGGTCTCCTTGTATCTCCTAGTCTTCGAACCTATACTACCAATATACGGATCTGGCGGGTTCGATTCCCATGTACGCTAGCATGTTTTGGGTCACTATGGCCGGTGATTCCACCTCTTTTCGATGTGAGGGAGACATTGGATTTCATGATGCTCACATGATCTATGTCGTTTAAAGTTAAAGTTCCTAATGAATGAATGAGGCCAGCCTCAAATGATGCACATAATGAAATGAATGATACCGAAGGTGTTAGGGTAGGATAATCAAAAGGTGAGGTAGATTCAAGTAATGACATTTGGTCATTCTTGGTCATTGCACAACGAACCCAATAAAAGTCTTAAACTACATCCTAGGTATAGCTGGTGTTTACACTGGCCCACGAATGAAATGAAATGGAGTACGTATGAATGAATGAAGAAGACTCTGCGTTTGCTAATGAAGACTCCCTAGTTGAGGTCCCATCTGTTGAGCCCTCATTCCTGGGAAGACTTAATGTTAAGTCCATGATTCCAAGGTCTCATGGCATATGAATGAACGAAATGAACAACGTTATGTGTTACATGAATTATAATATGTGTTATGTGTACGCTGTTGTGTGCTGTGTGAAGAATGTTAAGTATGATGATGTATGTTATTCTCATGGCATAACTTTCCTATTCCAAATCAGGAAAGCCCACTGACTTTCCTAATCCAAATTTGGAAAGCTCATTGACTTTCCTAATCCAAATTTGGAAATTTTTCTAATCTCAATTTGGCAAGTCCACTGACTTGACTTCCAAAAATCATGTTGTTAGGAAAGAGCTATTCTTTCTCATGCATGTCCTTGGTGTATGCTTGCATATACCCATACTTAGTACAAGTGTGTACTAACCCTATACAAACTCTACTATTTTTAGGTGCAGGCACAGGTGGACGGTAGAGCTACAGGATCATCGCTGCAGTTATTCGGACGTCCAGCATTCATCCGGTTTTGGTAGGTCCTCATGCTTTCGAGGATGCTACTGTTTTATGTTCTATCTTAGTTTAGGAGTTGAGCTAGTGGAGCATGTTCCACTAGCGTTTCTTTCTTATTTTATTCAGACTATGTATTGGTGCCAATTTGGCAATTATACAATTATGTTTATTGAACTATTCCTTTCAGTTGCTTATCTCTTAATGTTAGATGGTTGATGGTGAACAATTACGTATTAATGAGAATGTTTTTATAAGTATGTTAGGAAACAAAAAGTTTCAAATTTTCTGCTAAAATTAACCTATGTAAAGTAAGAATGATGTAAGTAGGCTTGTCTGCGACCTCTGAGAGGTCAACGACATCGGTCTCGTTCTGGGGTCTAGATTCCAGTCGTGACAAAGTTGGTATCAGAGCCATAGGTTAAATTCCAAGAATAATGAGTTCCATCAACCACATTGAGTAGTTTCTAAGTCATGGTAGTGAAGTGCACCACTATCCTGGATTAGAGACTGCATGATGCGTAGGAAAATTTCCCTTCTTCTACTCTTTATCGTGCTATCTAGAACTTTGACACTTTGTGTTATTCTAAGTATCCAACTTCCTTCTTGTGTGCGCACGTAGAAGAATACACAAAAGAATTAGGATGGCCAAGTGTTCTAAGGCGCAGACTCAAGATCTGGCCTTCCCAAGAAGGGGCAGTGATAAAAATGCCCAGCATGAACGAAAAACGTTTGATAAGAGTGGTTGTTCGCATGGAGGTGAGTGCACGGTAGGTTCTAAAGCCTGCTATGAGTATTGATGAAGAGGAGAAGGCTAAGTTGGCTGCATACTAGCTCAAGGAGATGTCTTAGGTATGGATTACTTCATAAATGCTAGACTACCATAGACTATCGAAACAGGGTAGTAAGATTAAGTTTCCGAATAAGTTAGAGTTAAAATGAATTCATGTTTGCATGTCATGTTGCTATTTTTGTATAGCGTGGACATGATTTTTTGTGTTGCATGAGTTGTGAGGTGCATCAAGTTAAGTGCGATTGAGAAGGAAGTTCCTCAATCTCAAATATGAAGCTTCAGATAAGCTTGAGTAATATGCATTATCCAGAGTAAGTGTGAAACAGAAATTCACAAAGCGTAAAGTCTCAAGTATGTTAAGATATCTTCAAAAATCACCCTCTTTATCTTAAATTGATGTGTAGTGTCATTCGGGGACGAATGTTCCTAAGGGGGGGATAATGTAACAGCCCTAAAAATATATTTGCTAAGTAATGCTTAATGTGCCAAGAATGCCTACGATTAGACCAAGGTTCACACGGATTGATGCGCGTAGAACCAGACCTCGGAACCCTTGGTACAGCCAAGCCAACTAACTTGGGGAGTTAGTTGAGCTAGGAAAGTTTGGTACCAACCATGTAGGGCTCTCGAATACGAAGATTTACTCGAAGGAGTCTTTACCAGACTTAAAGAGAAGAAATCTTAAGTTTTGAGGGTCTAGGGTCTAGGGGTAAAATGGTCTTTTACCAGGCTAAGGGTAATATCGTAATTACCCTAAATATATATTTAATTAATTATTTAATAAGGTGGAGGGGCAAATTGGGGAGACAGAGACGAAATGGAGCTCTTGAAGTTAAGTCCTGCTCCACCCGGGTTCGAACCTAGGTGGAAGCAATGAATTTATATGATTTTTTATTTAAGCTATTGAATTAATGTAATTAATTAATAATTATTATTCATTAGCTGATTTAAAATAAAATAAAAATCAGATTTTTATTAATTAACTAAACCTTATTTGACTAAGTCTTAAACTAGACTCCTAAGCCTAATATGATTCTCACTCTCTCACGTCTATCTCTCAACTCTTACGCTCAAACTCTCCCATTCTCTCATTCACGTTTTTCTCTGCCAAAATAACTTCAAAAACAGTAGGTAAACCAAAGTTCTTCACACTTGAAGAACTCAAAATGAAAATTACAAACAAACAACTAATCAAAAACGTTACGCAAGAGGGAGGATTATTCCGTCGAATTGGTGTTGAAGTTGAGGGGATTTGGACGTGATTTTTGGAGAAAGTTTTGGGAAGAAAGTCAAGGTTTGAACTACATAAAAGGTATGGGTTCTCTTCTCTCTTGGTCCCTTTCCCAAGAGACCCCTTAAGATTCAGTAAATTCTAATCCGAAACTAGGATTGTTCCCGTTGCATGTCCCTGTCACTAGCTCCCAATGAATCGTAGGTTGGGTATGTTTGCTGGTAGTTTAAGTATGAAGTGTAATTTTCGTGATAATGCGTTCATGATTATGTGTTTAGAATTGTAAGCATGTTAAGTTATGTCAACCGAAAGTATGTGAAAAATGATATGTTTTTATGGTTGAATTTTATGTGCGAATGTTTGTGTAATTCATGAGGTGTAAAAGTGGTGTAATGTTGCTGGATGTAATGGTAATTCTTGGCTGAATATAATCATAAAAAGATTACACCTAAAGATGCACCAAATGATCCACGAAATGCCTTAAGAATTAACGTATGAATGATGGTAAAAAGAAGCTGAAAATAGTGAACAAATTTCCAGCATTTGGTAGGTTGGGTTCGGCCAAACAAAGTGGTACAAAATGCAATGAAAAATGAATGTAAAATAAGTGAAATCACTAAGGATTGAATCCAACACATCATTACATGAAAGATACAAGAAAATCAACAAAAGATTAAGACAAAAATGGATTGGAAGAGACTAAATTTCCAGCCTGCTGGAAATTGTAGTCTCGGCCAATTTTTAAGAAAATGAGCTTCGTTTAATTTTTTTTAAAATGTGAGGTCATTGGGGATTGAACCCATGACCTCACTAAATGAAAATTTCACAAAAATTTAGTGAGAAAAATGCAAGGAAAAATAGATGTGGTGAGTGGGGATTGAACCCACAACCTCTTGAATGGATGAGAGAGTTAGGAGAAAAATAAAGGAGAAATAAATGTGGAGAGTGGGGATTTAACCCACAACCTCTTGGATAGGTGAGAAAGTTTAGAGATAAATTAAAATAAAAATAATGAGCTTGTGGAGGATTGAACCCACAACCTCCTTGACTTAAATGAAAAAGGAGAGGAGAAAAAGGAAGAAAATGTTATGGGGTTGATGGGAATCGAACTAAGGAGAGGAGAAAAAGGAAGGAAATGTTATGGGGTTGATGGGAATCGAACTAGGGTCTCCCGAATCTAAAAAATACAATTATCAAGTTTAAAATAAGATTAAGTGTTGTCCAAGGAATTCGAAATAGTGTTCCCTTGCCCCAAATTCCGTATTGATACATAAGTCATACGTAAATTAAATGTTCAAGAATAATGCCACCTACTTAGATCGAAATCGAGATCTTGGCATACATACAAGATGCACAAGTCTTGCATCACAAAATCTTAGGAAGATATGAATCACTTAGACGATATATGAATGAAGCCTCATGGCTTGTATGTATGGACACATAAGTCTAACATACGTTTAAAAGTAAGTGATCCTAAGATGTATGTAATCAAATGATGAAACCCTAGAAGGGTTAAGTATGAGTGTAAATACACTAAATGGCCAAGTGCATTGGCATAGATGAAATGAACTATGAAATGATGAAATGAACAATGAAATGATGAAATGAACAATGAAATGATGAAATGAACAATGATATGATGAAATGAACAATGAAATGACGAAATGAACAATGAAATGATGAAATGAACAATGAAATGCTGAAATGAAAGATGAAATGATGAAACCCTAGAAGGGTTAAGTAAAAGTGTGAAACACACTAAATGACCAAGTGCATTGGCATATGATGAAGTGAACATCCACGTAAAAAGGGGTGAGTAATTATGAAGAGCAAATGTGCTAATGTTAATGAATGTGGTGAGAACATGATATGAGGCTAATGTAAAAGATGAGAGCAATCTCAAATGAGCCTAAGTAAATGTTACCAAAACGTACTCACCTATGAGAGTGTAAGATAATGAAGAGACCAGTCTCTATGAACACTCTAATGAAAGTATTGAGCTTAACACACTTAATACTAATGATGAGATGAGAAATCATCTAATGAGCTATGATGTCCTCATACTAGAAGCCAGCTTCCATAACGTATGAGATGAATGTAATGGAACTTTATACTGAGCACCGATAGACTAGCTATGAGCGGTGATGCCTTCTTTCGGGAAGGGCGGAGGTTCACGTAACTCTCATGATATGAGACTGTCCGGCATGCCGGGTATGGATCTCCTTGTATCTCCTAGTCTTTGAACCTATACTGCCAATATAGGGATCTGGCGGGGTTCGATTCCCATGTACGCTAGCATGTTTTGGGTCACTTTGGCCGGTGATTCCACCTCTTTTCGGTGTGGGGGAGACACTGGATTTCATGATGCTCACATGATCTATGTCGGTTAAAGTTAAAGTTCCCAATGAATGAATGAGGCCAGCCTCAAATGATGCACATAATGAAATGAATGATACCGAAGGTGTTAGGGTAGGATAATCAAAAGGTGAGTTAGATTCAAGTAATGACATTAGGTCATTCTTTGTCATTGCACAATGAACCCAATGAAAGTCTTAAAATACATCCTAGGTATAGCTGGTGTTTACACTGGCCCACAAATGAAATGAAATGGAGTACGTATGAATGAACGAAGCAGACTCTGCGTTTGCTAATGAAGACTCCCTAGTTGAGGTCCCATCTGTTGAGCCGTCATTCCTGGGAAGTCTTAATGTTAAGTCCATGATTCAAAGGTCTAATGGCATACGAATGAACGAAATGAACAACGTTATGTGTTACATGAATTATAATATGTGTTATGTGAACGTTGTTGTGTGCTGTGTGCAGAATGTTAAGTATGATGATGTATGTTATTCTCATGGCATAACTTTCCTATTCCAAATCTGGAAAGCCCACTGACTTTCCAAATCCAAATTTGGAAAGCTCATTGACTTTCCTAATCAAAATTTGGAAATTTTTCTAATCTCAATTTGGCAAGTCCACTGACTTGACTTCCAAAAATCATGTTGTTAGGAAAGAGCTATTGTTTTTCATGCATGTCCTTGGTGTGTGCTTGCATATACCCATACTTAGTACAAGTGTGTACTAACCCTATACAAACTCTACTATTTTTAGGTGCAGGCACACGTGGACGGTAGAGCTATAGGATCATCGCTGCAGTTATCCGGACATCCAGCATTCATCCGGTTTTGGTAGGTCCTCATGCTTTCGAGGATGCTACTGTTTTATGTTCTATCTTAGTTTAGGAGTTGAGCTAGTGGAGCATGTTCCACTAGCGTTTCTTTCTTATTTTATTCAGACTATGTATTCGTGCCAATTTGGCGATTATACAATTATGTTTATTGAACTATTCCTTTTAGTTGCTTATCTCTTAATGTTAGATGGTTGATGGTGAACAATTACGTATTAATGAGAATGTTTTTATAAGTATGTTAGGAAACAAAAAGTTTCAAATTTTCCGCTAAAATTAACCTATGTAAAGTAAGAATGATGTAAGTAGGCTTGTCTGCGACCTCTGAGAGGTCAACGACGCCGGTGTCGTCTGGGTCTAGATTCCAGTCGTGACAAAGTTGTTATCAGAGCCATAGATTAAATAATGAGTTCCATCAACCACATTGAGTAGTTTCTAAGTCATGGTAGTGAAGTGCACCACTATCCTGGATTAGAGACTGCATGATGCGTAGGAAAATTTCCCTTCTTCTACTCTTTATCGTGCTATCTAGAACTTTGACACTTTGTGTTATTCTAAGTATCTAACTTCCTTCTTGTGTGCGCACGTAGAAGAATACACAAAAGAATTAGGATGGCCAAATGGTCTAAGGCGCAGACTCAAGATCTGGCCTTCCCAAGAAGGGGCAGTGAAAGAAATGCCCAGCAAGAACGAAAGACGTTTGATAAGAGTGGTTGTTCGCATGGAGGTGAGTGCATGGTAGGTTCTAAAGCCTGCTATGAGTATTGATGAAGAGGAGAAGGCTAAGTTTGCTGCTTACTAGCTCAAGGAGATGGCTTAGGTATGGATTACTTCATAAATGCTAGACTACCATAGACTATCGAAACATGGTAGTAAGATTAAGTTTCCGAATAAGTAAGAGTTAAAATGAATTCATGATTGCATGTCATGTTGCTATTTTTGTATAGAGTGGACATGATTTTTTGTGTTGCATGAGTTGTGAGGTGCATCAAGTTAAGTGCGATTGAGAAGGAAGTTCCTCAATCTCAAATATGAAGCTTCAGATAAGCTTGAGTAATATGCATTATCCAGAGTAAGTGTGAAATAGAAATTCACAAAGCGTAAAGTCTCAAGTATGTTAAGATATCTTCAAAAATCACCCTCTTTATCTTAAAATGATGTGTAGTGTCATTCGGGGACGAATGTTCCTAAGGGGGGGATAATGTAACAACCCTAAAAATAGATATGCTAAGTAATGCTTAATGTGCCAAGAATGCCTACGATTAGACCAGGGTTCACACGGATTGATGCGCGTAGAACCAGACCTTGGAACCCTTGGTACAGCCAAGCCAACTAACTTTGGGAGTTAGTTGAGCTAGGAAAGGTTGGTACCAACCATGTAGGGCTCTCGAATACGAAGATTTACTCGAAGGAGTCTTTACCAGACTTAAAGAGAGGAAATCTTAAGTTTTGAGGGTCTAGGGGTAAAATGGTCTTTTACCAGGCTAAGGGTAATATCGTAATTACCGTAAATATATATTTAATTAATTATTTAATAAGTTGGAGGGGCAAATTGGGGAGAGAGAGACGAAATGGAGCTCTTCAAGTTAAGTCCTGCTCCACCCGGGTTCGAACCTAGGTGGAAGCAATGAATTTATATGATTTTTTATTTAAGCTATTGAATTAATGTAATTAATTAATAATTATTATTCATTAGCTGATTTAAAATAAAATAAAAATCAGATTTTTATTAAATAACTAAACCTTATTTGACTAAGTCTTAAACTAGACTCCTAAGCCTAATATGACTCTCACTCTCTCACGTCTATCTCTCAACTCTTACGCTCAAACTCTCACATTCTCTCATACACGTTTTTCTCTGCCAAAATAACTTCAAAAACAGTAGGTAAACCAAAGTTCTTCACACTTGAAGAACTCAAAATGAAAATTACAAACAAACAACTAATCAAAAACGTTACGCAAGAGGGAGGATTATTCCGTCGAATTGGTGTTGAAGTTGAGGGGATTTGGACGTGATTTTTGGAGAAAGTTTTGGGAAGAAAGTCAAGGTTTGAACTACATAAAAGGTATGGGTTCTCTTCTCTCTTGGTCCCTTTCCCAAGAGACCCCTTAAGATTCAGTAAATTCTAATCCGAAACTAGGATTGTTCCCGTTGCATGTCCCTGTCACTAGCTCCCAATGAATCGTAGGTTGGGTATGTTTGCTGGTAGTTTAAGTATGAAGTGTAATTTTCGTGATAATGCGTTCATGATTATGTGTTTAGAATTGTAAGCATGTTAAGTTATGTCAACCGAAAGTATGTGAAAAATGATATGTTTTTATGGTTGAATTTTATGTGCGAATGTTTGTGTAATTCATGAGGTGTAAAAGTGGTGTAATGTTGCTGGATGTAATGGTAATTCTTGGCTGAATATAATCATAAAAAGATTACACTTAAAGATGCACCAAATGATCCACGAAATGCCTTAAGAATTAACGTATGAATGATGGTAAAAAGAAGCTGAAAATAGTGAACAAATTTCCAGCATTTGGTAGGTTGGGGTCGGCCAAACAAAGTGGTACAAAATACAATGAAAAATGAATGTAAAATAAGTGAAATCACTAAGGATTAAATCCAAGACATCATTACATAAAAGATACAAGAAAATCAACAAAAGATTAACACAAAAATGGATTGGAAGAGACTAAATTTCCAGCCTGCTGGAAATTGTAGTCTCGGCCAATTTTTAAGAAAATGAGCTTCGTTTAATTTTTTTTAAAATGTGAGGTCATTGGGGATTGAACCCATGACCTCACTAAATGAAAATTTCACAAAAATTTAGTGAGAAAAATGCAAGGAAAAATAGATGTGGTGAGTGGGGATTGAACCCACAACCTCTTGAATGGATGAGAGAGTTAGGAGAAAAATAAAGGAGAAAATAAATGTGGAGAGTGGGGATTGAACCCACAACCTCTTGGATAGGTGAGAAAGTTTAGAGATAAATTAAAATAAAAATAATGAGCTTGTGGGGGATTGAACCCACAACCTCCTTGACTTAAACGAAAAAGGAGAGGAGAAAAAGGAAGGAAATGTTATGGGGTTGATGGGAATCGAACTAGGGTCTCCCGAATCTGAAAAATACAATTATCAAGTTTAAAATAAGATTAAGTGTTGTCCAAGGAATTCGAAATAGTGTTCCCTTGCCCCAAATTCCGTATTGATACATAAGTCATACGTAAATTAAATGTTCAAGAATAATGCCACCTACTTAGATCGAAATCGAGATCTTGGCATACATACAAGATGCATAAGTCTTGTATCACATAATCTTAGGAAGATATGAATCACTTAGACGATATATGAATGAAGCCTCATGGCTTGTATGTATGGACAGATAAGTCTAACATACGTTTAAAAGTAAGTGATCCTAAGATGTATGTAATCAAATGATGAAACCCTAGAAGGGTTAAGTATGAGTGTAAATACACTAAATGGCCAAGTGCATTGGCATATGATGAAATGAACAATGAAATGATGAAATGAACAATGAAATGATGAAATGAACAATGAAATGATGAAATGAACAATGATATGATGAAATGAACAATGAAATGACGAAATGAACAATGAAATGATGAAATGAACAATGAAATGCTGAAATGAAAGATGAAATGATGAAACCCTAGAAGGGTTAAGTAAAAGTGTGAAACACACTAAATGACCAAGTGCATTGGCATATGATGAAGTGAACATCCACGTAAAAAGGGGTGAGTAATTATGAAGAGCAAATGTGCTAATGTTAATGAATGTGGTGAGAACATGATATGAGGCTAATGTAAAAGATGAGAGCAATCTCAAATGAGCCTAAGTAAATGTTACCAAAACGTACTCACCTATGAGAGTGTAAGATAATGAAGAGACCAGTCTCTATGAACACTCTAATGAAAGTATTGAGCTTAACACACTTAATACTAATGATGAGATGAGAAATCATCTAATGAGCTATGATGTCCTCATACTAGAAGCCAACTTCCATAACGTATGAGATGAATGTAATGGAACTTTATACTGAGCACCGATAGACTAGCTATGAGCGGTGATGCCTTCTTTCGGGAAGGGCGGAGGTTCACGTAACTCTCATGATATGAGACTGTCCGGCATGCCGGGTATGGATCTCCTTGTATCTCCTAGTCTTCGAACCTATACTGCCAATATAGGGATCTGGCGGGGTTCGATTCCCATGTACGCTAGCATGTTTTGGGTCACTTTGGCCGGTGATTCCACCTCTTTTTGGTGTGGGGGAGACACTGGATTTCATGATGCTCACATGATCTATGTCGGTTAAAGTTAAAGTTCCCAATGAATGAATGAGGCCAGCCTCAAATGATGCACATAATGAAATGAATGATACCGAAGGTGTTAGGGTAGGATAATCAAAAGGTGAGTTAGATTCAAGTAATGACATTAGGTCATTCTTTGTCATTGCACAACGAACCCAATGAAAGTCTTAAACTACATCCTAGGTATAGCTGGTGTTTACACTGGCCCACGAATGAAATGAAATGGAGTACGTATGAATGAACGAAGCAGACTCTGCGTTTGCTAATGAAGACTCCCTAGTTGAGGTCCCATCTGTTGAGCCGTCATTCCTGGGAAGTCTTAATGTTAAGTCCATGATTCCAAGGTCTCATGGCATACGAATGAACGAAATGAACAACGTTATGTGTTACATGAATTATAATATGTGTTATGTGTACGCTGTTGTGTGCTGTGTGCAGAATGTTAAGTATGATGATGTATGTTATTCTCATGGCATAACTTTCCTATTCCAAATCTGGAAAGCCCACTGACTTTCCTAATCCAAATTTGGAAAGCTCATTGACTTTCCTAATCCAAATTTGGAAATTTTTCTAATCTCAATTTGGCAAGTCCACTGACTTGACTTCCAAAAATCATGTTGTTAGGAAAGAGCTATTCTTTCTCATGCATGTCCTTGGTGTGTGCTTGCATATACCCATACTTAGTACAAGTTTGTACTAACCCTATACAAACTCTACTATTTTTAGGTGCAGGCACAGGTGGACGGTAGAGCTACAGGATCATCGCTGTAGTTATTCGGACGTCCAGCATTCATCCGGTTTTGGTAGGTCCTCATGCTTTTGAGGACGGTACTGTTTTATGTTCTATCTTAGTTTAGGAGTTGAGCTAGTGGAGCATGTTCCACTAGCGTTTCTTTCTTATTTTATTCAGACTATGTATTGGTGCCAATTTGGCAATTATACAATTATGTTTATTGAACTATTCCTTTCAGTTGCTTATCTCTTAATGTTAGATGGTTGATGGTGAACAATTACGTATTAATGAGAATGTTTTTATAAGTATGTTAGGAAACAAAAAGTTTCAAATTTTCCGCTAAAATTAACCTATGTAAAGTAAGAATGATGTAAGTAGGCTTGTCTGCGACCTCTGAGAGGTCAACGACATCGGTCTCATTCTGGGGTCTAGATTCCAGTCGTGACAAAGTTGGTATCAGAGCCATAGGTTAAATTCCGAGAATAATGAGTTCCATCAACCACATTGAGTAGTTTCTAATTCATGGTAGTGAAGTGCACCACTATCCTGGATTAGATACTGCATGATGCGTAGGAAAATTTCCCTTCTTCTACTCTTTATCGTGCTATCTAGAACTTTGACACTTTGTGTTATTCAAAGTATCTAACTTCCTTCTTGTGTGCGCACGTAGAAGAATACACAAAAGAATTAGGATGGCCAAGTGGTCTAAGGCACAGACTCAAGATCTGGCCTTCCCAAGAAGGGGCAGTGATAGAAATGCCCAGCATGAACGAAAGACGTTTGATAAGAGTGGTTGTTCGCATGGAGGTGAGTGCATGGTAGGTTCTAAAGCCTGCTATGAGTATTGATGAAGAGGAGAAGGCTAAGTTGGCTGCTTACTAGCTCAAGGAGATGGCTTAGGTATGGATTACTTCATAAATGCTAGACTACCATAGACTATCGAAACATGGTAGTAAGATTAAGTTTCCGAATAAATTAGAGTTAAAATGAATTCATGATTGCATGTCATGTTGCTATTTTTGTATAGCGTGGACATCATTTTTTGTGTTGCATGAGTTGTGAGGTGCATCAAGTTAAGTGCGATTGAGAAGGAAGTTCGTCAATCTCAAATATGAAGCTTCAAATAAGCTTGAGTAATATGCATTATCCAGAGTAAGTGTGAAACAGAAATTCACAAAGCGTAAAGTCTCAAGTATGTTAAGATATCTTCAAAAATCACCCTCTTTATCTTAAAATGATGTGTAGTGTCATTCGGAGACGAATGTTCCTAAGGGGGGGATAATGTAACAACCCTAAAAATAGATATGCTAAGTAATGCTTAATGTGCCAAGAATGCCTACGATTAGACCAGGGTTCACACGGATTGATGCGCGTAGAACCAGACCTCGGAACCCTTGGTACAGCCAAGCCAACTAACTTGGGTAGTTAGTTGAGCTAGGAAAGGTTGGTTCCAACAATGTAGGGCTCTCGAATACGAAGAGTTACTCGAAGGAGTCTTTACCAGACATAAAGAGAGGAAATCTTAAGTTTTGAGGGTCTAGGGGTAAAATGGTCTTTTACCAGGCTAAGGGTAATATCGTAATTACCCTAAATATATATTTAATTAATTATTTAATAAGTTGGAGGGGCAAATTGGGGAGAGAGAGACGAAATGGAGCTATTGAAGTTAAGTCCTACTCCACCCGGGTTCGAACCTAGGTGGAAGCAATGAATTTATATGATTTTTTATTTAAGCTATTGAATTAATGTAATTAATTAATAATTATTATTCATTAGCTGATTTAAAATAAAATAAAAATCAGATTTGTATTAAATAACTAAACCTTATTTGACTAAGTCTTAAACTAGACTCCTAAGACTAATATGACTCTCACTCTCTCACGTCTATCTCTCAACTCTCACGCTCAAACTCTCCCATTCTCTCATTCACGTTTTTCTCTGCCAAAATAACTTCAAAAACAGTAGGTAAAGCAAAGTTCTTCACACTTGAAGAACTCAAAATGAAAATTACAAACAAACAACTAATCAAAAACGTTACGCAAGAGGGAGGATTATTCCGTCGAATTGGTGTTGAAGTTGAAGAGATTTGGACGTGATTTTTGGAGAAAGTTTTGGGCAGAAAGTCAAAGTTTGAACTACATAAAAGGTATGGGTTTTCTTCTCTCTTGGTCCCTTTCCCAAGAGACCCCTTAAGATTCAGTAAATTCTAATCCGAAAACTAGGATTGTTCCCGTTGCTTGTCCCTATCACTAGCTCCCAATGAATCGTAGGTTGGGTATGTTTACTGGTAGTTTAAGTATGAAGTGTAATTTTCGTGATAATACGTTCATGATTATGTGTTTAGAATTGTAACCATGTTAAGTTATGTCAACCGAAAGTATGTGAAAAATGATATTTTTCTATGGTTGAATTTTATGTGCGAATGTTTGTGTAATTCATGAGGTGTAAAAGTGGTGTAATGTTGCTGGATGTAATGGTAATTCTTGGCTGAATATAATCATAAAAAGATTACACTTAAAGATGCAACAAATGATCCACGAAATGCCTTAAGAATTAAAGTATGAATGATGGTAAAAAGAAGCTGAAAATAGTGAACAAATTTCCAGCATTTGGTAGGTTGGGTTCGGCCAAACAAAGTGGTACAAAATGCAATGAAAAATGAATGTAAAATAAGTGAAATCACTAAGGATTGAATCCAAGACATCATTACATGAGAGATACAAGAAAATCAACAAAAGATTAAGACAAAAATGGATTGGAAGAGACTATATTTTCAGCCTGCTGGAAATTGTAGTCTCGGCAAATTTTTAAGAAAATGAGCTTCGTTTAATTTT
This sequence comes from Solanum sitiens, assembly GCA_016801875.1. Lineage (NCBI taxonomy): Eukaryota > Viridiplantae > Streptophyta > Magnoliopsida > Solanales > Solanaceae > Solanum > Solanum sitiens. The sequence goes on from JABWTJ010000116.1 coordinate 33,071, forward strand.
TTTTTAAAATGTGAGGTCATTGGGGATTGAACCCATGACCTCACTAAATGAAAATTTCATAAAAATTTCGTGAGATAAATGCAAGGAATAATAGACGTGGTGAGTGGGGATTGAACCCACAACCTCTTGAATGGATGAGAGAGTTAGGAGAAAAATAAAGGAGAAAATAAATGTGGAGAGTGGGGATTGAACCCACAACCTCTTGGATAGGTGAGAAAGTTTAGAGATAAATTTAAAAAAAAATAATGAGCTTGTGGGGGATTGAACCCACAACCTCCTTGACTTAAACGAAAAAGGAGAGGAGAAAAAGAAAGGAAATGTCATGGGGTTGATGGGAATCGAACTTGGGTCTCCCAAATCTGAAAAATGCAATTATCAAGTTTAAAATAAGATTAAGTGTTGTCGAAGGGATTCGAAATAGTGTTCCCTTGCCCCAAATTCCGTATTGATACATAAGTCATACGTGAATTAAATGTTCAAGAATAATGCCACCTACTTAGATCGAAATCGAGATCTTGGCATACATACAAGATGCATAAGTCTTGTATCACATAATCTTAGGAAGATATGAATCACTTAGACGATATATGAATGAAGCCTCATGGCTTGTATGTATGGACACATAAGTCTAACATACGTTTAAAACTAAGTGATCCTAAGATGTATGTAATCAAATGATGAAACCCTAGAAGGGTTAAGTATGAGTGTAAATACACTAAATGGCCAAGTGCATTGGCATATGATGAAATAAACAATGAAATGATGAAATGAACAATGAAATGATGAAATAAACAATGAAATGATGAAATGAACAATGATATGATGAAATGAACAATGAAATGACGAAATAAACAATGAAATGATGAAATGAACAATGAAATGCTGAAATGAAAGATGAAATGATGAAACCCTAGAAGGGTTAAGTAAAAGTGTGAAACACACTAAATGACCAAGTGCATTGACATATGATGAAGTGAACATCCACGTAAAAAGGGGTGAGTAATTATGAAGAGCAAATGTGCTAATGTTAATGAATGTGGTGAGAACATGATATGAGGCTAATGTAAAAGATGAGAGCAATCTCAAATGAGCCTAAGTAAATGTTACCAAAACGTACTCACCTATGAGAGTGTAAGATAATGAAGAGACCAGTCTCTATGAATACTCTAATGAAAGTATTGAGCTTAACACACTTAATACTAATGATGAGATGAGAAATTATCTAATGAGCTATGATGTCCTCATACTAGAAGCCAGCTTCCATAACGTATGAGATGAATGTAATGGAACTTTATACTGAGCACGATAGACTAGCTATGAGCGGTGATGCCTTCTTTCGGGAAGGGCGGAGGTTCACATAACTCTCATGAGATGAGACTGTCCGGCATGCCGAGTATGGGTCTCCTTGTATCTTCTAGTCTTCGAACATATACTGCCAATATAGGGATCTGGCGGGGTTCGATTCCCATGTACGCTAGCATGTTTTGGGTCACTTTTGCCGGTGATTCCACCTCTTTTCGATGTGGGGGAGACCCTGGATTTCATGATGCTCACATGATCTATGTCGGTTAAAGTTAAAGTTCCCAATGAATGAATGAGGCCAGCCTCAAATGATGCACATAATAAAATGAATGATACCGAAGGTGTTAGGGTAGGATAATCAAAAGGTGAGTTAGATTCAAGTAATGACATTAGGTCATTCTTGGTCATTGCACAACGAACCCAATGAAAGTCTTAAACTACATCCTAGGTATAGCTGGTATTTACACTGGCCCACGAATGAAATGAAATGGAGTACGTATGAATGAACGAAGCAGACTCTGCGTTTGCTAATGAAGACTCCCTAGTTGAGGTCCCATCTGTTGAGCCCTCATTCCTGGGAAGTCTTAATATTAAGTCCATGATTCCAAGGTCTCATGGCATACGAATGAACGAAATGAACAACGTGATGTGTTACATGAATTATAATATGTGTTTCGTGTACGCTGTTGTGTGCTATGTGCAGAATGTTAAGTATGATGATGTATGTTATTCTCATGGCATAACTTTCCTATTCCAAATCTGGAAAGCCCACTGACTTTCCTAATCCAAATTTGGAAAGCTCATTGACTTTCCTAATCCAAATTTGGAAATTTTTCTAATCTCAATTTGGCAAGTCCACTGACTTGACTTCCAAAAATCATGTTGTTAGGAAAGAGCTATTCTTTATCAAGCATGTCCTTGGTGTGTGCTTGCATATACCCATACTTAGTACAAGTGTGTACTAACCCTATACAAACTCTACTATTTTTAGGGGCAGGCACAGGTGGACGGTAGAGCTACAGAATCATCGCTGCAGTTATTCGGACGTCCAGCATTCATCCGGTTTTGGTAGGTCCTCATGCTTTCGAGGATGCTACTGTTTTATGTTCTAGCTTAGTTTAGGAGTTGAGCTAGTGGAGCATGTTCCACTAGCGTTTCTTTCTTATTTTATTCAGACTATGTATTGGTGCCAATTTTGCAATTATACAATTATGTTTATTGAACTATTCCTTTCAGTTGCTTATCTCTTAATGTTAGATGGTTGATGGTGAGCAATTACGTATTAATGAGAATGTTTTTATAAGTATGTTAGGAAACAAAAAGTTTCAAATTTTCCGCTAAAATTAACCTATGTAAAGTATGAATGATGTAAGTAGGCTTGTCTGCGACCTCTGAGAGGTCAACGACGCCGGTCTCGTCTGGGGTCTAGATTCCAGTCGTGATAGTCACAAAGGTCTCATCGTGGGGGCCTTGTTCAAGGGTTTAGAGGAGACCCTTGCCAAGCTACTGGAGCTTGCAACGAAGGTCCATGACGGTCCGTTGCACCCGTGATGCCCCGTCATGGGCAGGTCGTTGTGGGCCTTGTCTCCTGCGCATATTTTTCTGCCAAGTCAGGGGTGAATTAGTAAATTAACCCCACTTCCAAATAAGAGTTTAGGCGGTTTATTAAGGGTCTTATGGGTATTTTAATTAACTATATAAGTAGTTAACACCCTAAAGACTTCATTCTTCCAAATTGAAAACCCAAAACTCTTAGAAATATCCCAAAACCTCCATTGAAGACTCCATTGACGAGGCAGCTTGGTGAGGGGTTCTTGTGTGGAAATTCTTCATCAAAGTGAAGAATTATCATCCTTGAGGTATGGCTTTTGATCCTTGAAACTTATTTCATCAAGGAGACCAATCCTCAAAGTGTTTTACAAAGTTTTCTAAAGTGAATTGTCCAATTTCGAGATTCTACCATGGGTTCTTGCATAAATGATTTCTAAATATTGAATTATGATCTAATTGATATTGTATTGATTATTTCAACATAAATTACCTATGAACCCTTGTGAATTGATGAACCCTAGTTTTGACTACTTATTGGGTTACTTGATATTAAGCTAATATTGATGAATTGTTGTGTAGTTTCTCATGGGCTTTCTAATGACATAAGAATTGGATTCAATTGATATATAATTGATATTAGATTGCTAAACCTAGATTGAATTGATGTAGATTCATTGAGTTTTATGGTTATTGCTTTGAATTGTTGTTCATGGTCATGGGTAAGGTCCTTGTGATGTTGAATTGGTTGATTTGGCATTGAATTGAAGTGTGGAAATGGGGATGAAGGTATGCTGCCACGTTTTCCTTAATTTGATATTAATTATACTTTAATTCTATTGTGTTTGGTATGGTCCACTTATGGTGGCGTTGTTATGTGTTTTACTTGCAATTGATGTGGCCTTGTCGGCGTTACTTTATGCAATATTATGAGCATGGCCTTATTGGAAATTACTTGAAGTTATGTGGCTATTTGTGTAGTTTGATGACATTACCTATCTACATGTGAGGTTATATAGTCATGTATGTACTCTTCTAGTTATGTTGCCTTAAGTGATCATGTTAGACTTTGACTTGACATTTTGAGTGTAGTGTTAGGTTAAGTCTTGGTTATTCATACTTGACTTTATGAGTCTATGTGGAGTATATTAATGATTTTATGATGATATATAGGATGACTTGAAGATGTTAGGTTGTTTTAGAGGTGTTTCTAGAATGGCTTGTATTATGTGTTAAAAGTGAAGTATGTGATGTCTTGTCTTGGTTGACTTGTATCTCTTGCTTGATTTATATATGATTATGGATATGTGATGTCTTGATATAGGGTGTTATAACTCTTATTCTTGAATAAATAAATATAGGTGAGACCTTAATGATAAGAGGGTCATTTATGTGGAACCTTGAACTTAGTGGTGAGGTTATAAATTGTGAAGTAGTTAGCCGTAATGGTATCCTTCATGTGATGAGTGATGGACTTAGGGTTGGTTGGCTGGAATGGCATCATATCATACCTTAGGGAAGTCGCTATGAGCTTTTTATCGCCAAATTGAGTTATGCCCTAGTGGACCTTGGTTTGGTAGGTGAATGTAATGGGGTCATGAACTAGATAATAGACCTATTTATATGAACCTTAATGTGAATTAATCTATGAGAACTAAGGCTAGCACCGAGTGAGTATGAGTAAGGGGGAAGTGGATTCAGTTAAAGAAGAGATTGAATGCTTCGTACGCCCTTCATATTCCTTAACCATGTGCCTACATGGGATGTGTCCAAGTTCTACCATTGGCAAGTAGAACAACCTCATCGGAGTAGGATAGAACATCGGATTCCATGTCTTGCTACCATGGTCTATGTCGGTTATTGCCTATTCTCATCATGTGGAATACCTTTTAGCATTAGATAAGTTTATGAGGTTTAGGTGGTGGTATGGGACGCTATCTAGACATTGCACAATAGACTTTGAAGGTGTTATGTGGAGTTCTTAGATCTTTTCAAAGACCATTATGTGAGTGTCTTATGTGATGCTTTATGTGAGTGTCTTATGTGATGTATGAGTCTTAATGAACTAATGACCTATGTTAGTAACTACGTAAATGAATGAGTACCTAATCTAAAGTGACTTAAGCATTCCTTAGCTTAAGTGTGAGGAGGGCATGAAAGGATGGTCTCTTCATGTCTTATCTTTGGAAGTCTTGAGGATGACTCTAGTTAGGGAAGTTGGTTAATCTTGTTGACATGATCTAAACCTTAGGAAGTCTTAAGGACTATTTAGGTAATCTTGAAGAGGTCACTGCACTATGGACATTATCTTCTCGATTTACTTAAGTAGGTCTTTTGATAGTCTTTTTAAGGAGAATGTCTTCGAATCTAAGTGTTGGTGTGTTTAGTGAGAATGATTCTATTTAAGGTAGTCTATTGGATATATTGTGTGTGTGTGATAGAGGTTGTATGGGCGGTCGCTCCACACTCACTCAAGTGAACCTTGGAAATAACCTTTGGTAGAAGAATCTTACATAGATGTTTATGATTGTTTTCTAAGTATGTATGTGACTCATTGTAGGTAATCTTAAGGGTCATTTAGGCACATCTAGAGAGGGTGTATGGGCGGTCTCTCTTTGTCTGACTTAAGTGAATCTTAGGATGACTTTAAGTGAGGGAATTACATGCTTGGAAGACTTAAAGTGAGGGATGAAGTGCTTCACTGTAACAGTGAATTAATTCACTGTACAGTGAATATAGCTCACTGTAAAGTGAGTTCTTTAAATGTTATGTTTTGCTAATTATTATCTTATGTGTTTCCGAATTGCTAAATGATATTCTTATGTTTAAACTATGATTTCCAAATGAAAAGATGCATATTTCTAATAAAGTCCGTTTTCATAATTTTATGCATATAGCCATACTTAGTACATGTTGTTGTACTAATTCCATGCTTTATTTTCTATCTATAGTTCTTGGTAGGTGAAGAGCTTGTGAAGTGAAGACTTGGACTTAGAAGATCGTTCAAGAAGAAGTTGAAGTATGTCCTCAATTGACTCGAGGGCATAGGTCTTTTATTATTTTCTTTGAAGTACTGTAATAGACTATGTCTTTCTATTTTCGTATTGAAGTATGGGCCGTGTCCCAAAGTACTCTTGTGTCTTAAGATGATGAGATTGAGACTTAGCATTTCTATTACTTTTATATGAAAGAGATTTTTAAATACTATATTATGTTTTAGTGAAAAGCTTTGATTCCGCACTACTATTCACTACGTATATGCAATGAATGATATGAATGAGGCTTGTCTTAGAAATCTGAGAGTTCGACGACGCCGGTCGCAATCCGAGATTGCACCATATTTTCTAGGTTATGGTTTCGGGTTGTGACAGATATATAGGGTGACTTGAATATGCTAGGTTATTTTAGAGGTGTTTCTAGAATGATTTGTATTATGTGTTAAAAGTGAAGTATGTGATGTCTTGTCTTGGTTGACTTGTATATCTTGCTTGATGTATATATGATTATGGATATGTGATGTCTTGATTTAGGGTGTTATAACTCTTAGTCTTGAATGTATGAATGACATGTGACTTTAAATGATATTATGAGAGTCTCTTATGTGCAAACCTTGACTTAAGGGTAAGGTTAAGATTGATTGAAGTGTAAGCCGTAATGGTATCCTTCAAATTAAAGGAATGATGGACTTAAGGTTGGTTGGCTGGAACGGCATCATATTAACACTTAGCAAAGTCATCATGAGATTGTTATCGCCATTGTGAGGTAGCCCTAGTGGACCTTCCTTGGTAGGGTAAATGTAATTGGGTTATGAACTAGATATGTAACCCTTTGATGTAAACCTAATGTATAAAATATTCTATGAGAAAGAAGGCTAGCACCGAGTGAGTATGGCAAGGGAAGTAGTTCTAGATAAGCATGAGACTAGAATACAAAGAAGCCCTTCATATTCCTTAACCATGTGCCTATGGGATATGTCGAAGTCTACCATTGGCAAGTAGAACAACCTCATCGGAGTAGGATAGAACATCGGATTCCATGTCTTGCTACCATGGTCTATGTCGGTTATTGCCTATTCTCATCATGTGGAATACCTTTTAGCATTAGATAAGTTTATGAGGTTTAGGTGGTGGTATGGGACGCTATCTAGACATTGCACAATAGACTTTGAAGGTGTTATGTGGAGTTCCTAGGTCTTGTCCAAGACCATTATGTGAGTGTCTTATGTGATGCTTTATGTGAGTGTCTTATGTGATGTATGAGTCTTAATGAACTAATGACCTATATTAGTAACTATGTAAATGAATGAGTACCTAATCTAAAGTGACTTAAGCATTCCTTAGCTAAATTGTGAGGAGGGCATGAAAGGATGATCTCTTCATGTTTTATCTTTGGAAGTCTTGAGGATGACTCTAGTTAGGGAAGTTGGTTAATCTTGTTAACATGATCTAAACCTTAGGAAGTCTTAAGGACTATTTAGGTAATCTTGAAGAGGTCACTGCACTATGGACATTATCTTCTCGATTTACTTAAGTAGGTCTTTTGATAGTCTTTGGAAGGAGAATGTCTTATAATCTAAGTGCTGGTGTGTTTAGTGAGAATGATTCTATTTGAGGTAGTCTATAGGATCTCTTGTGTGTGTGTGATAGAGATTGTATGGGCGGTCGCTCCACACTCACTCAAGAGAACCTTGGAAATAACCTTTGGTAGAAGAGTCTTACTTAGATGTTTATGATTGTTTTCTAAGTGTGTATGTGACTCATTATAGGTAATCTTAAGGGTCGTTTAGGCACATCTAGAGAGGGTGTATGGGCGGTCTCTCTTTTTGTGACTTAAGTGAATCTTAGGATGACTTTAAGTGAGGGAATTACATGCTAGGAAGACTTAAAGTGAGGGATGAAGTGCTTCACTATAGTGAAAATAGCTCACTGTAAAATGAGTTCTTTAAATGGTATTTTTGGTTAATTGTTATCCTATGTGTTTTCTAATTGCTAAATGATGTTCTTATGTTTAAATTATGATTTCCAAATGAAAAGATGCATATTTCTAATAAAGTCCGTTTTCATGATTTTATGCATATAGCCATACTTAGTACATGTGGTTGTACTAATTCCATGCTTTATTTTCTATCTATAGTTCTTGGTAGGTGAGGAGCTTTGGAGAAGAAGACTTGGACTTAGAAGATCGTTCAAGAGAAGTTGAAGTATGTCCTCATTTGACTTGAGGGCATATATGTCATTTTATGTTTCTTTTATAAAGTTTTGTAATAGACTACTAGTAGTATGTTTTGAATTCGTATGGGCCGTGTCCCAAGTATTGTTGTGTCTTAAGATGATGATCGAGAATTAGTGGTTTTCCTATTTTCTACTTATATGAAAGAGTTTAAAGACTTCTATATTATGTTACGAAAAGTTTTAATTCCGCACTAATTTTCACTATGTATATGCTATTAATGATATGAAAGAGGATTGTCTTAGAACTCCGAGAGTTCGACGACGCCGGTTACAATCCAAGATTGTACTCTAACTTCTAGGGTATGGTTTTGGGATGTGACATTACCAATCCTTTAGGACTTGGTAATCATTGACCATTACTAATCTTTCATCAATAAATCAAGTATAGGGTAGTAGATAAAGTACCATAATCATATATAAAGTCATGAATAATCTACTAGAAGGTCATGCTACAACTAGTACAACACATTAACATACTAGAAGGTAGGAAGACATAAACCATTAACCAACATCACTTGCATGGATTATAATTCATATTTCATTAAGGATATAAATCTAGGGAAGTGTCTAAATATACACTTAACCTATCAAAATCATGCTTAAATCAATACAAGATCATGATACCAACATAGGCATTAAACTAGCAATTCACTAGAGAGTATAGAAAATAGGCAATCCTATTGATTCCCTAAAGCCTTGATCATCAATAATATTTTTAAAAATAATGTACATGTTAGGAAGTACCTAAATAGATCATTACTCAAAAGGAATCATGCTTCACCTAACCTAAAATCGATATCACATCTCATACATAGTATTGTCAATCGATAGATTAGAAGAACTTAGATCAACTCATATAAATCCTTGTTCACCTTGATCACGCACGATTTATACTTATGATTCAATCATAATATTATCTTTAGGCAGCAGCTACAAGACTCTCAACATACTCGAAATCCACTTTAATACCATTAAGGACCAATGTTAAATTGATCACATTGATAACTAGGCTAGGCAGGTTCAAATCTTCGTACATTGACCCGCATGGATCATTCATCATCAATTGATAATCAATAAACGTAAAGAACAATAGATATAACCAAGTTAACGTAAGAGAATCACAATTCAGTAAATAACAATCCATGATCACAATGCCAATGCAAGGGCTAAATCAATTTTGGGAAGGGACATGGGTTCATCATGTCATTTGATTAAAATCATGTTAAAACCAATACATTAATATCTATTCATAATGATTTAACGATGGAAAACATTAGAAAGAACCCATGGCTAGATTGAAGAAGAAGAGATTTGATCATGAAACTCCTTTGAAAACTTTGAGATTAACTCTCCAAGTGAAAGGTTGCTTGAAGATGAAGGATTATCATACCATTGTCTAGTTTAAAACCTCTAAAACTTGATGAATTAACCTTAGAAATTCAAGCTCTAAGCTGTTCTTGAGCTTCACCAACAATGGAGGTTTCTAGGGATAATATTTTTGGAGGGAAAGTCTAATTTGTGTAGAAGGGATTGGGAATGGGTTGATCACCTTTTTGGTCACTTATATTCACTCAAAAATAACCAATTAAACTTATTAGGGTAAGGTTAGGACGTGGGGCGAATTTACCATTCACCCCTATAATGAAACGGTCGTAGGCAGTGATGCACTAGCCTGCATCGACGGACCACCATCGACGGCCAGTAGGTCCATCGACGGGCCGTTTGTGGCTTCAGTCGATTGGACCTTGGGCTGTTCTTTGGTTGATCCTTGCCCAGCCTCAATTTCCATCGACGATACCTCACAACGGTCCGTTGGTAAACCAACTGGGCGTCATTTCGTTCAATTGATTGACACTGCCAAGGCAATGTCTCGACAAGCCTTGGGTCCTTCTTATGGGCCCTTTTGTGGGGCCCTTGGGAAGTCGTACCTGGGAATTTCCAACGTAAATATGCACATTCACAAGTCAAGGACCTTCCATGCAAGTTTCACAAAAAATTCACACGTAAAACACCTCCAAACATGCAAGGCCCCATCAAGACACACATGAGCGTCTCAAGGGCTAACTTTCGAACGTCTTAGACGTTCTTGGATGTTTGATCTCCAAACTTCAATAAACTCCATATATTTCATATAAACATTATTATAATTCATTTTAAGACATCATATGCTCATGAAATACAAATATAAGCACGTATAGACACATGAGGCACATAGGTGACTAGTCGTCGAACATCTTGGTCGTCCCTTGACGTTTGACTTCCAAATCACCTCAAACTTTACACACTGCCTAAATACCATATTATAATCCATTTTAATACCTTATAACCTTAATAAAACCATGTTAGGCTCTAGACACCCTAACTCATTTTGGGGTTTTTACAATATCCCCCACTTGGAAACATTCGTCCTCGAATGACACTTAGAAAACTTTAATCACAACAAGGACTTCAATTCATCATAAAGAAGGTTCATCATATTCATAACATCATCACATAGAAGTTAATGCACCAAAATTACAAGGAACACAACATTCAAATCATTTTAGCACTCAATGCACACAAGCAAGCAAAACTTTCATTCACTCACTCATTAATGCATCAAACACAGTCTCTTATCATGCTTATAGAGAAAAATCCTTCTCCTAGTTATAACATGGTCATTACACTTCAATTCATTAAGAGGTCATATTGCAACCATCTATAAGTCACACTTGGGCAGTTTCCAACCATAGTCAAGAAACGTTTAGGCACTCATACTTCAATGCACATAGACTTGAGTTAATTAAATCAACAAATAACTTTATTAGTTATACATAGTGCCATGAAGGTCATACTCAACAATACAATGCTTCGTGGTGTCTATGGAGGAATGTCCTTCTCCTCAACACATTTACATGTATCATGAGTTCACACCTAAGCAAAGTACAAGGTCAATTCCTTTTAAAAATGAGAAGTTACCCACTTTTAAATCAAGGCATGCTCATGTTTACTTCCTAGTGAAGTCCAAATGGTAAGTCACACCAAGCACATCACACAAATAGGAAGCTATTTCACAAAATATCAATTTCTAAAATAGCAATAGCCTTCACAGTAAGCATCACTTGGGAAAAGTAACACAAATCATAGGCACACACATGAACATCATTTGGAAAAAGTAACACAAATCATAGGCACACACATGAACACTTAGGTAATCATGCTTTCACTTTTCAAGAGTAAGCCTACAATCATGCTTTCCAAACAATACAAGTCACATAGTTTTCAAGAAAGTCAACATATTTCATTTTAAAGAGGCCCAGTTTCTCATTATAAGGCTAAACATTAAACCTCACAAGTGACTACAACCATGTTTCTTATCTTACCTCATGAAGTCAAATTCGCAATTATCATGTTAAGATGCAAAATACACATGAGAAAACATGGATTTTATCAAAATTTCCCTTCATGCACTTTGGAATCTTAAAAATATCCTTAAGGTAATGTCAATCAATACATACTAAACATATAAAGTTCATGCAATTCATTCATTATGCAAAACTCTTTTCATGAACAAGCTTACTAAGAATTCATTAATTTCAAGTTCAAGCACAAATAGAAGGACAAGGTAGAAAGTATCCACAACCTTACTACTTCATCACCATCCCCCACTTAGGGTAAAACCAATTAAGAGCAACTTAACCCAATCTAAAGATGATCTTAACTTAACAACCTTCATTTTTCATCACTTAAAAGTGATTACCACTTTAAAAGGAATTACAGTAAGTCAACCAAGGTATTATAAACTTCATCTCCTAGGCTATTTATCCCCAATCATCAAGTTAAGTCATACCATTCAACCACATAAGATTTTCATACAATAGAATAGACACCAAGGTCATACAACATTAGGGGAAAACAACAAGGAGGATTAGCCCTAAAATTTCTTCTTTTTGCTTAAACATTACAGTAAGGTGACTTCTAGGTCAATCCAACCCACATCATCACCCTACAAGTCAAGCATACTACCTTCACACGTAGTATCAATTCTATACCAAGGACTCCAATCCATACTAGGCAACTAGAAAGGACCACATATATACAAAGGGAAACATTTAACACCTTTAGTCACATATTGTTAGGGTAACATGCTTCCATAGGTAGTCACTAAGTATTTCCAACTCAAATCATAATGTTAGCATTATGTAGAACCATATAATAACACTTCATTCCAAAAGAAACTTATTTTAACCAAAATAACTTTTAACATGCTTTAACTATATCATGACATACATTTCTCAACATAACATGCTATTTCACGTAAATCCCATACTTAGCCATAAATGGCACCACATCATTAAAACATGCCAAAATACACCTTCACACATACTCATCAAACCATAAAACCAAGATAACATCAAAACTAACCTTTTTCTCCCTCAAGCATAAAGTATCATCTCATCCAAGCAATCATATGTAAAAGACCACCAGACAAAAAAAAATAAGAGACAGAATCTTATAGAGTTAAGTTCTATGGCACGATATGATAATGATGAAGAAAGGAAACTCTATCGTCTTATAGCCTCTCATATCATTTGATGATGTCGCGACTCACCACCAATGAACACGAGACTCTGCTAGATGTGGAAATATGAGACTTTTAGAACCTAAAACCAATTCATAAACCTCATGCTCTGATACCACGATACCACGTTTGTCAAATCCGGGGAGCACCGCCTAGAATAACATGGCGTACTTGACCTATCAGAGATCTTATACAAGCCCATAGTTATCATTCATCGCATTATCATTGTAAATTTAGCCAAAAATTTAAAACATTTCATAGCACATTATATGCTAGAAACTTCACTTCATATATATATAAAACATAAGTCATAATACATATTTATACCTTAAGTCTCTTTGCCATCCTAGACACAACATCATAAAAGTACTTTAGGGACACGACCCTTATAACACAATACAGAAGTACAAATTTATACACTTTAGAGTAAAAACATAACATAGGAATCCTTGGACTTAAGGATTCCTTTCCTTGAGCTTGTGAATCACATATCAAGCCCTTAACCTTAGAGACCTTCTTTAAGAATCCATAACCTACAATTTGTGTAAAATGTAGAGAAGAATGGGATTAGTACAAGAATGCACTAAGTATGACAATCATGCAAAAACATGAATTTAAAAGGGACATTTTCTTGAAATCATACTTCATGCATTTTTGAGTAAATATTCATAAAACCTTCATACAATAGCATTTATATAATTCACATACTTCATATAGACTTATTCAAAGGCCAAACATCATATAAGATCACATATAGAATTTAAGACATTTTCAAGTCACATTACAGTGAACTCTTTTCCTTCTTTACAGTAAACTATCTTTTCTTTTATTCATTAACCTCCCAAGTAACCTTCTAGTGATACTTGGTGCAATGCATCACCTTAAGGTCACAAGAAAACATACATACAACCTACATAAGCCAACATATATATCATATAAGCATAATATATCAAAGAAACATTTAAGACAAGGCTCCTTTGGCTTTACAGTAAGCTACATCAATTTACACATATATTTACATCTTTTCATATACATCATTATAAGAGCTTGTTCATGACCTCAATCTTAGTCTACTACTGCACTGCACATGTGAAGCCCCATAACCCCACACATACTTAGTAAGCCCTTCATGAGACCACAAACCTTAACATTCAATTCATACATCACCATATTAAGTGAAGACAACCTCAATCATGTCAACAACCTTCATCATATAGTCATTAAGACCAACATTATGCATGTACCTCAAGACCACTTCATATAGGCTCATACCATGCATTTCATCACAACAAGTAGACCAATACTACAAAGTCATGCATAAGGAACATATACATAAACACATGCATTAGAACACCTTCCTAGGACTTCCCTCAATAGTCACTTGTGCAATGAATAGGTGAAGTCTCACCCTTAGGTTATCCTTATTAGGGTCCTTACTTTACTTCCATTGTCCATTTTACTTTTGGGAAACTATAGCCTTAGCCGACAGTAAGACCATGGGTGATAAACATGGAATTTGGTGTTATCCCCTCACACCAAAAAGAGGGCATCTTACTTGCCAAGGTAAGGCATGACTATGATGCGAGCATATTAGGTGATATCACTTGCTAGATCCTATGTGGCAAGCATAGTTTATGGAACTTGGGGCCCATCATGGAAACATCTCTCTACACCCTTTTTAGGTCATGAGGCTATCCACCCCTTCAGGACCGTAAGTGGACCCTTTATCCTTCCCTCATTAGGAAGGTCCCACCCACTCATATACAAGTTCACTCAGTGCTAAGCTAAGTTCTGTTTATTAAAAAAGGCTTCATTAATATTACTTTATAAAAATAGGCTTAGGATAGTCATGCCCTCATATGATTAGCTCATAGGTCATAGATGAGAGTTCATCAACCTAAATCAAGTGAGAAATCCTTTCACATGAATATAGCATATTTATTAGAACTATCTAGTTAAGGATACACTTGAGCACACCTTTCAAGGCTACTCTATTGACTAGATCATAATTAATGTGTGTGTGTATACATATATGCGAGCACTCCTTTCACACAAACACATTAAGACCACACATGACCATATATTCATATTGATGCACATAGAAAGCAAAACTAGGAAATATCCTATCAAGGCACACATGTTGAATTCATAGGCAAGGTCCCGTACCCTTGCCCATACTAGTACACCTATACAATCATCCTAGTTAAGGAACCACATATCATACTTTTATATACATAAGCTTAACATGCATAGTAGTAGACACTAGTGAATAAGATAACTACCTTTAATTAGATACTATGAACCTTTACTACATTGTAATCATGCATAATGTGTGAGTGTGTGTGTACATTGGTCAACATGATCACATAATTGCTATCACCAACACATTGAGGCTGCCACCTATAAGACCCCCAAAATAAGATAGGGTATCTGGAGCCTAACATGTTTGTATTAACGTTATAAGGTCCTAAAATGTCTCATAATATGGTTAAGAGTCAGTGTGCAAAGTTTGAGGTGATTTGGAAGTCAAACGTCAAAGGTCGACCAAGACGTTCGACGATTAGTCACCTATGTGCCTCATATGTCTATGCGTGCTTATATGTATACGAATGAGGTTATGAAGTCTTAAAATGAGTTATAATTATTTTAAATGGTATCATATGAAGTTTTGAGAAGTTTGGAGGTCAAACATCTAAGACGTTCGAAAGATAGCCTCGAGACATGCATGTGTGTGTCTTGATGGGGCCTTGCATGTTTGGACGTGTTGCAGGTGTTTGTTTTGAGTGAAACGTATGTGGAATATCTAAAACTTGTTAAGGGTTGTATATACGTTGGAAACGTCTGGGTATGACTTCTAAAGGGCCCCTCAAAAGGCACCACAAGAAGGACCCAAGGCTGGCGAGACACTGCCTTGGCAGTGTCAATCGACGGACCAAACAACGGCCAGTTGGTCAACCAAAGGCCCGTAGGTGAGGTCTCTTCGATTGGTACTTATATTGGGAAGGTCTCAATCCAAAAATTGGACAAGTACCAATCGACAGAAGCCAATGCACGGCCCGTCAACTGACCAACAACCAGTAGATGGTTCCGTCGATGATGGCCTGCAAATTGTGCCTGCATACTGTTTTATTAAAGGATTGAATGGGAAATTCACCCCATGTTCTAAATCGACTCTAATTGAGTTATTTACCTAATTTTGTGTGTATATAAGTCATCAAACACGTGAACCTCTCATCCCAATCCCATACACACGAAAGAAACCTTTCCCTCCAAAAATCTTCTCCCTAGAAACCTGAATTGTTGTTGAAGCTCAAGAACAGCTTGGAGTTTGGAATTGCATGATTTCTTAACCAAGTTTTAGAGGTCTTCGTGTATATAAATGTATGGTGATCTTCATATGTAGTTATGCTTCCATCTAGAGAGTTGATCTTAGAGATTTCAAAGAGAAAAATATGATCAAACTTCTCCTTCTTCCATCTATCCATGGGTTCTTTCTAAAAATGATTTGAATGACTAAATCATGATGAACTGAAGTTAATACAGTGGTTTTAACGTGAATTTGAACTAATTGCATGATGAACCCATGTCCCTTCCAAACATGATTTAGTCTTTGCATGGGCTTTGTGATCTTGACTTGTTATCGATTGAATTGTGATTTTATTACGTTGAAGTGGTTATATATACTGTTATTTACGCGGATTAATGTTGTATTGAGGATGAAGGATCCATGTGGATCAATGTATGAATATTTGAACATGTTTAGCTTAGGTTTCTATGATTCACTGTAACATTGGCCTTTTAATGAATAAAAGTGAATTTCGATTATGTTTTGGTTCTTATAGCTACTGTTTTAGGTTGATGTTATGAAAGAATTATGGTTATAAACCCTTAATTATCAAATAAAAGGAACCTTGATAAGGATTGATCTACATGTTTTAACCTTAATGTTGCTAATGCTATAAACATAATGTGATATCTATTTAGGGTAGATGAAAGCATGATTTAGTCTTGATTTCAATGGATATAGCTACTGCCCTAGGTTGTTATTAGTGGAATATTATGAATGTTAATCATGATAAACAAAGTAAAGTATATTAATGAGTGATCTATGACTCTCTACTTTCTACCATATATGTGATATAGTGCACGAGTTGAATCATGCTCTTATGAAGACTTGTACATGGTTTCCTTGATGATTAAAGTACATATAGATACTGACATATCCATATTAATTGTTGATAAAAAGGTGTATTTATCAATGATGATCAAAGGGTGAGAAATTGGTAAGAATGCTTATCTCCTCTACTTTTCTTATAGTATTGTAGTTCATAAAGCCTTGTATGGCATTGTGTGGTATGGTCCACTTATGGTGGCGGTGTTTACTTATGTCATTATATATGTGTTGACCATGGCCTTCAAGGCAAATTGATAACATATGAACATGTGTTCATGATGATACTATAAGAAGTTTATGCCTACTTTCCTATTCTAGTTTTGATCTAGGTTGTATGGCTATTGTATAATCATGTGTATATCCATGTTAGGATAAAGTATAGGTGCTGCCATTGATGTGTTAAAATGGTTATTAATTCCTTACCTATGTACTCCTATGTGAAGGCATGAATAGTACAAGTTAGGAGTATTAAGTGTAACATGAAGTTGACTTGTGTCCTATGCTATTGTGTGTTGTGTGGTCTATGCTTGAAAGAGTATTATGGTCTAAGAGTGTGGCTGCCTCAATGTGTTTTTTATATCCATTATGTGATCATGTTGACCAATGTACACACACTCACTTTACATGCATGTTACAAGTAGTATAGGTCATGGTGTCTAAATGAAAGGTAGTTCTCTTATTCACTAGTGTCTACTACTATGTATGTTAAGATGATGTTTATGAAAGTATGATATGTGTTTCCTTAGCTAGGATGACTTGATAGGTGTACTAGTATGGGCAAGGGTATGGGAATTTGCCTATGCATTGTACATGTGTACCTTGATAGGATACTTCCTAGGTTTGGTTTCTATGTGCATGAAAATTAATGTATGGTAATGTGTGGTCTTAATGTGTTATGTGAAAGGTTTGCTCACACACACATACACACACACACACACACACACACACACAAACACACACACACACACACACACACACACACATATATATATATAAATATATATATATATATATATATATATACATGTATGAAAATCTAGTCTAGAGAGGGGCCTTGAAAGATGTATTCATCTGTACCCTAAACTAGATGGTGCTATACATATGCTATGTGCATGTGAAAGGATTTCTCACATGAATTAGGTTGATGAACTCTCATCTATTACCTATGAGCTAAGCATATGAGGGAATGACTCTCTTAAGCCTATGTTTTATAAATAAATGTTCATAAAGGCTTTTTTAATAAAGGGAACTTAACTTAGCACCGAGTGAACTTGTATATGAGTTTGTGTCCCTTTCCAATTTGGAAAAGGTATATCTACTATAAATATCATGGGGTGGATAGACTCATAACCCAACAAGGGTGTAGAGTTGATATTTCCATGATTTCCCCCAAGTTCCATAAACTATATTGCCATCATAGGATATGTAAGACCTCGAAAATGAGATAAAGTTTATAGAGCCTAGCATGTTTGTCTTAATGTTATAAGGTCCTGTAATTCCTTACTATGTGATATAAATTCAGTGGGCAAAGTTTGAAGTGATTTGGAAGTCGAACGTCAAGGGACGTCCAAGACGTTCGACAAATAGTCGCTTATGTGCCTCATATGTGTATGCATGCCTAAATTGTATTAACTGAGTCTAATAAGTCTTGAAATGGTTTATAAGGATGTTTAATGTTATTGTATGAAGTTTCGTGAAGATTGGAGGTCAAACGCCCAAGAACGTCCAAGGCGTTCGAAAGATAGCCCCTAAGACGTTCATTGTATGTCATGTTGGGGTCAAGGCTGTTTGGACGTCTTGTAGGTGTTTGTTTTGGATGAAAATTATGTGGAAGGTCTATAACATGTTAAGGTTTGTAATCCCGTTGGAAACGTCCGGGTACGACTTCTAAAGGGCCCCACAAGAGGCCCCAAAAAAGGACCCCAAAGCTGCCTAGACACTGCCTGGGCAGTGTCCCTTGACGGACCCAACGACGGATCGTTGGTCCCCCAACGGCCCGTCGAGCAGGTCTCATCGAAGGGGGCTTGACTTGGGCAGGTCTTGAGCCAAGAATTCGGCTGTCATGGGCGACGGAGGGCATGACGCCCTGTCAAGGCCCACGTCGCGAGTGTCTACAGGTTTGGCTGCTTGCATGCTGCCACTTAAAGGGGTGAATGGGAAATTCACCACACGTCCTAACCTGACTATAATAGGTTTATTTAGTTAACTTTAGGTGTATATAAGTCCTTAAAAACGTGATCAACCCATTCCCAAAATCCTCTCACATGTTTAAAGCCTTTCCCTTCAAAAATGTTCTCTCTAAAACCACCATTGTTGGTGAAGCTCAAAAGCTGCTTGGAGATGGATTTTCTATGGATGAATCATGAAGTCTTAGAGGTTTTTAACTAGACAAAGGTATGGTGATCTTCATCTCTAGTTATCTTTTCATCTAGAGAGCCATTCTCAATGTTTTTCAAAGAAATCTTATGATCAAGTTTCCAATCTTCCAATCTAGCCATGGGTTCCTTCTCAAAACGTTTTCAATGATTAAATCATGATGAATTGAAGTTAATTCAATGTTTTTAATGTGTTTTCACTACAATTGCATGATGAACCCATGTTCCTTCCAAAATTGGTTTAGCCTTTGCATGGGCTTTGTGATTATGGCTTATTCTTGATTAGTTGGTGATTCTCTTACGTTGAATTGCTTGTGGTTATTGTTATTTACATTAATTTATGTTTAATTGATGATGATCAGTCCATGATGATAAATATATGAAGTTTTGATCATGAATAGTCTATGTTTCTACATGTTGTCTTGAAGTCGATTGTGAGATCGGTTGTGTAGACTCTTGATTATGTATGAACTGCTGTAGCTACTGTTTTAGGGTGATGTAATGGATGAATTTTGTAGGTATAAATCCTTAATGATCAATGTAAGAATGGCTTGCATGAATTGATATAGATTCCCTTAGGTTATGAAGTCAAGAAGCTATGTGTGTGATGAATCTCGAATTGTGATTTGATGAAGCATGATTTAGTCTTGATTTCTTATCGAATTAGCTACTGCCTAATGAGTATATTTTTGATGAAAAATGAATGATTATCAAACCCTTAGATAGTTCATAGTATTGATAAAGTCTTCTACACTCTAGCAAATCGATAAGCCTAAATGCCTATGTTGTAGCCTTAATCTTGAGAGTATGTGATCATGATTTCAATATGGTTAAGTGTAGGTTTAGCTACTGCCTTAGACTTACATATATATGAACTATGATCTAAAATCAATGTAAGGGAAGTTAGGTAATGATCTATGTTATCCTACTTTCCTAGTATGTTGATATGTTGTATTGTGTTATGGTATAATCTTGTAGCGACTTGTACATGGTTTCTTATATGTTTAAAGTACATTTAGCTAATTCCATATATGTGACTTATTTATGAATAAGGTGTATTGATCAATGATGATCAAAGGGTGAGAAATTGGTAAGAATGATTAATTCCTTTACTCTTCTACTTCTCTATTCTTTTATAGTAATGTTGATGAAGCCTTGTATGGCATTGTGTGGTATGGTCCACTTATGGTGGCGGTGTTTACTTTATTATCATTATATATGTGTTAACCATGGCCTTGGAGGCAAATTGATGAACTTATGAACATATGCTTAAGATGATACTATGAGAAGCTTATGCTTACTTTCCGATTCTAGTTGTGGATTAGGTTGTGTGGCTATTTCATGAGCATGTCTATAACCATGTTAGGTTAAAGTATAGGTGCTTCCATTGATGTGTTAAGATGGTTAATAACCCCTTACCTATGTATCCCTTATATGAAAGGGTAAATAGCTAAAGTTAGGAGTCTTGATTTTAAGGTAGATATTGTCTTGTCTCCTATGCTATTATGTGTTGTGTGCTATGTGCTTGGAAGTGTAATGTGGTCTAATAGGGTGGCTGACTTGGGAAGTTATTGATAGCCATTATGTGATTATGTTGGTCAATGTACACACACTCTCACTTACATACATATTACAAGTAGTATAAGTCATTGTGTCTAAATGAAAGGTCGTTCTCATATTCACTAGTGTCTACTACTATGCATGTTAAGGTGATGTTCATGAATGTATGATTTGTATTCCCTTACTAGGATGACTTGATAGGTGTACTAGTATGGGAAAGGGTATGGGACCTTGTCTATGCATTGCACATGTGTATGTTGATAGGATAGTTCCTAGGTTTGGTTCTTATGCATATGAAGGATGATTATATGAACATGTTATGAATATGATATAATGAAGTATGAACGCGTATGGTGTCTTAGTAGGTTTATATGAAAGTATTGCTCATATAGTTATGCCTATAGACTTATGCATTGATATATGAACATGTGTGACCTTATGTGTTATGTGAAAGGTTTGCTCACATCTAAGTATACACTCACACACATGGATGATCTAGTTAGTGAGAAGAGGCCTTGGTAGGGGTGCCCAAGAGTACTCCAAAACTAGATAGGTGCTTGAATATGCTATAAGCATATGAATGATGAATATCCTAAGATTATGTTCTTATAAACAAACGTAATAAAGGCTTTTCAATAAAGGGAACTTAGCTTAGCATCGAGTGAACTTGACATTGAGAGGTGTTGACTTTCCTTGGAGGAATATTCACCATTTGTCCCTTATAGAGTGTTGACTTCCCTTAGAGGAATAATCACCTATGGACCTACATAAGGTGTCAACTTTCCTTAGAGGAATACTCACCTATGGACTTACATGAAGTGTTGACTTTCCTTGAGGAATATTCACTCATGTTTTCTCATGAGGTGAGGCCCCATTACCAATGGTATATAGAGGGAATACCTATCTCTTAGTTCCATAAACTATGCTTGCCACATAGGATCTAGCAAAGTGATTTCACTTAGGATGCTAGGAAATATGTTAATGTTCTACCTTGTCTAGGTAGGAACACCTTCCTTTGGTGTAAGGCTTTACAACACCAAATTCCATGTTTAGCACCCATGGTCTTAGTGTCGGTTAAGGCTATGGTTTCCCTAAATATAAAATGCACAATGGAAGTAGTTGAATAGGATCCTAACTAGGAGGACTTAAGGTAAGTTACTTAGGATAGGTGGAAGTAATGAACCCATCTAGACATTGCACAAGTGACTCCTTAGGAAGTCTTAGGAAGGTACCCTAATGCATATGATTATGTATGTGTCCTTTATGTATGATATTGTAGTCTTGGTTTGACTATGTTTATATTGTACTATACTTCTATGATGACTTGTGTTGTCTTGTGTAGATGCTATGTTTGGCTTTTCTCTTGGGTTCCTAAGGTGATGCATTGCACCAAGTATCCCTAAAGGATTACTTAGGAGATTAATGAATTGAAAGAAAGAGTTAAATGCTAAGAAGGGTGAGTTCACTATAAAGTGACCTTTATGTGCACTTATATTCTATATGTGCTTTCATATGATGATTGGCCTTTGATTGTGTTTCTATGACGTATGTGGATGATATAAATGATGTTAACAAAGGTTTTATGATGATTTACTCAAAATGGCATGAAGTATGATTTCAAAGGAAATGTCCCTTTAAAATGCATGTTTTTGCATGGTTGCCATACTTAGTACATTCTTGTGCTAATCCCATTCTTCTTTACTTTTTACACAAAGTGTAGGTATTGGAATGCTTAAAGGAGGTATATGATTGAGGAGCTTGATAGGTGATTTCCCAAGCTCAAGGAAAGGAATCCTTAAGTTCAAGGATGTCCTAATGTGTACTTATTGTAAAGTCTATTTAGTAATGTATAGCTTTGTATTATGTCTTAAGGGACTTGTCCTTAATGTACTCTAAAGTTATTGAGTCTAAGATAGCAAAGGGACTTAGAGTCTAAATATGTATTATGACTTATGTTTTTTATATATATATATATATATATATATATATATATATATATGATGTGATGTTTATAGCATATGATGTGCTATGAAAAGTTTTAAATTTTCTGCTAAATTTACTATGTCAATGTAATGAATGATATGAGAGGCTTGTCTTAGACCTCCGAGAGGTCGACGACGCCGGTTACAATCCAAGATTGTACCCTATCTTCTAGGGTATGCTTTTGGGTTGTGACAGGATACTAGCTAGTGGATCCACCTAGAGAGTTATGTCATGTTTGGTTCTACTTTTGCCGGTAGACCACCTTATTTCTGTGTGGAGTTTTATGACACCGGATTCCATGTTTAGCATCACATGGTCTATGTCGGTTAAGGCTATAGTTTCCCTAAAATAAAATGGATAATGGAAGTAAATGACTAGGACCCTAAATAGAATGACTTAAGAGATGTTACTTAGGATAGGTGGAAGTAATGAACCCATCTAGACATTGCACAAGTATCTCCTTAGGAAGTTCTAGGAAGGTGTTCTAATGCATGTGTCTATGCATATGTTCTTTATGCACGACTTGGTAGTATTGGTCTACTTCTTATGAAGATGTGCATGGTATGAGTCTATATGCATGATGTTGATCTTATTGACTATATAATGAAGGTCTTGTATTGACATGAATGAAGTTGTCTTTACGTACTTATTAATGTATGACTTGGATGTAAATTCTTGTGGTTTTATGATAGGTTTACTAAGTATGTGTGAGGTTATGGGGCTTCACATATACATTGCACTAGTAGACTTTGAGTAGGATTATGAGTAAGGTCTTATAATGCTTTGATGAGAAGTAAGATAAGTATATGTGCATAATGACGAGGCGTTCAGTGTAATGTCCTTATAGTCTTGGCTTAACTACGTCTATGTTGTACTATACTTCTATGATAGTATGTGTGTACTTGTGTAGATTGTATGTATGGTTTCATTGTGGCCTTAAGGTGATGCATTTCACCAATTATTACTAGAGGGTTACTTGGAAGGTAGACGAGTTAAAAGAAAAATGCTCACTATTAAGGGGAAGAGAGCTTAGTGTAATGTGACTCAAAAATGTCATAAATTCTATATGTGATCTTTTGTAGTGTTTGGCATTTGAATATGTTTATATGAAGTATATGAATGATATATATGCTATTGTCTAAAGGTTTTATGAATATTTACTCAAAATGGCATGAAGTATGATTTCAAGGAAAAAGTCCCTTTTTAATGCATGTTTTTGCATGGTTGCCATACTTAGTATATTCTTGTGCTAATCCCATTATTCTCTAATTTTTACACAAAGTGTAGATTATGGATGCTAAAAGGATGTCTTGAATGGTGAAGAGCTTGATAGATGATTCCCAAGCTCAATGAAAGGAATCCTTAAGTTCAAGGATCTCCTACTTATGTCTTTATTGTAAAGTCTTTAAATATTGTATAGTTATGTAATGTGTCTTATGGGCCGTGTCCCTAATGTACTCTAATGTTGTTGAGTCTAATATGGCAAACAGACTTAATGTCTATATATGTATTATGACTTATGTTTTATATATATGAAGTAAATGTTCTAGCATATGATGTGCTAAGAAAGTTTTAAATTTTCCGCTAAATTTACTATGTCAATGCAATGAATGATAACTATGGGATTGTATAAGACCTACGAGAGGTCAAGTACGGCATGTTACTTCTAGGGGCTGCTCCCCGGATGTGACGAATGTTGTATCAGAGCATCAGGTTTATAATGTAGTTTTAGTTTCTAAAAGTCTCATATTGCCACATCTAGTAGAGTCTCGTAGCATTGGTGATGAGTCGCGACACATCAAATGGTACGAGAGGCTATAGGACGACAGAGTTTCCCTTCTTCATCATTCTCATATCGTGACATAGAACTTAACTCTATAAGATCTCTCTCTTATGTTTTCTTGTCCGGTGGTCTTTTAGATGTGATTGCTTGGATGAGATTGTATCTCTATTCTTGAGGGAGAAAAGGTGAGTTTAAATGGTTATCTTGGTTTTATGGTTGAATGAGTATGTGTGAAGGTGAATTTTGGCATGTTTTGAGGTTATGATGCCATTTATGGCTATGTATGAGACTTATGTGAAATATCATATTATGTTGAAGAATGTGTGTCAAAATATGGTTAAAGCATGCTAGAAGTTGTTATGGTTGACATGAATTCTTTTGGAATGATGTGTTACTATATGATTTTTCTTGATGGTAGCCTAATACTATGATTTGAACTTGAAATGCTTAGTGACTACCTATGGAAGCATGCTACCCTAAGAATATGTGCTTAAAAGTGTTCAATGTTTCCCTTTGTATATAGGTAGTCCTTGATAAGTTGCTAGTATGGATTGGATTTCTTTGTATAAACTTGATCCTAGGTGTGATGATAGTATGTTTGTCTTGGTAAAGTTTGGTATCTCATATTGTCATGTTTTTCCCATCGATTGCCTAAATGTTGCATTTTTGGAATTTGGAAGCATGCTTACTGTAATGTTAGGCAGCTTACTGTAAGATTTTTGGGAAACCAACTAAATCGTCCTTTGATTGGAAATGTGTATAGAATTGATGCTTATGAACATGATAATGAAGGTAATAAGGAGATTTTCTATTTGGAATGAAGAATGAGAGTCTTATGGCATGATGAGTTGTGGATTTATTTCTAACTTCTTATTGTGTTGTGAGTTCCTTGATGTTGTGGAATGGATGTTTCCCCTAGAATTGAGGGTAGTATTCTTATCTTTGTAGGGTGATGATGTTGGGTTGATTGACCTAGAATTTACCTTACTTTAATGTTGAAATAAAAGAAAGAGTCCTTATGGCTACGTCCCCTTGTTGTCTTTCCCTAATATTGTATGACCTTGGTGTCTATTGGAATGTATGAAAACCTCATGTTGTTGAATGGTATGACCTAACTTGATGATTGGGGATAAATTACCTAGGAAATGATAAGGTTTAGAATACCTTGGTGTTACTATGTTGACTTACTGTAAATTCCTTCTAAATAGTCATCACTTGTAATTGTTGAAATATGAATGTTGTTAAGTTAAGATCCTCTTAAGGTTGGGTTAAGTTGCTCTTAATTGGGTTTACCCTACGTGGGGGATGGTGATGCAATTGTAAGGTTGTAGATATTTCTACTTTGTCCGTCTATTTTGCCTGAACTTGAATCTAATGAAGTCTTCATGAACTTGTTCATGAATATAGTCTTGCATAAAGTATAAATTTCATGACCTCTACATGTTTGGTATGTCTTGATTGACATTACCTTAAAGATATTGTGAAGATTCCAAGGTGCATGAATGGGAAATTTGATAAAAGCCATATTTTTCATATTTATAGTGCATCTTAGCATGCTAATTGTAAAAATGACTTCATGAGATAAGATAAGAAACTTGGTTTTAGTCGCTTGTGAGGTGTAATGTTTAGCCTTATAATGAAAAGTTGAGTCTCATTAAAATGAAATATGTTGTCTCTTGAAAACTGTGATTTTTATGGTTTGGAAAGAATGATTTTAGGCCCACTCTTGAAAGGTGAAAGCATGTTTAGCTAAGTATTCATATGTGTGACAATAATTTGTATTGTTTTTCCCAAATGAGGCTAAATGTAAAGGCTAGTGCTATGTTAGAATTTGAAATTTTGAGAAATGGCTTTCTATTGTTGTGATGTGCTTGGTGTGACTTACCATTTGGACTTCACTAGGGAAGAAACATGAACATGTCTTGGTTGAAAAGTTGAGGATCTCTCATTTTAAAAGGAAATCGACCTTGTACTTTACTAAGGTGTGAACTTATGATACATGTAAGTGTGTTGAGGAAAGGGACATTCCTCCATGGACACAACTAAGCATGGTATGGTTGAGTACGACCTTCATGGCACTAGGTCTAACTAATAAAGATCTTTGTTGATTCGATTAACTCAAGACTCTGTGATGGAAGTATAAGTGCCTACTTGATTTTGAGTATTGTTGAAATCTGCCTAAGTGCTACTTAGAAATAGTTGTAAGATGAACTCTTAATAAAATGGAGTGTTATGACCATGTTATGATTAGGAGGAGTATGTTCCTCCTATAAACATGACAAGAGCCTTTTGATTGATGCATTAAAGAGTAAGTGAATTGAAGTTTTGCTTGCTTGTGTGCATTGAGTGCTAAATAATGTGAAGTTGTGTTCCTAGTAAGTTTGGTGCATTAACTTCTATGTGATGATGTTATGATTAAGATAAACTTCTCTATGACTCATTGAAGTCCTTGTTGTGATTGAAATGTTCTAAGTGTCATTCGAGGACGAATGTTCCCAAGTGGGGGATGTTGTAAGACCCCCAAAATGAGATAGGGTGTCTAGAGCCTAACATGTTTGTATTAACGTTATAAGTTCCTAAAATGGCTCATAATATGGTTAAGAGGCAGTGTGCAAAGCTTTAGGTGATTTGGAAGTCAAACGTCAAGGGTCGACCAAGACGTTCGACGATTAGTCACCTATGTGCCTCATATGTCAATGCATGCTTATATGTGTATGAATGATATTATGAAGTCTTAAAATGAATTATAATGATGTTAAATGGTATCATATGAAGTTTTGAGAAGTTTGGAGGTCAAAAGTCCAAGAACATCCAAGACGTTCGAAAGATAGCCTCGAGACATGCATGTGTGTGTCTTGATGGGGCCTTGCATGTTTGGACGTGTTGTAGGTGTTTGTTTTGGGTGAAACTTATGTGGAATATCTAAAAAAATTTAAGGGTTGTATTTACGTTGGAAACATCCGGGTATGAGTTCTAAAGGGTCTGCAAAAGGCCCCACAAGAAGGACCCAAGGCTGGTAGAGACACTGCCTTGGCAGTGTCAATCGACGGACCAAACGACGGCCAGTTGGTCAACCAACGGCCTGTAGGTGAGGTCTCGTCGATTGGTACTTTTCTTGGGCAGGTCTCAAGCCAAAAATTGGCCGAGGATCAATAAATGGAAGCCAATGCACGGCCCGTCGGCTGACCAACGATCAGTAGATGGTTCCGTTGATGGTGGCCTGCAAATTGTGCCTGCATACTGTTTTATTAAAGGATTGAATGGGAAATTCACCCCATGTTCTAAATCGACTCTAATTGAGTTATTTACCTAATTTTGTGTGTATATAAGTCATCAAACACGTGAACCTCTCATCCCAATCCCATACACACGAAAGAAACCTTTCCCTCCAAAAGTCTTCTCCCTAGAAACCTGAATTGTTGTTGAAGCTCAAGAACAGCTTGGAGTTTGGAATTGCATGATTTCTTAACCAAGTTTTAGAGGTCTTCGTGTATATAAATGTATCGTGATCTTCATATGTAGTTATGCTTCCATCTAGAGAGAATTTGATCAAAAGGATTTTCTATTTTGATCCTATCTATTTTAAATTTCCTTTTATTGCGCTAATTACGCTTTTTTCTATAGGCCATAGGCCATTAGTTTTATTTTCTAAAGTTTGTAAAAGTTTGTCGGCCATGTTATAAAGGCCATTTGTCGTTTTTATATGAGTCAAAAGTATGTCGGCCATATGTATAAAGCTAGGCCATTAAGTCAAAAGTAAATAGTAAAGTTGTTTGTCAAGTTGTGTCGGCCGAGTTATATAAGGCCAAGTGTAAAGTTATGTGTCGGCCACTATTTTTGGCCAATTATGTGAGTTTGTATTATAAATAGAGGGCTTTCCCTCAGCAATAACAGAATCAGCTTACCATCAGCTTTCCCCTACATCTCTCTTCAATCTCTCAACCTTCCGCCCCCCATTTTGGTATCCGAGCTAGTAAAACAGATAAGATAGCAACAACAACTATGGAAAACAAAGCAACTACCAGCAATCTACAAGGACAGGTATACTCTAAATCATTTATGAGTAGCTAAATTAGTTTATTCCTGATAATCTTTCCTAGATTATAAGTATTTATTATGAATAAATAATGTTATAATAGTCATCTCTAGAAGGTTTGCTATGGAGATATTCTGCGAGTAGGTAAGCCCGGACTATGCCATCCAAAGGTGGAAACCGGTAGGCAAGGAGGCCGTTAAGGGGAGTACACAGTGTTGAGGCGCTGTTAGGGTAACTGATTAAAGAAGAAGGCCATAGTAGTGACTAGACGAGATGAATATTATACTGTTATTATTCATAATGAGTAAGTATAAACTGTGAAAAGGTTAAAAGGAATAAAAAAATTTTAGTGAACAAATGATAAATATGCCTACATACTTGTTAGATAATGATAATGATTACATGATGTTATTGTTTTACATATTGAAAAATATTGATGTTGATTCACGTAGAATAATTTATGATAAATTAATAATGCATGAGATAATTGAAGCAACAACTGTAGGTTGGTCTGAGCTGATTATTTATGATGATAATGACTTAGATTATTTATTTGATGATTTAGAACTATATAGAGATCAATGATAAATTATAGATATTTGAGGTTATGGAAAGAAACTAAAGAAAAGATAGATCTAGAAGAAAAACTTCTAATCGAAAATGTTAATAAATATATATATCTTCATGAAGAAGAATATTTAGAATATATAGAAACAAATGCTAAGGAAATACAAAGATTAAATATAATTAAAAAGGAATATTATGAACAAATATTTTCTTAAATAGTAATATGGATAAAAGAATATATAAACAACAATTGATAGAAAAATTAAATGAATTAATAAATATATACGAATTCACAAAAGAAAGAATGATAGAAAATATATTCGCAGGAGTCTGTAATAAATCAATATTAATACAAAAGAAACAAGTATTTGATTTAAAACTAAAAATAGACTGCTTAGAATATAAAATACAACATGATATATACCCTAAAAATGAATATAATGAATAAAGAAGAATATTCAATAGATGAAAAAACTTTCGAAACCTATGAAGGATTAAAAATAAAAATAGTATTTTCCAACTTAGGAAGACGATATAAAAAAATAGGAGATAGACTATATTTAATGTTAGAAAAAGAAACTGCTAAATTAGAAGATAGTTTAACAGCAATGATAAGAATAACGAAAGAAAATGAAGAAATTGATAAAGCTAAAGAAATTGAACAGATTAAAATACAAGCAAAACAAGAAATAACGAAAATTGAAGAAATAAAAAATAGTAAAATAGAGGAATTAGAAAAAGAATTAGCCTATTTAAAATTATTATATGAAAATAGACAAAAAGAAAAACAATTAAAACTTCAAAAAGAAGCAGAATTAGCCAATGAAATAAATGAAATGAAACAAATATTAACTGAAAACGAAAATATTGAAATAAATGAAATAAATAATGATTCTGATAAAAATTCAGAAAATTCAGAAATAAGTGATATAAGTGAAACTTATACAGAAATCTTAGAACAAACAAATAAATTAAAAAAATTAGAAATAAATACAAATAAAGCAGAAACTTCAAAAGAAAAAACTCCAGATAATAGTCCTAGACATAATCCTAGAACGTCAACACCAACTTATTATACAAGAAATTATGCAAACTCAGATAGAACTGATGCAATATGGAATAGTAGATTAGATACAAAGTGGAAACCTAAATTAACAATAGAACAAACTAACTTTTTAGATTTAGATTGTGTTATAGATATAAATAAAGTAATTTTGTTATGGATAGGAAATATATCTAAACAATTAATAGATAATAAAATAACAATAAAAGACACTCCAGGTTATATAGAAAGAACATTAATAGGAACGGTAAAATTATGGATAGAAAACTTACCATTAGAAAGTAAAGAAGCACTTAGAAGTGATAAAAAATTAGATGGATCAATAACAACATCTAATATAGACATATTAGAAAAATATAACTTAGCAATACAAAATGAATTTGGAAGTCTGACTACAGATATAAAAGAACAAAATAAAGAAAAAATCATAAACAGACAATTAATGTCAAAATTAGCAATATGTAACATGTGTTACGTAGAAGAATATACATGTGCATTTAAAGAATATTATTACAAAGCAAAATATGATATAAATGAAGCAAAAGAAATAAAACAACAATATTTTACAAAACTACCAGAACCATTTAGTACTAATATAATAAAAGATTGGAATAATGAAGAAATGATAGATACATTAGGCTCAAGAATAAAATTTCTACAGCAATGGTTCATACAGCTATGTGAAAATCAAAAAGAAAAACTAAAAATGGAAAAAGTATTAATAAAAAACCTAGCCTGTTGTAAAAGTAAAATAGCACCAAAGTTTGGTTGTGAAGATAAATATTATAAAAGATCTAGAAAACGTAAAAATTATAGAAAAACAAAAACTAAATATAAATATAAAAAACCAAGAAAACGATATTTTATAAAAGATCATAAACAAAAAAGAAAATCTAGACCAAAGAAACCTTTATCAAATTGTAATTGTTACAATTGTGGTAAATTAGGACATTTAGCTAAAGATTGTAGACAACCTAAAAATATAAAAAGAAAACAAATTGCAGAACTAATTTTAGATGAACAAAGATATATGCAAATAGATTATTTAGATTATGAATTAGATGATAATGATAGTATATATGAAATTTCAGATATAGAAACTGACGATAACTATGATCTAGAATCCGAAATAGAACACGATAGTGAAATAATAATTGACGAAAATAACTGAAGAAAATATAAGAATTATATCTACAGAAGAATATCATGATGAAGACTCAGTAGAACAAAAAATAATATTTGATAATACAATTTTTCAAGAAATAAAAAATAAAGAACTAGATTTAAGTGTAGAAAAAGTATTAAAAGTACCTATTCTAAATCAATTCTTTAAAACAAATAAAGAGGAATATTATGTAGTTAGTCAAAAAGAACATATTATAGATTGTAAATATACAAAAGGAAAAGCACAAATACCTATACTAAATAAAAGAATGATTAATCAAGAAATACAACATATAAAGGCTAAAATACCTATAAAATACGTACATTTAGGAGGAACAGAAATATTAATAAAAGCATGTTTTAGAGAGGGAATAGATACACCCATAGAAATATACCTAGCAGATGATAGGATAATACATCCTATAGAAAAAAGCGTAATTAGCGCAATAAAAGGAAATTTAATATATCAAAAATTTAAATTTATAATAAGTGCAAATTATTCAATTGCATTAACAGATAGAAATATAGATAAATCATTAGTGTTATATTGGAAACTATCAGGGATAGAACTAGCACCTGGAAGTAAGATATTCACAGCAAGATGTAAAAATTTATACATATTAACAACAAAACATAAAGTGATAGCTAAAAATAAAATCGATAGGATCAAAATAGAAAATCCTTTTGATCAAATTCTTACAATTATAGATCATAATGATTATAGTTATAAAGAAATGGACATTGAAGAAGATTTAGAAATACTAAAAGAAAGAAAAAATACTTTAAGTATATCAAAACCATTAAGTAGAAGTACTTCATCAAAAGCAAGTACATCAAAAAGAAAATATAACTTTCCTATACTATCAAATACGGAAGAAAATATATTAAACTATTATTATATCGAAGGCATAATTAATGAAAAAAGACATAAGATATTAATAAATACAGGTCAAGACGATAATTATATAAACACAGAATTAGTGTTAGAAAATGAAATTATAAAAACAGGACATGTATGCCCTGGATTACCTAACGAAATAATAACTATAAGTGAAGAAATAGAAAAAGAAGTTATTATAGGAGGAATACCCTTAATAATACCATTTAAAATTTATCAAGGAAAAGAAAGTATAACCTTAGGTATAAATTGGTTAGATCAATTTACCCCATATAAAATAGAACAAGAGCAATTAACTATAACTTGCCAAAATAAGAAAATAATTATAAAAAGAATAATATAATGAAAATTTATATACTTGCAAAAATTATCATAGAAGGATATTATAATCGATATTACACACCTATGATAGATACAGGAGCTGAAACTAATATATGTAAATATAATTGTTTACCGGAAGAAAAATGGGAAAAATTAAAAACACCCATGGTAGTAACTGGATTTAATAATGAAAGTAGTATGATTACTTATAAAGCAAAAAATATTAAGATACAGATTTGGGATAAAATTCTAATAATAGACGATATGTATAGTTTTGATTGTAAAACAAAAGATATATTATTAGGAATGCCTTTTTTAGATAGATTATACCCACACATAATAACCAAAACACATTGGTGGTTTACTACGCCATGTGGATACAAAGTAGGAGCAAAAAGAGTTAATAATAAACAAAGAAAACCAAAAGAATGGATCAAAGGAAGTGAAAAGATAAATCAAGAAATAGAAAATATAAATAAAAAAGAAATTAATCAATTTGAAATTATTATATTTACAATAGATAAAATTAAATTAATAAATGAACAATTGGAACTTTTATATAGTGATAACCCCTTAAAAGGTTGGGAAAAACATAAAACAACTATAAAGATAGAATTAATAGACAAAAATAGTCTAATAATACAAAAACCATTAAAATATAATTTTGATGATCTAAATGAATTCAAAATTCATATAGAAGAATTATTAAATAATAATTATATACAAGAGTCTAATAGTAAACATAGTAGTCCAGCATTTATAGTAAATAATCATAATGAACAAAAAAGAGGTAAAACTAGGATGGTAATAGATTATAGAAATCTAAATGCCAAAACTAAAACCTACAATTATCCAATACCAAATAAGATATTAAAAATAAGACAAATACAAGGATATAACTATTTTAGTAAATTTGATTGTAAATCAGGGTTTTATCATTTAAAACTAGAAGATAAATCAAAACAATTAACTGCATTTACTGTACCGCAAGGATACTATGAATGGAATGTTTTACCATTTGGATATAAAAATGCACCAGGTAGATATCAACATTTTATGGATAGTTATTTTAATCAATTAGAAAACTGTATTGTTTATATAGATGACATCTTATTATATTCTAGAACACAGGATGAACATATAAGATTACTAGAAAAATTCATACATATAATTAAACAATCAGGTATAAGTCTAAGTAAAAAGAAATCGGAAATTATGAAATCTCAAATAGAATTTTTAGGAATTCAAATAGACAGAAATGGTATAAAAATGCAAACGCATATAGTACAGAAGATTATCAATTTAGATGAAAATATAGACACAAAAAAGAAATTACAATCCTTTTTAGGATTAGTAAATCAAGCAAGAGAATATATACCAAAATTGGCAGAATACTTAAAACCATTACATAAAAAGCTTAAAAAAGATATTGAATATCATTTTGATAAAAAGGATAAAGAAAACATAAAAAATATTAAGAATTTATGTAAAGATTTACCAAAACTTCATTTTCCAGATGAAAAAAGAATATTTATTTATATAGTAGAAGCTGAATCAAGTGAACATAGTTATGGTGGAGTATTAAAATATAAATATGAAAATGAAAATATAGAATATCATTGTAGATATCATTCAGGATCTTATACTGAACCACAAATAAAATGGGAAATTAATCGAAAAGAGTTATTAGCATTATATAAATGTCTATTAGCATTTGAACATTATATTGTATATAATAAATTTATTGTACGAATAGATAATACACAGGTAAAATGGTGGTTAACAAGAAAGATAGATGATTCTGTAACAACAAAAGAAATAAGACGATTGGTATTAAATATATTGAATTTTACATTTACAATTGAATTAATTACAACTGACAAGAATGCTATTGCAGATTATCTCTCCAGAGAAAAATACAATGAAAGAACTATTATCCATGATGACAAATCTTTGTCAAAAAATGGAAAAGATAGAAGCAGAAGTGCAAGAACTTAAAACAGCTAACAGTCAGCAGCATGACTCTAAATATGCGGAGCTACGTCTTAAGGCAGACGGTAAACAGCCAGAGCTAAAAGGTGACGATGAGAAACACCTAAAAACTCAATATAACAAAAATGTATTAGTTGCAGGTATTGCAGGTACAAGCACAGGAAATATGGAAAAACCTATGCCAAAAAATACAAATTTAAATAGCTTATTTACCAAAACATTTATTCCTAAATTCCAACAAAGTACACCAACACCTCAAACCTCAACATATGCAGCCAGTATTCAAAATGACAAAAAAAAAAAGATACAATTATATTACCCAGTCATACATTGACAATATATATAAAATTCAGGCCTTTCTAAACCTAAACCCCAGATCCACTCAAACAAAAAACCCCAATGAAAATTATATAACCCAGAAATTACAAGGATACAATAGACTTATTGCACAACCCAAAACCAGTGCAAATCTAGTCAAAACATGTTATAGCTATGGACTTTTGAGTACCGTATATACGTTTGATGGCGAAGAAATTACTGGAATACCTGAATTACATAAAGCATTTACTACATTTAAGAGAATTACAAAAGGGAATTTATTTTTCATTAAATTCTATACAGCACCTGCAGAGATACTCTATGACGAAATAAAATCTCCCATTCAAGTAATCAAAATAGGATTGACAAAAGATATGATCATACCTGAGGAGATTGAAAAACAAGACGAGATACAAAAAATAGATATACCCAGTTTTTATGCTAACAAAAGAATAATTGGCATATCAACTATAATACAAGAGCTAGCAAACAATTATTTAAATGGAAATGCGATATGGAGCTACTACGCTAGAGATCAAGTGATGATATACGCAAATTCCAAAGAATTATGAAAAACAGATATGGATGAAGTTCAGCAATGGATTTTATCTTTGTTAAAACCTGAAGAGCAACCAACTACAAGAGCTCTAAAGAAAAAATTTATTTCAGCGGAATTATTAACCAGATACTGTAAATTAATTGTACATAGATACCCAGATCACCATTGTTCCAAGTGCAATGGAGAAGATAACTTAATTCCAGATGTAAGTTTGGAATAAAAATTCTGAAGAAGAAGATACGAAGAAGAAGACAAAGAAGAAAAAGATTTATCGGCCATAGGCCATTAGTTTTATTTTCTAAAGTTTGTAAAAGTTTGTCGGCCATGTTATAAAGGCCATTTGTCGTTTTTATATGAGTCAAAAGTATGTCGGCCATATGTATAAAGCTAGGCCATTAAGTCAAAAGTAAATAGTAAAGTTGTTTGTCAAGTTGTGTCGGCCGAGTTATATAAGGCCAAGTGTAAAGTTATGTGTCGGCCACTATTTTTGGCCAATTATGTGAGTTTGTATTATAAATAGAGGGCTTTCCCTCAGCAATAACATAATCAGCTTACCATCAGCTTTCCCCTACATCTCTCTTCAATCTCTCAACCTTCCGCCCCCCAATTTGGTATCAGCAATCTACAAGGACAGGTATACTCTAAATCATTTATGAGTAGCTAAATTAGTTTATTCCTGATAATCTTTCCTAGATTATAAGTATTTATTATGAATAAATAATGTTATAATAGTCATCTCTAGAAGGTTTGCTATGGAGATATTCTGCGAGTAGGTAAGCCCGGACTATGCCATCCAAAGGTGGAAACCGGTAGGCAAGGAGGCCGTTAAGGGGAGTACACAGTGTTGAGGCGCTGTTAGGGTAACTGATTAAAGAAGAAGGCCATAGTAGTGACTAGACGAGATGAATATTATACTGTTATTATTCATAATGAATAAGTATAAACTGTGAAAAGGTTAAAAGGAATAAAAAAATTTTAGTGAACAAATGATAAATATGCCTACATACTTGTTAGATAATGATAATGATTACATGATGTTATTGTTTTACATATTGAAAAATATTGATGTTGATTCACGTAGAATAATTTATGATAAATTAATAATGCATGAGATAATTGAAGCAACAACTGTAGGTTGGTCTGAGCTGATTATTTATGATGATAATGACTTAGATTATTTATTTGATGATTTAGAACTATATAGAGATCAATGATAAATTATAGATATTTGAGGTTATGGAAAGAAACTAAAGAAAAGATAGATCTAGAAGAAAAACTTCTAATCGAAAATGTTAATAAATATATATATCTTCATGAAGAAGAATATTTAGAATATATAGAAACAAATGCTAAGGAAATACAAAGATTAAATATAATTAAAAAGGAATATTATGAACAAATAGTTTCTTAAATAGTAATATGGATAAAAGAATATATAAACAACAATTGATAGAAAAATTAAATGAATTAATAAATATATACGAATTCACAAAAGAAAGAATGATAGAAAATATATTCGCAGGAGTCTGTAATAAATCAATATTAATACAAAAGAAACAAGTATTTGATTTAAAACTAAAAATAGACTGCTTAGAATATAAAATACAACATGATATATACCCTAAAAATGAATATAATGAATAAAGAAGAATATTCAATAGATGAAAAAACTTTCGAAACCTATGAAGGATTAAAAATAAAAATAGTATTTTCCAACTTAGGAAGACGATATAAAAAAATAGGAGATAGACTATATTTAATGTTAGAAAAAGAAACTGCTAAATTAGAAGATAGTTTAACAGCAATGATAAGAATAACGAAAGAAAATGAAGAAATTGATAAAGCTAAAGAAATTGAACAGATTAAAATACAAGCAAAACAAGAAATAACGAAAATTGAAGAAATAAAAAATAGTAAAATAGAGGAATTAGAAAAAGAATTAGCCTATTTAAAATTATTATATGAAAATAGACAAAAAGAAAAACAATTAAAACTTCAAAAAGAAGCAGAATTAGCCAATGAAATAAATGAAATGAAACAAATATTAACTGAAAACGAAAATATTGAAATAAATGAAATAAATAATGATTCTGATAAAAATTCAGAAAATTCAGAAATAAGTGATATAAGTGAAACTTATACAGAAATCTTAGAACAAACAAATAAATTAAAAAAATTAGAAATAAATACAAATAAAGCAGAAACTTCAAAAGAAAAAACTCCAGATAATAGTCCTAGACATAATCCTAGAACGTCAACACCAACTTATTATACAAGAAATTATGCAAACTCAGATAGAACTGATGCAATATGGAATAGTAGATTAGATACAAAGTGGAAACCTAAATTAACAATAGAACAAACTAACTTTTTAGATTTAGATTGTGTTATAGATATAAATAAAGTAATTTTGTTATGGATAGGAAATATATCTAAACAATTAATAGATAATAAAATAACAATAAAAGACACTCCAGGTTATATAGAAAGAACATTAATAGGAACGGTAAAATTATGGATAGAAAACTTACCATTAGAAAGTAAAGAAGCACTTAGAAGTGATAAAAAATTAGATGGATCAATAACAACATCTAATATAGACATATTAGAAAAATATAACTTAGCAATACAAAATGAATTTGGAAGTCTGACTACAGATATAAAAGAACAAAATAAAGAAAAAATTATAAACAGACAATTAATGTCAAAATTAGCAATATGTAACATGTGTTACGTAGAAGAATATACATGTGCATTTAAAGAATATTATTACAAAGCAAAATATGATATAAATGAAGCAAAAGAAATAAAATAACAATATTTTACAAAACTACCAGAACCATTTAGTACTAATATAATAAAAGATTGGAATAATGAAGAAATGATAGATACATTAGGCTCAAGAATAAAATTTCTACAGCAATGGTTCATACAGCTATGTGAAAATCAAAAAGAAAAACTAAAAATGGAAAAAGTATTAATGAAAAACCTAGCCTGTTGTAAAAGTAAAATAGCACCAAAGTTTGGTTGTGAAGATAAATATTATAAAAGATCTAGAAAACGTAAAAATTATAGAAAAACAAAAACTAAATATAAATATAAAAAACCAAGAAAACGATATTTTATAAAAGATCATAAACAAAAAAGAAAATCTAGACCAAAGAAACCTTTATCAAATTGTAATTGTTACAATTGTGGTAAATTAGGACATTTAGCTAAAGATTGTAGACAACCTAAAAATATAAAAAGAAAACAAATTGCAGAACTAATTTTAGATGAACAAAGATATATGCAAATAGATTATTTAGATTATGAATTAGATGATAATGATAGTATATATGAAATTTCAGATATAGAAACTGACGATAACTATGATCTAGAATCCGAAATAGAACACGATAGTGAAATAATAATTGACGAAAATGACTGAAGAAAATATAAGAATTATATCTACAGAAGAATATCATGATGAAGACTCAGTAGAACAAAAAATAATATTTGATAATACAATTTTTCAAGAAATAAAAAATAAAGAACTAGATATAAGTGTAGAAAAAGTATTAAAAGTACCTATTCTAAATCAATTCTTTAAAAGAAATAAAGAGGAATATTATGTAGTTAGTCAAAAAGAATATATTATAGATTGTAAATATACAAAAGGAAAAGCACAAATACCTATACTAAATAAAAGAATGATTAATCAAGAAATACAACATATAAAGGCTAAAACACCTATAAAATACGTACATTTAGGAGGAACAGAAATATTAATAAAAGCATGTTTTAGAGAAGGAATAGATACACCCATAGAAATATACCTAGCAGATGATAGGATAATACATCCTATAGAAAAAAGCGTAATTAGCGCAATAAAAGGAAATTTAATATATCAAAAATTTAAATTTATAATAAGTGCAAATTATTCAATTGCATTAACAGATAGAAATATAGATAAATCATTAGTGTTATATTGGAAACTATCAGGGATAGAACTAGCACCTGGAAGTAAGATATTCACAGCAAGATGTAAAAATTTATACATATTAACAACAAAACATAAAGTGATAGCTAAAAATAAAATCGATAGGATCAAAATAGAAAATCCTTTTGATCAAATTCTTACAATTATAGATCATAATGATTATAGTTATAAAGAAATGGACATTGAAGAAGATTTAGAAATACTAAAAGAAAGAAAAAATACTTTAAGTATATCAAAACCATTAAGTAGAAGTACTTCATCAAAAGCAAGTACATCAAAAAGAAAATATAACTTTCCTATACTATCAAATACGGAAGAAAATATATTAAACTATTATTATATCGAAGGCATAATTAATGAAAAAAGACATAAGATATTAATAAATACAGGTCAAGACGATAATTATATAAACACAGAATTAGTGTTAGAAAATGAAATTATAAAAACAGGACATGTATGCCCTGGATTACCTAACGAAATAATAACTATAAGTGAAGAAATAGAAAAAGAAGTTATTATAGGAGGAATAACCTTAATAATACCATTTAAAATTTATCAAGGAAAAGAAAGTATAACCTTAGGTATAAATTGGTTAGATCAATTTACCCCATATAAAATAGAACAAGAGCAATTAACTATAACTTGCCAAAATAAGAAAATAATTATAAAAAGAATAATATAATGAAAATTTATATACTTGCAAAAATTATCATAGAAGGATATTATAATCGATATTACACACCTATGATAGATACAGGAGCTGAAACTAATATATGTAAATATAATTGTTTACCGGAAGAAAAATGGGAAAAATTAAAAACACCCATGGTAGTAACTGGATTTAATAATGAAAGTAGTATGATTACTTATAAAGCAAAAAATATTAAGATACAGATTTGGGATAAAATTCTAATAATAGACGATATGTATAGTTTTGATTGTAAAACAAAAGATATATTATTATAAATATACAAAAGGAAAAGCACAAATACCTATACTAAATAAAAGAATGATTAATCAAGAAATACAACATATAAAGGCTAAAACACCTATAAAATACGTACATTTAGGAGGAACAGAAATATTAATAAAAGCATGTTTTAGAGAAGGAATAGATACACCCATAGAAATATACCTAGCAGATGATAGGATAATACATCCTATAGAAAAAACGTAATTAGCGCAATAAAAGGAAATTTAATATATCAAAAATTTAAATTTATAATAAGTGCAAATTATTCAATTGCATTAACAGATAGAAATATAGATAAATCATTAGTGTTATATTGGAAACTATCAGGGATAGAACTAGCA
This sequence comes from Solanum sitiens, assembly GCA_016801875.1. NCBI lineage: Eukaryota > Viridiplantae > Streptophyta > Magnoliopsida > Solanales > Solanaceae > Solanum > Solanum sitiens. The sequence continues at coordinate 73,802 of JABWTJ010000116.1, forward strand.
CCTGGAAGTAAGATATTCACAGCAAGATGTAAAAATTTATACATATTAACAACAAAACATAAAGTGATAGCTAAAAATAAAATCGATAGGATCAAAATAGAAAATCCTTTTGATCAAATTCTTACAATTATAGATCATAATGATTATAGTTATAAAGAAATGGACATTGAAGAAGATTAACTCCAATTTCATGATGAACCCATGTCCCTTACAAATTTGATTTAGTCTTTGCATGGGCTTTGTGATCTTGACTTGTTATCGATTGAATTATGATTCAATTATGTTGAAGTGGTTATATATACTGTTATTTACTTGGATTAATGTTGAATAGAGGATTAATGATCCATGTGGATCAATGTATGAAGATTTGAACATGTTTAGCTTAGGTTTCTATGATTCATTGTAACATTGGCCTTTTAATGAATAAAAGTGAATTTAGATTATGTTGTGGTTCTTATAGCTACTGTTTTAGGTTGATGTTATGAATTAATTATGGGTATAAACCCTTAATGATCAAATCAACAGAACCTTGATAAGGATTGATCTACATGTTTTAACCTTAATGATGCTAATGCTATAAACATAATGTGATATCAATTTAGGGTAGATGAAGCATGATTTAGTCTTGATTTCTATTGCTATAGCTACTTCCCTAGGTTGGTATTATTGGTATATCATGAATTAATCATGATAAATAAAGTAAAGTATATTAATGAGTGATCTATGACTCTCTACTTTCTACCATATATGTGATATAGTGCACTAGTTGAATCATGCTCTTTTGATGACTTGTACATGGTTTCTTTGATGATTAAAATACATACAACAACTACCATATACATATTAATTGTTGATATAAAGGTGTATTGATCAATGATGATCAAAGGGTGAGAAATTGGTAAGAATGCTTATCTCCTCTACTTTTCTTATAGTATTGTAGTTGATAAAGCCTTGTATGGAATTGTGAGGCATGGTCCACTTATGGTGGAGGTGTTTACTTTATTTCATTATATATGTGTATGGCCGGGAAGGTAAATTGATGAACATATGAACATCTGTTCATGATGATACTATGATAAGTTTATGCCTACTTTCCTATTCTAGTTGTGATCTAGGTTGTATGGCTATTGTATAAGCATGTGTATATCCATTTTAGGGTAAAGTATAGGTGCTGCCATTTATGTGTTAAAATGGTTTATAATCCCTTACCTATGTACCCCTATGTGAATGCATGAATAGTACAAGTTATGAGTCTTAATTGTAACATGAAGTTGACTTGTCTCCTATGCTATTGTGTGTTGTGTGGTCTATGCTTGAAAGAGTGTTATGGTCTAAGAGGGTGGCTGCCTCAATGTGTTGTTGATAGCCATTATGTGATCATGTTGGCCAATGTACACACACTCACTTTACATGCATGTTACAAGTAGTATAGGTCATGGTGTCTAAATGAAAGGTAGTTCTCATATTCACTAGTGTCTACTACTATGTATGTTAAGATGATGTTTATGAAAGTATGATATGTGTTTCCTTAGCTAGGATGACTTGATAGGTGTACTAGTTTGGGCAATGGTATGGGACTTTGCCTATGCATTGCACATGTGTACCTTGATAGGATAGTTCCTTGGTTTGGTTTCTATGTGCATGAATATGAATGTATGGTCATGTGTGGTCTTAATGTGTTATATGAAAGGTTTTATCACATATATACACACACACACACACATGTATGAAGATCTAGTCTAGAGAAGGGCCTTGAAAGATGTATTCGTGTGTACCCTAAACTAGATGGTGCTATACATATGCTATGTCCATGTGAAAGGATTTCTCACATAAATTAGGTTGATGAACTCTCATCTATGACCTATGAGCTAAGCATATGAGGGGATGACTCTCCTAAGCCAATGTTTTATAAATAAATGTTCATTAAGGCTTTATCAATAAAGGTAACTTATATTAGCACCGAGTGAACTTGTATATGAGTGTGTGTCCCTTTTCCAATGTGGAAAAGGTAGGTCTACTATAAATCTCATGGGGTGGATAGCCTCATAAACCAACAAGGGTGTAGAGTTGATATTTCCATGATTTCCGCCAAGTTCCATAAACTATGTTGCCATCATAGGATACTAGCTAGTGGATCCACCTAGAGAGCTATGTCATGTTTGGTTCTACTTTGGCCGGTAGACCACCTTATTTCGGTGTGGGGTTTTATGACACCGGATTCCATGTTTAGCATCACATGGTCTATGTCGGTGAAGGCTATAGTTTCCCTAAAGTAAAATGGATAATGGAAGTTAATGACTAGGACCCTAAATAGAATGACTTAAGAGATGTTATTTAGGATAGGTGGAAGTAATGAACCCATCTAGACATTGCACAAGTATCTCCTTAGGAAGTTCTAGGAAGGTGTTCTAATGCATGTGTCTATGCATATGTTCTTTATGCACGACTTGGTAGTATTGGTCTGCTTGTTATGAAGATGTGCATGGTATGAGTCTATATGCATGATGTTGATCTTATTGACTATATGATGAAGGTCTTGTATTGACATGAATGAAGTTGTCTTTACTTACTTATTAATGTATGACTTGGATGTAAATGCTTGTGGTCTTATGATAGGTTTACTAAGTATGTGTGAGGTTATGGGGCTTCACATATACATTGCACTAGTAGACTTAGAGTAGGATTATGAGTAAGGTCTTATAATGCTTTGATGAGAAGTAAAATAAGTATATGTGCATAATGACTAGGAGTTCACTGTAATGTCCTTATAGTCTTGCCTTAACTACGTCTATGTTGTACTATAATTCTATGATAGTATGTGTTGACTTGTGTAGATTGTATGTATGGTTTCCTTGTGGCATTAAGGTTATGCATTGCACCAAGTATCACTAGAGGGTTACTTGGAAGGTAGATGAGTTAAATGAAAAATGCTTACTGTTAAGGGAAAAGAGCTCATACTAATGTGACTCAAAATGTCATAAATTATATATGTGATCTTATGTAATGTTTGGCATTTGAATATGTTTATATGAAGTATGTTATTGATATAAATTCTATTGTCTAAAGGTTTTATGAATATTTACTCAAAATGGCATGAAGTATGATTTCAAGGAAAAAGTCCCTTTTTAATGCATGTTTTTGCATGGTTGTCATACTTAGTACATTCTTGTGCTAATCCCATTCTTCTCTACTTTTTACACAAAGTGTAGGTTATGGGTGCTTAAAGGATGTCTTGAATGGTGAAGAGCTTGATAGATGATTCCCAAGCTCAATGAAAGGAATCCTTAAGTTCAAAGATCTCCTACTTATGTCTTTATTGTAAAGTCTTTAAATATTGTATAGTTATGTAATGTGTCTTATGGGCTGTGTTCCTAATGTACTCTAATGTTGTTGAGTCTAAGATGGAAAAGAGATATAAGGTCTATATATGTATTATGACTAAGTAATGTTCTAGGATATGATGTGCTAAGAAAGTTTTAAATTTTCCGCTAAATTTACTATGTCAATGCGATAAATGATAACTATGGGCTTGTATAAGACCACCGAGAGGTCAAGTATGCCATGTTACTTCTAAGGGGGTGCTCCCCGGATGTGACACCACCCTCTGAAGACCACATTACACTTTCAAGCATAGACCACACAACACAATTTAGCCTAGGAGGCAAGCTAACTTCATAGTATACTTTAAGACTCCTAATATTAGCTATTCACACAGTTACATAGGAGTACATGGGTAGGGGTCATTAATCCTTAACACTTCATTAATGTAAGCACCTATACATGATAGTACATAACCATTTACATACTCATAACAATAATAATATAACCTAGATTCACAACTAAATTAGAAGACTAAGGACAAGTTACACATAAGGTGATCATCATAACCACTCCTTCTTATATTCATCAATTTGCCTTCAAGGCCATGGACAACAAATATATAATGACAATAAAGTAAACACCTTCACCATAAGTTGACCATACCACACAATGCCATATGAGGCTTCATCAGCTACAACAGTGTAGAAAAGTAGAGAAATAGAATAGTAGAGTAATTCATACAAATCCTTTAGCCCTTGGTCATCATTGACCATTGCTACTCTTTCATCAATAAATAAAGTATATGGAAGTAGCTAAAGTACCATAATCATATATAAAGTCATGAATAATGTACTACAATGTCATGCTACAACTAGTACAACACATTAACATACTAGAACGTAGGAAGATATAGACCATTAACCAACTTCACTTGCATGGATTAAAAATCATATTTCATTAATGTTATTCATATAGGTCAGTGTCTAAATATACACTTAACCTATCGAAATCATGCTTAAATCCCTACAAGATCATGATACCAACATAAGCATTAAACTATAAATTCACTAGAGAGCAGATAAAATAGGAAATGCGATGATTCCCTAAAGCCTTGATGATCAATCATATTTTTAACAATAATGTACATGTTAGGCAGTAGCTAAATAGATCATTACTCAAAAGGAATCATGCTTCACCTAACCTGAAATTGAGATCACATCTCATACATAGTATTATCAATCGATAGATTAGAAGAACTTAGATCAACTCATCTCAATCCTTCTTCACCTTTATCACAAACAATTTATACTTACAATTCAATCATAATATTATCTTTAGGAAATAGCTACAAGACTCTCAACATACTTGAAATCCACTTTTATACAATTAAGAACCAATGTTACAGTGATAACATTGATAACTAGGCTAGGCATGTTCAAATTTTCATACATTGATCCAGATGGATCCTTCAACATCAATTCATAATCAATTCACGTAAATAAAAATAGATATACGCAAGTCAACGTAAGAGAATCACAATTCAATCAATAACAAGCCATGATCACAATGCCCATGCAAGGGCTAAACGATTTTGGGAAGGGGCATTGGTTCATCATGCAATTGGATTAAAATCACGTTAAAACCAATGCATTAACATCAATTCATTATGTTTTAACCATTGAAAACGTTTTTAGAAAGAACCCATGGTTAGATTGAAGAAGAAGATATTTGATCTTGAAACTCCTTTGAAAACTTTGAGATTAACTCTCCAAGTGAAAGGTTACTTGGAGATGAAGGATTACAATACCTTTGTCTAGTTGAAACCTCAAAAAATTGATGAATAAACCATATAAATTCAAGCTCCAAGATGTTCTTGAGCTTCACCAACAATGGAGGTTTCTAGGGAGAAAATTTTTAGAGGGAAAGTCTAATTTATGTAGAAGGGATAGGGAATGGGTTGATCACGTTTTTGATCACTTATATACTCCAAAAAATAACCAATTAAACCTAATATGGTCAGGTTAGGACGTGGGGTAAATTTCCCATTAACCCCTTTACTGAAACAGTCGCAGGCAGTGATGCACCAGCCTGCATCGACGGACCACCATCGACGGCCAGTAGGTCCATCGATGGGCCGTTTGTGGCTTCTCTCGATTTGAACTTGGGATGTTATTTGGTTGATCCTTGACCAGGCTAAGTGTCCATCGACGATTCGTCACCAACGGGCCGTTGGTCAACCAACTGGGCATCGTTTGGTTCAGTCGATTGACACTGCCAAGGCAGTGTCTCGACAAGCCTTGGGTCCTTCTTGTGGGCCCTTTTGCGGGGCCCTTGGGAAGTCATACTCGGGCGTTTCCAACGTAAAAAATATGTACATTGACAATTCAACTACCTTCCATGTAATTTTCACCCAAAATGCACACGTAAAACACCTCCAAATATGCAAGGCCCCATCCAGACACACATGAGCGTGTCAAGGGCTAACTTTCGAACGTCTGTCTTAGACGTTCTTGGACGTTTGAACTTCAAACTTCATGAAACTCCATATACTGACTATAAACATCATTATAACTCATTTTAAGACTTCATAATCTCATGACATACAAATATAAGCACATATAGACACATGAGGCACATAGGTGACTAGTCGTCGAACGTCTTGATCGTCTCTTGACGTTTGACTTCCAAATCACATCAAACTTTACACACTACCAAAATAACATATTATAAGACAATTAGGAACTTAGAACCTTGAGACAACTATGTTAGGCTCTAGACACCCTAACTCATTTTGGGGGTCTTACAAAGATGATAACCAAACGTTGTCTATATCATGTGGTGAGGGTTAAAGATCTAGAAAGTGAAACTCCTCATATTGAGTCAGTCCCTCTACTGAAAGAATTCACATATTTTTTTCTTAATGACCTTCCAGGAGTTCCTCCTAAACGGGAAATTGACTTTGTCATTGATTTATTACCGGATGCGAATCCCATTTCAATTCCTCCATATAGGTTTACTCCGACTGAATTGAAAGAGTTGAAGCTCCAACTCAAGGATTTACTAGACAAGGGTTTCATTCAACCTAGTATTTCTCCATGGGGTGCTACGGTCTTGTTTTTTAAGAAGAAGGATGGGTCCCTTAGAATGTTCATTGATTATCACCAGCTCAATAAGTTCACTACAAAGAACAAGTATCCTCTCCCTAGGATTGATGATCTATTTGATCAACTCCAAGGTGCTAATTATTTCTCCAAGATTGACTTATGGTTGGCATATCACCAACTTAGGGTGAAGATGTTCCCAAAATAGCTTTCCAAACTACATATGGTCACTATGAATTTCTAGTTATGTCTTTTGGGTTGACAAATGCCCCGACGGCATTTATTGACCTAATGAATAGAGTTTTCCGAGATTACCTCGACTCTTTTGTGAATGTGTTCATTGATTATATTTTAATATACTCGAAGAATGCAGATGAACATGAGAATCACTTGAGGTTGGCCTTGCAAGTCCTCAAGGAACACCAACTTTATGCCAAATTTATCAAGTGTGAATTTTGGTTGAGGTTAGTTGCTTTTCTTGGCCATGTTATCTCTAGTGAGGGTGTAGAGGTTGATCTGAAGAAGACGGATGCGGTCAAAAATTTGCCTCCCACAGACATAAGAAGTTTTTTTGGGTGTAGCCGGGTATTATAGAAGGTTTGTTGATGGATTTTCGTCCATTTCTTCTCCTTTGACAACTTTGATCCAAAAGAAGGTAATGTTTGAGTCGTCGGAAGTTTGTGAGAAAGGTGTCAAGAATTGAAAGATAAGCTTACCTCCGCTTCGGTGTTGAACTTACCGGAGGGCAATGAATGCTTTGTAGTGTATTGTGATGCTTCCCGAGTGGGCTTGGGATGTGTCCTCATGCGGCATGGTAAGGTGATAACTTATGTTGCTAGGCAACTCAAAGTTCATGAAAAGAATTACCCAACTCATGATATTGATTTAGCCATTGTAGTTTTTGCCTTGAAATATGGAGACATTACTTGTATGATGTACATGTTTATGTGTTTACTAACCATAAAAGTCTTCAATATGTGATTACACAAAAGGAATTAAATCTCTGACAAACAAGATTGTTAGAGTTGATGAAGGATTATGACATGAGTGTCCTTTACCACCCTGGCAAGGCCAACGTGGTTGCGAATGCTTTGAGTCATATGACTATGGGTAGTGTGTCTCATGTGGAAGAAGAGAATAAAGAACTTGTGAAAGATGTTCATAGGATGGCTTGATTAGTTGTATGGTTAGAAGATTCTCCAAATGGTGGTTTTATGGTTCATAATAACTCAGACTCATAATTAGTGGTTGATGTGAAATCTAAGCAGCGTCTTGATCCTCTATTGATGGAGTCGAAGGAGTCGGTACTTAATGAGCTCAATGAGTCATTCTCCCGGGGGATGGTGTTCTTAGGTTCCAAGGGAGATAATGTGTACCAGATGTTGAGGGTTTGAGAAATCAAATTCTAGAAGAAGCGTGTGGTTCTCGCTATTCTATACATCCGGGTGCCACCAAAATGTATCATGACCTTAGAGAGTTTGATTGGTGGGATGGTTTAAAAAGGGACATAATAGAGTTTGTTGCTAATTTTCCAAATAGCCAACAAGTTAAAGTTGAACATCTTAAATTGGATGGTTTAATCCAAATCATGGATGTTACTACATGGAAGTGGGAAGCCATCAATATGGATTTTGTTGTTGGGTTGCCGCGAACCCGTAATCAAAATGATTCAATATGGGTTATTGTGGATAGGTTGACCAAATCTGCCCACTTTACTGCTGTTAAGTCTACTTATGCGGCCAAAGATAAAATCTACATTAATTAGATTGTGAGTCTTCACGGAATTATTTTGTCCATCATTTCGGATAGAGGTGCCCAATTCACTTCTTATTTTTGAAAGGCTTTTCAAAAGGGTTTAGGTACTCAAGATAAACTTAGTACCGCTTTTCATCCTCATACTGATGGTCAAGCGGAACGTACCATTCAGACCCTTGAAGACATGTTAAGAGCCTGTGTCATTGATTTCAAGGGAAGTTGGGATGATCACTTACCTTTAATTGAGTTCTCTTACAACAATAACTATCATTCGAGCATTTCCATGACACCTTTTGAAGCTCTTTATGGTAGAAGGTGTAGATCTCAAGTTGGATGGTTTGAGGTTGGTGAGTCCTCACTTCTTGGTATAGATATTATCTATGAGGCTATAGAGAAGGTTCCAATCATAAGAGAGAGAATGAAGACAACCTATAGTTGGCAAAAATCTTATGCCGACAATAGAATAAGAGATATTGAGTTTGAAATAGGTGATCATGTCTACTTGAAGATTTCACCTATGAAAGGGGTTATGAGGTTGTGTATGTAGGGGAAGTTGAGTCTCCGGTATGTTGGTCCTTATGAGGTTTTACAACGAATTGGAAATGTTGCCTATGAGTTGAAACTACCTAGTGAACTAGCTTCAGTTCATCCAGTGTTTCATGTTTCTATGCTCAAGAAATGCATAGGCGACCCGGTGTCCATTCTGCCTATTGAAGGTTTGGGGGAAGATGAGAATCTCTCCTCTAAAGAGGTTCCGTTGAGATCCTAGATCTCCAAGTCAAGAAGTTGAGAAACAAGGAGGTTGCCTCTGTAAAGGTTCTATGGAGGAACCATCTTGTTGAGGGTGCAACATGGGAGGCTGATGCCGACATGAAGTCCCTCTACCCTCATCTATTTACTCCTTGAGGTTAGACATTCCTATTAATAGAGAAAGTAATGCATAATCATGAAATTAAATTCTTTTCCTAAATAGGTGCATATTTTGTAAAAGTTGTACCAACTAGAGTTTTAAGAAAATGCCTTCATACTCTATTCTTGCACTTATGTGAAATATCTATGCATGTGTCTTCTTGAGATTTTGTTGTTTTGTTATTGTCTTGAGAAGAATGATAGCATGATAACTCTTTGATGCATTTTGATCTTATGATACGGTTGAGAAGGACATTCCTCACTATGTATTATAAATATAGAGATGTTATATGTTTGTGCATCATGATTTGAGTGCTAAGAGTAATGTTATCTTATGTGCTGTTGGGCTACTAGTATTGAGTCTATTCTTACCCTCTAAAAGATTTTAGTGTCATTCAGGGACGAATGTTCCTGAGGGGGGATAATGTAACACTCCGGAAAAGCCATGACTTCGACTAGAGCTTAACCTATTTAACAATGTTTAAAATGATGTTTCCAGACCTATATTAATGTAATAAACTCATTTAGAAAAGGGTATATCTAAAATGACAAAGAAAGACTTTGACGTCCAAAAACTTGCTAATTTGAACTAGTTGACGTCACTATGTTGGGTGAAGTTTTCGAAGTGATAAATAAAGTCCAAAACTTGTAAAGAGACCTACGATAGGTATTATGTAGTACAAAGGGTCTAAACATCTTGAAACGACACCCCAAGGACCACGCGATGAGTCCTTGGGGAGGACCCAAACATGGAGCAGCAGGCTGCCTAGCGGCCTGCGAACAGGAAGAATTGGAGAACAAGTGCGCGACGCGCGGTCCTCAAAAGGTGTACTGCCTCAACATGTGAGAGGAAGACTCGTGACGCGAGTCTGAGACGCACCTCACTGCCTCAACCCAAAATTTCAGAAAAATAATGGGAATTGGCCCCGCAATGCGCAGCCACTTACCTGAATCTTTAAAATCATATTTTATGTAATTTAACTTCTTAAAAAGACCCATTTATGTGGAGGATCTTTTGGGTATTTTATAGGACAACTATATGGATTATAGGTCAGTTTTAGACCACTTTTTACACGTCCAAATCAGATTCAAACGAAATTACCCATCTATCTCAAGAAACACTCTCTTTTCCAAACTCCATGAAGAACAAGAAGAGGTTAAGGAAGAAGACGAAGGCTTCAAATTTTCCAATCAAATTTCGTGGATTATTCATCTATAAGGTATGGGTTTTTCACTCTTGGGATTCCTTTCACCAAGAGGTCCTTTCAAAGATTAGTTTTCAAGAAATTCAAATACTAGGGGTTTTACTCTACAAAATGAATTTTTCTTCCTAACTCTAGATTTATGATTTTTTGATGAAAAGTAATTGTTTTGTATGGTTGATTTCACACGAATTGTTGATTATTTGGTTAGTAATGTTTGAATTTAGTGTGATACATGTTCTTTATCTTAATGATGGCTTCGAATTGGTTGTACCTACTACTTGACAACATGTAAAGGTTGGGATTGGAACTAAGATTCGGATGAATTCTTTAATGAACTTTTTCCGTTATCATACATTATGAATTGATCTTGTATATTGTTTGAAGAGTAGTTCTTGGTTATGCTATTGAGTATTTCACTATGTTATGGTTATTAACGTTGTAAGTTAAACGTAAGAACTTGAATAAGGTTGTTGGAAGCGAGAGGTAGGTCTTCTAAAGTCGTGATTACTTTATGTTGGTCATGTTAGCCCATAATTGATGTTACAATGCTATTGATTTAGGTATTATGTTTTTGTGTATATATGTTGGGATATGAACATGTTAATTGTGAGATCATGATAAGAATAAGATAATGCAAGTTATGATGTTCTTTTGTATGCTTTACACAAGATGATTATGCTATGTTAATCTCACACATGAAGGGTTGCGATGAAAGGAAATTCTCATCTAATCCTAAAGATCTCATGATCATGTTTATGCAAGTAGTTAATCTCCTATGACCTATGATAAGCTTATGATTAAATACAACTTAATGGTTATTCAAGAAAGGGATTTAAGCTAAGCACCGATGAACTAGATATGAGAGGTGTCTCTTCCCTAGATGGAAGGTAGGTCACAATAATTATCATGAGATAGAGGCTGCCATGTAATGTGGAACTATGTGTCTCTAATACATCTCCTTGTTCTTGAATTATGTTGCGAACATAGGATACTAGCTAGTGAATCCACCTACAAAGCAATGTCATGTTTGGTTCTACTTTGGCTGGTAGACCACCTTTTTTCGGTGTGAGGTTTTATGACACTGGATTCCATGATTCCCTCACATGGTCTATGTCGGTTAAGTCAAATGTTCCCTCATGTAAAATGAAAGACAAGTAAATAAACGTTGAATAGGGTGACTTGAGGAGTCTACTTAGTATAGGTAGGGGTGTGGGATTCTACCTAGACATTGCACAAGCTGACTCTTAGGGTAGTCCTAGGAGATTGTTCTTATGTAATATGATAACATAAGATATATGTTTATGATGCATTATGTTAATCTTATATGATGTTGGTCATTATGATGAATATGTTATTGTGTTATATTGTTGTATGAAGTGATGACTACTTATGTTACAAATTGTTTGAAGCAAAACTTTACTTATGGTCTCCTATCTTACCTACTTGGTTGTGTGGGACTATGGGACTTCACATGACCGTTGCACTTGTAGGATGACTCTATGAAAATATCTCTTTGATTATGATCATATTGTATGTTGACGAAGTCCTTAACTTGTATATGTTCTATGGTATATGCATTGAAGACATTCACATTACTTAGCATGCTTTCTAAATAAACGACAAATGATACTTTTACATGCATGTGCTTAAATTTTATGTGCATATTCCCATACTTAGTAAATGTGGCTTACTAACCCCATTACTTTATATTACTACAAATGTAGGATCCGAACATTGAAGATTAAGAAGGTCGATTGAAGAAGCTTGGAACTCTTTCTCTAAGTATTGGTAGATCCTCATGTTCGGGGATGCTATCTTTCGTATTCCAGCTTATGAACACAATAGTAATTAGAAGATTTTAAGAATATTCTATTTCATTTATGTTCTTTGGATTCTTTTGTATTAAGGCCTATATGGCATATTTACTATTTATTGGCTAAGTCCAGATTCGTACTCGTGATATGGTTTTATATATGTGAGACAAGTTTTTTACAATATCGTATGTCATTATGAATTTTAAGCATGAAGTCTAAGTATACTTCAAATAGAATGTAAATTTTTTATTTTTCAGCAATTTTAATTGATGATATGTTATGACGAATGCTAAGGGCTTGTCTGAGCCCTTTGAGAGGACGACGATGCCGGTCGCATCTGGGGTATGCTCTCCGGTTGTGACACATGTACAATGAATAAAATATAGTACAATATGAATTAATCAAATTAGGGCAGCCTACTCATAGTTCTAGCATGATCCTTTTATATTTCAATAGCCATAACCAAACTACACAATAATTCAATAGCATTAAGACAAAATCAAATCACTCATAACATAGTAAAAAACTAGGGTATCAAGACTTGCATGGGTTCATACAGTTTTTAGGTTAAAATAATCAAATTAACATCAATTCAATCAATATACAATAATTCAAAACGTTTTATGCAAGAACCCACAAATAGATATCAAAATTGGACAATTTCATCTTTGAAAGACTTTGGTAATCACTTTGAAGTTTGGGTCCTTGAAGAAAAGAGTTTCAAGGATGAATATCATACCTCAATTGATGCTAGATCACAAATTTGATGAAGAATTGATGGAGAAATCACCAACAATCTTCAATTCAAGATCTATCTTGAGTTTTGACATCAATGGAGTTCTAGAGAGTTTCTTAGAGATTTTGGGTTTTGATTTGGAGTAATGAATTCATATAGGTGTTTAGGACTTATAAACCCACTTGAAATACCCAAAACACCCCTAGGAAACCGCCCACTTGTTTATTTGGACGTGGGGTGAATTTCCCAACTCACCCCTACACTTAACAGTGCACCAACGAACAAGTGTAGGTATCATCGACCATTGCCCATCGACGGGGCGTTGGTCCCTTGATGGACCATCCTATCTGACCATCGATGGGTTCAGATACTTGCCTTTCGGATCTTAAGCTCCCTAGGCTAAGTCCTCGCCTACGCCTCTCACCTACGGGGTGTCGATCAGCCTACTGGGCGTCAATCCCATCCGTAGGTGAGGATGTCTTGGACAACCTTGGCTCACAAGTTGGGTCCTTCCTCAAGGACCCTTGGTTGGTCCTTGGAGATATTTACTCGAATGTTTTCAACTAAACTATGATCATATACACGTCAAGGACCTCTCACATCAATTTTATCAAAAAAGAACACGTTAAACTTGATGAAACACACTAAGACACACAAGGACGTTTCAAGGCAAACCTTTCGAACGTCATGGACGTTCTTGGACGTTTGACCTCCAAACTTCACCATGCTTTAAAATATGCCTCCTAACATCATTTTAACCCATTTTAGGACTTCAAAATATTAAGGCACAAGTGTTAGGCTCTAATTTTACCTAAGTCATTTTTGAGGTGTTACAATTGATGGTGAAAATGTGAGTCTTCAAGTCCTTGTGAACCTTGAATCTTGGTCTTCAATGGTGGGTCATGGAATAGAGAGAGGAAGTAGAGAGAAGTTGGAGAGAATTGACTTTGGAAATAACGGGGTGTTAAGTTAGTTTATGACTTAGCGTAGGTTATACAGTCCTTTAATTAACTTAACTAACCACCCCTTAACCCTTAAAAAATCACTTAACTAATTAACCAAATTACTCACTAACTAAAAATTAGGCAGTCTACGCCACCCTCATCGACGAACCCCTTTCTACAGGGTGTCGATCAAACGACGACCCCCTACTGGCAACTGTTCTTTGTGACAGAGAGGGTGTTTCGAGCCCTTTTTGAAATGTGGCTGAGTATGGACCTAAGACAGAATCGATGGGTCGTTGACCCATCGATGGCTCGTCATTTGGTCCGTCGTTTAGCTACTATCAATTTGATAGTTTTGGGTCAATTGTTAGGGTCCTCTCCAAGGACCCTTAGGGTGGTAGAAGACCCTTAGGGTGGTCCTTGGGGAGTCGTATCAGGATGTTTAGACCCTAAATTAATTATAATATATGTTTAACACCTTTTTACTAAATTTAACTAAATTCCAACTCTCAAAACCCCTTGAAATATGCAAAGGCACACTAGCATCAATTTCACAACTCTCCAGACGTCTTGATCTAACACTTCCTACATAGTTTCAATAACTTAGACACATAAACAATCTTGTCTTATAGCTCATACATTAGTGAAATGGAAATACTAATGTTTATTGCAACGTATTTATAAAAGAAAAGCTAAACATAGCTATGTCCTCGAATCAATTGACGACATACAAAAACTTGCTTGAAAGGATTTTAATTCCAAGCTTCACCTCAAATGATTCCTCACTTGCCACCTGCACCTTTAGAGATAAGACAATATACGGATTAGTACATTAGAATGCACTACGTATTGTGTAATGCAATAAAACCATGCTAAAACGGACATTTATATAAAACATTCTCTTTTATACTATTTTGAAGAAACTTCATAAAATAGGTATAAGAAACACTTTTAACACAAAATTCACACATAAGACACATTCCAAGTGATCCACAATATAGAATTAACACCATTTCAAACCATATAGGCATATAACCCTCCTAACATGTCACGACTGGAATCTAGACCCCAGACGAGACCGGCATCGTTGACCTCTCAGAGGTCGCAGACAAGCCTACTTACGTCATTCTTACTTTACATAGGCTAAGTTTTAGCTGAAAATTTGAAACTTTTTGTTTCTAAACATTACTTACTAACCATTTATAATACATTCGTAATTTGTTCAATATCAACCATCTAATCATTAAGAGATAATCAAATGAAAGGAATAGTTCAATAAATATAATTGTATAATTGCCAAAATGGCACCAATACATAGTCTGAATAAAATAAGAAAGACACGCTAGTGGAACATGCTCCACTAGCTCAACTCCTAAACTAAGCTAGAACATAAAATAGTAGCATCCTTGAAAGCATGAGGACCTTCCAAAACCGGATGAATGTTGGACGTCCGGATAACTGCAGCGATGATCCTGTAGCTCTACCGTCCACCTGTGCCTGCACCTAAAATAGTAGAGTTTGTATAGGGTTAGTACACACTTGTACTAAGTATGGGTATATGCAAGCACACACCAAGGACATGCATGAGAAAGAATAGCTCTTTCTTAACAACATGATTTTTGGAAGTTAAGTCAGTGGACTTGCCAAATTGAGATTTGGAAAGTTTCCTAATTTGGATTAGGAAAGTAAATGATCTTTCCAAATTTGGATTAGGAAAGTCAGTGAGCTTTCCAGATTTTGAATAGGAAAGTTATGCCATGAGAATAACATACATCATCATACTTTTCACATTTGCACACAACACATAACATTTACACATAGCACACATCATATAGCATACAGTACATTTTGCATGTAGCACATAACTTCGTTCATATCATTCATTCATATGCCATGAGACCTTGGAATCATGGACTTGACATTAAGACATCCCAGAAATGAGGGCTCAACATATGGGACCTCAACTAGGGAGTCTTCATTAGCAAACACAGAGTCTGCTTCATTCATTCATACGTACTTCATTTCATTTCGTTCATAGTCCAGTGTAACCACCGGTTATACCTAGGATGTAGTTTAAGTTTCATTGGGTTCGTTGTGCAATGACCAAGAATGACCTAATGTCATTACTTAAATCTAACTCACCTTTGATTATCCTATCCTAACACCTTTGGTATCATTCATTTCATTATGTACATCATTTAAGGCTGGCCTCATTCATTCATTGGGAACTTTAACTTTAACCGACATAGATCATGTGAGCATCATGAAATCCAGTGTCTCCCCCACACCGAAAAGAGGTGGAATCACCGGCCAAAGTGATCCAATAAAATGCTAGCGTACATGGGAATTTAACCCCGCCAGATCCCTATATTGGCAGTATAGGTTCGAAGACTAGGAGATATAAGGAGACCCATACCCGGCAAGCCGGACGGTCTCATCTCATGAGAGTTACGTGAACCTCCGCCCTTCCCGAAAGAAGGCATCACCGCTCATTGTTAGTCTATCGGTGCTTGGTATAAAGTTCCATTTCATTCATCTCATCTCATCATTCGTATTAAGTGTGTTAAACTCAATACTCTCATTAGAGTGTTCATAGAGACTGGTCTCTTCATTATCTTACACTCTCATAGGTGAATACATGTTAGTAATATTTACTTAGGCTCATTTGAGATTACTCTCCTTATTTACATTAGCCTCATATCATGTTGTCACCACATTCATCATCATTTGCACCTTTGTTTTTCTTAGTTATTCACCTCTTATTACGTGAATGTTCATTTCGTCATATGGCAATACACTTGGCCATTTGGTGTGTCTCACACCCTTACTTAACCCCTCTAGGGTTCTTCATTTCATGTCATACATCTTAGGTTCACTTACTTTTGAACGTATGTTAGACTTATGAGTCTATACACAAATGCCATGAGGCTTCATTCATAGTTCGTTAAATGATTCTTACATTCCTAAGATTATGTAGTACAAGACTTATGTATCTTGTATGTATGCCAAGATCTTGATTTTGATCTAAGTAGGTGGCATTATTCTTGGATATTTCGTTCACTATGACTTATGCATCAATACGGAAGTTTGGGCAAGGAAACCCAAATCTTGAATCAATTGGATATCATTTACATTATTAATTGATTTTATTCTAATATTCATAACATTTTAACTCTAAGTCAATTCACAATATTAGCATTGAAGGATTATTTTTCTATTTAACTATTTCCTTGTATTGGCCGATGGGTTGTGGGTTCGAGTCCCCACAACCCCATTTTCATTTTTCCTTTATTGTTTCGGTCCATGTGGGACATTGGGACCCGAGGTCGAGTCCCCTCAGCCACACCTAATTCTTTTTAGTTTCTTTCCCCTTCCATTCGCTTAAGGCCGAGAGGTTGTGGGTTCGAACCCCCACAACCTATTTATTTTATTCTCCCTTTTAAGAGTTGACTGCTTGAGTTGACTGTGAGGTTGTGGGGTCGAATCCCCACAGCCTCATTTCATTTTTATTTTTATCTCCCCCCATCCGCATAGAGGTCGTGGGTTCGATTCCCACGCCTCTCATATTTTTATATTTTTTTTCTTATTTAATTTTGGGGGATTTTAATGGGGTAAGGCTCGGGTTCGACCCTCCATGACCTCACCTATTATTTTTTATTTTTCTTATCATTTTATACCACTTAATTTGGCAGAGATATGTCAACATAGTGCTGGAAATTTAAGGTAAACTCTTTGCTCATTTTTATCTCCCTTTATTCGTGAATTTATAGAGCAATACATAGTTCATTTGATACGTTCTTTAATACATTCTTTCACGAATTATTAGTCAAGATGTTTACTCCTCAATTCAGCCACACTTCATGTCACATGAATATCACAATTTACTTCAATTGGTGTACATAAAACAACAAACATAACATTAACAAATTCAAGCCTCTAGGCCGAGACTCAAGACATGTCATACATTTTTTTAAATTTCGAACACACACATGGTTTGTCTTTTCATAAATTAACGTACATCCAACACATTAACATTCAGCACAAACATCACATAATCCTAAGTCTACCAGCATTCATACCAACCTACAAATTCGTTGGGAGCTAATGACAGGGACATGCAACGGGGAAAACAACCTTAGTTTTGGGCCGAATATTCTGAGTCCTAGGGGTCTCTTGGGAAAGGGACCAAGAGTAAGAAGACCCATACCTTTGTTTTCTTGTTAAATCTCCAGAATGCTGCCCAAGAACCTCTCCAAAAATCAGTCCAAACACCCACACTCCACCTTACCCGACTAGCGTAGTATATTTTGCTTAACGTTACCGAATTGCTTTCTCTTTTGTGTTTTGCGTGTGAATTCTTCAAGCATGAAGAACTTTTGTTTTCTTTCTGACTTTTCTCACGTTTGCATCCAGAGAGAGTGTGAGAAAGAGAGAGATTAACGTGTAGGAGAGAGTGGGGGATGGGAGATAGTGGTCTAGTAGAAATAGGGCTTGTTGGTAGGACTTAGTCAACTTAAATAATTAATTAAAATTAATAAAAATCTGATTTCTTTTTCCTAAATCAGCTATTATTAATTATTTATTAAAAATTAAGTTAACAAATTAAAATAAAAGCAAGTTAAATCTTGCTTCTAGTGGGGCTCGAACCCGAGTGACCCCATTTGCGAAAATGGGTCAATTCGGGTTGCCCCACCCGAAATACCTTAAATAAATAAATTAATTAACTAATTCATTAATTCCTCAGGGTAATTACAATATTACCCTTGGCTTGGAAAAGACTATTTTACCCTTGGACTCTCAAAACTTAAGATTTCTTCTTTTGAGTCCGGTAAAAACTCTTTCAATTAAATCTTCGTTTTCGCGAGCCTCACATGGTTGGTTCCAACCTTTCCAAGCTCAATTAACTCCCCAAGTTAGTTGGCTTTATTGTAGTAAGGGTTCTGAGGTCTGGTTCTACGCGTATCAATACGTGTGGACCTTGGTCTAATCGCAAGCATTCTTGAAAAACCTAAGTCTTGATCCTATTCATTTTTAGGTTTGTTACATTATCCCCCCCTTAGGAACATTCGTCCCCGAATGACACTACTACTTCACATTGTAATGCCAGTCAGATCATAATAAAAGCACTATACACAGTCAATCAATAACAACAAAATACGGAGAGGTAAGGAAACATAGGTTTAAGAGTATGAAGTCTAACCTCAAAAGATGAACAGGTGAGGGTAGCGGGCTCTCATGTCGGCCTCAGCCTCCCACGTAGCACCCTCAACAAGATGATTTCTCCACAAAACCTTCACTGTGGCAATCTCCTTGTTCCTCAGCCGCTTGACCTGTCTGTCTAAGATCTCAACAGGTACCTCCTCATAAGACAAGTCTTCACCAACCCCCAAACCTTCAACAGGTAAGATTGATGCTGGATCACCTAGGCACTTCTTCAACATAGATACATGAAAGACTGGATGGATAGAAGCTAACTCTGCGGGCAATGCCAACTCATAGGCCACCTCACCCACACGCTGTAGGATCTCATATGGCCCAACATATCTCGGACTCAGCTTCCCTTTCCTACCAAATCTCATCACCCCTTTCATAGGTGATATTTTCAAGTAAACTTGGTCACCAACATCAAACTCTAAGGGCCGCTTTTTGTTATCAGCATATGACTTCTGCCGACTCTACGCAGTAGTCAACCTGTCCCTAATCATTCTGACCATCTCTAGGGCCTCATGAATGATCTTCGGCCCCAAAATTGATGACTCTCCAACCTCAAACCACCCAACTGGAGATCTACACCTCCTACCATACAGTGCCTCAAACGGTGCCATCCCAATGCTGGAGTGATAGCTATTATTATACGAGAACTCTATCAAAGGCAGATGGTCATCCCAGTTACCTCTGAAGTCAATCACACACGCCCTCAACATATCCTCCAATGTATGTATGGTGCGCTCTGCCTGCCCATCTGTCTGAGGGTGAAAGGCAGTGCTAAGCTTCACCTGCATGCCCAAGATCTTCTGGAAAGATCTCCAGAAATAAGAAGTAAACTGAGCTCCTCTGTCTGAAATAATAGACAAGGGAATCCCATGCCATCTCACAATCTCATCAATATATAGTCTCGCATAATCCTCGGCTCTGTAAGTAGACTTCACAGGGATAAAGTGGGCAGACTTAGTCAATCTGTCCACAATAACCCATATAGAGTCATGCTGCCTGCTAGTCCTCGGAAGCCCAACCACGAAGTCCATATTAATGGCCTCCCATTTCCAAGTTGGAACCTCAATAATCTGAGTCAAACCAGCAGGCTTAAGATGCTCTGCCTTAACCTGCTGATAATTACGACACTTGGCCACATATTCTGCAATGTCCTTCTTCATGCCATCCCACCGATAAATCTGCTTGAGATCATGATACATCTTGATGGAACTTGGATGTATAGAATATCTGGAACCATGGTCCTCTGCAACAATCCTGGTCCACAAATCATCCACATCAGGCACACACAGCCTGTCCTAATACCTAAGTATGCCATCACCTCCCAAAGCGAAAGACTCATTCATCTTTATCAGCACTGAGTCCTTCAGCTCCATCAACACGGGATCTAGATGCTGACCCTTCTTGACTTCAACTACCAAGGATGATTCAGAACTAGGATGAACTGAAACATCCCCACTAGTGGAGTCAACCAAACGCACACCCAGTCTGGCCAGTCTGTGTACATCTTTTACCAGCTCCTTCTTCTCATCCTCAACGTGATCTGTACTTCCCATGCTCATCCTGCTCAAAGCATCAGCTACAACATTAGCCTTACCTGGATGATAGTGCACATTCATGTCATAATCTTTCAACAGCTCCAACCATCTCCGCTGACGTAGATTCAACTCTCTCTGTGTGAACACGTACTGGAGACTTTTATGGTCTGTGAACACATCTACATGCACTCCATACAGATAATGCCTCCACAGCTTCAGTGCATATACCACAGCTGCCAACTCCATGTCATGAGTGGGATAATTCTTCTCATGAACCTTGAGTTGTCTAGATGCATAGGCTATCACCTTACCAACCTGCATAAGACCACAACCCAAACCAACCCTAGATGCATCACAATAAACAGTGTAATTCTCACCACACTTAGGCAAAGTAAGCACCGGGGCTGAAGTGAGTCTGTCCTTGAGCTCCTGGAAACTCTTCTCACAAGTCTCCGTCCATTCGAACTTGGCTTTTTTCTTAGTCAAAGCTGTCAATGGGGCAGCAATGGAAGAATAGCCCTCCACAAACCTGCGGTAGTAACCAGCCAATCCCAAAAAGCTACGGATGTCAGTAGGAGTAAGAGGTTTTGGCTAGTTCTTCACAGCCTCAGTCTTCCTGGGATCCACCTCCACGCCCTGATCGGACACAACATGACCCAGGAAGGTCACTGATCTCAGCCAGAATTCACATTTACTGAATTTGGCATACAACTGATGCTGTCTAAGTACCTGCAAGGTTAGTCTCAAATGCTGTTCATGCTCTTCCTTGGTCTTAGAGTAGATGAGAATGTCATCAATGAATACTATGACGAAAGAGTCAAGGTATTCACGGAAGACCCTGTTCATGAGGTCCATAAATGCAGCAGATGCATTCGTGAGACCAAATGACATGACTAAAAACTCATAGTGACCATAGCGGGTACGAAAGGTTGTCTTTGGGATATCTACATCCCTAACCCTAAACTGATGATACCCTGAACGAAGATCAATCTTAGAGAAGAATCGAGACCCTTGGAGTTGATCAAACAGATCATCTATTCTGGGGAGTGGATACTTATTCTTTATGGTGACTTTGTTGAGCTGCCGATAATCGATACACATTCTAAGGGTTCCATCTTTCTTCTTTACAAACAACACTGTAGCGCCCCAAGGGGATATGCTCGGCTGAATGAAACCCTTGTCAGTGAGATCTTTTAACTGCAGCTTCAACTCTTTGAGTTCAGCTGAAGCCATTCTGTAAGGAGGAATTGAGATTGGTTTAGTATCGGGCTCTAAATCGATACCAAAGTCAATCTCTCGAAGGGGAGGGACTCCAGGCAAATCATCAGGAAACACATCTAAGAACTCATTCACTACAGGTACTCAGTCTATGGAAAGAATGTCATGATCTAGATCATTAACACTCACAAGATGACACAATAACCCCTTGGACATCATTTTATTGCCCTTAAGATTAGAAATCAATGGGTTAGGACGACTCAAATTGTACCCCTCCCAGACTAACTCTTCTTCATTAGGAAAGCGAAATCTCACCACTCTACTACGACAGTCCAATCAAGCATAACAACTGTGAAGCCAATCCATGCCAAGAAAAACATCAAAATCATGCATGGGTAACTCAACCAGGTTTGCACACATAGTTTTACCACTCACAACTATTGGGCAATCTTTGTATACTCTATCAGTTCTTACATTCTCTCCTAAAGGTGTACTAACCACTATAGGATCATGTAGAACTTCAGGCAATATCTCAAAAGTAAGAGCAAACAGAGGAGTTACAAAGGAAAGTGTAGACCCTGGATCAAGTAAAGCATAAATAGAAGTTGAGAACACTTGCAGCATACCTGTGACCACATCAGCCGACTTCTCCTGCTCCTCTCTGCCTTTCAGGGCATAGAACCTGTTCCTCTTAGGAGGCTCGGCTGCTGCTGCACCCTGTGGATTAGGCCTAGGCTGAGTATTACCTCCGGCCTGACCTCTGTTCTGTGGACAGTCTCTGACCATGTGTCCACTCTTACCACAACTGAAGTAGGCATTAGTGCCCTGTCTGCACTCTCCACTGTGAGCTCGGCCACACTTAGCACAATTCTTCTTAGGACGCTGCATCTCACCTCCATTGCCCTTCTTGGGCTCAGGTCTGCCTCCTCTAGGTGTAGCACTCCTCTGAGGATTAGAATTCCCAGAACTCTGTTGCCCCTTTTTGAACCTTGGCTGCTCACGGACGCCAAAGTTGTTCCTGTGGTCTCCATGACTGGGTCCTGCCTGATCTTGAGGCCTAGGCCTCCTAGCATCACGAACACCTCTCTTTCTGCGTCTGTCCTCTACCTGCTGGACATGCACCATCAACCTGGAAAGATCCATATTATCATGGAGCATAGTAGATCGACACTCCTCCTCCAGGTCTCCATTGATTCCTATGAGGAACCTACTCATCTCATCCCTGCTGTTAGAAACCAGGGAAGTAGCATACCTGGGTGATTTCAACAAAGTCAGTATTATCCTCATTCTTGCTATTAAATACTAGGGAAAACAACATACCTTGACAGCTTAACAAACTTCAGGGAATACTCCCTGACTGTCATATAGCCTTTTTTGAGGTTGATGAATTCCTCAACCTTGGCCTCCCTCATCTCCCTGGGAAAGAATCTCTCCAGAAATGTTGTCTTGAACAGCTCCCATGTGACTGGCACTCCACCTAAGACACGGCTATCTTGCCATATCTTGCACCAAGTCTGTGCAACATCCTTGAGCTGATAGGAAGCCAGCTCAGCCTTCTCAATAGTAGTGGCCCCCATAGCCACAAGGATCTTATGAATCTCATCCACAAACTCCTGAGGATCCTCTGATGTCCTAGACCCGGTGAAAATAGGAGGGTTCATCCTCGTGAAATCCCTCAGTCTGTCAGCCATGCTACGAACCGGTGGGTTCTCTCTCTAAACGTCCTGTCGATTGACCTGGGCAGTCATAGCCTGGGCCTGCATAGTAATGGCCTGTGCCATTTGGGCCAGAGATGCCCGCACCTCAGCATCAGTCAACCCAGCTGGGTTAACTGGCATGGCCACTCCTTCAGCTGGAGCCTGGGGTAGACCCTGATTACCCTCAGCAGCTGCTCCTCCTCTCCTCTGACCATTTCCTCTTCTAGTGTTTATTTTTTGGAAAAACAAAAATTATTGATGTTAGACACGCTCATAACACCAAAAATTCAGACATTCAAAAAAGCACGATAAGATCAGAAGAAGGGAAACTTTCCTACGCATCATGCAGTCTCTAATCCAGGATAGTGGTGCACTTCACTACCATGACTTAGAAACTACTCAATGTGGTTGATGTGAACTTAATATTTTCGTAATTTAACCTAGTGCTCTGATACCAACTTTGTCACGACTGGAATCTAGACCCCAGACGAGACCGGCGTCGTTGACCTCTCAGAGGTCACAGACAAGCCTACTTACGTCATTCTTACTTTATATAGGTTAATTTTTAGCAGAAAATTTGAAACTTTTTGTTTCTAAACATTACTTACTAAACATTTATAATAATTCGTAATTTGTTCAACATCAACCATCTAATCATTAAGAGATAATCAAATGAAAGGAATAGTTCAATAAACATAATTGTATAATTGCCAAAATGGCACCAATACATAGTCTGAATAAAATAAGAAAGAAACGCTAGTGGAACATGCTCCACTAGCTCAACTCCTAAACTAAGCTAGAACGTAAAACAGTAGCATCCTCGAAAGCATGAGGACCTACCAAAACCGGATGAATCCTGGACGTCCGAATAACTGCAGCGATGATCCTGTAGCTCTACCGTCCACCTATGCCTGCACCTAAAATAGTAGAGTTTGTATAGGGTTAGTACACACTTGTACTAAGTATGGGTATATGCAAGAACACACCAAGGACATGCATGAGAAAGAATAGCTCTTTCCTAACAACATGATTTTTGGAAGTCAAGTCAGTGGACTTGCCAAATTGAGATTTGGAAAGTTTCCTAATTTGGATTAGGAAAGTAAATGATCTTTCAAAATTTTGATTAGGAAAGTCAGTGAGCTTTCCAGATTTGGAATAGGAAAGTTATGCCATGAGAATAACATACATCGTCATACTTTTCACATTTGCACACAACACATAACATTTACACATAGCACACATCATATAGCATACAGTACATTTTGCATGTAGCACATAACTTCGTTCATATCATTCATTCATATGCCATGAGACCTTGGAATCATGGACTTGACATTAACACATCCCAGAAATGAGGGCTCAACATATGGGACCTCAACTAGGGAGTCTTCATTAGCAAACACAGAGTCTGCTTCATTCATTCATACGTACTTCATTTCATTTCGTTCATAGTCCAGTGTAACCACCGGTTATACCTAGGATGTAGTTTAAAACTTTCATTGGGTTCGTTGTGCAATGACCAAGAATGACCTAATGTCATTACTTGAATTTAACTCACCTTTGATTATTATATCCTAACACCTTTGGTATCATTCATTTCATTATGTGCATCATTTGAGGCTGGCCTCATTCATTCATTGGGAACTTTAACTTTAACCGACATAGATCATGTGAGCATCATGAAATCCAGTGTCTCCCCCACACCGAAAAGAGGTGGAATCACCGGCCAAAGTGATCCAATAACATGCTAGCGTACATGGGAATTTAACCCCGCCAGATCCCTATATTGGCAGTATAGGTTCGAAGACTAGGAGATATAAGGAGACCCATACCCGGCAAGCCGGACGGTCTCATCTCATGAGAGTTACGTGAACCTCCGCCCTTCCCGAAAGAAGGCATCACCGCTCATAGCTAGTCTATCGGTGCTCAGTATAAAGTTCCATTTCATTCATCTCATACGTCATGGAAGCTGACTTCTAGTATGAGGACATCATAGCTCATTAGATGATTTCTCATCTCATCATTCGTATTAAGTGTGTTAAGCTCAATACTCTCATTAGAGTGTTCATAGAGACTGGTCTCTTCATTATCTTACACTCTCATAGGTGAATACATGTTAGTAACATTTACTTAGGCTCATTTGAGATTACTCTCCTTATTTACATTAGCCTCATATCATGTTGTCACCACATTCATCATCATTTGCACCTTTGTTTTTCTTAGTTATTCACCTCTTATTACGTGAATGTTCATTTCGTCATATGCCAATACACTTGGCCATTTGGTGTGTCTCACACCCTTACTTAACCCCTCTAGGGTTCATCATTTCATGTCATACATCTTAGGTTCACTTACTTTTGAACGTATGTTAGACTTATGAGTCTATACACACAAGCCATGAGGCTTCATTCATAGTTCGTTAAATGATTCTTACATTCCTAAGATTATGTAGTACAAGACGTATGTATCTCGTATGTATGCCAAGATCTTGATTTGTATCTAAGTAGGTGGCATTATTCTTGGATATTTCGTTCACGTATGACTTATGCATTAATACGGAAGTTTGGGCAAGGAAACCCAAGTCTTGAATCAATTGGATATCATTTACATTATTAATTGATTTTATTCTAATATTCATAACATTTTAACTCTAAGTCAATTCACAATATTAACATTGAAGGATTATTTTTCTATTTAACTATTTCCTTGTATTGGCCGATGGGTTGTGGGTTCGAGTCCCCACAACCCCATTTTCATTTTTCCTTTATTGTTTCGGTCCATGTGGGACATTGGGACCCGAGGTCGAGTCCCCTCAGCCACACCTAATTCTTTTTATTTTCTTTCCCCTTCCATTCGCTTAAGGCCGAGAGGTTGTGGGTTCGAACCCCCACAACCTATTTATTTTATTCTCCCTTTTAAGAGTTGACTGCTTGAGTTGACTGTGAGGTTGTGGGGTCGAATCCCCACAGCCTCATTTCATTTTTATTTTTATCTCCCCCCATCCGCATAGAGGTCGTGGGTTCGATTCCCACGCCTCTCATATTTTTATATTTTTTTTCTTCTTTAATTTTGGGGGATTTTAACGGGTGAGGTCTCGGGTTCGACCCTCCATGACCTCACCTATTATTCTTTATTTTTCTTATCATTTTATACCACTTAATTTGGCAGAGATATGTCAACATAGTGCTGGAAATTTAAGGTAAACTCTTTGCTCATTTTTATCTCCCTTTATTCGTGAATTTATAGAGCAATACATAGTTCATTTGATACGTTCTTTAATACATTCTTTCACGAATTATTAGTCAAGATGTTTACTCCTCAATTCAGCCACACTTCATGTCACATGAATATCACAATTTACTTCAATTGGTGTACATAAAACAACAAACATAACATTAACAAATTCAAGCCTCTAGGCCGAGACTCAAGACATGTCATACATTTTTCTTAATTTCGAACTCACACATGGTTTGTCTTTTCATAAATTAACGTACATCCAACACATTAACATTCAGCACAAACATCACATAATCCTAAGTCTACCAGCATTCATACCAACCTACAAATTCGTTGGGAGCTAATGACAGGGACATGCAACGGGGAAAACAACCTTAGTTTTGGGCCGAATATTCTGAGTCCTAGGGGTCTCTTGGGAAAGGGACCAAGAGTAAGAAGACCCATACCTTTGTTTTCATGTTAAATCTCCAGAATGCTGCCCAAGAACCTCTCCAAAAATCAGTCCAAACACCCACACTCACACCTTACCCGACTAGCGTAGTATGTTTTGCTTAACGTTACCGAATTGCTTTCTCTTTTGTGTTTTGCGTGTGAATTCTACAAGCATGAAGAACTTTTGTTTTCTTTCTGACTTTTCTCACGTTTGCATCCAGAGAGAGTGTGAGAAAGAGAGAGATTAACGTGTAGGAGAGAGTGGGGGATGGGAGATAGTGGTCTAGTAGAAATAGGGCTTGTTGGTAGGACTTAGTCAACTTAAATAATTAATTAAAATTAATAAAAATCTGATTTCTTTTTCCTAAATCAGCTATTATTAATTATTTATTAAAAATTAAGTTAATAAATTAAAATAAAAGCAAGTTAAATCTTGCTTCTAGTGGGGCTCGAACCCGAGTGACCCCATTTGCGAAAATAGGTCAATTTGGGTTGCCCCACCCGAAATACCTTAAATAAATAAATTAATTAACTAATTCATTAATTCCTCAGGGTAATTACAATATTACCCTTGGCTTGGAAAAAACCATTTTACCCTTGGACTCTCAAAACTTAAGATTTCTTCTTTTGAGTCCGGTAAAAACTCTTTCAATTAAATCTTCGTTTTCGCGAGCCTCACATGGTTGGTTCCAACCTTTCCAAGCTCAATTAACTCCCCAAGTTAGTTGGCTTGATTGTAGTAAGGGTTCTGAGGTCTGGTTCTACGCGTATCAATACGTGTGGACCTTGGTCTAATCGCAAGCATTCTTGAAAAACCAAAGTCTTGATCCTATTCATTTTTATGGTTGTTACATACCAAAGGTTATCCTAAGATTTACTTAAGTAAGACAATAAGAGACCGCTCATACATCCTCTTCAATCACACCTAAATAATCCATAAGAATACCTAAGATATTATTCACTTTTAAATATGTAATTCACCCCCTAAGGTTACTCTAAGAAACACTTGAGTAAGAAATGAAGAGACCTCCCATACACGCTCTTCAAGCCTACTTAAGAAACCCTCAAAGCTACCCTAGATAGGGATCTTTTATTAAAATTTCATTAACTTAAGTCATAATCACCCATTAAGTCAATTAATATTAAATTATCTTCAAAGCCTATTGGTGCCATGTCTAGATAGAACCTAATTCAACTACCTTAATGTTGTAGACCATTTCCAACACTAGAATGTATCCCACATGATGAGAATAGGCATTAACTGACGTAGAACATACTATCCAGGCATGGAATCCGGATTCTACCGTACACCGATGGAGGGTGTTCTACTTGCCAAGGGTAGAACTAGGGCACATCCCATGTAGGCACATAGTTAAGGAATATAGAGGGTTTTTTCGTACTCTAGTCACAACTTACGTAGAGTCACTCCACAAGCTTATTCTCTAGGTTTTAGTCTTAGTTCTCATAGAGTAAGTTCAATCATTCAAGTCATAACAAAAGGCAACTCTTCTAGTCTAACCAAAACATGATACCTCTACCAAAGATGGGTCCTCTAGGGGTACCACTCAATGGTTTATAGGATAGATCAATGACTTTGTTAAAGTTGTTTTCATGCCGTTCTAGCCAACCTATCCATAAGTCCATCATTTACACAAGAAGGATACCATTACGACTTTCAATTTCAAGGGTATCATAACCTTAATTCTATATTGAAGGTTCCAAGTTATTGACCCTCTTTACATGTTCAAGGTCATTTACTAGTCATACTTAGAAGGGTACCATATTAGGTCTACGAATCCTATACTTCCCATTAACATTCATCCATACACATACAAGACAAAGGTGCTTAAGCTTACTAAGTCAAGATCTTCATATTCACATACTTAGCATGTATCAAGTAGAGGGACATAGTATACCAATCAAGACACACACACGATCAACATATCACATATCACATATTCCATAACATCCAAGTATCATGTACGAACAATAAACACAACCTAGCAAGATACACTAGCAACACCACTAGAGACATCACCCTAGCCTATCATTATCACATATAACCAATTAGAAGGACTCATGCTTTCACTTCACACATAGACATATACCTAAGCATACTTATATAAGCTATAACATGATAAGAACACAATTCACATAATAATAACAATAATGCCGACAAGGCCATGTTTATCACAATTATAAAACTTAAGCACCGCCACCATAAGTGTATCATACCAATCAACACTAATAAATACCTATTATACACAATATAAGGATATCAGTTCATCTTACAACCATTCCATCATAAACACCACCAATCCTTAGCCATTCCAACCAATTCAATTCACAAAGGCTCTTACCAATAGCCATATACAGAATTCTAAGACAACAATCAACCCATACAAATGACCCAATAAAATATAATATGAATAACATCAAATTAAGGAATCCTATATAAAATTCTATAATCATATATACATAATTCAATAGCCTAATACAATCTACACAAGAATCCACTAAGATGAAGTCATGATCAAATCACCCACATTAGGGCAAAAATAAGAATTCATGAAAATCATGGGTTCATAGAGTTTTTGACTTTAAAACATTTTATTAACATCAATTATATTATAAATAATTGATTCAAAACCATTAATGTAAGATCACATAGCTAGAAGTCAAAGTAGAAGATTCTATGTTTTTGAATATCTTTGAAAACCATTAGAATTTTACTCCTTGAATGGAAGAGAATTCAAGGATGAAACACCAGCCTTATTCAGAAGTTACCCACGAAATTAGGGTGAAGACTTGGAGAGTGTGGTCCTCTTCTTTGGATATTGAAGGTTCAATAATGGAGGAAATGACTATAGCGAACATTAGGATTTTGATTTGAGGTTTTGAAATAATGAGTTAAAGGAGTATTTTAAGATTTGAAACTATTTATATTTGTGGCATAAAGTTTTAAAATCGACCCCACTTAATGAATCTAAAAAAGAATTAATTTGAACTCACCAAGTTGGGGCAGCCCGCCCAGGAACCACACCCAACTTGACTACTCGTGAAGGACTTCACGGCCAAGGTGACGGGCCGTGGTCCTTGGGAAAGTAGACTCCTTGACTTGCCAAGCCTCCATGAGGCTAAGGCATGTCAACTACCACCTTCACTGACCGTGGTCAAGTCCAATGCCCGTGAAGTAGTCCGTGAGCTTTGACGCATTGAGCTGCCAACTTTGGACAACCTTGGCTTTTTGGTTAAGGTTTGTCCCTTTTTGGCTTGGCTCCTTGTCCAACACCTTCATCCTTCATTAATTAGGGTCCTTTATCCTCTAGTCTAACACGTGCCTTGACGTTGACTCCATAAACACATTCAAAGAAGGCATAGAACCACAACACACAACTTACATACATACAAGCACATAAACGACTAGTCTTCGAACATCTTGGACGTTTCACTTCCAAAATCTTTCAAATTCAAAACACTGACTTCCAACACGATAATTAACTATTTTAAGACCTTATAAACTCATGACACACATGTTACGCTCTAGTTTCACCTATTTCGTTTTCGGGTTGTTACATTATCCCCCAATTGGACAAAATTCAACTTTGAATGACACTTGCTACACTTTAAGCACATCCATTAGGGTCCTTTAGCCTCGAGTCTAAAATGTGACTTGACGTTGACTACTTAAACACATTCAATCAAGGAATAGAACCACAACACTCAACATAGACACATGCAAGCACATAAACGACAAGTCTTCAAACATCTTGGATGTTTCACTTCCAAACTATTCCAAATTCAACACATTGACTTCTAACACTATAATTAACCATTTTAAGACCTTATCAACTCATGACACACATGTTACGCTCTAGTTTCACCTATTTTATTTTAGGGATGTTACATTCTCCCCCAATTGATCATCATTCATCCTGGAATGACACTTGCTACACTTTAAATACTATCAAGAGATAAGACTCAAGAGTATAAGCTCATAACCATACAACACAATATACAACACACATATATATAAAAGGAACATCAACTTCACATAATCAAGACACTCTAAACACAACAAGAAAGTTGGCATAACCTGTACTACTCATTATGCAATAAGACTCTACCTTTTTACATCATACAAGAGGAACTTCCTTATCCACACATTTTCATGATCATATACATCATTTCAAAACAAATCATAACCATTTCTAAAAAAAAAATCAATTCAGCTAATTTTTAACCTACTTCACTATAAGACATGCTCACTAGATCACTAATGCAACATTTAAACAATTTATTAAATAGGCATGAAAATATGAGAGACAAAATCATATGAACTCAATTTACCACATAAACATAACCTCATCAAAATTCACAATGCAAGGAGATCAATGAACTTCATTTTCACTTAGACTCCTAAACACAATGCAACATGCTACCATAACATTCTAACTCTCATGCTTGAATAGAATAGAAGAGAAGAGACAACAATCTACAACCCAACTACTCATCATACTCCCCTACTCAAAAGGAACCCATAACAACTAAAGAGAGAGAAAACTATAAATTACTGGCATCTTCACCCAAATTTTCTTTAGCTTGGAGCACATAGAAATGATTCCACTTTGGATCACCAAGATCCGGAACACTGGATGAACTTGATTGGCCTCTCTTCCTCTAGAACAAATAGTAAAATAATCTCTCACGTTATGACCATCCTTACCATAACCAAAGCAACAACCTATACCTTCTAGACATTTCCCAAATTTCTTTCTCCCACAAGTAGAACAAGTAGGCTTATCGACTTGGGAACAACAACCACTCTTAATCTTGACATTAGGAGCACTAGACCTTTCTTTCATTTAAGACCTGTTCTTGAACATCGGCTGGTTTTGCTCATCGGATCTACCCCTATTAAAATTCCTTGTAATCCTAATAAGCTTGGACTCTT
Organism: Solanum sitiens; assembly: GCA_016801875.1. Classification (NCBI taxonomy): domain Eukaryota; kingdom Viridiplantae; phylum Streptophyta; class Magnoliopsida; order Solanales; family Solanaceae; genus Solanum; species Solanum sitiens. Next base: position 105,874 of record JABWTJ010000116.1, read on the forward strand.
CAATGGATTGTGCATACACCATAAGCCTAAAAAAGTCCATGACATTATGGAGCATGGTCGTACAACATTCTTCTTTCACAAGGTCGGAAACACAAGTCACAAACCTACTCATATGATCCCATGGGTTAGACACCAAGGATGGAGAATACCTAGACAACAAGGTACACATCAAAGAATACTCTTCAACACTCATTTCACCTTGCCTAAGGTTTATGAACTACTCAACCTTCACTTCCCTACACTCACGGGGAAAATATTTTCCTAAGAAAGCCTTCTTAAACTATTCCCTCTCTATAGGACTTGACTCAACCACCCTATTATATTTACATTGAGTGTAACACACTTGAGAAACTCTCCTCAATTGGTACGAAGCAAACTCTGCCTTTTATCTAGAAGTCACCCTCATGGCACTCAACACGTTGTACACACCTTCTACAAACTCTTCGGGATGTTCCCCCACGTTAGAACAAAAGAAGATATGAGGATTCATCCTCACAAAGTCCTTAGTCTAGAGGTCATGGTACTCTCAAGAGAATTCACCCTAGGCTGAATTTCTCTATTCACTTAACCCGTCATTGCTTGGGCTAGGGTAAGAAGAGACTCTCTAATATCCCCATTAGTCATGTCTGGGGGAACAATCAGAACCTCATCCCCTTGACCAACAATAGGGACTTTCTCACCTTTAGGAACTTGATCACCTTTTGGAGCCTGTCCACCTTAGAGAACTTGTTCAATTTAAGGAGTAACTTCCTCATTCACTCTTTCTTCTTCCACTCTTCTTGCGTCAATCCTTAGTAGACATATCCTATAAACACAAGAGAAAATATTAGGAAAATACACTTATAACCTCAACTCTATGGCACGAAACAACACTAATGAAGAATGTGAAACTCTATCTTCTTATAGCCCCTCGTTCATAGATGTGTCACGACTTACACCGATAAACAAGACTCCACTAGACGTGGATTTAATGAGACTTTTGGATTCATAAAGACTACTTCAAAACCTTTTGCTTTGATACCAAGATTTTCACGACCTAAAGTATATGCTAGAAGCTAGAGCACCCTTAAGTTGCCACACGACGTACTCGACCTCTCGGAGGTCTTATAAAGGACCATAGACAGCATTCAACACACACACAAGTAGTGCAGAATTGAATCTATTCACAAGAAGTTCAAATATCTTTTATAGAAAGCATAGGAAATGCTATGTCTCCTTTTAGCCATCTTAGACACATGAATAATCTTGGGTAACAGCTCATACATCAATGAAATGGAAATACTAAATTCAATTACAACATCTTTTTAAAAGAAAAGCTAAAGATAGTTATGTCCTCAAATCAATTGAGGACATACTAAAACTTTCTTGAAAGGATTCTAATTCCAAGTTTCACCTCAAATGACTCATCACTTGCAACCTACACCTTTAGAGATATGACAATATATGGAAATATTATATTAGAATGCACTACGTGTGGTGTAATGTAATAAAACCATTTTAAAATGGACATTTATATAAAACATGCTCTTTTTTACTCTTTTAAAGAAAAATTCATAAAATAGGTATAAGAACCACTTTTTATAAAAATGTCACATATAAGACACATTCCAATTAATCCACAGATATCATTAATGTAAGACCCCCAAAATGAGTTAGGGTGTATAGAGCCTAACATGTTTGTATTAAGGTTATAAGTTCCTAAAATGGCTCATAATATTGTTTAGACGCAGTGTGTAAAGTTTGAGGTGATTTGGAAGTCAAACATCAAGGGACGACCAAGACGTTTGACGACTAGTCACATATGTGCCTCATGTGTCTATGCATGCTTATATGTGCATGTAATGAGCCTATGAAGTCTTAAAATTAGTTATAATGATATTTTTAGGCAATATATGGAGTTTCGTGAAGTTTGGAGGTCAAACGTCCGAGACGTTCGAAAGATATCCTTGAGACATGCATGTGTGTGTCTTGATGGGGCCTTGCATGTTTGGACGAGTTGCGAGTGTATGTTTTGGGTGAAACTTATGTGGTAGGTCTACAACTTGTTAAGGGTTTTATTTACATGGTAAACTTCCAGGTAAGTCTTCTAAAGGGCCCCGCAAAAGGGCCCACAAGAAGGACCCAAGGCTGGTCGAGACACTGCCTGGGCAGTGCCAATCGACTGTACCAAACGATGGAAAATTTGTTGCACAATGGCCCGTTGGTGAGGTATCGTCGATGGTCACTTAGAATTGGAAGGTCTCAATCAAAAAATAGTACAAGGTCCAATCGACGGAAGCCAAAGGACGGCCAGTCAATGGTGGTCCGTCGATGGTAGCCTGTAACTGCTGCGTTGCGACTGTTTTAGTTAAGGGGTGAATGGGAAATTCCCCCCACGTACTAATATGGCTCTAATAGGTTTATTTAGATATTTTTGGGTGTATATAAGTCATCTAAAACGTGAACATCCTATTCCCAATCCCCTCTACATGAATTAAACCTTTCCCTCCAAAAATACTCTCCCTAGAAACCACTATTGTAGGTGAAGCTAAAGAACAACTTGGATCTTGGATTTCCATGTATGATTCACCAAGTTTAAGATTTTTTCAACTAGACAAACGTATGGTGATCCTTCATCTCTAAGTAACCTTTCACTTGGAGAGTTCTTCTCAAAGTTTTCAAAGAAGTTTTCATGATCAAATATCTTTTTCTTCAAGATAGCCATGGGTTCTTTCTAAAAATGTTTTAAATGGTTAAATCATGATGAATTAATGTTAATGTATTGGTTTGAACTTGATTTTAATCCAATTTCATGATGAACCCATGTTCCTTCCTTAAATCGATTTAGTCCTTGCATGGGCTTTGTGATCATGGCTCGTTAATGGCTGAATTGTGATTCTCTTACATTGAATTATCTATATCTGCTGTTATTTACGTAAATTGATGATGAATTGATGATGAAGTATCCATATGGATCAATGTATGAAGAATTTAACATGACTAGTATATGATCTATGTATTCACTGTAAGGTTGGCTTTATGTCGATTGTTGTAAGACTTGGCATTACATTAGTCGCTTGTAGCTACTATTTTAGGTTATATAATGATTGAATTATGGATAGGAATATCGTATGATCAAAAGTAAAGAAAGATTGGCATGAATTGATCTAGTTCTTCTAATCTATCAATTGATAATACTATGTATGTGATGTGATCTCGATTTTAGGTTAGACAAAGAATGAGTCCTTTTGAGTAATGATTTCTTTAGCTACTTCCAAACATGTACATTATTGTTAAAATATGATTGATTATCAAGGCCTTAGGGAATCAATAGTATTGGCTAATTCATCTATACTCTAGCGAATTAATAAGTATAATGCCTATGTTGGAAGTTTGATCTTGAAGTGCTTTAAGCATGATTTCGTTATGATGAAATGTATGATTAGATACTGCCTTAGATTGATATTATTGATGAAATATGATCTATAATCCATGTAAGTGAAATTGGTTGATGGTCTATGTCCTTCTACATTCTAGTATGTTAATGTATTGTACTAGTTGTAGCATGACCTTGTAGTAGCTTATACTTAACTTCATGTATGATTTTGGTACGTTAGATACTTCCCTATACTCGATTTATTGATGAAAGAGTAGGAATGGTCAATTATGACCAAAGGCTAAAGGATTGGTAAGAATTGCTCTACTCTTCTATTTCTCTACTTTCTATTTTATTGTAGATGATGAAGCCTTGTATGGCATTGTGTGCTATGGTCCACTTATGGTGGCGTGTTTACTTTATTGTTATTATGTATGTGTTGACCATGGCCTTGAAGGCAAATTGATGAACATATGATTGAGTGATTATGATGATCACCTTATGTGTAATTTGTGCCTAGTCTTCTATTATAGTTGTGAATCTAGGTTATGTTACTAATGTGATGAGCATGTAAATGTTTATGTAAGGACATGTATAGGTGCTTCCATTAATGAAATTTTAATGATTGATGACCCCTACCCATGTACCCCTATGTGAATGTGTAAATAGCTAAAGTTAGGAGTCTTGATTATAATGTGTAGATTGTCTTGCCTCCTATGTTATTGTGTGTTGTGTGGTCGATGCTTGAAAGAGTATTGTGGTATTAAGTGGGTGGCTGCCTCACTATGTTGTTGATAACCATTATCTGATCATGTTTACCAATGTATACACACACACACTCTACATGCATGCTTACAAGTAGGATAGGTCATGGTGTCTAAATGAAAGGTAAATCTCATATTCACTAATGTCTACAATTATTCATGCTAAGCTTGAGTCCATGAAGATATGGTATGCATTACTTAACTAGGATGACTCGATAGGTGTACTAGTATGGGCAAGGGTATGGGACCTTGTCTATGGATTGCACATGTGTACCTTGATAGGATAGTTCCTAGGTTTGGTTTATATGTGGATAAAAATGAATGTATGGACATGTTATGAATATGATTTATATGATATTATGAAGTATGGATATGCATAGAGTCTTGGTGTGTTTATATGAAATGATTTCTCATGTTGTTATAACTATATACTTATGCATTGATATATGAACATGTGTGACCTCTATGTGTTATGTGAAAGGTTTGCTCATATGTATGTATATACACAAACATGAAGGATGATGTAGTCAATAGAGGAGCCTTGAAAGATGTGCTAAAGTGTATTCTTAACTAGATAGTGCTAGTACATATGCTATGTCCATGTGAAATGATTTATCACATGATTTAGGTTGATGAACTCTCATCTATGACCTATGAGTTAAGCATATGAGGGGATGACTCTCCTAAGCCTATGTTTTATAAAGTAATATTAATAAAGACTTTTTCAATAAGGGTAATTTAGCTTAGCACCGAGTGAACTTGTAGATGAGGGGGTGCCACCTTCCTAAAGAGGGAAGGCGACAAGGGTCCACTAACGGTCCTCACGAGGTGGATAGCCTTATGACCCAAAAAGCGTGCAGAGAGATGTTTCCATGATAGCCCCCAAGTTCCATAAACTATGCTTGCCACATAGTATCTAGCAAGTGATATCACCTAATATGATAGCATGATATATGTCTTATCTTGGCAAGTAAGATGCCCTTTTTTTGGTGTGAGGGGATGACACCAAATTCCATGTTTGGCACCCATGTTCTTAGTGTCGGTTAAGGCTATATTTTCCCTAAAGTAAAATGGACAATGGAAGTAAATGATTAGGATCCTAACTTGATGACTTAAGGGAGGTTACTTAGGATAGGTGGAAGTAATGAACCCATTTAGGCATTGCACAAGTAGCTCCTTAGGAAGTCCTAGAGAGGTGACTTATGTATATGATTATGATTATATATTTATGCATGACTTTGTAGTTTTGGTCTACTTGTTATGAAGATGTGCATGGTCTGAATCTATATGCATGATATTGATCTTATTGACTATATATGAAGGGCTTGCTTGACATAAATGAAGTTGTCTTCTCTTACTATATTGAAGTATGACTTGGATTTAAAGGCTTGTGGTCTTTTGATAGGTTTACTAAGTATGTGTGAGGTTGTGGGGCTTCACATATACATTGCACTAGTAGACTTAGAGTAGGATTATGAGTAAGGTCTTATAATGCATTGATGTTAAGTAAAATAAGTATATGTGCAAAATGACTAGGAGTTCACTGTAATGTCCTTATAGTTTTGGCTTAATTATGCCTATGTTGTACTATACTTCTATGATGGTTTGTGTTGGCTTATGTAGGTTGTATGTATGCTTTCCTTGTGACCTTCAGGTGATGCATTGCTGTAGTATCACTAGAGGGTTACTTGTGTCACGACCCAAAAATGGACGTGATGGCACTCGTCTTATCCCACCAAGACAAGTCAGCCTAAAACTCAACCATTACAATAAAGCGGAAAATTTACTATCAACTTAAATTATACCCCAAAACCTGGTTGTCACGTGTACAAGTCTCTAAAGTATACAATTGAATCAAAAGAAATATAAGTCTCATATGACATTGTTTCTAGAGTCGAACAAAATCATAAGCAGGAGTAAGAAGGTCTGCTGAGATGACAAACAACTACCTCACAAATCTCTAAGAAGCCTCCGAAAAGAAGAGAATATATCAGTAAGTTCCGAGCTAGTAACCTACAAAAATTGTAGAAGCAAGGGGTGAGTACCAAACCATACGGTACTCAGCAAGTAAACCTCTAAACACAAGCTAAGGGGATGAAATACGGGTACTCCTACCACCCCAATCGAACCTCCACAACTACAACCTGCATGAAAATCAGTCCAACCTAACAGCTCACAGTTTACATAACATGTAACTCAACAACAACACTTAGTCAAATTACATATCCTCCACAACAACACTTTAACAAATTACATATCCTCAGCAACAACACTTTAACAAATTACATATCCTAAACAACAACACTTCAACAAATTACATGTCCTCAATAACAATAATCAACATATTACGTATCCTCAACAACAACACTTCAATAAATTAAATATCCTCAATAACAAGCTCAGTACTCAACAATCACAAGTTCCGCAGAAAGGCAATCACAAGATCAGCAAAACACAATATCAAGTTCACTAATGATAAATATGTGCAATGCAATGGAATGCAATGTCAAGTATAATGATGCATGTCTGACCTAGTGATACACACCCGCTGTCTCTCAGTCCGGGACCCATGGGGGAAATATCTGTCCATGCATCTGTCTCGGCGCACGACACGACCCTCGATAATAGTAACCATTGCGGCGCGCGATACGTCCCTCGAAATATAGTATCATTCGCGGCGCGCGATACATCCCTTGAAATGGTACATCCTCCTTAAGTTCTCATTCTTTCTCAATGCACATAACACTTGTCACAACTATGTCTTAAAATAATGCAAATGGCATGTTCACACAAATAAAGAGGATATGACCATTTTCATAACATTGCACAATGCACAACAACAAAAACAGAATATCACATCAACAATGACTCAACAAGCCTTCAAACCTTTCTCAACACATCACACATAAACAATTAATCACATTGTCTTTCGCTACCCCTTTTTCATCATTAGAGTTAATCAATGTGAACAAGTCAACCCATCACCAAGTCCCATTACTCCCAACCATATACCTGAAGGAAATACATGCATTTCATACACTTAACAAGAGTTTAGAAATTCACTTGCCTGAAATAGCCGAACAATCACTTTGGGACTTGAACCTTCCCCTTTCGTTGAACTTCTAAATCAATTCGATCTATTCAAATGAATGATCACAATAAGACTTCGAACTAACAACACCCATATTACTATGTGTTTAACCTTGACCTAAATTTTATCCAAATTTATAATAAAATGTTTAAATCTTGTTTCCAACCAATAGATCAAATCTCATATTTCTTAAATTTCAAGTCTAAAGTTAAGTCATTAATTCTCCAACAACTACAACTTAATAATTTTCATATGACACAAAACACACACACAAAAAAACTTATCTTAATATAGTGGAACATCAACTATATTATACCTTAACAAAAAAAAAATTAAGAATTAGGATCAGTTGGTTATGATTAGTATCCTGGAGACCTACTATTCACATAATCCTAATTCTTAATGCCTGCTGATTCAATTCAGTCATGGCAATCACTGTTAATTTGACTTTTAATAACAACCATTAATTTATAAAATAATTAATAAATACTAGAATTGGTGTAGCAGTCAAATTCTTGAATCTAAGTCATTATCTCCTTCTCTTCCTACCAATTACATGCTAATATGCATATTGAGTATTCATGAAACCACTAGCGACAAACATAAATAGAAATAAAATCATTAAATACCCGTAATAATTTTTGCCAAATCAAATTCATATGCAGTAACTTTCTTAAATTTGCGTATGTACATATTCTATATGTTCTTTATCTTCCAAACATCAATACATCATAAAATAATAATAATTGCATCCCACTATCAATGCTTATAAAACGAAAGTTTAAGTTAGATCCATATTTACCTGAAGAAGAACGGGTCATGCCTTTGTTTATTTTAAATTTTTTTTCCGAAAGATTTTGTGTCAAGCGTCCTATGGATTATGTTATAATTGCAAAATCAATAAACCCTATTATAATAATCTTAAAAGATATTAAATAACTAATGGGCTTGACCCATTAACCACCAATTAAATTAATTTTATTAAATACCCACAAACTAAATATCCGTAGTTAAATAAATAGTTTAAATTTTGCAACCCAACTTCACCGACTAATCCTAATTGACTTGGGGCAACTATTAAGATGGGTAAAAACGAACATTGTACGAAAATTTCAAAATAATGACCTCCCGGGTCATTACATTATCCACCACTAAAAATCATGTTCGTCCTCGAACATAAAGAAGAAGAAAGAAGAATAACCAATGTAAGGAAAAGCTTAAGTGATGATCTATCAGTCGGTATTCGTATCTCAAGTGAGGTCGTCCTTAAGACCATTCCAACAAGATCACATACTAAAAATTAAACTTCCGAATGAAAATTTGCAAGATCTATAAGTCAAGAGTCATTATCAAGCCATAACCAAATCATGAACCCACTGGACCTTAACACAACTATCATGGCAAATATTTTCTCACATATCCAAGATAACCGTCTGAATCAATACCAAAAACAATCAGAAGTGAGCCAAAGTTAACCACCAGACACTCATAATACACAGATCATCACATTTCTTATCAAGATTCCCTTCTCACAACAAAATCTTTTCACGAGTTTAACCTAAAAACAAACGATCCTTAGACATTGAATACTCACCAAGGGAGGATCAAACTTATCTAACCCAATGAAGAAAATGATTAATTAAGTAAACATTTAACAAACGATACACTCCAAGATGCAGAATCTCTAACAACACTTTCAAATAACTATAAACATTTTATGGAATCTCTTCCATAAGTTCGCATAAGCAAGGTCGTGTAGGTAGATATAGTGGTATACTTTAACTATCCCAAAAAAAAATCAAATCTATCATAATTGAAATAACCAAGTCTGCCTAAAGAACCTACCCTATCAAGAGGACATAAGAGGATCGGTACATCCGATCCATTACTAGGGATTCACCCATAGTTGTAGAAATACACATGAGCATATGTAGTGAATCATACTCTAAACCATGTTAAAAATGAAGAAGGTGATCACATAAAGATGGTATAGAACCAAGGTCGAATAAAACTAAATACTTCTTCCATAATGTCCATATTGAATATTTCCATTCATCTTACTACATCCCTTAATTTTTAGCCATCCAAAATCAACCAGTCTGATATCTATTATAATCTTACACATACTCGACTTATCAAACTTCACATACTCTCATAATACTCCACTAAGCCAATACTCTTAATGCTAACAAGCATCATAACAACACCAACCATTTATCTTACTCTCAAACAGCCACTAGTATCAAGTCTTCTTAACACACACATTATCACCTCTAAAAATTTTCAAACTATGGTGCTTTCTCTTTCCATTTAAGCATAACATGACAGATATAAGTCACACCCAAGACCGATAACACTAATTTCAAATCTATATTTCTCCATCAGGGTAAAATAATTAAGTCACACTTAATGTCAATTTCACCTAAACTTTTTCAACCACCATCTATACCATCATTTACCTCGTGCAATAACTCAAAGAAACCCTTGATCACTCCAATATTTATGTATACTATAATCTCATAACCTCTACTCACCATCAAATGCATATTTAACTCATTATAACAATCTATTTTGTCTCATCAACAAAGTACTTTTAATCCCCTCCAATCCTCATTAACCATGTAAAACTGTAGGTCCACACTATTTAACATCCATTTGTTACCTATCACATTCTGAACAATCTAGCTCGACATAACCATATATAATCTTCCACACGTCATTTATTGTAACCCAACCAAAACTTAATATTTAGAAAAGTTAATAATAAACCCATAGTAAGTAGGTGCCGAACTAGTTCACATCTCATAGTCATATCTAAACTCAAAGGCGGAAATCACTACAACCATCACCTATGAATTCAGTTTTTGTACGAGATGTCTTATTGATCCTTTGCCTTTCTTAAAATCTTTCCATGACAGAAATTTCAAATAACTTTTACTCTTCAATACACCAGAATTTTTCTCCTTTTTGCTAACTCACTTACCAGTCTTATATTTTTGGCCAACAATATGTGAAACCTCCTTTAGGTGTAACAATCAAGAGTAACCAAATGTACTACTCAAATTTTAAGTCCTTCCAAATGCTTCATACTCAATGTGATCGATCATTTCTTACCTTACCATTTCATACCTTGACAAGATAAACTATCACAAATCTAAACTCACCATGAAAACTTGAAGTTTTGATCCCAACCATATAACACAATCCCATTATCTTACATTAGCTCATACCTTTAAAAAAAATTGACTTAACATATTTTAGATTATCATTGATCGCCTCTTCATTGACCCTACCATATCTTTTTCTAAAAATCCTATCATACTCCTTACCAAACTCAAAACTATAAGCGAACTTACCACCATACTCGAGTCACACATATGTAGACTTATTTATCAAATCTTATCCAACAACTTTTAGCTAATATGCATTTCCTCTAACACTATCACAATAATCTAGGCAGAATAGATGGAACCACATGTTTCCAAATCACATTATCCACTCTTTCTAAAGATATATATTTAGCCTTTGCAATCAAGGTAAAAATCATTATTCTCGCCTCCTTCCAAAGGATATATTACATCCCACTAATTCTTTTCATTTATGACTTTAATTCCTTTCAATTCTATTTGAGTCGTGGCTTAGCAGCTCCTAAAAATTTTTGCTACTCACCAAATAATAGAAACCGTCAAACTATAATACCAATTTTGTTTTACCCTATCATATAGCTATGTCTCTATCACAATCCATCACGAACTCTTATTATCATTATGCTCACTTAGCCTTTGTCATCACCACAAAGTCAACATTCTCAAACGACATGACACCTCAAACTCAGTTATATCAATCAAATCCAAAAGAGTCACTCAGTCTTATATGCACTTCCTTAGTAATATTCTTAATTACCTTCAAACAAGTATACTCGTTGAGACTTCTTCTACCTATAAGCTTGTCATCCTAATATCGATCCACCTTCATAGATCTTACGATAAAATCACCACTCATTTAAAATTCTCGAGATACACTTCACAACCTAAACATATCAATATCGTATCAAAGATCGACCACTAAAAGCTTTCTTATAAATAATGCTTAACTCATTCATGTGTATTAACAACCTAGTTGGATTCTCAAATGTGAATACAACATTGAATCTCATTATACGAGCATGTTAAATCCACCACTAGAACACATCATATCTATCGAGAAGATCTTATCCAAACAGATCACACATTTCTACCCATCAAATAGATGTTAAGTATTACCAAATTAGTTCCATATCTAGCCCAACACATATGAATTCTTTCATAGGTCAGGTCAATATCAAAAGTAACATACTCCATAACTCTAACCAAGTAAGAATTGATACTATTGTAGTAGAATTCTTTAATTGGTGCATCACTATTCTCATTATTTTCTAAGCAACCCATTCATGTCATTATAACTTTACTAATTGTAGTTTCCAAAGTTACATGTCATTATCTAGTCGTCCTTTTAATCATTCCACTTTAAATTGTTAAACCACCCTAATTATCGTATATACCATACAAGTACTATTTATTTTACTAGATTACACAACTTTTTCAAATTTTGAATATTCTAAATCTAACCACAAATAATTTCAACAAGTATATTACTTTCACCTTAATATCGAATCTAACATTCAAGCTAATACACGACACGCCAACGATTCACAAAAAGAAATACGCACGAGTCATCACATAAATGAGAGTGAATGGAGTGAAGCGATAAGAATCAAAATTGGACCAAGTACGCACGATAGAGATCCAAGAAGTGAAGATATTTCCTAAAAGTCACTACAGCCTTTCGAAGATAAGTACAGACGTCTCCGTACCGATCCTCGAGACTCTATTTAGACTCGACTTGTACACAGGTGAGACCTATGAACCTGGGGCTCTGATACCATTTTGTCACGACCCAAAAATGGACGTGATGGCACTCGTCTTATCCCACCAAGAGAAGTCAGCCTAAAACTCAACCATTACAATAAAATGCGGAAAATTTTCTATCAACTTAAATTATACCCCAAAACCTGGTTGTCACGTGTACAAGTCTCTAAAGTATACAATTGAATCAAAAGAAATATAAGTCTCATATGACATTGTTTCTAGAGTCGAACAAAATCATAAGCAGGAGTAAGAAGGTCTGCTGAGATGACAAACAACTACCTCACAAATCTCCAAGAAGCCTCGGAAAAGAAGAGAATATATCAGTAAGTTCCGGGCTAGTAACCTACAAAAATTGTAGAAGCAAGGGGTGAGTACCAAACCACACGGTACTCAGCAAGTAAACCTCTAAACACAAGCTAAGGGGATGAAATACGGGTACTCCTACCACCCTAATCGAACCTCCACAACTACAACCTGCATGAAAATCAGTCCAACCTAACAGCTCACAGTTTACATAACATGTAACTCAACAACAACACTTAGACAAATTACATATCCTCCACAACAACACTTTAACAAATTACATATCCTCAGCAACAACACTTTAACAAATTACATATCCTGAACAACAACACTTCAACAAATTACATGTCCTCAATAACAATAATTCAACATATTACGTATCCTCAACAACAACACTTCAATAAATTAAATATCCTCAATAACAAGCTCAGTACTCAACAATCACAAGTTCCGCAGAAAGGCAATCACAAGATCAGCAAAACACAATATCAAGTTCACTAATGATAAATATGTGCAATGCAATGGAATGCAATGTCAAGTATAATGATGCATGTCTGACCTAGTGATACACACCCGCTGTCTCTCAGTCCGGGACCCATGGGGGACATATCTGTCCATGCATCTGTCTCGGCGCACGACACGACCCTCGATAATAGTAACCATTGCGGCGCGCGATACGTCCCTCGAAATATAGTATCATTCGCGGCGCGCGATACGTCCCTCGAAATGGTACATCCTCCTTAAGTTCTCATTCTTTCTCAATGCACATAACACTTGTCACAACTATGTCTTAAAATAATGCAAATGGCATGTTCACACAAATAAAGAGGAATATGACCATTTTCATAACATTGCACAATGCACAACAACAGAAACAGAATATCACATCAACAATGACTCAACAAGCCTTCAAACCTTTCTCAACACATCACACATAAACAATTAATCACATTGTCTTTTGCTACCCCTTTTTCATCATTAGAGTTAATCAATGTGAACAAGTCAACCCATCACCAAGTCCCATTACTCCCAACCATATACCTGAAGGAAATACACGCATTTCATACACTTAACAAGAGTTTAGAAATTCACTTGCCTGAAATAGCCGAACAATCACTCTGGGACTTTAACCTTCCCCTTTCGTTGAACTTCTAAATCAATTCGATCTATTCAAATAAATGATCACAATAAGACTTCGAACTAACAACACCCATATTACTATGTGTTTAACCTTGACCTAAATTTTATCCAAATTTATAATAAAATGTTTAAATCTTGTTTCCAACCAATAGATCAAATCTCATATTTCTTAAATTTCAAGTCGAAAGTTAAGTCATTAATTCTCCAACAACTACAACTTAATAATTTTCATATGACACAATATACACACCAAAAAAAAACTTATCTTAATATAGTGGAACATCAACTATATTATACCTTAACAAAAAAAAAATTAAGAATTAGGATCAGTTGGTTATGATTAGTATCCTGGAGACCTACTATTCACATAATCCTAATTCTTAATGCCTGCTGATTCAATTCAGTCATGGCAATCACTGTTAATTTGACTTTTAATAACAACCATTAATTTATAAAATAATTAATAAATACTAGAATTGGTGTAGCAGTCAAATTCTTGAATCTAAGTCATTATCTCCTTCTCTTCCTACCAATTACATGCTAATATGCATATTGAGTATTCATGAAACCACTAGCGACAAACATAAATAGAAATAAAATCATTAAATACCCGTAATAATTTTTGCCAAATCAAATTCATATGCAGTAACTTTCTTAAATTTGCGTATGTACATATTCTATATGTTCTTTATCTTCCAAACATCAATACATCATAAAATAATAATAATTGCATCCCACTATCAATGCTTATAAAATGAAAGTTTAAGTTAGATCCATATTTACCTGAAGAAGAACGGGTCATGCCTTTGTTTGTTTTAAAAAAAATTTCAAAAAGATTTTGTGTCAAGCGTCCTATGGATTATGTTATAATTGCAAAATCAATAACCCTATTATAATAATCTTAAAAGATATTAAATAACTAATGGGCTTGACCCATTAACCACCAATTAAATTAATTTTATTAAATACCCACAAACTAAATATCCGTAGTTAAATAAATAGTTTAAATTTTGCAACCCAACTTCACCGACTAATCCTAATTGACTTGGGGCAACTATTAAGATGGGTAAAAACGAACATTGTACAAAAATTTCAAAAAAATGACCTCCCGGGTCATTACAACTTGAGAGGTCAATCAAATAAAGAAAAGAATGTTCTCTGTAAAAGAGTAAATAGTTCACTATAATGTGATTTGAAAATGGAATAAATTCTATATGTGATCTTATGAAACGTTTGGCCTTTGAATATGTCTATATGAAGTATGTGAATGGTATAAATGCTATTGTATAAAGGTTTTATAAATATTTAGTCAAAATGGCATGAAGTATGATTTCAAGAAAATGTCCCTTTTAAATGCATATTTTTGCATGGTTTCCATACTTAGTGCATTCTTGTACTAATACCATTCTTCTTTACTTTTTACACAAAGTGTAGGTTATGGATACTTAAAAGATGTCTATATGAATGAGTAGCTTGATATGTGATTCCCAAGCTCAAGGAGGAATCCTTAAGTCCAATGATTTCCTATGTTATGGTTTACTGTAAAGTCTTAAATATTGTACTTATGTTTATGTTTTAAGGGTCGTTTACCTAATGTATTCTAATGTTGATTAAGTCTAAGATGTCAAAGAGACTTAAGGTCTAAGTATGTATTACAATATTTTATATATATATGAAGTAAAGTTTCTAGCATATGATGTGCTATGAAAAGTTTTAAATTTTCCGCTAAACTTACCATGTCAATGCGATGAATGATAACTATGGGCTTGTATTAGACCTCCATAGGTCAAGCACGCCATGTTACTTCTAGGGGGTGCACCCCGGTTGTGACAATTAACATCACTTCTAACCATATATGCATATAACCGTCCTACCAAAGGTTATCCTAAGACTTACTTAATTAAGACAAGAAGAGACCACCCATACATCCTCTTCAAGAACACCAAATTAATCATTAAGACTACCTAAGATAAGATTATTCAATTTTTAAAATTTAACTCACCACCTAAGGTTACTCTAAGATTCACTTGAGTAAGATATGAAGAGACTGCCCATACACCCTCTTCAAGCCTACTTAAGCAACCCTTTAAGTTACCCTAGATAGGGATCCTTTTATTCGACTTTCATTGACATAAGTCCTAATCACTCATTAAGTTATTTACGATTAAATTTAGCATATAGAGGACTTTCACATAATGGTCTTGGAGAAGACCGAGGGAAAGCACATCCTAACATGTTCAAAGACTACTCGTGCCATGTCTAGATAGCGTCTCATTCCACTACATAAACGTTGTAGAACTTATCCAACATTACAATGTATCTCATATGATGAAAATAGGCATTAACCGACATAAACCATACGAGCTAGGCATGGAATCCAAAGTCTTCCCTACTCCGATGGAGGGTGTTCTGCTTGCCAAGGGTAGAACTAGGACACATCCCATGTAGGCACATGGTTAAGGAATATCAATGGTTTCTTTGTACTCTAGTCTCAACTTAAGTAGAGTCAGTCCCCAATGATTTTCTCTCGGTGCTAGCCTTAGTTCTCATATAATATGGTCAATCATTCAAGGCATATGAAAAGGTAAATGTCACATCCGCGAAAGTACCCCCAAGACATAACCGGCGTCGTTGTCCTCGGAGAGTACTAAGACTAGACTTTTAGTATTCATCATTACATTCATAGGTTAAAAGTGCGGAAAATCAAAACTTTTCATATACATCTACTTCATGAGGTTTACTTAGACCTCTCGCAAACACATAATATTTGATAGCGAGTTTATTTAGACTACCTGTATAAGAATATTACATAGTCTCCTACTTTTACGCCACATGTAGATAACATATAGAATATAGTCATAATAGGGATGTCTCATATTAAACCATCTAAACAGAATAGAACAATATTGGCATAGCCCTTACACAAATGTATAAATGTCACTTAGGGCTTACAACAATATCTTGAAACAACAAGAGTGAAATGATCGTATTTAGACTATAACAATATAACATAGGTAGAGTGAGAGAAAGGCATCATCCTCAAAATTTTAGGACAGACCCATAGTTGGAGAAATGATCCAAGCATTCATTCAAAAGTTGTCACGAACCATTCAACCATGAAAAACATAAATGTTGGGGAAAAGGGAGAAATAGTGGTTAGCATATAAGTTGTACTAAGAATAGAAACATATGCACACACAACATAGAAATCATGCTAAAAAGGGACATTTGATAAAATCATGCAAAGTTTCTTTGAAAATCTTTATGAAAGATCAACAAAAACATATAAGGCAATAGTCATGCATCTCTTACAGCAATAGCATATTCAACACAAGACCAATATCATCTACTTAAGCAAATTCAACATATATATAGAATAATGGAATTCATAGCCAATGCAACTCTACCATCATTTTATAACCACAAAGAATATTCATGAGTTCATGACATTACTACATAAGTAATGACCCTTATCCATAACCCTTCACTAAGTCTACTAGTTCAATGGTCAAGTGAAGCCCCATAACCTCACTCAACCAAACAAACTAGCCAAAGGATCATGAAATATGTCGAACTTCACATATCATACCATTATAAACATTCATCCTCATATTTAGAAACATATACCATTAACATGAACAACCAACATAAGCATAACATTTATTTTATAAGAGCATAACATATAAGAATCACTTCCTAGGATTTCCCTCAAGGCCAACTAGTGAAATGTATAGGTAGAGTCTCGTACCCCTACCTAGACTAAGTCCAACCCCTTAACTCCTCCTAATTAGATTCACTTTATTACTTCATTTTACTTTTGGGAACATCTTGCCTTAACTAACATAGACCACATGAGCTAATATGAAATCCGGTGTCATGAAACCCTACACCGAAAGAATGTGGACTACTTGCCAAGGTAGTACAAGAAAATGAACATAGCATCTATGTTGATCCACTAGATAGTATTCCTATGGAGGCAACATAGTTCAAGAACTAGGAGATGTGTTTTCTGAGTCTAAATCTTTGACTCCTCCAATATGGCATAAAAACCCTTTTGAGATCATTTTACAAGCCTTAATACAAGAGATAATACGACCTCTAGGAATAAAATTTTCCCCCTTCCACTCTAATATGAGTTTATTTGGAAAATTGAACTTGACAATTCTTGTTCTACAATCAATGGAAGCAAAACAAGCATGCAACCAATCCATCCCCAAAATGACATCGAAATTGACCATATCAAGTTCCAGCAATTCAACATAAGTAACTCTATTGGGCAACGTTATAGGACGATCTGTATATATCCTTCTTTGCAACCACCGACTCACCTACCGGGGTAGTAACCATGAAAGGTTCATTTAGGATATCGGGGAAAATATCAAACTTCCTAGCTATCAAGGGAGTAACAAAGATAATGTAGCACCCAGATCAAGTAAATCACAAAGATCAATAGAGAAGACTTGTAACATACGGGTCATCACATCATGAGAACTCTCTTTTTCACCCCTAGAGCAAAGAGCATAAAAGTGATTCTTCTTTGGAGCATGTACATTAGAAATACTAGTTTGATCTTGACCAGTTCCTTTTTATTTCCCCTTCAAATTAGGGCAATCCCGAACCTTGTGGCCACTCTTTCCACACCCAAAGCAACTGTCCGACCCAACAAGGCAATCACCATAATATTTCTTGCCATACTTTTCACAAGTTGGCTTCTTGCTTGCTGAACTACTACCTCTTCCCTTTTTAGACTTAGGGTTAGACACCCTAGTATCACGAGCCTTGGGATATTTGGAGGGATCTTAATTAGAAAACCTCTTGTTGAAACTAGGATTGTCTTGAATGTCAAGCCTACCATTAGAAGAACCACCTTCATAAGACCTTGCCTTCTTGGCCTCCTTATTTTTCCTCCTTAACCTACTTTCTTCCACTTGTTGAGCATGAACCATGAGATGAGAAATATTCATATTATCATGATGCATGGCGGAATGATATTCTTCAACCAAATCATCAGACACCCCCATAAGAAAAGGACTCATATCATCCCTTGGGTTCGACACCAAGGATGGATCATACTTGGAAAATTTAGTGAATTTCAACGAGTAGTCAAGTACACTCATACCTCCTTGGTGAAGCTTGATGAATTCCTCCACTTTAGCTTCCCCCAACTCTCTAGGATAGAACCTATCAAGGAAAGCCCTATTGAAGATCTTCCAAGTCACAGGACCACCTCTTAGTGCTCTATTATCTCTCCATTCTATGTACAAAGTTTGGGTCATATCTTTGAGTTGATAGGCCGCCAACTCGGCCTTGTCAATCGAAGTCACACCTATAGAATAGAGAATCTAATAGACCTCATCGACGAAATATTTAAGCCTCATCCAACCTCCACCAGAAGAACATAGGTGGATTT
The DNA here is from genome assembly GCA_016801875.1 of Solanum sitiens. Taxonomy (NCBI): domain Eukaryota; kingdom Viridiplantae; phylum Streptophyta; class Magnoliopsida; order Solanales; family Solanaceae; genus Solanum; species Solanum sitiens. The sequence goes on from JABWTJ010000116.1 coordinate 124,844, forward strand.
ATTCTAGTATAGTCTCTCAAACGAGAGGTCATAGTGTTAGCATGTTGATGCACTCGAGGTCCAACCTCCTTATTCATTTGGGACGTCATACCTTGGACTTGTAAAGTGAAGGCATTAGCTTGAGAGGTCATGGATTGGGCTAAATTAAGAAAAACTACCCTTATCTTTCCATCGGTCATTGATGGAGGAAGAACCAGAACTTTATCAGCCATTGCAACTTCTTCAAGTTGAGGCACTTAGTTGTCATCTCTTCCTCGGACCTTCTAACAGCTTCTCTTCGAGTATTCATACTAATAACCACAATATAAGGTTTACATGAAAGTACATAATAAAACTCTAGAGGCACGACATGCAAATGCAAGAAGATGAGAGTTTCCTAAGTATCACATAATCTCTCATTCATAAGTGTGGCGCACTTCACAATTATGAATAAGAATCTACATAGACATGGTTTAATGAGACATCGACCCTAAATATATTCAACCTCATGCTCTGACACCAAGTTTGTCACATCTGGGAAGTACCCCCTAGATGTAACAGGTGTCGTCGTCCTCGGAGAAGACTAAGAATATCCTCTTAGCATTCATCATCAGATTCATAGGTTAAAAAGTGCGGAAAATTAAAACTTTTCATCTACAAATACTTCATGAGATTTACTTAGACCTCTCGCTTAAACATAATATATTCATAGCGAGTTTACTTAGACTCCTCGTATAAGAAGGTTACATAGTCTCTTACTTTTACGCCACCTATAGATAACATACATAATATAGTCATAATAGGGATGTTTAATATTAAACCATCTAAACGAAATAGAACAATATGGGCACAACCCTTACACAAATATATAAATGTCACTTGGGGCTTACAACAATATCTTGAAACAACAAGAGTGAAATGGTCGTCTTTAGACTATAATAATGTAATATGTGTAGAGTGTGAGAAAGGCATCATCTTCGAAACTTGAGGACATACCCACACTTGGAGAAATGATCCAAGCCTTCCTTCAAAAGTGGTCATGAACCCTTCAACAACAGGACCTAAATTGTAGGGAAAAGGGAGAAATAGGTGTTAGCACATCACTTGTACTAAGTATGGAAACATATGCACACACAACATAGAAATCATGCTTAAAAGGTACATTTGATAAAACTATGCCAAGTTACTTTGAAAATCTTTATGCATGATCAAGAAACACATATAAGGCAATAGTCATTCATCTCTTATGCCAATAGCATATTCAACACAATACCAACATCATCTAGTTAAGCCAAGTCAAGATATATACAGCATAATGAATTTCATAGTCACTGCAAATCTACCATAATTTTATAACCACAAAGAATATTCACGAGTCCATAAGATTACCACATAAGTAAAGACCCTTATCTATAACCCTTCACCAAATCTACTAGTACAATGGTCAAATGAGGCCCCATAACCTCACTCAACCAAGCAAACTAGCCAAAGGATCATAAAATATGTCCAACTTCACATATCATACCATTATAATCATTCATCCTCATATATAGCAACATATACCATTATCATAAAGAACCAACATAAGCATAACATTTACTTTATAAGAGCATAACATATAAGAATCACTTTCTAATATTTCCCTCAAGGACAACTAGTGCAATGTATAGGTAGAGTCACATACCCCTACCTAGACTAAGTCAAACCCCTCAAGTCCTCCTAGTTAGGATTCACTTTATTACTTCATTTTACTTTTGGGAACATCATGCCTTAACCGACATAGACCACATGAGCTAATGTTGAATCCGGTGTTAAGAAACCCTTAACCGACATAGACCATATGAGCTAATGTGGAATCCGGTGTTAAGAAACCCCATCGAATGAAGGTGGACTACTTGCCAAGGTAGTGCCAAAACATGATCATAGCATCTATATGGATCCACTAACTAGTATTCCTATGGGGGCAACATAGTTCAAGAACTAGGATATTTGTTTGGGACCCTCTTTATTCTACATGCATTATAGTCTCCAATGTCATGAGTACAATAGTGAACCAGCCTTTTCACTACTAGTTCACTCAACAGTAAGCTAGAGTCCCTTTTGAAATGTCTTTCATCAATAATCATATCTTAGTGTACGTCATAGGATACTACTCCTTATATAGTCATAGTTTTTAGCTCAATAGGAATTGCATGGCAACACCTTTTTAATTACGACCCTCACATGTGATATTAACACTTTAGCATTATTATAATATAGTAAAGCACATAAATAATTCATCACCAACCTTATACCATTACATCTTAACATAATATCAAAATATACATAATCAAGACATTTTAATTACATCTTCATACAAAAACCTACTTAATTCAATTACTAGGTATACTTCAATTAAACTTCATCACCAAGAACAAGCCACTATAATTGAAGTAAGGGTTGGAGAGCACAAAGACTTACCCAATCTCCGTCACAAGCCATTATCCAATTTTGTACCATCAAGCATCCAATTCAATCCAATAATGGGTGTAATATCATCAAATAATAGTAATTAACACAATGATGAAGTCAATTACATCAATACAAGTCAAATTCAACACTAGTTCATAACCTAGGGTTAGACACTTGGGTCAATTTCATGATCTATTCCACAAACTAGGTAAAATCATCAAGAACTAGCATAATTGAATTATAATACATCATAATATATGCATAATAATCAAAATAAACCATAGACAACACGACTTAGCAGATCAATTTCGTATAAGAAAGAAACCCACATGAAACTCATCTTTTTGAAATCAATTTTGGCATAACCCTTTGGGGAAAGGAATACCAAAGGCGAAAAGATCTCATACGTTGTTAATTGTTGAAGATTGATGAAGAAAAGTACCCTTATTTCTTACCTAAAGACCTTCACCTAGACCTTCAATGGAGTTCATCTTTTTGGGAGAGAGAAAGTAGAGAGAAGGAAGAACAATTTAGGTTTGGGAATTGAGAGGTGTTAAGTGAGGTTTTAGACTTAGGGTAGGTTATATTGTTGATTAACTAACCTAATTAACCAAAACCTAATCACTAATTAAAACCCTAACTAAATAACTTAATTAAATGACCTTTTTAAGAACTTAACAGAAAATGCAGGCCTGACCTACGAGACACCGACCTATGGTTCGTAGGTAAGTCGACGGGGCCTTGGATCAACCGTCCTGCAGGTCCATTGTTTGAGACAAAGGCTATGCATTTTGGACATTTTTGGAAAATAGCTAAGTGTCCATCGACAGAGGCATCGACGCCCCTGTCACATCCGGGTTTACCCCCTAAACGTAACCGGCCTCGTCGTCCTCTTTGAGGACTAAGACAAGCCTCTTAGTCTTACATCATTGCATTCATCGATTAAAAATACAGAAAAATTAAAAACTTTTCAATTACATCTAGTCGGAGGTTTACATAGACCTCTACATACACATAATCATAATAATATCGAGTATACATAGACTCGTTCGTATAAGAAGATTCCTTAGACTTCTACTTTTATTTCACACACTTATATAGTAAAGAAATAGAGTCATAAATTTGTCTCATCTCATAAACCATCTAAACGAGAACAATAGCATTGGGCATAGCCCTACATCAATAAAAGTAAGCTACATATAGGCTTTATACAACATTGTCTCAAATAAGAAATAGAGTGAATACAAAAGTTGTAGTAACTAAGTAACTTCATAAAGAGAATATTGGCATCTTCCTCGGGAAAATAAGGACCTACCACTTGGATGATAGAATATCCAAGTCTTCCTTCAAATCACCTCAAAGCAACTTCAACGACCGGAACCTAAAATGTTTGGGAAAAGGGAAGAAGATGGGGTTAGTACGCCACATGTACTAAGTATGAGACCATATGCAAAAAATTCAACAAAGTATGCTAAAAAGGGATATTTAAGAAAATCATATTATTTAAGCCATTCCCTTGAATATACTAAACAAGTTAATTATATCATATGCATGCCATCATACTTAAACCCATAATCTCATATAACCCTATCATCAAGTAATAACATCACAAAACATGAATAAGAGTAAAGCACATAAATAGCAAAGTAAACCAACCAACTATAATCCATAAGAAGCCACAAGTACAATGATCAAGCAAATCCCCATAACCCTACTTAATCAAGTAACCCACCAAAGATCATAATTAGCAATTCATTTCACATAGCATAGTCTTCCATCTCATATAGTATACTTTCTTTAACAATAATAACCAATATCATATTCATAAACATCTCATCCAACATATAAAGTCATTTACATTATATCATTACTTATAAACATAATATTAACTTCTCAAAGCTTCTATCAAGGCAAACTACTGCAAGGCATAGGTAGAGTCCCATACCCCTACCTAAGCTAAAGTCAAACCCCTCAAGTCACTTCAATTAGTCTATACTTCGTCCATTCATTTTAGTTTAGGGAACACTTGCCTCAACCGACATAGACCACATGCGCTAATGTGGAATCCGGTGTAATAAAACCTTACACCGATGGAAGGTGGTCTACCGGCCAAGGTAGAACCTAACATAAACATAGATATCTAGGTGAATCCACTAGCTAGTATCCTATGGTTGCAACATAGTTTAAGGAACTAAGAGATAGGTATTCCCTCGACATACCTTTGGATAATTGGGGCCACACCTCATGGGAATCATTAGATGAGTATCCCTCAAAAGGGGAGTCAATATCCAATATAGAACTATATGGTAACACTTCCTCTAAGGAAAGCCATCACCTCCCATTGTCAAGTTCACTCGGTGCTAAGCTAAGTCCCCATTATTGAAATGCCTTTACACTTTATTAATCACCTCAACCTAGTTTATATAATAGGGTCTAGCCCTTGTATATTCATCATCATAGCTCAATAAGAATTGCATAAGGAATAGTCCTTTCATTCACAATTCATATAGGTGAAGTTGGCACTTGCACATCTCATCATAATAGGGCACATCATTACACATCAACTTCTTTATAACATGTACTCCTAAGAACCCTCACAATCAAAACCTAAGACATTTCAATTCAATCATCATACCATCCTATCACCTTAAACAAGGTATACTTCAACACAACATCATAACCTGATGACAATTAACCACAATTGAAGTAAGAATTAGGATAGTCAAGACTTACCAACACTCCTTCATAGTCCATCATAAAGGGTCTTACCATCAACCCATAGATTAGCCCAATTTGGGTCATCACACCAATGCAATTCAACAACTACCATAGGAACGAATTTAGAAGAGTCCCTACACCATAATTCAATACTAAATCAAAGCTTGAGAATATAATATCTAAGTCTATCTTCTTAACCTAGATCAATACTCAAGAATTAGCATGAAGGACTTCAATTCATCACTATAGATTCATGATTAATGTAATAACACCCATTAGAGATGATTTAATCAATAATAGAATCAATTGCATCAAACCCAACCTAGTTCATATCAACATCATGCCTAGGGATAAGGGTTAAGGGCCATAGTCTACAATCTAAACCAAACCATATCAATTCATCCTAAACAAGTTACAATAAATGATAATCTACTCATTATAACCCAAAGAAAACATGAACAACTCAATTCATAACATAAAATTCGTAATTGAATGAAACCCATATGAAACTCAACTTTTTGGAAAACCTTTGAAGGAGCCCTTTGAGGAAAGAAGTCTCAAAGGTGAATTAGATCCCATACATTAAGATTGTATGACCTTTTGATGGTAAATTCTTACTTAACCATCCCCCAATGCACCTCCCAAGATAATCTCCAATGGAGTCTTCCAATAGAGAGAGAAAGAAGAGAGAAGGAAGAGAGTTTATTTTGAGAGTTGTGTTTAGGCTAATGAGGGTTGGGGGGTATTTATAGTGGGACTAAATCAACTTAATTAGTCTTCCTTTAATACCTAATTACCCCTAAACAACTTAATTAACACGGATTCGCAGACCCTCACCGACGGAACCCCGTCGACGGGCTGTCGGTGAGTCAACGGACAGTCCCTCCCTCCGTCCTGCACTCTGTCATCTTAGTCAGAGACTGTGCAGGCGAGGGCTCCTTAGAAATTGACTAAGTGAGGGACGACGGTGGCCTCGACGCCCCGTTGAGCCCGTGACACCCCGTCGTCTGCATTTCGTCGAGGCACACTGCCAGGCAGTGTTGCATTCCATGCTATAAGGGTCCTCCTCAAGGGCCCTTGGTTGGTCCTTGGGGAGTCGTACCCGGACTTTTTAATCATGAAACATCCCTAACATGTGTTACACCTATTTCTACCAACTTTCGTTCGTTTCCGACTCTTAAAACTAGTCAAACGGATTAAAACACACTAGCCCTCTTATGAGCCAACTTTCCGGACGCCATGGACGTTCTTGAATGTTTCTGTTCTTAAACACTATATATACACCTAATTTGACTTAGAACAATGATTTAGACCTTATGGAGCCTAGGTTAAGTTTTACAACACGCCTGGGGATTTTGAAATGTTACATTATCCCCCCCTTAGAAACTTTCATCCCCGAATGACACTAAACACTCTTTTAATGGAAGGAATAGACTCAAGACTAGCAGCTCAACCAATTCACAATATCCAATTAGCATGAATCACATCATTTCAATAAGGCAAACTTCAAAGCTCAATTTATCACACATAGGCTCAAAGTTTCATCATGAGGTACCTCCTTCTCACAACACACATGAGCTCATCATTCGTTACACAAGTCAATTAGCACAAAGTTCATCTTATCAATATGCTTCATATAATATCCACAAGGACTCACTATATCACAATACATGACTTAACTCAAATATGCAACAAGCAAGACAATTTTAAGCTTCCAAGGTCATCTTACAGTGACCTCACTGTATTGTCACTATGAAGTTTCAAAATTTTGAATTTTTGCAAAACTTCACCTAAAAATCAAGAAATCACAATTCCTAGCCATAATTATATTATTAGAAAGAATGACTAACCTTAAACATCAAAAAGATGAGGATAACGGGTCTTCATGTCGGCCTCGGCCTCCCATGTTGCACCCTCAACTAGGTGGTTCTTCCATAACACTTTTACGAAAACCACCTCTTTGTTCCTCAACCTCTTCACTTGCCTATCAAGGATTTGAACCGGAACCTCCTCATAAGAGAGGTTATCCTTGACTCCAAGGCCTTCAATAGGAAGAATAGACTCGGGATCCCCGACACACTTCTTCAACATAGAGACATGGAAAATCGGATGAACCAAAGCTAAATCATTAGGTAGTTTCAAGCGATAGGCAACCTTACCAACCCTTTCAAAAATCTCATAAGGGCCCACATAACGAGGACTCAACTTTCCTTTCTTGCCAAATCTAACCACCCCCTTCATAGGTGAAATTTTCAAATACACCTTATCACCCTCTTCAAACTCCAATTCCCTTCTCCTATTGTCGGCATAGGACTTTTCTCGACTATAGGCTATTTGCAATCGATTCCTTATGATATGCACATTCTCCAAGGTCCTATAAATCAAATCGGGACCAAGAATCGATGGATCACCAATTTCGAACCACCCTATAGGAGACCTACACCTCCTACCATACAAGGCTTCATAGGGAGCCATGGATATGGATGAATGAAAGCTATTATTATAAGCAAACTCCACCAACGGCAAATGCTTATCCCAACTTCCCTTAAAATCAATAATGCAATCTCTAAGCATATCCTCAAGGGTTTGAATAGTGTGTTCCGCTTGACCATCCGTTTGAGAATGAAAAGCGGTACTCAATTTCACCTTAGTACCCAAACCTTCTTGAAATGACCTCCAAAATCTAGATGTGAATTGTGCACCCCGATCTGAAATAATGGATAACGGAATACCATGGCGACACACAATCTCATCTATGAAGATCTTTGCATAATCCTACGCCGAATACGTGGACTTGACGGGAATAAAATGGGCGGACTTAGTCAATCTATCAAAAATCACCCATATAGAATCATATGACTTTTGAGTCTGAGGCAACCCTACCACAAGTTGGATACCTAGCCACCCATATAAAATCACCCATATTTAATGTCTTTCCACTTCCAAGTAGGAATTTGGATCTCTTGTAGTAGCCACCCGGCTTTTGATGTTCCGCCTTCACTTGTTGGCAATTTGGATACCTAGCAACAAATTCCACTATGTCCTTCTTCAAGCCTTCCCACAAAATATACCTCTCGAAGGTCATGGTACATCTTTGTCGAACCGGATGGATGGAGTAGTGAGATCCATGAGTTTCTTCAAGGATTCGATACCTCAACCCATCAACATCGGGAACACATAATCTCCCTTGGTACCTCAACACACCATCCCCCCCTAAGGAGAAATACTCATTCAACTTGCCAAGAACCGATTCCTTCAACTCCATCAATAGTTGATCAAGGTGTTGTTTGGACTTTACCTCAACAATCAATGATGATTCGGAGCTATGATGAACCGTAGCACTACCATTTGGATAACTTTCTAATCGCACCCCCAATCTAGCCAACCTATGAACATCTTTCACTAGGTCTTTCTTGGCTTTCTCACAACCCAAAATCATACCCTAGAATATAGGATACAATCTTGGATTGTAACCGGCGTGGTCGACCTCTCAGAGGTCTAAGACAAGCCTCTCATATCATTCATTGCATTGGCATAGTAAATTTAGCGGAAAATTTAAAACTTTTCATAGCACATCATATGCTAGAAACATCACATCATATATATATAAAACATAAGTCATAATACATATTTAGACTCTAAGTCTGTTTGCCATCTTAGACTCAATAACTTTAGAGTACATTAAGGACAAAGCCCTTAAGACATAATACAAAGCTATACATTACTAAATAGACTTTACAATAAGTACACATTAGGACATCCTTGAACTTAAGGATTCCTTTCCTTGAGCTTGGGAAATCACCTATCAAGCTCCTCAATCATAGACCTCCTTTAAGCATTACATTACCTACACTTTGTGTAAAAAGTAGAGAAGAATGGGATTAGCAAAAGAATGTACTAAGTATGGCAACCATGCAAAAACATGCATTTAAAAGGGACATTTCCTTTGAAATCATACTTCATGCCATTTTGAGTAAATCCTCATAAAACCTTTATCAATAGCATTTATATCATCCACATACTTCATAGCAACACAATCAAAGGCCAAACATCATAGAAAAGCAAATATAGAATTGAAGTACAATGTGAGGTCACTTTACAGTGAGCTCCATCACTTTTACAGTGAACTCTCACTCTTAACTCATTAGTCTTCCAAGTAATCCTTTAGGGATACTTGGTGCAATGTATCACCTTAGGAACACAAGAGAAAAGCCATACATAGCATCTACACAAGACAACACATGCCATCATAGAAGTACATTACAACATAAGCTAGTTAAACCAAGACTAAAAGGACATTACAATGAACTCCTAATCATTAGGCACATATACTTATTTTACTTCACATTGAACCATGTAAAACCTAACTCATGTCCCCAATCTAGATCCACTAGTGCAATGCACATGTAAGGTTCCATAACCTCACACATGCTTAGTGAACCTATCACGAGATCACAAGCCTTTACATTCAAATCATATATCAACATGTATAGAGGAGACAACTTTACTTATGTCAACTAATACCATCACCATATAGTCAACAGGATTAAAATCATATATAAAGAATCATATCATCCATATCTTCATGATCAATAGACAAATACTATAATGTCATACATAAAGGACACATACATAATCATATGCATTAGGGTACCTTCCTAAGACTTCCTAAGGAGTCACTTGCGCAATGTCTAGATGGGTTCATTACTTCCACCTATTCTAAGTAACTTACCTTAGGTCCTCCTAGTTAGGATCCTATTCAATTACTTGCATTGTCCATTTTAACTTTAGGGAAATCATAGCCTTAACCGACATAGACCATGGTGCTAATCATGGAATTCGGTGTCATAAAACGTTACACCGATGGAAGGTGGTCTACCGGCCAAAGTAGAACCGAACATGACATCTCTTTCTAGGTGGAAATCCACTAGCTAGTATCCTATGATAGCAACATAGTTTATGTAACTTGGGGGAAAAGAACCATGGAAATATCAACTCTACACCCTTTGTTGGGTCATGAGGCTATCCACCCCGTGAGGACCGTAGTGAACCCTACCTTTCCTATGTTGGAAAGTGTCACCCCCTCATCTACAAGTTCACTCTGTGCTAGGCTAAGTTCCCTTTATTGAAAAGCCTTTATTAACATTTATTTATAAAACATAGACTTAGGATATTCATCATTCATATGCTTATAGCATGTTCAAGCACCTATCTAGTTTTAGAGTATTCTTGGGCACCCCTAGCAAGGACCACTCTCACTAACTAGATCATCCATGGGTGTGAGTGTATACTTAGATGTGAGCAAACCTTTCACATAACACATAAGGTCACACATGTTCATATATTCATCCTTCATATACATAATAACCAAACCTAGGAGTTATCCTATCAAGATACACATGTGCAATGTATAAACAAGGTCCCATACCCTTGCCCATACTAGTACACCTATCAAGTCATCCTAGTAAGGGAATACAAATCATACATTCATAAACATCACCTTAACATACATAGTAGTAGACACTAGTGAATATGAGAAATACCTTTCATTTAGACACAATGACTTATACTACTTGTAATATGCATGTAAGTGAGAGTGTGTGTACATTGACCAACATGATCACATAATGGCTATCACTAAGTCATCAAGTCATCCGCCCTATTAGACCACATTACACTTCCAAGCACATAGCACACAACACATAATAGCATAGGAGACAAGACAATATATACAATGTAATCAAGACTCCTAACTTTAGCTATTTACACTTTCATATAAGGGGTACCTGCGTAGAGGCTATTAACCACTTTAACACATCAATGGAAGCACCTATACAATACCCTAACATGATTATACACATGATCAAACAATAGCCACACGACCTAATTCACAACTAGAATAGGAAAGTAGGCATAAGCTTCTCATAGTATCATTTAAGCACATGTTCATAAGTTCATCAATATGCCTTCAAGGCCATAGTCAACACATATATAATGACAATAAAGTAAACACCGCCACCATAAGTGGACCATACCACACAATGCCATAAAAGGCTTCATCAACATAACTATAAAGGAATAGAGAAGTAGAAGAGTAAAGGAAATAAGCATTCTTACCAATTTCTCACCCTTTGATCATCATTGATCAATACACCTTATTCATCAATAAAACACATATATGGCAGTAGCTAAATCTACTTTAAACATATAAGAAACCATGTACAAGTCGCCACAAGATTATACCATAACATAATACAACATATCAACATACTAGGAAAGTAGGATAACATAGATCATTAGCTAACTTCCCTTACATTGATTTTAGATCATAGTTCATACATATATAAGTCTAAGGCGGTATATAAACCTAAATTTAACCATATTGAAATCATGATTACATACTCTCAAGATTAATGTTTCAACATAGGCATTTAGGCTTATCGATTTTGCTAGAATATAAAAGACTTTTACCAATACAATGAACTACCTAAGGCTTTGATCATCATTCATATTTCATCAATAATATACTCATTAGGCAGTAGCTAATTAGATAAGAAATCAAGAATAAATCATGCTTCATCTAATCACAATTCGAGATACATCACCCACTTAGCCTCTTAACTTCATAGCCTAAAGGAATCTATATCAATTTATGCAAGCCTTTCTTAATTTGATCATTAAGGATCTATGCCTACAAAATTCATCCATTATATCACCCTAAAACAGTAGCTACAGCAGTTCATACATAGTCAAGAGTCTACACAACCGATCTCACAATCGACTTGAAGACAACATGTAGAAACATAGGCTATTCATGTTCAAATCTTCATATATTTATCATAATGGACTGATCATCATCAATTCACCATTAATTAAAGCAATTCAACGTAAGAGAATCACCAATTAATCAAGAACAAGCCATAATCACAAAGCCCATGCAAAAGCTAAACCAATTTTGGAAGGAACATAGGTTCATCATGTAATTGGAGTGAAAACACATTCAAACCATTGTATTAACTTCAATTCATCATGATTTAATCATTAAAATGTTTTGAGAAAGAACCCATGGCTAGATTGAAAACTTGATCATAAGATTTCTTTGAAAACATTGAGAATGGCTCTCTAGATGAAAAGATAACTAGAGATGAAGATCACCGTACCTTTATATACAAGAAAACCTCTAAAACTTCATGATTCATCCATAGAAAATCCATCTCCAAGCAGCTCTCGAGCTTCACCAACAATGGTGGTTTTAGAGAGAACATTTTTGGAGGGAAAGGCTTTAAACATGTGAGAGGATTTGGGAATTGGGTTAATCACGTTTTAGAAGACTTATATACACCTAAAATTAATTAAATAAACCTATTATAGTTAGTTTAGGACGTGGGGTGAATTTCCCATTCACCCCTTTAAGTGACAGCACGCAGGCAGCCAAACCTGCAGGCCACCCGCGACGTGGTCTATGACGGGGCGTCATGTGCATGACGGGGCGTCATGCCCTCCGTCGCCCATGACTTGGACGAAATCTTGGCTTAAGTCCTGCCCAAGTCAAGCCCCCTTCGACGAGACCTGCTTAACGGGCCGTTGGGGGACCAACGATCCGTCATTGGGTCCGTCAAGGGACACTGCCCAGGCAGTGTCTAGACAGCCTTGGGTCCTTCTTTTGGGGCCTCTTATGGGGCCCTTTAGAAGTCGTACCCGGACGTTTCTAACGCGATTACAAATCTTAACATGTTATAGACCTTCCACATAAATTTCATCCAAAACAAACAACTACAAGACGTCCAAACAGCCTTGACCCCAACATGACATACGATGAACGTCTTAGGGGCTATTTTTCGAACGCCTTGGACGTTCTTGGGCGTTTGACCTCCAAACTTCACGAAACTTCATAAAATAACATTAAAAATCATTTAAAACTATTTCAAGACTTATTAGACTCAGTTCATACAATTTAGGCATGCATACACACATGAGGAACATAAGCGATTATTCGTCGAACGTCTTGGACGTCCCTTGACGTTCGACTTCCAAATCACTTCAAACTTTCCACACTGACTTTATATCACATAATAAGGCATTTTAGGATCTTATAACATTAAGACGAACATGTTAGGCTCTAGACACCTTAACTCATTTTTGAAGTCTTACAATATCCCCCACTTGGGAACATTCGTCCTCGAATGATACTTAGGACTCCTTGATCACAACAAGGAATTCAATGCACATAAGAGCAGTTCATCAGATTTAAAATATCATCAAATCATTTTTTTAGCACTCAATGAACACAAGCAAGCAAAACCATTACTTACTCACTCTCTAATGCATCAAACACAAAGGCCCTTTTTCTTGTTCATAGGGGAACATCCTTCTCCTAATCATAACATGATCATTACGTCTTAATTCAATACAAGAAAATCTTGAAAAGCTACTCATAGGAAGATCATAACCCATACTCAAAGTTACTTAAGCCCTCATACTTCAATGCACATAAACTTGAGTTAGTTAATTCACAAAGATCTTCATTAGTTAGAACTAGTACCATGAAGGTCATACCCAACCATACCATGCTTAGTGGTGTACATGGAGGAATATCTTACTCCTCAACACATTACATGTATCATGAGTTCACACCTTAGCAAAGCAAAAGGTCAATTTTCTTAAAAATAAGAAATCTCAACTTTCAAGCCAAGACATGCATACATTTATCTTCCTAGTGAAATCTAAATGGCAAGTCACACCAAATACATCACCACAAATAGGAAGTCATTCCACAAATCTCTTTTCTAAACTTATCACTCACCCTTATAGTAAGCCTTATTTTTGAAAAATAACACAAATTATAGGCACACACATGTACACTTAGCAAAACATGCTTTCACCTTTCAAGAATGAGCCTACAATTTTGCATTACAAATCATCAAGTCACTAAATTTTCAAGAGAGTCAACATATTTCATGGTAAAAGAGACTCAATTTCCATTACGAGGCTAAACAATTTACCCTACAAGTGACTATTACCAAGTTCCTTGTCCTACCTCATGAAGTCAATTTCACGATTAGCACATTAAAATGCAAGTCAACAAGAGAAGACATGGATTTAATCAACAATTTCTTTTCATGCTTTTTTGGAAAATTCACCATGTCTCTAAGATGATGTCAATCAATTCATACCAATCATATAAAGATCATGCAATTCACACTCTATGCAAGACTATTTTCATGAACAAGCTTACTAAGAATTCACATTTTCCAATTCAAGTAAGAATAGAAGAACAATGTACACAATTTCTACAATATCACTACTCAAACACCATCCCCCACTTAGGGTAAACCCAATTAAGAGCAACTTAACCCAACATATAGAGGATTTCAAATACACAACCGTCATATTCATCACTTAAAGTGATTACTACTTTAGAGGGAATCTTCATTAATTCAATTTAGCAACACTAAGGCATTCTAAACCTTATCATTTTAGGCAAATCATCCTCAACCATCAGTTTTGATCATACTATTCAATTCACATAAGATCTTCCTACAATGCAATAGACACTAAGGTCATACATTATTAGTGGAAAACAACAAGGAAATTCATAACACAACAAGAAGTTTAGAAATGACTCTACGACTCATCATGTCATAAGACTCTCATTCTTTAATCTAAATAGCAAAAATTCTTTTCCACATTCCTTATCATGTTCATATTCATCAATGCTACACATATTTCCACAACATTCAATCAAATGACAATTTAGTAGGTTCTCCAAACATGTTACAATAAGTTGCCTAGTCTTTACAGTGATCAATGCTTCCAAATATCCAAAAGTGCAACATTTAGACATTTGATGTAACAAGTATGGAATTATAAGATACAAAACTTTACCAACTCATCCTTCATAAGCATGCATACTATATTTACAACTCAAGTCTCTACCAAAAGACTCCAATTTATACTAGCAACTCATTAAGTACCACTTATATACAAAGGAAAACAATGCACACTTTTAATCACATACACTCATAGGATAGCATACCTCCATAAGTAGTTATTAAACAATCCAAGAGAATTGATTTCTTTCTTTTTAACCACCATTACTTCTAGCATACTTCAACTATATCATGACATACATCATTCGTCATCACTTGCTATTTTCACAAAGACTTTATATATTGCCATAATTGGCATCACATAATCAAATAAGAGATATTTCATACATAGAAAGGTAAGATAACCAATTCATAATCCCCATAGAGTTAACATGTGCAATGATCAAGTAAAGCTCCATAACTTCACTAGACCAAGTAACCCAACAAGAACTACAATTAGTACCATACTCCACTCATCTATAACCCTTATGCATGGATAACTCCATATCTTTAGCTCACTAGGCTATTTAAATGATTATAAGCATAGAGACCATCACATAAGGACATTCACATCTATCATCATATACATACATAGTATTAACCTCTTAAGGTCTCCATCAAGGCAAACTAGTGCAAGACATAGGTAAAGTCCCATACCCCTACCTAAGTCTAGTTAACCCTTCAAGTCGCCTTAGTTAGTATATACATCATCAAGTAAGGACAAGTGTCACCTTCACACATACTCATTCAAACCATAAAACAAGATAAGCATTTTAAACTCACCTTTTCTCCCTCAATCATAGAGCACTCTCATCCGAGCAATCACATCTAAAAGACCAACGGAAAAGAAAACATAAAAGAGAGATCATATAGAGTTAAGTTCTATGGCACGATATGAGATTGATGAAGAAGGGAAACTCTATCGTCCTATAGCCTCTCATACCATTTGATGTGTCGCGACTCACCACCAATGATACAAGACTCTACTGGACATGACAATATGAGACTTCTTAGAACCTAAGACAACTTTATAAACTACATGCTCTGATACCAAGTTTGTCACAACCAAAAAGCATACCCTAGAAGATAGGATACAATCTTGGATTGTAAACGGCGGCGTCGACCTCTCGGAGGTCTAAGACAAGCCTCTCATATTATTCATTGCATTGGCATAGTAAATTTAGCGGAAAATTTAAAACTTTTCATAGCACATCATATGCTAGAAACATCACATCATATATATATATAAAACATAAGTCATAATACATATTTAGACTCTAAGTCTCTTTGCCATATTAGACTCAATAACTTTAGAGTACATTAAGGACAAAGCCCTCAAGACATAATACAAAGCTATACATTACTAAATAGACTTTACAATAAGTATACATTAGGACATCCTTGAACTTAAGGATTCCTTTCCTTGAGCTTGGGAAATCACCTATCAAGCTCCTCAATCATAGACCTCCTTTAAGCATTACATTACCTACACTTTGTGTAAAAAGTAGAGAAGAATGGGATTAGCAAAAGAATGTACTAAGTATGGCAACCATGCAAAAACATGCATTTAAAAGGGACATTTCCTTTGAAATCATACTTCATGCCATTTTGAGTAAATCCTCATAAAACCTTTATCAATAGCATTTATATCATCCACATACTTCATAGCAACACAATCAAAGGCCAAACATTATAGAAAAACACATATAGAATTTAAGTACAATGTGAGGTCACTTTACAGTGAGCTCCATCAGTTTTACAGCGAACTCTCACTATTAACTCATTAGTCTTCCAAGTAATCCTTTAGGGATACTTGGTGCAATGTATCACCTTAGGAACACAAGAGAAAATCCATACATAGCATCTACACAAGACAACACATGTCATCATAGAAGTACATTACAACATAAGCTAGTTAAACCAAGACTAAAAGGACATTACAATGAACTCCTAATCATTAGGCACATATACTTATTTTACTTCACATTGAACCATGTAAAACCTAACTCATGTCCCCAATCTAGATCCACTAGTGCAATGCACATGTAAGGCCCCATAACCTTACACATGCTTAGTGAACCTATCACGAGATCACAAGCCTTTACATTCAAATCATATATCAATATATATAGAGGAGACAACTTTACTTATGTCAACTAATACCATCACCATATAGTCAACAAGATTAACATCATATATAAAGAATCATATCATGCACATCTTCATGATCAATAGACAAATACTATAATGTCATACATAAAGGAACATACATAATCATATGCATTAGGGTACCTTCCTAAGACTTCCTAAGGAGTCACTTGTGCAATGTCTAGATGGGTTCAGTACTTCCACCTATTCTGAGTAACTTACCTTAGGTCCTCCTAGTTAGGATCCTATTCAATTACTTCCATTGTCCATTTTAACTTTAGGGAAATCATAGCCTTAACCGACATAGACCATGGGTGCTAATCATGGAATTCGGTGTCATAAAACCTTACACCGATGGAAGGTGGTCTACCGGCCAAAGTAGAACCGAACATGACATAGCTTTCTAGGTGGAAATCCACTAGCTAGTATCCTATGGTGGCAACATAGTTTATGGAACTTGGGGGAAAAGAACCATGGAAATATCAACTCTACACCCTTTGTTGGGTCATGAGGCTATCCACCCCGTGAGGACCGTAGTGAACCCTACCTTTCCTATGTTGGAAAGTGTCACCCCCTCATCTACAAGTTCACTCGGTTCTAGGCTAAGTTCCCTTTATTGAAAAGCCTTTATTAACATTTATTTATAAAACATAGACTTAGGATATTCATCATTCATATGCTTATAGCATTTCAAGCACCTATCTAGTTTTAAAGTATTCTTGGGCACCCCTAGCAAGGCCCCCTCTCACTAACTAGATCATCCATGGGTGTGAGTGTATACTTAGATGTGATCAAACCTTTCACATAACACATAAGGTCACACATGTTCATATATTCATCCTTCATATACATAATAACCAAACCTAGGAGTTATCCTATCAAGATACACATGTGCAATGTATAAACAAGGTCCCATACCCTTGCCCATACTAGTACACCTATCAAGTCATCCTAGTAAGGGAATACAAATCATACATTCATAAACATCACCTTAACATACATAGTAGTAGACACTAGTCAATATGAGAACTACCTTTCATTTAGACATAATGACTTATACTACTTGTAATATGCATGTAAGTGAGAGTGTGTGTACATTGACCAACATGGTTACATAATGGGTATCACTAACTCCTCAAGTCAGCCGCCCTATTATACCAGATTACACTTCCAAGCACATAGCACACAACACATAATAGCATAGGAGACAAGACAATATATACAATATAATCAAGACTCCTAACTTTAGCTATTTACACTTTCATATAAGGGGTACCTGGGTAGAGGCTATTAACCACTTTAACACATCAATGGAAGCACCTATACAATACCCTAACATGATTATACACATGCTCAAACAATAGCCACACAACCTAATTCACAACTAGAATAGGAAAGTAGGCATAAGCTTCTCATAGTATCATCTTAAGCACATGTTCATAAGTTCATCAATATGCCTTCAAGGCCATAGTCAACACGTATATAATGACAATAAAGTAAACACCACCACCATAAGTGGACCATACCACACAATGTCATACAAGGCTTCATCAACATAACTATAAAGGAATAGAGAAGTAGAAGAGTAAAGGAAATAAGCATTCTTACCAATTTCTCACCCTTTGATCATCATTGATCAATACACCTTATTCATAAATAAAACAAATATATGGCAGTAGCTAAATGTACTTTAAACATATAAGAAACCATGTAGAAGTCGCCACAAGATTATACCATAACATAATACAACATATCAACATACTAGGAAAGTAGGATAACATAGATCATTAGCTAACTTCCCTTACATTGATTTTAGATCATAGTTCATATATATATAAGTCTAAGGCGGTATATAAACCTACATTTAACCATATTGAAATCATGATTACATACTCTCAAGATTAATGTTTCAACATAGGCATTTAGGCTTATCGATTTTGCTAGAATATAAAAGACTTTTACCAATACAATGAACTACCTAAGGCTTTGATCATCATTCATATTTCATCAATAATATACTCATTAGGCAGTAGCTAATTAGATAAGAAATCAAGACTAAATCATGCTTCATCTAATCACAATTCGAGATACATCACCCACTTAGCCTCTTAACTTCATAGCCTAAAGGAATCTATATCAATTCATGCAAGCCTTTCTTAATTTGATCATTAAGGATCTATTCCTACAAAATTCATCCATTATATCACCCTAAAACAGTAGCTACAGTAGTTCATACATAATCAAGAGTCTACACAACCGATCTCACAATCGACTTGAAGACAACATGTAGAAACATAGGCTATTCATGTTCAAATCTTCATATATTTATCATCACGGACTGATCATCATCAATTCACCATTAATTAACGTAATTAACAATAAACACAAGCAATTCAACATAAGAGAATCACCAATTAATCAAGATCAAGCCATAATCACAAAGCCCATGCAAAAGCTAAACCAATTTTGGAAGGAACATGGGTTCATCATGCAATTCGAGTGAAAACACATTCAAACCATTGTATTAACTTCAATTCATCATGATATAATCATTAAAAACGTTTTAAGAAAGAACCCATGGCTAGATTGGATACTTGATCATAAGATTTCTTTGAAAACATTGAGAATGGCTCTCTAGATGAAAAGATAACTAGAGATGATGATCACCATACCTTTATCTACAAGAAAACCTCTAAAACTTCATGATTCATCCATAGAAAATCCATCTCCAAGCAGCTCTTGAGCTTCACCAACAATGGTGGTTTTAGAGAGAACATTTTTGGAGGGAAAGGCTTTAAACATGTGTGAGGATTTGGGAATTGGGTTAATCACGTTTTAGAAGACTTATATACACCTAAAATTAATTAAATAAACCTATTATATTCAGGTTAGGACGTGGGGTGAATTTCCAATTCACCCCTTTAAGTGACAGCACGCAGGCAGCCAAACCTGCAGGCCACCCGCGACGTGGTCTATGACGGGGCGTCATGCCCTCCGTCGCCCATGACATGGCCAAAATCTTGGATTAAGTCCTGCCCAAGTCAAGCCCCCTTCTACTATACGTGATCGACGGGCCGTTGCTGGACCAACGATCCGTCGTTGGGTCCGTCAAAGGACACTGCCCAGGCAGTGTCTAGGCAGCCTTGGGTCCTTCTTTTGGGGCCTCTTGTGGGGCCCTTTAGAAGTCGTACCCAGACGTTTCCAACGCGATCAAAAACCTTAATATGTTATAGACCTTCCACATAAAGTTCATCCAAAACAAACACATACAAGACGTCCAAACAGCCTTGACCCCAACATGACATACGATGAACGTCTTAGGGGCTATCTTTCGAACGCCTTAGACGTTCTTAGGCGTTTGACCTCCAAACTTCACGAAACTTCATACAATAACATTAAACATCATTTAAAACCATTTCCAGACTTATTAGACTCAGTTCATACAATTTAGTCATGCATACACACATGAGGCACATAAGCGACTATTCGTCGAACGTCTTGGACGTCCCTTGACGTTCGACTTCCAAATCACTTCAAACTTTGCACACTGACTTTATATCACATAATAAGGCATTTTATGACCTTATGACATAAGACGAACATGTTAGGATCTAGACACCTTAACTCATTTTTGAAGTCTTACAGGCTTCATCCATATGCGACACACTACCCATAGTGATACGACTTAGGGAATCCGCAACCACATTGGCCTTGCCGGGATGATATAAGACACTCATATCATAATATTTCAACAATTATAACCACCTCCTTTTCCGGAGATTCAACTCTTTTTGAGTAAACACATATTGGAGACTCTTATGATCGGTGAAACATCAACATGGACACCATACAAGTAATGCCTCCATATTTTCAAGGCATACACCACGGCCGCTAACTTAAGGTCATAAGTGGGATAGTTTCTCTCGTGCACCTTAAGTTGCCTCGAAGCATAGGTAATCACCTTCCCATTCTGCATAAGCACACACCCCAAACCTATGCGGGATGCATCACAATACACAACGAACCCCTTAGAACCTTCCGGTAAAGTCAACACCGGGGCCGAAGTAAGCCTGTCCTTCAATAATTGGAAACTTTTCTCACAAGCCTCCAACCACTCAAACTTTTTTCCTTGTTGAGTCAATGTAGTCAAAGGAGATGCAATGGATGAAAAACCATCCACAAACCTTCGATAATAGCCCGCTAGACCCAAGAAACTCCTAATGTCAGTCAGGGTCAAGGGTCTAGGCCAATTTCTTACCGCATCAGTCTTCCTTAGGTCTACCTCAACTCCCTCACTAGAGATGATGTGCCCAAGAAATGCCACCGACCTCAACCAAAACTCACATTTTCTATATTTGGTGAAATATTGATGCTCTTTAAGGGTTTGCAATACCACCCCCAAATGACCCATGTGATCAACCTCATTCTTCGAGTACACCAAGATATCATCGATAAACACAATAACGAATGAATCAAGGTATCTTCAAAACACCCTATTCATTAGGTCCATGAACGCCGCCAGAGCATTTGTGAGACCAAAGGACATAACCACGAACTCATAATGCCCATACCGAGTCCGAAAGGCCGTGTTTGGAATATCTTCATTTCTCACCCTAAGTTGGTGATACCCTGACCTCAAGTCAATTTTGGAGAAGTAGCTCGCCCCTTGGAGTTGACCAAATAAATCATCAATCCGCGGGAGAGGATACTTGTTCTTAATAGTAACCTTATTGAGTTGACGGTAATCAATACACATTCTCAAGGACCCATCTTTCTTCTTCACGAACAAGACCGGAGCACCCCATGGAGAAATGCTAGGCCTTATAAAGCCCTTGTCTAGCAAATCTTTAAGTTGTGCCTTCAACTCCTTTAATTCGTCCGGAGCCATTCGATAAGGAGGAATCGAAGTAGGGTTTGTTTCCGGTAGCAAATCTATACCAAAATCAATTTCCCGTTCGGGAGGAATACCGGGAAGGTCATTAAGAAAGACCTCCGGAAATTCACTCACCACGGGGACCAACTCAATAGAAGGAATTTTGGAATCCAATTCTTGGACTCTTACAATGTGATAAAGACACCCCTTTGAGATCATTTTATATGCTTTTAGACAGGATATGAAGCGACCTCTAGGAATAGAATTCCCACCCTTCCACTCGATAACGGGTTCATTTGGGAAACTAAACCTCACAACTCTAGTTCTACAATCAATAGAACCAAAACTAGCATGCAACCAATCCATACCCAAAATGACATCAAAATCAAGCATATCTAGTTCAACTAGATCCACATGAGAAACTCTATTGGGCAAAGTAATAGGACAATTTCGATAGACTCTTTTTGCTACAATTGACTCACCCACCGGAGTAGACACCAAAAAAGGGTCATGCAAAACATCAGGTAAAGTATCAAACTTTTTAGCTACTAAAGGAGTAACAAAAGACAAAGTATCACCCGGATCAAGCAAAGCATACACATCAATACCAAAGATTTGTAACATACCGGTCACTACATCGGGAGAGGCCTCTTGGTAATCCCTAGTACGAAGAGCATAGAAGCGGTTCTTTTTAGGAGCATCACTAGAACCACTTGGCTGTCCACCCTTCTCTTGCCCCTTAGCATTAGGACAATGTCTCACTCTATGACCACTTTTTCCACAACCAAAGCAAATCCCCGATCCTACCAAACATTCTCCAATGTCGCCCTTCCCACACTTAGCACACGTAGGCTTCTCATTAAATGAATTTCCACCCTTTCCCTTTGCAACTCTTGGCCTAGGGGCTTTAGAATCCCTAGTCTTGGGAAAATTTGGATGGAACTTGATTTGAGAACCTCTTCTTGAATCTAGGCTTGTCTTGAATTCCAAGCCTATATTTCGTAGTTCTACCCTCAAACGACCTTGCCCTACTTGAATCCCTATCCTTCCTTTTTGCTCTAGCCTCCTCAACCCTTTTAGCATGCACCATAAGACGACCAATATTCATGTTATCATGAAGCATAGCCGAATGACATTCTTCTTGCAAGTCATCCGATACACCTGTCACAAATCGACTCATCTCGTCTCTAGGATCAGAGACCAAGGAAGGAGCATGTTTGGCCAATTGAATGAATTTCAAAGAGTCGTCATGAACACTCATACCTCCTTGGTGGAGGTTGATAAATTCCACCACCTTAGCTTCTCTCATATCTCTAGGGAAGAACCGATCAAGGAAAGCCTTCTTGAAGATCTCGCAAGTAACCGGCCCACCTTGAAGTGGCCTATTGTCCCTCCATTGCATATTCCAAGTTTGAGCCACATCCTTGAGTTGGTATGAGGCCAACTCGGCATTCTCATTGGAAGACAACCCCATAGCACATAGTATCTTATAAACCTCATTAATGAATTCTTGAGGGTCTTCATCTATCTTAGACCCATAGAAAATAGGAGGATTCATTCATGTGAAGTCCCTAAGTCGAGAATCCATAGTTTGCTCATGAACCCTAGGTACAACATCTCGATTAGCTTGAGCTTGTACCATTGCGGCTTGGGTTTGAGTAGTCATGGCTTGGGACATTTGAGCAAGAATAGCCCTCATCTGAGCCTCCGTCATAGGTGGAGGATTGGCCGGAGCCTGATCATCAACAACAACTTCTTCAAGAGGAGGTACTGGATCATCACGGGGAGGAATCCCCGCATTAGCAATCTCCTCCTCAAGTCTCCTAGCTGCATTCCTCCGAGTATTCATCTCCTATAACCAAAATACAAGGTTTAGGTGAAATCATATAAGAAGTACACTCTAGAGGCACGATATGGATTTCCAAAAATGAGAGTGATTCCTAAGCATCAAATAAGTTCCTATTCATAAGTGTGGCGCACTTCACAATTATGAATACAAACCTACATAGACGTGGTTGAGAGAGACGTCAACATCAAGGATATTCAACCTCATGATCTGATACCAAGTTTGTCACATCCGGGTTTACCCCCTAAACATAACCGGCGTCGTCGTCCTCTTTGAGGACTAAGACAAGCCTCTTAGTCTTACATCATTGCATTCATCGATTAAAAATACAGAAAAATTAGAAACTTTTCAATTACATCTAGTCGGAGGTTTACATAGACCTCTACATACATATAATCATAATAATATCGAGTATACATAGACTCGTTCGTATAAGAAGATTACATAGCTTTCTACTTTTATTTCACACACTTATATAGTAAAGAAATAGCGTCATAAATCTGTCTCCTCATAAACCATCTAAACGAGAACAATAACATTGGGCATAGCCCTACATCAATAAAAGTAAGCCACATATAGGATTTATACAACATTGTCTCAAATAAGAAATAGAGTCAATACAAAAGTTGTAGTAACTAAGTAACTTCATAAAGAGAATATTGGCATCATCCTTGGGAAAATAAGGACCTACCACTTGGATGATAGAATATCCAAGTCCTCCTTCAAATCACCTTAAAGCAACTTCAACGACCGGAACCTAAAATGTTTGGGAAAAGGGAAGTGGGGTTAGTACGCCACATGTACTAAGTATGAGACCATATGCACAAATATCAACAAAGTATGCTAAAAAGGGACATTTAAGAAATTCATGTTATTTAAATCATTCCCTTGAATATACTAAACAAGTTAATTATATCATATGCATGTCATCATACTTAAACCCATAATCTCATATAACCCTATCATCAAGTAATAACATCACAAAACATGAATAAGAGTAAAGCACATAACTAGCAAAGTAAACCAACCAACTATAATCCTTAAGAAGCCACAAGTGCAATGATCAAGCAAAGCCCCATAACCCTTCTTAATCAAGTAACCCACCAAAGATCATAATTAGCAATTAACTTCACATAGCATAGTCTTCCATCTCATTTAGTATACTTTCTTTAACAATAATAACAAATATCATATTCATAAACATCTCATCCAACATATAAAGTCATTTACATTATATCATCACTTATATACATAATATTAACTTCTCAAAGCTTCTATCAAGGCAAACTAGTGCAAGGCATAGGTAGAGTCCCATACCCCTACCTAAGCTAAAGTCAAACCCCTCAAGTCACTTCAATTAGTCTATACTCGTCCATTTATTTTAGTTTAGGGTACTCTTGCCTTAACCGACATAGACCACATGAGCTAAAGTGGAATCCGGTGTAATAAAACCTTACACTGATGGAAGATGGTCTACTGGCCAAGGTAGAACCTAACATACACGTATCTATCTAGGTGGATCCACTAGTTAGTATCCTATTGTAACAAACCGAAAATGACTATGCTAAGTAATGCCTAAACGTACCTAGAATGCCTTGATTAGACCGGGTTCACATGGATTATTGCGCGTAGAAACAGACTTTAGAACCTATGCACTAGCCAAGCCAACCAACTTGGTGAGTTAGTTTAGCTAGGCAAGGTGAGAACCAACCAGGTAGGGCACCTAAATTGAAGAGATTCACCCGGATGAGTTTTACTGGACTTACAAGGGGTAATCTTAGGTTTGAAGGGTCTAAGGGTAAAATGGTATTTTACAAGCTAGGGGTAGTATTGTAATTACCCTAAGTATTTAATTAATTAATTAATTAATTAATTAATTTAAAGAGGAGGGGCAATTCGGGTAGGGTTGGCCGAATTAGACCTTTTTTTTGCAAGTTAAGCTTCACCCGGGTTCGATCCTTGGTGGAAGCAATGTTAAATTTATTAATTTATATTAATTATCTGATTTAAGTAAGGGCCTAATTAGTAATTTCACCTAAGACTTTAAAAAAAATCAGATTTTAAACAATTAAGAGAAGTCCTAATTTGACTAAGTCTCCACCTAATCTCCTAATCCTAAGCTACCACCCTTTCTCACGTTTCTCTTTAATCGTCTCTCACTTGCACGATCAGTATTCATAAATAGAAAATAACAGAACAAAAAAAATATAAAGTTCATCAAGAACATGACCGCTCAAACTCAAAAGCAAAATAAGCTTCAAAACGAAAAGCAAAAACCAAGTTCTCTACGGATTGTGCTTGTGATTTCGGTGGTGAGACGTCGGCTTAGTGGGGGGATTTTGGAAGAACATAAGAACATATTTGAATGACTTTAGGTATGGGTTTTCTTCCTTTTTGGTCCCTTTCCCAATAGACCCCTAAGGTTTAGACCATTCACAATCGAAAACTAAGGTTGTCCCCGTTGCATGCACCTGTCATTAGATTCTTTGAAAGATTCAAGTATGCGTTAGTATGACTTCTGGTAGATGATTTTAGGGCTTGTTGTGATTACGTGTTTGAATGTGTATTCAGAAATTATGTGAGAAATGAAAGATGTGTTCCGAAAAAAGTGAATTACGTTAACTTGTTTGTGCATGTGTGTGTCGTGAGTTAGCCATGGTTTGAAGCCTGAATTTTACATGTTAAAATGTTGTATTTTACGTGTATGAATATGTTAAAAGTGTGTTGTTCATATAAGTATAATGTTGCTGAATAAATGTCACACGAAATACTCTAAGAATTAACAAAAAAATGAGAGAAAGATGAATTGGAAGATGACCAAATTTCCAGCTTGCTGGAAATGTTGGTCTCGGGTTGTGTATTGTAGATGGAGCTATATTTTTAAAAAAATTAAAATGTGAGGTCATTGGGGATTGAACCCAAGACCTCACCAAATGCAAATTGCGTAAAAATTTCATAAGAAAAACGAAAGGAAAAAATAAATGAGGTGAGTGGGGATTGAACCCACAACCTCTTGAATAGATTAGAGAATTAGAAGAAAAATGAAAGAAAAATAAATGAGGTGAGGGGGGATTGAACACATAACCTCTTGAATAGATGAGAGAATTAGAAGAAAAATGAAAGAGAAAAATAAGATGAGGTGAGTGGGGATTAAACCCACAACCTCTTGGATAGGTGAGAAAGTTAAGAGAAAAACTAAAAGAAATAAAATGAAGTTGTGGGGGATTGATCCCACAACCTCTTGGCCTTAAACGGAAAAGAGAGGAGGGAAAAGAAATAAAAATATATGGGGGTGATGGGGATCGACCTAGGGTCCCCCAAATCTGAAAAATACAATTACCAAGTTTAATATAAGATTAAGTGTTGCTCAAGGGATTCAAAATTGGGTTCCCTTGCCCAATTTCGTATTGACACATAAATCGTACGTGAATAAATGATTAAATGAATGCTTATTTTAAGGATTGAAACTGAGATCTTGGCATACTTACAAGATGCATAAGTCTTGTACCACATAACCTTGGGTAAGTATGAATCACTTAGACGAATTACGAATGAAGCCTCATGGCTTGTATGTATGGATCCATAAGTTCAGCATACATTTAAAAGTAAGTGAACCTAAGATGTTATGTAACGAATGATGTGATCCCAGAAGGATTAAGTAAGAGTGTGAAACACACTAAAAGGCCAAGTGCAATGGATATGATGAAATGAACATTCATGTAAAAAGGGGTGAGTAGTTATGAAGGGCAAATGTGCTAAGGCTAATGAATGTGGTGACCACATGATAAAGAGGCTAATGTGAAATATGAGAGCCATCTCAAATGAGCCTAAGTAAATGTTACTAAAACGTACTCACCTATGTGAGTGTAAAGTTAATGAAGAGACCAGTCTCTATGAACACTCTAATGAAAGTATTAAAGGTTATATATATTTAATACTAATTATGAGATGAGAAATCATCTAATGAGCTATGACGTCCTCATGCTAGAAGCCAGCTTCTATGATGTATGAGATGAATGTAATGGAACTTTATACTGAGCACCGATAGGCTAGCTATGAGTGGCGATTCCTCTTTTCGGGAAGGCATAGGTTCGTGTAATTCTCATGAGATGAGACTGTCCATCCAGATGGGTATGGGTCTCCTTATATCTCCTAGTCTTTGAACCTATGCAGCCAACATAGGGATCTAGCAGGGTTCAATTCCCTATATACGCTAGCATGTTTTGGTTTCACTTTGGCCGGTGATTCTACCTTTTTTCGGTATGGGGTAGACACAGGATTCCATTGAGCTCACATGATCTATGTCGGTTAAAGTTAAAGTTCCCAAAGAAAGAATGAGGCCAGCCTCATGTAATGTACACAATGAAATGAACGATACCAAAGGTGTTTGGGTAGGATAATCAAGAGGTGAACTAGACTTATGTAATGAAACTAGGTCATTATTAGTCATTGCACAGTGAACACAATGAGAGTCGTAAAATACATCCTAGGTATAGCTGGTGTTTACACTAGCCTATGAATGAAATGAAATGAAGTACATATGAATGAATGAAGAAGACTCTGTGTTTGCTAAAGAAGGCTCCCTAGTTGAGGTCCCATATGTTGAGCCCTCATTTTGGGAAGTCCTAATGTTAAGTCCATGATTCCAAGGTCTCATGGCATATGAACGAATGATATGAAATATGATATGTGTTATATGCAATATGTTATGTGTTATATTCAATATGTTATGTGATGTGTGCAATATGATATGTATGATGATGCATGTTACTCTTATGGCATGACATTCCTAACCCGATTTTGGCAATTCCACTGACTTGACTTTCCATAACTCATATCGTTAGGAGAGAGCTATTCTAAATCATGCATGTTCGTGGTGTGTGCTTGCATATACCCATACTTAGTACAAGTGTGTACTAATTCCATACATTTATCTACTTTTAGGTGCAGGTGCAGCTGAACGTTAGAGCTTACGAGTCGACGCAAAAGTTATCCGGACGTGGAGCTTTCATCCGGATTTGGTAGGCCCTCATGCTTTCAAGGATGCTTGCTGATTTATTCTAACGTAGACATAGGCATGAGCTAGTGGAGTATGTTCCACTAGCGTTTCTTTCGTATTTACTTTTAGACGTTGTATTGGTGCTATTTTGGCAA
The DNA here is from genome assembly GCA_016801875.1 of Solanum sitiens. NCBI lineage: Eukaryota > Viridiplantae > Streptophyta > Magnoliopsida > Solanales > Solanaceae > Solanum > Solanum sitiens. The sequence continues at coordinate 153,882 of JABWTJ010000116.1, forward strand.
CTCTATATTTATGACTATATCTTTCATTTGATTATCTTGATTTAGATGGTTGTTGTGAACGCTTATGAGTTTACGTAGATAGTATTATGCAAGATCAATGTTTTCAAATATAAAGTTTAAGTAAACAAAAGTTCAAATTTTCCGATAATATTAACCTAGATGAAGTAACTATGACGTATGTAGGCTTGTCTGCGACCTCTGAGAGGTCAACGACGCCGGTCTCGTCTGGGGTCTAGATTCCGATCATGATACCTATGGTGGCAACATAGTTTAAGGAACTAAGATATAGGTATTACCTCTACATACCTTTTGGTAATTGGGGACACACCTCATGGGAATTATTAGATGAGTATCCCTCAAAAGGGGAGTCAACATCCAATATAGAACTATAGGGTAACACTTCCTCTAAGGAAAGCCATCACCTCCCATTGTCAAGTTCACTCGGTGCTAAGCTAATTCCCTATTATTGAAATGCCTTTAAACTTTATTAATCACCTCAACCTAGTTTAGATAATAGGGTCTAGCCCTTGTATATTCATCATCATAGCTCAATAAGAATGGTATGAGGAATAGTCCTTTCATTCACAATTCATATAGATGAAGTTGGCACTTGCACATCTCATCATAATAGGGCACATCATTACCCATCAACTTCTTTATAACATGTACTCCTAAGCAACCTCATAACCAAAACCTAAGACATTTCAATTCAATCATCATACCATCCTATCACCTTAAACAAGTTATACTTCAACACAACATCATAACTTGATGACAATTAACCACAATTGAAGTAAGAATTAGGATAGTCAAGACTTACCAACACTCTTTCATAGTCAATCACAAAGGGTCTTACCATCGGCCCATAGATTAACCCAATTTGGGTCATCACACCAATGCAATTCAACAACTAATATAAGAACGAATTTAGAAGAGTCACTACACCATAATTCAATACTAAATCAAAGCTTGAGAATATAATATCTAAGTCTATCTTCTTAACCTAGATGAATACTCAAGAATTACCATGAAGGACTTAAATTCATCACCATAGATTCATGATTAATGTAATAACACCCATTAAATATGATTTAATCAATAATAGAATCCATTACATCAAACCCAACCTAGTTCATATCAACATCATGCCTGGGTTAAGGGTTAAGGGTCATAGTCTACAATCTAAACCAAACCATATCAATTCATCCTAACCAAGTTACAATACATGATAATATACTCATTATAACTAAAAGAAAACATGAACAACTCAATTCATAACATAAATTTCGTAATTGAATGAAACCCATATGAAACTCAACTTTTTGGAAAAACTTTGAAGGAGCCCTTTGAGGAAAGAAGTCTCAAAGGTGAATTAGATCCCATACCTTAAGATTGGATGACCTTTTGATGGTAAATTCTTCCATAACCAGCCCCAAATGCACCTCCCAAGCTAATCTCTAATGGAGTCTTCCAATAGAGAGAGAAAGTAGAGAGAGGGAAGAGAGTTTATTTTGAGAGTTGTGTTTAGGCTAATGAGGGTTGGGGGGTATTTATAGTGAGACTAAATCAACTTAATTAGTATTCCTTTAATCCCTAATTACCCCTAAACCACTTAATAAATTAAATGAATTTAACTTAAAATATACAGGGATTCGCAGACCCTCACCGACGGAACCCCGTCGACCGGCCGTCGGTGTGTCGACGGACAGTCCCTCCCTTCGTCCTGCACTCCGTCATCTTGGTTAGAGACTGTTCAGGCAAGGGATCCTTAGAAATCGACTAAGTAAGGTACGACAGTGTCCTCGATGCCCCGTTGAGCCCGTGACGCCCCATCGTCTGCATTTCGTCGAGGCACACTGCCAGGCAGTGTTGCATTCCATGCTACAAGGGTCCTCCTCAAGGGCCCTTGGTTGGTCCTTGGGGAGTCGTACCCGAACTCTTTAATCATGAAACATCCCTCACATGTGTTACACCTATTTCTACCAACGTTTGTTCATTTTCGACTCTTAAAACTAGTCAAACGGATTAAAACACACTAGCCCTCTTATGAGCCAACTTTCCGGACGTCATGGACGTTGTTGAATGTTTTGGTTCTTAAACACCTTAACCACTCTATATACACCTAATTTGACTTAGAACAATGATTTAGACCTTATGTATCCTAGGTTAAGTTTTAAAACACGCCTTGGGATTTCAAAATTTTACAGCCCCGTCGATTGACCTACGCCTCGTCGCCTGCAACATAGGTGAACACTGTCTTGTCACATCCTTTTGACTAAAATGGAAGGGTCCTCCTCAAGGACCCTTAGGGTGGTCCTTGGGGAGTCGTACCCGGACGTTTGGACCCTAAACATATTCTAATACATGTTAGACACCTTTCCACCAAATTTCATCAATTTTCAACTCCAAAAACCTTGTCAAATAGACCAAGTCACACTAGCACCTCTTCCACTAGTCTCTGGACGTTCCTTGATGTCTTGACTCTAAAACTTCCTAAACCACTTTTGTACACTATTATTGACCTTAAAACAGTGTTACTAACCTTAGACACTCATGTGAGGCTCTAGATTAGGTTTTGGACTTTCGGAGTGTTACATTATCCCCTATAGGAACATTCGTCCCCGAATGACCCTAAAAATCTTTTGAAGGGAAATAATATACTCAGTACTAGAAGCCCCTAATCAACATGTTCAATTTCATCTCATAAAGGCAACAACATATAGAGTACACAATAAGTACAAAAACAAGCAAAACAGCATTTTCATATAAAATTGTTTTTAGCAAAAACTTTCATCATAAAGGTGCACATCTTTGTGAAACAAGTAAATTTAAATTTATTCTTTATTTTCATTATTAGTAGTGTCACATCCTGAGACCAAACCCTAAAAGATATGGCACTCTCAGAGTACAATCGGCGTACTTAACCTCTCAGAGGCCTTATACAAGCCCTTTCGTATCGTTCATCGCATATACATAGTGAAAAGTAGTGCGGAATTAAAACTTTTCACAAACATTTTCATACTCTTTAAAATATCTTTCATATAAAACTCATAGGAAATACTAAGTCTCATTTCATAGAATCTTAGAAACAAGAGTACTTGGGACACGGCCCATACACAATAGAAATATAGTACTACTATGTCTATTACAATACTTCAATAAGAGAAATAAAAGACATCTATGCCCTCGAGTCAAATGAGGACATACTTCAACTTCACTTGAATGATGCTACGACCAAGTCTTGCATCCCAATTCTACGATCCTACCAACCACTATAGAGATAGATAAAAATATGGAATTAGTACAACCACATGTACTAAGTATGGCATAATGCATAAAAATCAAGAAAACAGATCATTATTAGAAATATGCATCTTTTGATTTAAATATCATAATATAATCATAATAACAACATTTAACACCTTAGAAACACATAAGAAATCACTTAATCAATTTATCACATTTTTAGGAGCAACATTACAGTAACCTTAATTCACTATACAGTGAACTCCTTCACTGTTACAGTGAAGTGATTCTAATTCATATAAGACGCTTCCTAGCATGTAATCTTCTCACAAAAGTTATCCCAAGACTTACTTAAGCAATGCAAAGAGAGACCGTCCATACACCCTCTTTAAGAATGCCTAAATGATCATCAAGACTACTTATCATGAGACATACACACTTACAAGACACCAAAACACATAACATGTATAATATGACATTCTCCTTTCCAAGGCAATCAAAAGACTTATTTAAGTAATCCTAGAAGAGAACACCCATACACTCTCTTCAAGGTAAACTAAATAATCCTTAAGACTTCCTAAGTTTAGATCATGCCCAAAGTATCAAGCAACTTCCCTAACTAGAGTCATTCTCAAGACTTCCCTAGATAAGACATGAAGAGATCATCCCTTATGCCCCCTTCACACTTTAACTAAGGAATCCTTACGTCACTCTAGATTAGGTACTCATTCATTTATCTTCTTTCTAACATAAGCCATAATTTCATTAGTTCATTAAGAGACATTCATCATATAGAGGACATTCAAGTAATGGTCTTGGAATAGACCTAGGGACTCTAAATAACATCTTCAAATCCTATTGTGCAATGTCTAAATAGTGTCTCATACCACCAATTAAACTTCAAAGAACTTCTCTAAAGCTGATAGGTATCCCATATGATGAGAATAGGCAATAACCGACATAGACCATGGTAGAAAAACATGGAATCTGGAGTTTTAACCTACTCCGATGGAGGCTGTTATACTTGCGAATGGAGAACTTGGACACATCTCATGTAGGCACATGGTTAAGGAATATGAAGGTCTTAGTTTGCACTCTAGCCTAATCCTTTAACTAGAGATACTTCCCTTACCATACTCACTCGGTGCTTGCCTTTGTTCTCAAGTAGTAATTGACATTAAAGGTTCATACAAAAGGGTTCCATATCAAGTTCATAACCCAATCACATTTACCTTACCAAAGAGGTCCCCTAGGGCTGCCTAACAATGAAGACAAGATAACTCCTATTAACTTTCCTAAGGATTGATATAATACTGTTCCAGCCAACCAACCTTAAGTCCATCATTCATTACAAGAAGGATACCATTACAGCTTTGACTTCAACGTTCATAACCTTACCACTAGGTTCAAGGTTTTACTTAAAGGACCCTCTTAACATAATTCAAGGTCTCATATCATTCACACATACAATGCTAAGTGGCTTTAGCATCCTAAGTCAAGTCATCTCATATTCACATTCATACATGCATCAAGTAAGGGACACAAGTCACAAGACACACTAAGACTTCACTTTATCACATATTGCATACCATATTCAAGAAGCACATAGGAACAAACTTCATCACCCTTAGGTCACCCTATACACCACTGTAACATCATCAATATAGCCATCATAAGACTCAATAACCAATTAGGAAAAATCATGCATCAACTCTAAGACTACACATAAAAGAACATAGTCATAGTCTAACATGATAACCTAAATAGCATCAACAGAAAAGACACATAATTTTACATTACTTTACATGTAGGTCGATATAATCATACTTCACATAATCAACTACAAAAATATCATATTACTTCAATTATTTCCAACAATGCCATGATCATCATAATACATTAAGTAACGCTGACAAGGCCACATCATTCACATAACACCGCCACCATAAGTGGGTCATACCAATCACAACATAATTCAAGAGATATAATACTTAAAATAAAGAGAATTAGGGAAGCGTACCACCAATCTATTCTCTCCACTTCAATCCTTAGGTAAATCATCCAATTCAATACCATAAGACCCATACCCATGGCCATGAACATCAATTCAATGCTTAAATCATAATACTCAATGAATCTAGGTTAATTCAATATAGATTATCAATCTAAGACAACCTATACATCAATTGAATACAATTCTTACATCATTCAATAGACAATAGAAAACTACACTAGAATTCATAAGTATTAAGTAACTATCAAGTAACCGATAAAGTAGACAAAAACTAGGGTTCATCAATTACATGGGTTCATAGGTTAATTGAATTAAAATCATCTAATTAACAATAATTCAATCAATATTCAATTCTTTAAAACCTTTAATGCAAGAACCCATGGATAGATTTCAAAATAGAAAACTCATCTTTTAAGAAGACCTTAAAAATCACATTGAAGATTGACTCCTTGATGAATAGAGTTTCAAGGATCAAAACCATACCTCAATGATGTTAATCCACAGAATTTATGAAGAATCACCACTAAAATCTCCAATCCAAGTTGTTCCTTGAGTTTTGCCTTCAATGGAGTCCTATAGAATTTATTAGGGATTTTAGGGTTTTGATTAGGAAGAATGACTTCTACTAAGTGTTTAAGGCTCATAAACATGTTTAAAATACCCAAAATACCACTAAGTAACCGCCCTTTCCCTTATTTGGACATGGGGTGAATTCACAACTTCACCCCTAAACATTACAGTGAACTTCACGCAGGAGACAGCCTCACAGACGGATGGTCACCAACGGACTGTCTCCCAACCAATGGACCGTTCTTTTGGTCCGTGGTTTGGGACTGAGGCTGGTCCTTGGTAGCTCTTCATGCCATGAATAAGTACTGACCCATGACACCCATCGACGGGGCATCGACTGGCCCACGAGTCGTCTACTGCCTCCGTCGTTTGGGGCTATCTTGGGCAGTCTTGGCTCAACGAAAAGGTCCTTCCTCCAGGACCCTTGGTTGGTCCTTGGGGACTTTTGCCCGGACGTTTCCAACCCGAATAGGTTCTTATCAAGAAAAGCCCTTCTAAACACCTCCCAACATATGTGACCCGCTCTCAACGCACTATTATCCCCCCATTGAGTATACCAAGTTTAAGCCACATCTTTAAGTTGATAAGCGGCTAACTCGGCCTTCTCCTTTGAACTCACCCCCATAGCATACAAGATCTTATAGACTTCATCAAGAAAGTTGTAATGACCCTAAAAACTAAAGAGGTCAAACTAGAGCTTCATATGTGTTTAATGAGTTAATAATGTATTAAAATAGTGTATTTTAGCATTAGAAGTCAGTTCATAAATATTGGGATCGTTTGGAAGTCAAACGCCCAAGACGTCCGAAAACTAGTCGAACTTGAACTAGTGTTTTGTAGCGTTTTGTAGTGATGTTTTGGGGGATGGTTTGAGAGTGAAATTGAGTATCAATGTTTCCTATGTGTATAGGGATGTACCAAGTGTCAAAACGTCCGAGTACGACTCCTCGGGGACAACTCGAAGGGCCCCCAAGGAGGACCCAAACATGGGTCAAGATGCTGCCCAAGAAAGCGTGCAGGGGAAGGAACTGAAGCCCCACCTCACGAGCTCCCTTGAAACGAGGTATACTGCCTCAGAATTTTTGTGAGGCAAAAATCTGGAGCTTGCCTCGCGACGCGCATCCAAGTGCCAGATTTGGGCGCGATGTTTTTAAGTCAAATTTCAAGTTGGAAAAGGATCCAAATGGTGTGAGGGTCTTTTGGGAACTTTGGAGATCATTTGTGGATTGATTTAGGTCATTTAAACCTCATTTCACCCATCATTTCCAACCCTAAAGATTAAAATAAAAATTTCTCCAAAAACCTCAATTGAAGAAGCTTTAAGCTCCAAGGAAGAGGACCAAGTTCTTCATGTTTTCTTCACCAAACTCTCGTGGGTTTCTTCATATTAAGTTATGGTAGTTAAACCTTGAATCTTCTTTCATTCAAGGAGTTATTTCAATGAAATTTCAAAAAGGATTTCAAACTTCAAACTTCTTTATTCCTTGACTCTAAGTATGGGACTTTGCATGTAAATGTTTTATTGATTTAAATGAGTTGAGCATGTCTATAAGTTAATGTTATGAATAGAGGTCATTATCTGAAAGGTGTGCTCACATGTGCTCACACACACACACACACTTGAATTCATGAATGAAGTCAATGAATGAAAATGGGGTATTGTAGGGTAGACACTATTTGTTAGTAGAGATGAAGGGTCTAGACCATCCCTATTATTCCTAAGTATGAAAAAGGAGGATTTTGGGGGTTGACACTCTTCGTGAGTAGAGATGAAGTGTTTATTAGCAACCTAACTATTCCCAATGAGCTTTCCAAGATAGTTTGGAGGTTGGATAGCCTTCGTGAGTTGATATGGGGTGTTCAATAGTTATCTCCTAACCTATAGTCGATGAATGTTTAAGACTCAGTGGGGGAGTTATGCTTAGCACCGAGAGGATTTGAAGAAGGGGTGGGTACACTTCGTGAGTAGAGATGTTGTATCCAATTTACCTCTTGAGATGGTGGTCCTCGTTAATTGAGAGTGAGTTACTTAGTAAAAATCTCCTTATCCCTTAACTATGTGCCCGCGTAGGTGTAGCTATAGGAGAACCCATGTAAAGGCTAAAGAATATGATCATACCTTAGGCAAGTAGGGATCCCTCATCTGGTAAGGGTAGTACCGGGATTCCATATCAAGCTCTCATGGTCTATGTCGGTTAGAGCTAGCCCCCACAAATATATGCAAATGAACTAAGTCTTCTTAAGGGTGTACTACTTAGGGTAGATGGTGGAATGGGGAGCTACCTAATCCATTGCACAAGTAGACATTTGGAGGCAGTCTTGTTGTGTCCTTATATGAAATCTATTAATGGGTCATGATATGATGCAAATGAAAGTAATGTGACTTTATGTTAAATGTTAAGGAAGCATGTCTATGTTAAGACTTGTATGATGAAAGATTAGTATGTGATGAATGTGGTGTGCCTATTCTAAGGTTATTCCTAAGGAGCACTTAGTGAAAGTGGTAGTATGGGATGCTACTTTCACATTGCACCAAGTGTAAATTGGGGGTTTCCTTGGAAGATGGTTCTTATGTGAAGTTCCTAAGTATATGTATGTTTCTATAGTGTCTTTGATATTGAAGTGGCAAGAGTGACTATAAGGTTAGGGATTGCCCAAACTTGAAGGGGCTAGCCAAAGGTAGTGGGCAATCTCAAGCTAGTGGTTCGAATGTGGATCCTCCATAGAAGAATCGCTTTCATGCACTCCGCTCTAGGGGTGAGCAAGAGACTTCTCCCGATGTGGCGACCGGTATGTTACAAGTCTTCTCTAGTGATGTATATGGTTTACTTGATCCGGGTGCTAAATTATCTTTTGTTACTCCATTCATAGCTAGAAATTTTTGATATTTTGCTCGATATTCTAAATGAACCTTTCATGTAACTACCCCGGTAGGTTAGTCGATGGTTGCAAAGACGGTATATAGAAGTTGTCCTATAATGTTGCCCAATAGAGTTACTCATGTTGAATTAGTAGAACTTGATATGGTCGATTTTGATGTCATCTTGGGAATGGATTGGTTGCATGATTGTTTTGCTTCCATTGATTGTAGAACTAGAATTGTCAAGTTTAATTTTCCAAACGAACCTGTTTTCGAGTGGAAGGGGGGAAATTATGTTCCTCGACGTCGCATTATCTCTTGTCTTAAGGCTTGAAAAATTATCTCAAAAGGATGTCTATATCACATTGTATGAGTCAAAGATTAGACTCTGAAAATCCTCCCATTGAGTTAGTCCCCATAGTAAGGGAATTTCCGGAGGTCTTTCCTAATGATCTTCCTGGAATCCCTCCAGAACGGGAAATTGATTTTGGTATTGACTTGCTACCGGATACCAATTCCATTTCAATTCCTCCTTATCGGATGGCTCCGGCCGAATTGAAAGAGTTGAAGACTCAACTCAAAGATTTACTAGACAAAGACTTCATTATACCTATGATTTCCCAATGGAGTGCTCCACTTTTGTTTGTGAAGAAGAAGGATGGGTCCCTTAGAATGTGCATTGATTATCTCTAACTCAATAAAGTCACTATTAATAACAAGTACCCTCTCCCTCAAATTGATGACTTATTTGATCAACTCCAAGGGGCAAGCTACTTTTCTAAGATTGACTGGAGATCGGGGTATTATCTACTTAGGGTAAGAGGTGAGGATATACCAAAGACAGCATGTCAGACAAGATATGGTCACTATGAGTTCTTAGTAATTTCCTTAAGTCTAACAAATTCCCCGGCGGTGTTTATGGATCTCATGAATAGGGGGTTTCGAAGTTACCTAGATTCATTTATCATTGTTTCAATTGATGACATCTTGGTATATTCGAAAAATGAGGGTGAACACATGGACCATTTGAGGGTGGTGTTACAAGTGCTTAAGGAGAAACAACTATTTGCCAAGTAAAGCAAATGTGAGTTTTGGTTGAGGTCAGTGGAATTTATTGGTCATATCATCTCTAGTGAGGGAGTTGAGATTGATCCAAGGAAAACCGAGGCGGTGAAGAATTGGCCTAGGCCAATGACTCCAACCAACATTAGGAGTTTCTTGGGTATAGTGGGTTTTTATAGGAAGTTTGTGGATGCTTTTACATCCATTGCATCTCCCTTGACAACTTTTACCCAAAATAGTATGTAATTTGAGTGGTTGGAGCCATGTCAAAGAAGCTTCCAAATATTGAAACATAGGCTTACTTACGCTCCGGTGTTGACCTTACCTGAGTGTACCAAGGGTTTCATTGTATATTGTGATGCATCCCGAGTGGCTTTAGGGAGTGTGCTTATGCAAAATTGGAAGGTAGTAGCCTATGCCTTTAGACAACTTAAGATGCATGAGAAGAATTATCCAACTCATGATCTCGAGTTAGCGATAGTGGTATTTGCCTTGAAAATATGGAGGCATTATTTGTATGGTGTGTATGTTGATGTCTAGACCGACCACAAGAGTCTTCAATATGTGTTTACTCAAAAGGAGTTGAATCTCCGTCAAAGAAGGTGGTTGGAATTGTTGAAAGAATACAACATGAGTGTTCTCTACCACCCCGGAAAGGCCAATGTGGTTGCGGATCCTCTAAGTAATATGACCATGGTAGTGTGTCTCATGTAGAAGAAGCCAAGAAAGACCTAGTGAAAGATGTTAATAGGTTGGCTCGATTAGGTGTTAGATTGGAAGATTCTCCGAATAGTGGTTTTATGGTCCATCATAACTCTGAATCATATTTGGTGGTTGAGGTGAACTCCAAACAAGACCTTGATAAACCATTGATGGAGTTGAAGGATTCGGTTATTGGTAAGCTTAATGAGTCATTCTCCTTAGAGGGGATGGTGTCTTGAGGTATCAAGGAAGGTTGTGTATTCCCAATGTATATGGCTTGACGAACCGAATTCTTTAAGAAGCTCATGGGTCCCGTTACTCCATTCATCTGGGTTATACAAAGATTTATCGTGACCTTACAGAAGTTTTTTGCTGGGAGGGCTTGAAGAAGGACATAGCGGAATTTGTTACAAAGTGTCTAAATTGCCAACAAGAGAAAGTCAAACACCAAAATTCGGGTGGTTTACTTCAATAAATCCAGGTTCCTACTTGGAAGTGGGAAGATATTAAAATGGATTTTGTGGTAGGTTTTCTCGAACACAAAAGAAATATGACTTTATATGGGTGGTTGTGGATAGGTTGACCAAATCCGCTCATTTTATTCTCGTCAAGTCCACTTATTCGGCAGAGAATTATGCAAGGATATTCATAGATGAGATTGTGTCGCCATAGTCTTCCGTTATCCATCATATCGGATAGAAGTGCACAATTCAAATCTAGGTTTTGGAGGTCTATCAAAAAAGGGTTGGGTACCAAGGTGAAGTTAAGCACCACTTTTCATCCTCAAAAGGATGCTCAATCAGAGCATACTATTCAAACCCTTGAGGTTATGCTTAGAGCTTGTATAATTGATCTCAAGGAAAATTGGAATAAGTTGTTGCCTTTGGTTGAGTTCTCTTACAACATTAGTTACCATTCATCTAAATCTATGGCTCCTTATGACGCCTTGTATGGTAGGAGATGTAGATCTCCAATTGGATGGTTTGAAGTGGGCGAGTCATCACTTTTGGGTCCCGAGTTGATTTATAAGACTTTGGAGAAGGTTCGTATTATAAGGAACTGCTTGAAAACAGTCTATAGCCGGCAAAAGTCTTATGCCGACCATAGGAGAAGAGAGTTAGAATTTGAAGAAGGTGATAAAGTCTAAAAATTTCACCTATGAAAGGGGTGGTGAGATTTGGCAAGAAAAGGAAGTTGAGTCCTCGCTATGTGGCTCCCTATGAAAATTTGCAAAGGATTGACAAGGTTGCATATGAGTTGAAGTTACCTAGTGAATTGGCTTTGGTTCATACGGTGTTCCATGTTTCCATGTTTAAGACGTGTATCAGTGATCCCGAGTCGATTCTTCCTATTGAAGGTCTAGGTGTTCAAGAGAACCTCTCTTATAAAGAGGTTCCAGTTGAAATCCTTGATAGACAAGTAAAGAAGTTAAGGAACAAAGAGGTGGCTTCCGTGAAGGTTTTCACATCCCAAGACCATACCCTAGAAGATATGGCACTCTTGGAGTGCAACCAGCGTACTCGACCTCTCGGAGGTCTTATACAAGCCCTTTCGTATCGTTCATCACATATACATAGTGAAAAGTAGTGTGGAATTAAAACTTTTCACAAATACTTTCATGGTCTTTAAAAACTCTTTCATATAAAAATCATAGGAAATACTAAGTCTCAAACTCATCAAACTTAGACACAAGAGTACTTGGGACACGGCACATACGAAATAGAAATATAGTACTACTAAGTTTATTACAATACTTCAATAAGAACAATAAAAGACATCTATGTCCTCGAGTCAAATGAGGACATACTTCAACTTCACTTGAACAGTGATACGATCCAAGTCTTGCTTCCCAAATGCTCTTCACCTACCAACCACTATAGAGATAGATAAAAGAATGGAATTAGTACAACCACATGTACTAAGTATGACATAATGCATAAAAATCATCAAAACGGACATTTATTGGAGATATGCATCTTTTGATTTAAATATCATAATATAATCATAAGAACAATATTTAACACCTAAGAAACACATAAGATAACATTCAAACAATTTAGTACATTTTTAAGGTCACTTTACAGTAACCTCACTTCACTGTTACAATGAAGTCTCTTTACTTCATCATAAACACCTTCTAGCATGTAGTCATCCCACTAAAAGCTATCCTAAGACTCACTTAAGTCACACAAAGAGAGACCACCCATACACCCTCTCTAAGCATGCATAAACGAACCTCAAAACTACTTATAATGAGACACATACAGACTTACAGTACACAAAACACATAACATTAATAAGATATGACATTCTCTTTACCAAGGCTATCAAAAGACATACTTAAGTACTCCTAGAAGAGAACGTCCATACACTCTCTTCAAGGTTACCTGAATAATCCATAAGACTACCTAAGTTTATATCATGCCTAATGAATCAACCAACTTCCCTAACAAGAGTTATTCTCAAGACTTCCATAGATAAGACATGAAGAGATCATCCCTTGTGACCTCTTCACACTTTAACTAAGGAATCCTTAAGTCACTCTAGATTAGGTACTCACTCATTTACATAATTTCTAACGTAAGTCATTACTTCATTATTTCATTAACAGACATTCATCACATAAAGACATTCAAGTAATGGTCTTGGAGAAGACCTAGGGACTCTCACTAACATCTTAAAAGCCTATTGTGCAATCTCTAGATAGCGACCCATACCACCAACTAAAATTAATAATACTTCTCTAATGCTAATAGGTATCCCACATGATGAGAATAGGCAATTACCGACATAAACCATTGTAGCAAAACATGGAATCCAAAAATCTATCCTACTCTGATGAGGGTGTCTACTTGCCAATGGTAGAACTTGGACACATCCCATGTAGGCACATGGTTAAGGAATATGAAGGGATTACATTGTATTCTAGACTCATACTTTAACTAGAACTACTTCCCTTACCATACTCACTCGGTGCTAGCCTTTGTTCTCATAGATTAATTCACATTAAGGTTCATACAAAGGGGTTCCATATCAAGTTCATAACCCAATTACATTTACCCTATCAAAGAGGTCCCCTAGGGCTTCCTTACAATGGTGAAAAGAAGCTCATTATGACTTTCCTAAGGATTGATATGATGTCGTTCCAGCCAATCATCCTAAAGCTCATCATTCATTACAAGAAGGATACCATTACGGCTTTCTACTTCAAGGTTCATAACCTTACCTCTAGGTTCAAGGTTTCATATAAAGGACCCTCTTAACACATTTAAGGTCTCACATATCATTCATTCATACAAGACTACGATGCTTTAGCATCCTAAGTCAAGACATCACATATTCACTTTCATACATGCATCAAGTAAAAGACACAAGTCTACCTAAACAAGACACATCATTACTTCACTTTAGCACATCTTACATGTCATTCTAGAAGCACATAGGAATGACCATTATCATCTTCTAAGTCATCCTATAAACTACTATATAATCATCAATATAATAATAATAGACTCATATAGCCAAGTAGGAACAATCATGCATCAACTCTAAGACTACACTCATGAACACATAGTCATAGTTTAACATGATTACCTAAATATCATCAATAGAAGAACACATACATTCACATTACTTCACATATAGGTAGATATTATCATACTTCACATAATCAACTAAAAAAATCATCAATTTACTTCAAGTAGTTGCCGACAAGGCCATAATCATCATAATACTTAAAATAACGCCGACAAAGCCACATCAATCACTTAACACCGCCACCGTAAGTGGACCATACCAATAACAACATAATTGAAGTCTAATTAACATTAAATAAAGGGAAATAGGGCATCGTACCACCACTCCATCCTCAACACTTTTATCCAATGCTAAATCATCTAATTCGATATCATAAGACCCTTACCATGACCATGTACATCAACTCAATGCATAAATCATAATACTCAATGAATATAAGTAAATTCAATATTGATTTATCAATCTAAGACCAATTATATATCAATTGAATACAATTCCTACATCATTTATTTAACCCATAGAAAAATACACCATAATTCATAAGAATTAAGGCAATATTAAGTAACCCATAAAGTAGTCAGAAACTAGGGTTCATCAATTACATGGGTTCATATTTTAATTAAGTTAAAATCATCTAATTAACAACAATTCAATCACTATTCAATGATTAAAAACCTTTAATGCAAGAACCCATGGATAGATAATAAAATTGGACAATTCATATCTAAAAACTTTAGAAAACTTCTTTGAATCTGGGCTCCTTGATGAATAGAGTTTCAAGGATGAAAAACCATACCTCGATGAAGCTAATCCTCCAATTTGATGAAGATTATTCACTCAAATCTCCAATGTTATCTCTTTCTTGAGTTTTTACTTTAATGGAGTCTTAAGGAATTTCTAAGGGATTTTGGGGTTTTGATTTGGAAGAATGAAATCTTCTAAGTGTTAAAGACTCATATACATGTCTAAAATACCCAAAAGACCCTTAAGGAACCGCTAAACTTTCAATTTGGACGTGGGGTGAATTTAAACTTTCACACCTCACTTAATAGTGAAGCTGCGCGCAGGGACAGTGCCATCGATGGTTGGCAGTCGACGGATCGTTTGTCTACAAACGGACCGTCCTGTCCTCCAGTCATTTGGTTCTGTCACAATCAGAAATGACACCCTAGAAAATAGGGTACAATCTTGGATTGCAACTAGTGTATTCGACCTCTCAGAGGTCTCATACAAGCCTATCATATCATTCATCGCATATACATAATGAAAAGTAGTGCGGAATTAAAACATTTCATAAAAACAATATAGAAGTCTTAAAACACTTTCATATATAGTAATTGGAAAATACTAAGTCTCGGATCATCATCTTAAGACACAAGAATACTTGGGACACGGCCCATACGAATATAAAACATAATACTATATAGTCTATTACAAAACTTCATAAACGAAACATAAAATGACATATATACCCTCGAGTCAAGTGAGGACATACTTCAAACTCTTCTTTAACGATCTCCTAGTCCAAGTCTTCTTCCCAAAGCTCTTCACCTACCAAGAACTATATAGATAGAAAATAAAGCATGGAATTACTACAACCACATGTACTAAGTATGGCATTATGTATAAAATCATGAAAAACGGACATTTATTGGAAAAATGCATCTTTTCTTTTAAACATCATAAATTCATCATAAGAATAACATATATCAACTTAAAATCACATAAGAAGACATTTAAGCAATTATCACATTTTAAAGGAACACTTAACAGTAAACTATGTTCACTGTACAGTGAATTAATTCACTGTAACAGTGAAGTACTTTACCTTACCTTTTCAACACTTCCTAGCATGTAGTTCTCTCACTAAAAGTTATCCTAAGATTCATTTAAGTCACAAGAAGAGAGACCGCCCATACACCCTCTTTAGATGTGCCTAAACGACCCTCAAGATTACCTATGATGAGTCACATACACACTTACAAGCATCATAAACATAAATGTAAGATTCTTATACTAAAGGTGAATTCTAAGTCTCACTTGAGTGAGTTGTGAAGCGATCATCCATACAATCCCTTACACACACACTCAAGAGATCCTATAGACTCCCTAGGATAGAATCATTCTCACTAAACACACCAACACATAGATGATAGGACACTCTCCTTCCAAAGACTATCAAAAGACCTACTTAAGTAAATCAAGAAGATAACGTCCATGATTGACCTCTTCAAGATTACCTAAATAGTCCTTAAGACTACCTAAGGCTTAGATCATATCAACAACACCAAACATCTTCCCTAACTAGAGTCATTCTCAAGACTTCCATAGATAAGACATGAATAAACCATCCTTTATGTCCTCTTCACACTTTAACTAAGGAATCCTTAAGTCACTTTAGATTAGGTACTTATTCATTTACATACTTTATATCATTAAGTCATTAGTTCATTAGTTCATTTAAGAGACACACATCACATAAAGGACATTCAAATAATGGTCTTGGATAAGACCTAGGGACTCTTATTAACATCTTCAAAGCCTATTGTGCAATGTCAATATAGCGTCCTATACCACCACCTAAACCTCATAGAACTTCTCTAATGCTAATATGTATCCCATATGATGAGAATAGGCAATAACCGACATAGACCATGGTAGCAAAGCATGGAATCCAAAGTTCTATCCTACTTCGATGAAGTGTTGTACATGCCAGTGGTAGAACTTAGACATCCCATGTAGGCACATGGTTAAGGAAATATGAAGAGCTTCTTTGTATTCTAGTCTCAATCTTTAACTAGGACTACTTCCCTTACCATACTCACTCGGTGCTAGCCTTTGTTCTCATAGATTAAATAACATTAAGGTTCATACAAATGGGTCCCATATCATGTTCATGACCCAATTACATTTACCCTACCAAAGCAAGGTTCGCTAGGGCTATCTCACTATGGCGACAAGAAGCTCATCATGACATTACTAAGGATAGTTGTGATTCCGTTCAAGCCAATCAACCTTAAGTCCATCATTCATTACATGAGGGATACCATTACGTCTTTCGACTTTAAGTTTCATAACCTTACCACTTGGTTCAAGGTTTCACATAAAGGACCATGTTATCATCATTCAAGGCCTAACCCTTTAATCATAATTCAAGGTCTCACCTATATTCATTTATTCAAGACTAAGACCCTTTAGGTTCCTAAGTCAAGAAATCACATATTCACATAAGCATCAAGTAAGGGACACAAGTCTACCTAAACAAGACACAACATATTTCCATTTAACACATATAGCCTATCTTTCTTTAGACACTTAGGAATGACCCTTAACCTTACTTAGTAAACCTATTCATTACTTTAACATTATAAAATAAACCATTTTAGACTCATCTAGCCAAATTAGGAACAACCATGTATCAACTCTAAGACCACACACTTAACACATAGTCAAAACATAACATGATTAACTAGATTGTATCAATAGTCTAACACATACTTTCACATATAGGTAGATATGATCACACATCATGAAATCAACTACACAAATAGCCATATAAGTTCAAGTAGTGCCGACAAGGCCATGATCATCAATGTACTTAAAATAACGCCGACAAGGCCACATCAATTCACATAACACCGCCACCAAAGGTGGACCAAACCAATCATAACATAATTGAAATATAATTAACATTGATTAAGAAGAAATAGGGCAGCGTACCACCACTTCATCATCAACACTTCAAGCCAATATCAAATCACCCAATTCAACATCGTAAGACCCTTACCCATGGCCATGAACCAATTAAATACACAATTGTGATAATCAATGAAATATAAGCCAATTCAACATAGATTCAACAATCTAATACTAATTTAATAACAATTGAATACAATTCTTAAACCATTAGAAAGCCCATAAGAAACTACACATGAATTCATCAACATTAGACCAATATCAAGTAACCCATAAGTTAGTCAAAATCTAAGGTTCATCAAATTCATAGGTTCATAGGTAATTTAGGTTAAAATCATCAATATAACATCATTCTAATCCATAATAGACGTTTGAAAACCATTAATGCAAGAACCCATGGTAGAATCATGAAATTGGAAAATTCATCTTTGAAAACTTTAGAAAACATATTTGATAGTTGAGCTCCTTGATGAAACGAGTTTCAAGGATAAAAATCCATACCTAAATGAAGCTAATTCTTCACTTTGATGAAGAATCTCCACCTAAAACGTCACACCAAGCTCTTCGTTGATTTTGGACTTCAATGGAGTCTTGGGGAATTTCTAAGGTATTTTGGGGTTTTGATTTTGAAGAATGAAATCTTCTAAGTGTTAAAACCATATAACCACCTTTAAAATACCCATTATACCCTTAGATAACCTCCAAACCTTCCATTTATAAGTGGGGTGAAATAACTTAACAGTGAAACTGCACGCAGGGAAAACTTCACCATCGACGAGGCAGTCGACGGACCGTTTGTCCACAAACGGACCGTCCTATCCTCTCGTCGATTGGGTCAGAGGCTGTATGTGGTTCCCAACCTTCACCAGCCTAAGTCCCAACCTACGGGACCATCGACAGACCGTACTTTGGTCCGTGGTCTGGGACAAGGTCTCAGCATCGACGGTCTGCCCATCGACGGGACATAGGTCCACTTACGGGACGTCCTGTCCTCCGTCGATGGGTTCAGAGGCTCGGGACAGGTAGCTTAGCCACCTAAGCTAAGTACCTACCCACTCCCATCACCCAAGGACCGTCGACCAGCCCACTGTTCATCGATTGGCTTCCGTAGGTGAGGCTGCCTTGGGCAGTCTTGGCCTTCGACATGGGTCCTTCCTCAAGGACCCTTGATTGGTCCTTGAGGATGTTTTCCCTGATGTTTACAACTCAAACATAACCGTATACGAGTTTAGGACACCTCACATGAATTTCACTCAAAACAAACATGTAAAACTCGACGAAACATGCCTAGACACACAAGGTCATTTCAAAGCACATCTTTCAAATGCCATGGACGTTCTTGAGTGTTTGACCTCCAAACTTCTCAAAACTTGACACACTACCTATACACATATTATTAGACTCATTTAATACCTTGAAATCTCAAGATTTACACATAAACACATAGTCCCTCACATGAGACACTTAGGTGACTTAGTTGTCGAACGTCTTGGTTGATCATTGACATTTGACTTCCCATGCACCTAATACTCTAGATACTACCTCAATACAACATTATAGACATATTTAGGACCTTATACCACCATGACAACCTGTGTTAGGCTCTATATAACCTAAGTCATTTTCGGGACCTTACAGGTTCAGAGACTCACCTTTGGTCTCTCCTCTCCCCTGAATATGTTCCAAACGACAATACACCACCAACGGGGCGTCGACTGGACCACTGGGCATCGATTGCCAACCGTTGGTTGGGCTATCTTGGACAGTCTTGGGCACCATGAAGGGTCCTTCCTCAAGGACCCTTAGATGGTCCTTGATGATATTTGCCCGGATGTTTCCAACCCAAACATGAGTGTATACGAGTTTAGGACCTCTCATATGAATTTCACCCAAAACGAACATGTAAACCTCGACAAAACATGCATAAACACACAAGGTCATTTCAAGGCACATCTTTCGAACGTCATGGACGTTCTTGGACGTTTGACCTCCAACCTTCACGAAACTTGACACACAGCCTATATACACTATAATAACTCATTTAATGACCTTAAAACCTCGTGAATCACACATAAACACATATAACCATATATGAGGCACATAGGTGACTTAGTCGTCAAACGTCTTAGTCGTCTCTTGACGTTTGACTTTCAATGCCTCTAAACTCATAGACACTGCCTCAATACAACATTATACACCATTTTAGGACCTTTGAACATCATGTCAACAATGTTAGGATCTAGTTCACCTTAGTCATTTTCAGGATATTAAAAAGGTGTTATGGAAGAATCACCTAGTAGAGGGTGCAACATGGGAGGTCGAGGCCGACATGAAGTCCCATTACCCTAATTTGTTTGTTAACTAAGGTTAGTTATTCCTATTTGTAGTGAAAATAACAAGTTTATTTGAAATTGCATGATTTTGGTGAAGTTGTACAAAAATGGGCATGTTACAGTGATGTTAGAGTGAACGTTATGCCAAAAAAATGAAAATGTTGCTTTTTACTTGTTTTAAGTTTATGTTGTGAATTTTGGTATATTGTGCATTCATGAATTGTATTGAGCATGTTGACATGTGTGGAAGAAAGTTTTTGCATAATGAGTAAGCATGAAATGAATGTTGAAGTCTTATGAGTTGAAAATCATGTTTTGAGTTGAATTCTGTAAAAGATAATGTGTTTATGATAATATTGATTCTAACTTATGTTTTGATATGTTCTTATTGGTTGGGCTGCTAGTCTTGAGTCTATTCCTTTCTTTTAAAGAATTTTAGTTTCATTCAGAGACGAATTGTCACATCCGAAGAGCACCCCCTAGACGTAACCGGCAGCGGCGTCCTTGAAGAGGACTAAGACTAGCCTCTTTGATTACATCATTACATTCATAGGTTAAAAATGCTGAAAATTTAAACTTTTCTATATTTGTAAAACCCTAAAACAAACTAAGGTGAACTAGAGCTTCGTGATTGTTTCTTGAGTTAATTTGTGATAAATTCAGATATATTGATGTTCTTAGGCAGTGTGTGAAGTTTTGTTAAGTTTGGAGGTCAAACGTCCAACATCATCCATGACGTACGGAAGGTGTGTCTTGGAAAGTGTTCATGTGTCTTGATGTGTTTGGTGACTTTTACGTGTTCGTTTCGCTTGAAATTGGTGTGAGGTATTCGTAAGACCTAGACGACTATGTTTAAGAGTTTAACATCTGGGTACGACCCCATCTAAGACCCACGAGGGGCCCTAGAGGAAGACCCCATTCATTTGGCAAGAGAATGCCAAACGTGACCAACGACGGCCACAAGGGACGGACCGTTGGTCAACCAACGGCCCATGAACCTTGGGCGTCGATTGAACCTGTAAGGCTAGCCAAGCCTGCAAAAGTTGAAGAATCAGCCCCAATCGACAGACCCCATCAGTGGGGCGTCGATGGGGCAACGGCCCGTCTGTGAGGGGGCATGGTTAGGCCTCCCAAAAGCTGTCATTTCCTGTAATGACTTGGGGTGTTTGGTAAATTCACCCCAAGTCTTTTATGAACCTAGGAAGTCATTTTTAGGTATATTAAAATGTTCAAACCCTTAGACCTAATTTTAGACTCCATATCCTAAAACCCAAAACCCCTCTCTCTTAAAAGACTCTCTGAAGTGACCATGGAAGTTAGAACTCAAGAAGGGCTAGAAGGGGTTGGTGGTGGTCGAGTTCTTCAAAACAAATCATTGGGGTTTCTTCTATGTGAGGTATGGTATTCATCCTTGAATTCTCTTCCATTCAAGGAGCCTTTTCTAAGGAATTTCTACACAGGTTTTCAAACCCTAACTTCTTCTATCTTGAACTCTAAGTATGGGTCATGCATGAAAATATTTTAATGGATTCAAATATGTTATTTCTAATTTTAGTTGGTTATTTTAATGCTAAAACTTCAATGAAACTATGCTATTGCATTTTTATCAACTTTTGACTAAAGAAATGAGTTTAATGAACATGATTTGATGATGTTAGAGTTAGAGTCTTTTTATGCTTATAGTGTGACATAGCTATTTCGCAAAGGGCTAATTTATGAATTTTTATTGAAGAATTGATTTTAGGTGGTGAAAGCTTGGATTAATAGTAAGTTGGTTACTTTGCTTAACTCTTATTATGAATTGCTCTTGAGTGGTATGGTCCACCTTTGGTGGAGGTGTTAACTTGAAATATATGAATGTGAATCTACTTTTTTATTATGAATAAGGCCATGAAGGCATAATATGTGAAGTATGTTGAAAATGATGTTGTTCTTGTTGATGTGCTTTTATGAAGTTTGTTATCTGAAGTAAGATGATAATGAGGTTGTTCTTGTTGATATGCTTTATGAAGCTTTTTGTGTGAAGTATTCTAGCGATAATGTCTAAAGTAACTTTATGATTATGTGAAGCATGATTCAAGTGTGAAATATGATGAATAAATATGCAAGCATGTTTAGAAGCCAATGTTATGAAAGTGATGATTTATGTGAAAGGTGTTGTCACATGTACACAACATTCACACTTTGAATGAATGAATGAATGAAGTTAAAGAATGTGAATGAAAATGGGAGTTTTGGGGTGAACACTAATTGTGAGTTGAGATGAAGTGTTAAGTAGAAACCTCACTACCTCCCAAGAGTTTTCTAACGTAGGTTGGAGGATTGATACCCATTGTGAGTTGAGATGGGATGTCAAAAAGTTATCCTTGACCTTATAATGAATATTTAAGACTCCGTGCGGGAGTTATGCTTAGCACCGAGAGGATTTGAAGAAGGGTGGGTGCACATTGTGAGTATAGATGTTGTACCCAATGAACCTCTTGAGATGAGTACTCCTTGTTAGTAGAGAGTGAGTTACTTAGTATCAATCTCCTTATCCCTTAACTTTGCGCCCGAATAGATGTAGCTGTTGGACAAAGCCATGTAAAATCTAAGAGAAAGACCCCACCCTAGGCAAGTGGGGAACCCTCATCTAATAAGGGTAGTATCGGGATTCCATGTCTAGCTCTCATGGTCTATATCGGTTAAAGTTATTCCCCCACAAAAGAATGAAAGAACCAAGTCTCCTAAAAGAACGTACTACATAGGGTAGGTGGTGGTATGAGACGCTATCTATCCATTGCACTAAGTAGACCTTTCGGGGTGTTTTGGCGTGTTTGTATGAAGTGTATGAATTAGGTCTCCTAAAAAAACGTACTACTTAGGGTAGGTGGTGGTATGGGACGCTATCCATCCATTACACTAAGTAGATCTTCCGAAAGGGGAGTCCTGGTGTGTTTATCATGTGTCTTATTGAAGTTAGATGACTTAAGTTCTAATGTTAAAGGAGCAAGTTAAAGTTAAGTGTTATGTAATGAAGTTATGAATGTCTAATGTAGAGTGGTTAATCCAAGGAATCCTCAAGGAGCACTTAGTGGGAGTAGTAATACAGGATGCTACTCTCACATTACACTTACTGTGACTTATAACTCCTATTGGAGAAGGGTACTTACATGAAGTCCTTATGAATGAATGTTTTTCACATGTCTAGCCAAGAGTGTGGACTTGATTTCCCATACGAGGTAAGCCTATGGTTGGTAATCTTAAGGATCGCTTTGGTGTGCCTGGAAGGGGGTTTATGGGCGGACCCTTCTTGTCTTACTTTAGGGAGTCTTAGGATAAATTTGTTAGGTAAACCTCAAAGGAAAATAGTTCACATTGCTTAAACTGCTCACTGTAACATGCCACTGTTTCACTGTAATAATTTTTGGAGTTCATTGTAAAATGACTTTTTGTGCAAAAATTATGGAACTCTTTTATTATGTGCTAAATGATGATTCTTATACTATTTCAACTCTAGATTCATGAAAGTTTTACTTATTTGGCATGAAAGCTTATTTTACTAAAATGTCCCTTTTTACATGTTTTCGCATATGCCATACTTAGTACATTGTTTTGTGCTAACCCCATACTTTTCTATACTTAAAAAGTATAGGTTGGAGGAAAGTTGAAGACTAGAAGACAAGATTGGGAAATACTCTCTCAAGACTAAGTGTGTCCTCATCTATTTGAGGGCATAGTTCTATTTCTTAGATTCTAGCATTATGACTTATTATGTATTTTCATTTAATGTAAAGGGTCATGTTCCTAAAATATGTATATCATGTCTTTAAGTTGTCTTGTGTAGACGAAATCAATTGTTAGCTTTTATGAAAGATGTTTTCTTTATTAATTTATTCGTGAAAAGTTTTAATTCCGCACTACTTTTCTTGTCTTTTGTGATGAATGATAGCTAAGGTTTGTACAAGGCCTACGAAAGGTCAAGTACGCAATTGTTTTGACCCATGGGTTCTCCCTAACTTCTAGGGGGTACGTTTGGGTCGTTACAAACATGGTATCAGAGCATAAGTTTATGGGAAATAGTTTAGGGTCTAAAGTCTCACAAACTACGTCTAGTAGAGTGTTGTTCATTGGAGTGAGTCGCGACACATCCATGGATGAGAGGCAATAGGATGATAGAGTTTCACTTTCTTCATTACTCTTGTATCGTTCCATAAAACTTAACTCCATAAGGTCTCTCTGTTCTTCTCCTTTGTCTGGTAGTTTTCTAGGTGTGATTGCTTGTAAAAGGAGATGTTTCTAAGATTGAGGGAGAGAAAGGTGAGTTTTGATGCTTATAATGGTTTTGTGGTTAGAAGAGTAAATGGGAATGTTAGTTTTGAGGATTATAATGTGATTTCATTTACAGCTATGTGTGACTTATGAGATTGGAAGTATGGTGATGTGAAATTGTATGGTAATGTAGTTCTAAGCATGGTAAGAGTTAGAATGGTTGAATGAAGTCCTATTTGTGGAAAATGAAATATCTTATAGTTGTGTACAATAATAGTAGAAGAACTAAGGTGTAAATTTTAGGATTGTTGAAAGAATGTGGTAATGTTGTGAGAAAGAAGGAGTTTCTATTCCATGAGTTGAGAAAAGAGGTGCCTAAGGGTTGAATGAGGTTATGTTTAAGAGAGTTTACCTAAGATTGAATCCTAAGAGAAAAGTGTTATGCTTGACTTGTAAGGTTGATTTTTAGTCTTGATGCGCACGAGTTGAGGGTAGTGTGAGTTTATACCTTGTGAGAGGCATAATGGTACTTTGAAGTATGAGGCCTTGAAGATGGCTTTACGCTAAGTGGGGGAGAATGAGTTGAGTAGAAAGGTAGCTGATATCCTTATCTTTCCTCCCGTCCTTAATCAAGCTTAAGACCAAAATCCTTGGTAGTTTGGTAATAATTAAGAGCCTCGCATATTAGCATGAGTTGCATTTCTCTTTATGTTATGAGGGACTTTGATTGTATAAGTGTCACGACCGGAATCTAGACCCCAGACGAGACCGGCGTTGTTGACCTCTCAGAGGTCGCAAACAAGCCTACTTACGTCATTCTTACTTCATCTAAGTTAATTTTAGCGGAAAATTTGAAACTTTTTGTTTCTTAACATACTTGTTAAACACTCTTATCATTTCATAATTGTTCACCATCAACCATCTAACATTAAGAAATAAGCAACTGAAAGAAATAGTCCAATAAGTATTAAGTGTATAATTGCCAAAATGGCACCAATACAAAGTCTGAATAAAAACAGGAAAGAAATACTAGTGGAACATGCTCCACTAGCTCAACTCAAAAACTAAGCTAGAATATAAAACAGTAGCATCCTCAAAAGCATGAGGACCTACCAACTCCGGATGAATGCTGGACGTTCGGATAACTGCAACAATAATCCTGTAGCTCTATCGTCCACCTCTGCCTGCACCTAAAATAGTATAGTTGTATAGGGTTAGTACACACTTGTACTAAGTATGGGTATATGCAAGCACACACCAAGGACATGAATGAGAAAGAATAGCTATTCCCTAACAACATGATTATGGAAAGTCAAGTCAGTGGAATTGCCAAATTTGAATTAGGAAAGTCATGCCATGAGAGTAACATGCATCATCATAAATACCATATTGCACACATCACATAACATTTTACATATATCACATATCATAGCACATAACATATAACACATAGCTTCTTTCGTATCATTCATTCATATGCCATGAGACCTTGGAATCATGGACTTGACAATAAGACTCTCCAAAATGAGGTCTCAACATATGGGACCTCAACTAGGGAGTCTTGATTAGCAAACACAGAGTCTGCGTCATTCCTTCATACGTACTTCATTTCATTTCGTTCATATGCCAGTGTGAACACTAGCTATACCTAGGGTGTAGTTTAAGACTTTCATCGGGTTTGTTGTGCAATGATCAAGAATAACCTAATGTCATTACCTGAGTCTAGCTCACCTCTTGATTATCCTATCCTAACACCTTTGGGATCATTCATTTCATTATGTGCTTCATTTGAGGATGGCCTCATTCATTCATTGGGAACTTTAACTTCAACCAACATAGATCATGTGAGCATCATGAAATCCAGTGTCTCCCCCACACCGAAAAGAGGTGGAGTCACCGGCCAAGGTGATCCAAAAACATGCTAGCGTATATGGGAATTTAACACCGCCAGATCCCTATATTGGCAGTATAGGTTCGAAAACTAGGAGATATAAGGAGACCCATACCCGGCAAGCCGGACAGTCTCATCTCATGAGAGTTACGTGAACCTCCGCCCTTCCCGAAAGAAGGCATCACCGCTCATAGCTTGTCTATCGGTGCTCACTATAAAGTTCCATTACATTCAACTCATACTTCATGGAAGCTGGCTTCTAGTATGAGGACATCATAGCTCAATAGATGATTTCTCATCTCATCATTAGTATTAAGTGTGTTAATCTCAATACTTTCATTAGAGTGTTCATAGAGACTGGTCTCTTCATTATCTTACACTCTCATAGGTGAGTACGTTTTGGTAACATTTACTTAGGCTCGTTTGAGATTGCCCTCATCATTTGCATTAGCCTCATATCATGTTGTCACCACATTCATTGTCATTAGCACATTTACTCTTCATAATTACTCACCTCATTTTACGTGAATGTTCATTTCATCATATGCCAATATACTTGGCCATTGGTGTGTTTCGTACCCTTACTTAGCCCTTCTAGGGTTTCATCATTTCATTGTTCATTTTATCATTCAGTACATGCATCTTAGGTTCACTTACTTTTAAACGTATGCTAGACTTATGAGTCTATACACACAAGCCATGAGGCTTCATTCATAATTCGTTAAGTGATTCATACATTTCTTAAAATTATGTAGTACAAGACTTATGTATCTTGTATATATTCCAAGATCTTAATTTCGATCTAAGTAGGTGGCATTATTCTTGGATATTTTGTTCACGTATGACTTATGTATCAATACGGAATTTTGGGCAAGGAAACCCAAGTTTGAATCACTTGGATATCATTTACATTTTTCGTTGATTTTATTTTTAATATTCATAACATTAGAACTCTAGATCTAATCCCAACATTAACATCGAATTATTAATTTTCTACTTAATTTTTCTCTTAAATTGGCCGAAGGGTTGTAGGTTCGAACCCCCACAACCCATTTTTATTTTTCCTTAACATCATATTGTCCATTCTCACCTAAACCAAGAGGTTGTGGGATCAAACCCCCACAACCTCTTTTATTTTTGTTATTTAATTCGCTGGAATAGGGAGGTTGTGGGTTCGAACCCCCACAGCCTCCTTATTTTAATTTAATTTCGCTAGAGGCTGTGAGGTGGTGGGTTCGAACCCCCACAGCCTCCTATATTTTTTTATTTAATTTTCGCTAGGCTGAGTGTATTTGGCAGTGAGGTTGTGGGATCGAACCCCCACAGCCTCACTTGCTTTATTAATTATTTTCTCTCCTCTCCATTTCCAGCCTTGAGGTCGTGGGTTCGATTCCCACGCCTCACGTTTTCTTTTCTTTATTTTTCTCTTCCTTCACTCGCTATCTGGAGGTCGTGGATTCGAATCCCACACCTCCCATTTATTTATTTAATTTATTTTTCTCTTCTTTCTCCTCTAGTGTCGCGAGTTTGAATCCCCCAACCCCCTTTTTCTTTTCTTTTCTCGCGAACTCACAGTAGCCAGGTTCGATTCCCCCCAGCCCCATTTTCTTGTTCTTTTCTCACGAACTCACAGTAGCCAGGTTCGATTCCCCCACAGCCTCTTTTATTTTTGTTATTTAATTCGCTGGAATAGGGAGGTTGTGGGTTCGAACCCCCACAGCCTCCTTATTTTTATTTAATTCGCTAGAGGCTGTGAGGTGGTGGGTTCGAACCCCCACAGCCTCCTATATTTTTTTATTTAATTTTCGCTAGGCTGAGTGTATTTGGCAGTGAGGTTGTGGGATCGAACCCCCACAGCCTCACTTGCTTTATTAATTATTTTCGCTCCTCTCCATTTCCAGCCTTGAGGTCGTGGGTTCGATTGCCACGCCTCACGTTTTCTTTTCTTTATTTTTCTCTTTCTTCACTCGCTATCTGGAGGTCGTGGGTTCGAATCCCATGCCTCCCATTTATTTATTTAATTTATTTTTCTCTTCTTTCTCCTCTAGTGTCGCGAGTTCGAATCCCCCAGCCCCCTTTTTCTTTTCTTTTCTCGCGAACTCACAGTAGCCAGGTTCGATTCCCCCCAGCCCCATTTTCTTTTTCTTTTCTCGCGAACTCACAGTATCCAGGTTCGATTCCCCCCAGCCCCATTTTCTTTTTTTTCTCTTCTTGCTAAACCAGTAGCTAAAGGGTTCGATTCCCCTTAGCCCCTTCACGTTTTTTAGCCTTCTTAACATGTGAGGTCTTGGGTTCAATACCCATTGACCTCACTTGTTTTATTTTCACTTTAGAAACCCAGATTTTCACCTCCTTGTTGACCGAAACTAGAGTGCACAAATCTGGAAATTCATTCATAGTTTTTACCTTCCTTTAATCAACTTTTCATGTTAGTTTCTTAGGGCATTTCACAAAGCACTTAGTATGTAATTTAGGTGTAGTTTAGGGGTTACATTTATTCAAGCGTTTTCACTCAAAATTTGTAACTTCACACACCATATGAACATCACATTATGCACAACTTTAACACATGAAATACAAGAAGAAAAATATGCCTTACACGTCTCCAAATAGTGGCTAAAACTCACTGCCAACGTACACACACACACACATTTTCTTCGATTACACATTGGTTATCATTTTCGTGAATTCACGCACATAAACATATTCACATTCAACATAAAAACATCACACATACCTAAATCTACCAGCAAACAAACCCAACCTACGAATCATTGGGAGCTAGTGACAAGGACATGTAAAGGGCAACAACCTTAGTTTCGGAGTGAATATCTTGAATCATAAGGGGCCTCTTGGGAAAGGGACCAAGAGAGAAGAAACCCATACCTTAATTTGCTAGTTCCAACGTGAATTTTCTGCCCAAAACCTTCTCCAAAATCAGTCCAAACCTCCTCAACGTACACACCAGTCGACGAACAACCTCTCTTTGCCTTTATGTGTGATTAACGTTGTTTTTCTTTAAAATTCGTGTGAGTTCTTCAAGTGTGAAGAACCTTGGTTAAACTTTCTGTTCTTCACGTTATTTTTTTTTGGCAGAGATATCTTGGAGATAGTTTGTTGAACGTGTGAGGGTGATAGACGTGTTTAGGAGAGTGTTAGCTTAGGTTTAGGAGTCTTAATTCAAGACTTAGTCAAAATAGAGTTTAATTAAATTAATAAAATCTGATTTATTTCAACTAATACGTGAAAGGACCCTTTTTCCCTTAAAAATCAAATTTTAATTGATGATTAAATCTTTAATTCATCACTTCTAGTGGGGCTCGAACCCGAGTGACACCCTACTTGCAAAAATGGGTCACTTCGGGTCGCCCCAACCCAAATTGGCCTTTTTAATTAATTAATTAATTAATTAATTAATTCCACAGGGTAATTACAATATTACCCTTGGCCTGGAAAAGACCATTTTACCCCTGGACCCTCAAAACTTAAAATTTCTTCTTTTAAGTCCGGTAAAGACTCTTTCGATTAAATCTTCGTTTTTGAGAGCCTCACATGGTTGGTTCCAACCTTTCCAAGCTCAATTAACTCCCCAAGTTAGTTGGCTTGGTCGTAGTAAGGGTTTTGAGGTCTGGTTCTACGCGTATCAATCCGTGTGAACCTTGGTCTAATTGCAAGCATTCTTGACACCTTAAGTGTTTATCTTATTCATTTTTAGGGTTGTTACATTATCCCCCCCTTAGGAACATTCGTCCCCGAATGACACTACCACTACATATCGTAATGCCAGTCAGATCATAACAAAATCACTATGCACAGTCAAGCAATAGCAATAAAATACGGAGTGATAAGGAAACATAGACTTAAGAGTAGGAAGTCTAACCTCAAGAGCTGAAAAGATGAGGGTAGCGGGATCTCATGTCAGCCTCAGCCTCCCAGTAGCACCCTCAACAAGATGATTTCTCCACAATACCTTCACTGTGGCAATCTCCTTATTCCTCAGTCGCTTGACCTGTCTGTCTAAGATCTCAGCAGGTACCTCCTCATAAGACAAGTCTCCACCAACCCCCAAACCTTCAACAGGTAGAATCGATGCTGGATCACCTAGGCACTTCTTCAACATAGAGACATGAAAGACTGGGTGAACAGAAGCTAGCTCCGCAGGCAATACTAACTCATAGGCAACCTCACCCACACGCTGCAGGATCTCATATGGCCCAACATACCTCGGACTCAGCTTCCCTTTTCTACCAAATCTCATCACCCTTTTCATAGGTGATATCTTCAAGTAAACCTGGTCACCAACATCAAACTCTAAGGGTCATTTTCTGTTATCTGCATATGACTTCTGCCGGCTGTAAGCAGTAGTCAACCTGTCCCTAATTACTCTGACCTTCTCTAAGGCCTCATGAATGATCTCTGGACCCAAAATGGATGACTCTCCAACCTCGAACCACCCAACTAGAGATCTACACCTCCTACCATATAGTGCCTCAAACGGTGCCATCCCAATGCTGGAGTGATAGCTATTATTATACGAGAACTCTATCAAAGGCAGATGGTCATCCCAGTTACCTCTGAAGTCAATCACACACGCTCTCAACATGTCCTCCAACGTCTGAATAGTGTGCTCTGCCTGCCCATCTGTATGAGGATGAAAGGCAGTACTAAGCTTTACCTGCGTGCCCAAGCTCTTCTGGAAAGATCTCCAGAAATGTGAAGTAAACTGAGCTCCTCTATCTGAAATGATAGAGAAAGGAATACCATGCCATCTCACAATATCATCAATGTAGAGTCTCGCATAATCCTCGGTTCTGTAAGTAGACTTCACAGGGATAAAGTGGGCAGACTTCGTCAATCTGTCCATAATAACCCATATGGAGTCATGTTGCCTCCTAGTCCTCGGAAGACCAACCACGAAGTCCATATTAATGGCCTTCTACTTCCAAGTCGGAACCTCAATAATCTGATTCAGACCGCTAAGCTTAAGATGCTCTGCCTTGACCTGCTGACAATTAGGACACTTGGCCACATATTCTGCAATGTCCTTCTTCATGCCATCCCACCAAAAAACCTGCTTAAAATCATGATACATCTTGGTGGAACCTGGATGTATGGAATATCTAGAACCATGGGCCTCTGCAACAATCTTGGTCCGCAAATCATCCACATCTGGTACACACAGCCTGTCCTGATACCTAAGTATGTCATCACCTCCCAAAGCGAAAGACTCATTCATCTTCATCAGCACTGAGTCCTTCAGCTTCATCAACACAGGATCTAGATGCTGACCCTGCTTGACTTCAACTACCAAGGATGATTCAGAACTAGGATTAACTGAAACACCCCCACTAGTAGAGTCAACCAATTGTACACCCAGTCTGGCCAGTCTGTGTACATCTTTCACCAGCTCCTTCTTCTCATCCTCAACATGGGCACTACTTCCCATGCTCATCCTTCTCAAAGCATCAGCTACAACATTAGCCTTACCTGGATGGTAGTGCACATTCATGTCATAATCCTTCAACAGCACTAACTATCTTCGCTGACGTAGATTCAACTCCCTCTGAGTGAACACATACTGGAGACTCTTGTGGTCTGTGAATACATCCACATGCACTCCATACAAGTAGTGCCTCCACAGCTTCAGTGCAAACACCACAGCTGCCAACTCCAGGTCATGAGTGGGATAATTCTTCTCATGAACCTTGAGTTGTCTGGACGCATAGGCTATCACCTTACCAACCTGCATAAGAGCACAACCCAAACCAACCCTAGATGCATCACAGTAAAAAGTGTAATTCTCACCACACTTAGGCAAAGTAAGCATCGGGGCTGAAGTGAGTCTGTCCTTGAGCTCCTGGAAACTCCTCTCACAAGTCTCCGTCCACTCAAACTTGGCTTTCTTCTTGGTCAAAGCTGTCAATGGGGCAGCAATGGAAGAAAAGCCCTCTACGAACCTGCGGTAGTAACCAGCCAATCCCAAAAAGTTATGGATGTCAGTGGGAGTAAGAGGCTTTGGCCAGTTCTTCACAGCCTCAGTCTTCTTGGGATCCACCTCCACGCCCTGATCGGACACAACATGATCCAGGAAGGTCATCAATCTCAGCCAGAATTCACATTTGCTGAATTTGGCATACAACTGATGCTGTCTAAGTACCTCCAAGGTTAGTCTCAAATGTTGTTCATGCTCTTCCTTGGTCTTAGAGTAGATGAGAATGTCATCAATGAATACTATGACAAAAGACTCAAGGTATTCACGGAAGACTCTGTTCATAAGATCCATAAATGCAGCAGGTGCATTCGTGAGACCAAATGACATGACTAGAAACTCATAGTGACCATAGCGGGTACGAAAGGCTGTATTTAGGATATCTCCATCCCTAACCCTAAGCTGATGGTACCCTGAACGAAGATCAATCTTAGAGAAGAAACTAGACCCTTGGAGTTGATCGAACAAATCATCTATTCTGGGAAGTGGATACTTATTCTTTATAGTGACTTTGTTGAGCTGCCGATAATCGATACACATTCTAAGGGTTCCATCTTTCTTTTTGACAAACAACACTGGAGCGCCCCAAGGGGATATGCTCGGCTGAATGAAACCCTTGTCAGTGAGATCTTTTAACTGCAGCTTCAACTCTTTGAGTTCAGCTGGAGCCATTCTGTAAAGAGGAATGGAAATTGGTTTAGTATCGGGTTCTAAGTCGATACCAAAATCAATCTCTCGAGGGGGAGGGACTCCAGGAAAATCATCAACAAATATATCTAGGAACTCACTCACTACAGGCACTGAGTCTATGGAAGGAATTTCATGATATAGATCATTAACACTCACAAGATGACACAATTACCCCTTGGACATCATTTTATTGGCCTTAAGGTTCGAAATCAAGAGGTTAGGACGACTCGAGTTGTACCCCTCCCAGACTAGCTCCTCTTCATTAGGGAAACGAAATCTCACCACTCTACTACGACAGTCCAAGCAAGCATAACAACTGTGAAGCCATTCCATGCCAAGAATAACATCAAAATCATGCATGGGTAACTCAACCAAGTTTGCACACATAGTCTTACCACTTATCACTATTGGGCAACCCTTGTATACTCTATCAGTTCTTACATTTTCTCCTAAAGGTGTACTAACCACTATAGGATCATGCAGAACTTTAGGTAATATCTTAAAAGTGAGAGCAAGCAAAAGAGTTACAAAGGAAAGCGTAGACCCTGGATCAAGTGAAGCATAAACAGAAGTTGAGAATACTTGCAGCATACCTGTGACCACATCAGCGGCCTTCTCCTGCTCCTCCCTGCCCTTCAGGGCATAGAACCTGTTCCTCTTAAGAGGCTCGGCTGCTGCTGCACCCTGTGGATTAGGCCTAGGCTGAGCATTACCTCTAGCCTGACCTCTGTTCTGTGGGCAGTCTCTAACCATGTGTCCACTCTTACCACAACCGAAGCAGGCATTAGTGCCCTGTCTGCACTCTCCACTGTGAGCTCGGCCACACTTAGCACAATTCTTTTTGGGACGCTGCATCTCACCTCCATTTCCCTTCTTGGGCTCAGGTCTGCCTCCTCTAGGTGTTGTACTCCTCTGAAAATTTGAGTTCCCAGAACTCTGTTTCCCCTTCTTGAACCTGGGCTGCTCACGGACGCCAAAATTGTTTCTGTGGCCTCCATGGCTTGGACCTGCCTGATCTTGAGGCTTAGGCCTCCTAGCATCACGAACACCCCTCTTTTTACGGCTGTCCTCTACCTGCTGGACATGCACCATCAGACTGGAGAGGTCCATATTATCATGGAGCATCGCAGACCGACACTCTTCCTCCAGATCTCCATTGATTCCTGTGAGGAACTTGCTCATCTCATCCCTGATGTTAGACACAAGGGAAGTAGCATACCTGGATAATTTAACAAACTTCAGTATTCACCTTATCCTTGCTATTAGATACTAAGGAAAGTAGCATACCTGGATAGCTTAACAAACTTCAGGGAATACTCCCTGACTGTCATAGAGCCTTGTTTAAGGTTGATGAACTCCTCAACCTTGGCTTCTCTCATCTCTCTGAGGAAGAATCTCTCGAGAAATGTTGTCTTGAACAACTCCCATGTGACTGGAACTCCGCCCAAAGCTCGGCTATCCTGCCACATTTTGCACCAAGTCTGTGCCACATCCTTGAGCTGATAGGAAGCCAGCTCAGCCTTCTCAGTATTTGTGGCCCCCATAGCCACCAGAATCTTATGCACCTCATCCACAAACTCCTGGGGGTCCTCTAAAGTCTTAGACCCTGTGAAAATAGGAGGATTCATCCTTGTGAAGTCTCTCAGTCTGTCAGCCATGCTACGAACCGGTGGGTTCTCCCTCTGAACATCCTGCCGGTTGACCTGGGCAGTCATATCCTGGGCCTGCAAAGTAATGGCATGTGCCATCTGGGATAGAGATGCCCTCACCTCAGCATCAGTCAACCCAGCTGGGTTAACTGGCATAGCCACTCCTTCAGCTGGAGCCTGGGGTGGAACCTGATTGCCCCCAGCAGCTGCACCTCCTCTCCTCTGACCAATAGTCCTCCTAGAATTCATTCTTTGAAAACAACAAAGATTGATGTTAGACATGCTCATAACACCAAGAAATCAAACTTTAGGAGAAGCACGATAAGATCAAAAAAGGGAAGTTTTCCTACGCATCATGCAGTCTCTAATCCAGGATAGTGGTGCACTTCACTACCATGACTTAGAAACTACTCAATGTGGTTGATGTGAACTCATTATTATCGGAATTTAACCTAGCGCTCTGATACCAACTTTGTCACGACCAGAATCTAGACCCTAGACGAGATCGGCGTCGTTGACCTCTCAGAGGTCGCAGACAAGCCTACTTACGTCATTCTTACTTTATCTAAGTTAATTTTAGTGGAAAATTGAAACTTTTTATTTCTTAACATACTTGTTAAACATTCTTATCATTTCATAATTGTTCACCATCAACCATCTAACATTAAGAAATAAGCAACTGAAAGAAATAGTCCAATAAGTATTAAGTGTATAATTGCCAAAATGGCACCAATACAAAGTCTGAATAAAAACAGGAAAGAAATACTAGTGTAACATGCTCCACTAGCTTGTCACATCCGAGTTTACCTCCAAGACGTAACCGGCGTTGTCGTCCTCTTTGAGTACTAAGACAAGCCCCTCAGCCTCGTCATAGCATTCATCGATTAAAAATGTGAAGGAATTTAAAACTTTTTATCTATAATTATGTCACAACCCAAAAGCATACCCTAGAAGATAGGGTACAATCTTGGATTGTAACCGGCGTCGTCGACCTCTCGGAGGTCTAAGACAAGCCTCTCATATCATTCATTGCATTGGCATAGTAAATTTAGCGGAAAATTTAAAACTTTTCATAGCACATCATATGCTAGAAACATCACATCGTATATATATAAAACATAAGTCATAATACATATTTAAACTCTAAGTCTCTTTGCCATCTTAGACTCAATAACTTTAGAATACATTAGGGACACGGCCCATACGATACCTTACATAACTATACAATATTTAAAGACTTCATATTAAAGACATAAGTAGGACATCCTTGAACTTAAGGATTCCTTTCCTTGAGCTTGAGGAAACACCTATCAAGCTCCTCAATCATAGATCTCCTTTAAGCCTTCCATAACCTACACTTTGTGTAAAAAGTAAAGAAGAATGGGATTAGCACAAGAATGTACTAAGTATGGCAACCATGCAAAAACATGCATTTAAAAGGGACATTTCCTTGAAATCATACTTCATGCAATTTTGAGTAAATCATCATAAAACCTTTGTTAACATCATTTCTATCATCCACATACGTCATAGAAACACAATCAAAGGCCAATCATCATATGAAAGCACATATAGAATATAAGTGCACATAAAGGTCACTTTATAGTGAACTCACCCTTCTTAGCATTTAACTCTTTCTTTCAATTCATTAATCTCCTAAGTAATCCTTTAGGGATACTTGGTGCAATGCATCACCTTAGGAACATAAGAGAATACCATATATAGTATCTACACAAGACAACACATGCCATCATAGAAGTATAGTACAACATAAACATAGTCAAACCAAGACTACAACATCATACATAAAGGACACATACATAATCATATGCATTAGAGAACCTTCCTAAGACTTCCTAAGGAGTCACTTGTGCAATGTCTAGATGGGTTCATTACTTCCATCTATCCTAAGTAACTTACCTTAAGTCCTCCTAGTTAGGATCCTATTCAATTACTTCCATTGTCCATTTTTACCTTTAGGGAAACCATAACCTTAACCGACATAGACCATGGGTGCTAATCATGGAATCCGGTGTCATAGAACCTTACACCGATGGAAGGTGGTCTACCGGCCAAAGTAGAACCTAACATGACATAGCTGTTTATGTGGAAATCCACTAGCTAGTATCCTATGGTGGCAACATAGTTTATGGAACTTGGGGAAATCATGGAAATATCAACTCTACACCCTCTATTGGGTCATGAGGCTATCCACCCCGTGAGGACCGTAATGAACCCTGCCTTTCTTATGTAAGAAAGTGTCACCCCTCACATGAGGACCGTAGTGAACCCTGCCTTTCCTATGTTGGAAAGTGTCACTCCCTCATATACAAGTTCGCTCGGTGCTAGGCTAAGTTCCCTTTATTGAAAAGCTTTTATTACGTTTGTTCATAAAACATAAGCTTTAGAATATTCATCATTCATATGCTTATAGCATCTTCAAGCACCTATATAGTTTTGGAGTATTCTTGGGCAACCCTATCAAGGCCCCTCTCACTAACTAGATCATCCATGTGTGAGTGTTTACTTAGATGTGAGCAAACCTTTCACATAATCACATAATGTCACACATGTTCATATATCAATGCATAAGTCTATAGGCATAACTATATGAGAAATCCTTTCATATAAACCTACTAAGACACTATGCACATTCATACTTCATCATATCATATACATCGTATTCATAACATGTTCATACATTCATCCTTCATGTTCATAGAAACCAAATCTAGGAACTATCCTATCAAGATACACATGTGCAATGTATAGACAAGGTTCCATACCCTTGACCATACTAGTACACCTATCAATTCATCCTAGTAAGGGAAATAAAAATCATACTTCCATAAACATCACCTTAATATGCATAGTAGTAGACACTAGTGAATATGAGAACTACCTTTCATTTAGACACAATGACTTATACTACTTATAACATGCATGTAAGTGGGAGTGTGTGTACATTGACCAACATGATCACATAATGGCTATCAATAACTTATTTTGTCAGCCACCCTATTAGACCACATTGCACTTCAAGCACATAGCACACAACACATAATAGCATAGGAGACAAGACTATACATACGATGTAACCAAGACTCCTAACTTTAGCCATTTACACTTTCATATAAGGATACATAGGTAAGGGGTTATTAACCATCTTAACACATCCATGGCAGCACCTATACTTTACCCTAACATAGTTATACACATGCTCATACAATAGCCACACAACCTAATTCACATCTAGAATAGGAAGGTAGGCATAATCTTCTCATAGTATCATTTTAAGCATATGTTCATAAGTTCATCAATTTGCCTTCATGGCCATGGTCAACACATATATAATGACAATTAAATAAAAACCGCCACCATAAGTGGACCATACCACACAATGCCATACAAGGCTTCATCAACATTTCTATAAAGAATAGAGAAGTAGAAGAGTAGAGGAATTAAGCATTCTTACCAATTTCTCACCCTTTGATCATCATTGATCAATACACTTTATTCATCAATAAAACACATATATGGCAGTAGCTATATGTACTTTAAACATATAAGAAACCATGTACAAGTCGATACAAGATTATGCCATAACTAAATGAAACATATCAACATACTAGGAAAGTAGAATAACATAGGTCATTAGCTAACTTCCCTTACATTGATTTTAGATCATAGTTCATACATATGTAAGTCTAAGGCAGTATCTAAACCTACATTTAACCATATTGAAATCATGATTACATACATTCAAGATTAGGGTTACAACATAGGCATTTAGGCTTATCGATTTGCTAGAGTATAGGAGACTTTATCAATACTATGAACTATCCAAGGGTATGATCATCATTAATATTTCATCAATACTATACTCATTAGGCAGTAGCTAATTAGATAAGAAGTCAAGACTAAATCATGCTTTATCTAATCACAATTCGAGATACATCACAACTTAGCTTCTTGACTTCATAACCTAAAGGAATCTATACCAATTCATGCAAGCCCTTCTTAATTTGAACATTAAGGATTTATACTTACAAAATTCATCCATTACATCACCCTAAAAGTGTAGCTACAGCAGTTCATACATAATCAAGAGCCTACACAACCGATCTCACAATCGTCTTCAAGACAACATATAGAAACATAGGTTATTCATGCTCAAAACTTCATATATTTATCATCATGGACTTATCATCATCAATTCAACATCATTTAATGTCAATAACAATAACCACAAGCAATTCAACATAAGAGAATCACCAATTCATCAAGAACAAGCCATAATCACAAAGCCCATGTAAGAGCTAAACCATTTTTGGAAGGAACATGGGTTCATCATGCAATTGAAGTGAAATCACATTCAAATCATCATATTAATACTAATTCATCATGATTTAATCTTTAGAAACGTTTTGAGAAAGAACCCATGGCTAGATTGGAAGATTGGAAACTTGTTCATAAGATTTCTTTGAAAAACATTGAGAAGAACTCTCCAAGTGAAAGGTTACTTAGAGATGAAGGATCACCATACCTTAATCTTCATGAAGACCCATAAATCTTGATGAATAACCCATGATAATCCCATCTACAAGCTGTTCTTGAGCTTCAAAAACCATGGGGGTTTAAGAGAGAATATTTTGGAGAGGAAGGGTTCAATTTGAGTGAGGGGATTTGAGAATGGGTAAATCACGTTTTTGGACCCTTAAATACACCCAAAAATAATCAAATAAACCTATAATAGTCAGGTTAGGACGTGGGGTGAATTTACCATTCACCCCTTTAAGTGGCAGCACGCAGGCAGCCAACTCGCAGGCAGCCGCGACGTGGCCCATGACGGGGCGTCATGTCCATGACGGGCCGTGGCAGCCTTCCGTCGCAGGACACTTGGCCATATTCTTGGCTCACAACCTGACCAAGGCAAGTCTCCTTCGACGAGACCTGCTTGATGGTCCGTTGGGGGCCCAACGGTCCGTCATTGGGTCCGTCAAGAGACACTGCCCAGGCAGTGTTTAGGCAGCCTTGAGGTCCTTCTTTTGGGGCCTCTTGTGGGGCCCTTTAGAAGTCGTACCCAGACGTTTACAACGCGATTACAAACCTTAACATGTTATAGACCTACCACATAAGTTTCATCCAAAACAAACACCTACAAGACGTCCAAACAGCCTTGACCCCAACATGTCATACGATGAACGTCTTAGGGGCTATCTTTCGAACGCCTTGGACGTTCTTGGGCGTTTGACCTCCAAACTTCACGAAACTTCATATAATAACATTAAACATCATTTAAAACCATTTCAAGACTTATTTGACTCATTTCACACAATTTAGGCATGCATACACACATGAGGCACATAAGCGACTATTCGTCGAACGTCTTGGACGTCCCTTGACGTTCAACTTCCAAATCACTTCAAACTTTGCACACTGCCTCTATATCACATAATAAGGCATTTTAGGACCTTATAACGATAAGACGAACATGTTAGGCTCTAGACACCTTATCTCATTTTCGAGGTCTTACAATATCCCCCACTTGGGAACATTCGTCCTCGAATGACACTTAGGACTCTTTAATCACATCAATGACTTCAATGCATATAAGAGCAGTTCATCACCTTTAAAATATCATCAAATCATTTTAGCACTCCATGCACACAAGTAAGCAAAACTTCGATTCACTCACCCCTAATGCATTAATCAAAGAGGCTCTTCTCATGTTCCTAGGAGGAACATATTTCTCCTAATCATAACATGGTCATTGCACCTTAATTCATCAAGATATCATCTTGCAAGGCCACATATAGGCAGATTTCAACAATACTCAAAACAAGTAGGCATTCATACTTCAATGCACATAGACTTGAGTTAATTGCATTTAACAAAAATCTTCATTAGTTAGACCTAGTACCATGAAGGTCATACTCAACCATACCATGCTTAGTGGTGTCCATGGAGGAATGTCTTGCTCCTCAACACATTACATGTATCATGAGTTCACACCTTAGCAAAGCACAAGGTCAAATTTTTTTTTTTTTTTTTTTTTTATAATGAGAAATCTCAACTTTCAAGCCAAGACATGCATATATTTTTCTTCCTAGTGAAGTCTAAATGGCAAGTCACACCAAGTGCATCACAACAAAATAGGAAGTCATTCCACAAATCTCTTTTCTTAACATATTACTCACCCTTAAAGTAAGCCTCATTTTGGAAAAATAGCACAAACCATAGGCACACACGTATACACTTAGCAAAACATGCTTTCACCTTTCAAGAATGAGCCTACAATTTTATATTACAAATCATCAAGTCACTAAATTTTCAAGAGAGTCAACATATTTCATGGTAAAAGAGACTCAACTTCTATTGCAAGGCTAAACAATTTACCCTACAAGTGACTATTTCCAAGTTCCTTGTCTTACCTCATGAAGTCAACTTCACAATTAGCACATTAAAATGCAAGTCAACAAGAGAAAACATGGATTTTATCAAAAATTTCTTTTCATGCCCTTTGGAAAATTCACCATGTCTCTAAGATGATGTCAATTAATTCATACCAATCATATAAAGATCATGCAATTCACACTTTATGCAAGACTATTTTCATGAACAAGCATACTAAGAATTCATATTTTCAAATTCATGTAAGAATAGAAGAACAATGTAGACAATTTCTACAATCTCACTACTCAAACACCATCCCCCACTTAGGGTAAACCAAATTAAGAGCAACTTAACCCAACATATAGTGGATTTCAAATACAAAACCTTCACATTCATCACTTAAAGTGATTACTACTTTAGAGAGAATTTTCATTAATTCAATTTAACAACACTAAGGCATTCTAAACCTTATCATTTTAGGCAAATCATCCTCAACCATCAACTTTGATCATACTATTCGATTCACATAAGGTCTTCCTACAATGCAATAGACACTAAGGTCATACATCATTAGCGGAAAACAACAAGGAAGTTCATAACACAACAAGAAGTTTAGAAATAACTCTACAACTCATCATGTCATAAGATTCTCATCCTTCAATCTAAATGCAAAGATTCTTTTCCACATCCCTTATCATGTTCATATTCATAAATTCTACACATTTTTCAATAACATCCAATAAAATGACAATTTAGTAGGTTCTCCAAATATATTACAATAAGTTGCCTAGTCTTTACAGTGAGCATGCTTCCAAGTATCCAAAAATGCAACATTTAGACATCTAATGGAACAAGCATGGAATTACAAGATACAAAGCTCTACTAACTCATTCTTCATAAGCATGCATACTATATTTACAACTCAAGTCTCTACAAAAGACTCCAATTTATGCTAGCAACTCATCAAGTATCATTTATATGCAAAGGAAAACAATGCACCTTTTTTTTAATCGCATACACTCATAGGATAGCATACCTCCATGGGTAGTTATTAAATAATCCATGTTCGAATCCTAATATTTGGCTAACATCATACCATAATCATATAGGAATACAACAACCTAAGAAAATTCACTTTAACCACTATAACTCCTAGCATGCTTCAACTATATCATGACATACATCATTCGACATGACATGCTATTTCACATAGATTTCATATATTGCCATAATTGGCATCACATCATCAAATAAGAGATATTTCATGCATAGCAAGGTAAGATAACCAATCATAATCCCCATAGAGTTAACATGTGCAATGATCAAGTAAAGCTCCATAACTTCACTAAATCAAGTAACCCAACAAGAACTACAATTAGCACCATACTCCACTCATCCATAACATTCATGCATAGATAACTCCATATCCTTAGCACACTAGGCTATCTACATGTTTACAAGCATAGAGATCATCTCATAAGGGCATTCATATTTATCATCATACACATATATAGTATTAACCTCCTAAGGTCTCCATCAAGGAAAACTAGTGCAAGACATAGGTAGAGTCCCATACCCCTACCTAAGTCTAGTTAACCCTTCAAGTCGCCCTAGTTAGTATATACATCATCAAATAAGGACAAGTGTCACCTTCACACATACTCATTCAAACCATAAAACAAAGATAAGCATTTTAAACTCACCTTTTCTCCCTCAAGCATAGAGAACTCTCATCCAAGCAATCATATCTAAAAGACCACCGGACAAGAAAACATAAGAGAGAGATCTTATAGAATTACGTTCTATGGCACGATATGAGATTGATGAAGAAGGGAAACTCTATCGTCCTATAGCCTCTCGTACCATTGAATGTGTCGCGACTCACCACCAATGATACGAGACTCTACTAGACGTGGCAATATGAGACTTTTTAGAACCTGAAACCGCTTCATAAACCTCATGCTCTGATACCAAGTTTGTCACAACCCAAAAGCATACCCTAGAAGATAGGGTACAATCTTGGATTGTAACCGGCGTCGTCGACCTCTCGGAGGTCTAAGACAAGCCTCTCATATCATTCATTGCATTGGCATAGTAAATTTAGCGGAAAATTTAAAACTTTTCATAGCACATCATATGCTAGAAACATCACATCGTATATATATAAAACATAAGTCATAATACATATTTAAACTCTAAGTCTCTTTGCCATCTTAGACTCAATAACTTTAGAATACATTAGGGACACGGCCCATACGATACCTTACATAACTATACAATATTTAATGACTTCATATTAAAGACATAAGTAGGACATCCTTGAACTTAAGGATTCCTTTCCTTGAGCTTGAGAAAACACCTATCAAGCTCCTCAATCATAGATATCCTTTAA
The DNA here is from genome assembly GCA_016801875.1 of Solanum sitiens. Classification (NCBI taxonomy): domain Eukaryota; kingdom Viridiplantae; phylum Streptophyta; class Magnoliopsida; order Solanales; family Solanaceae; genus Solanum; species Solanum sitiens. Next base: position 197,160 of record JABWTJ010000116.1, read on the forward strand.
GCATTCCATAACCTACACTTTGTGTAAAAAGTAAAGAAGAATGGGATTAGCACAAGAATGTACTAAGTACGGCAACCATGCAAAAACATGCATTTAAAAGGGACATTTCCTTGAAATCATACTTCATGCCATTTTGAGTAAATCATCATAAAACCTTTGTTAACATCATTTATATCATCCACATACGTCATAGAGACACAATCAAAGGCCAATCATCATATGAAAGCACATATAGAATATAAGTGCACATAAAGGTCACTTTATAGTGAACTCACCCTTCTTAGCATTTAACTCTTTCTTTCAATTCATTAATCTCCTAAGTAATCATTTAGGGATACTTGGTGCAATGCATCACCTTAGGAACATAAGAGAATACCATATATAGTATCTACACAAGACAACACATGCCATCATAGAAGTATAGTACAACATAAACATAGTCAAACCAAGACTACACATCATACATAAGGACACATACATGATCATATGCATTAGAGAACCTTCCTAAGACTTCCTAAGGAGTCACTTGTGCAATGTCTAGATGGGTTCATTACTTCCATCTATCCTAAGTAACTTACCTTAAGTCCTCCTAGTTAGGATCCTATTCAATTACTTCCATTGTCCATTTTACCTTTAGGGAAACCATAACCTTAACCGACATAGACCATGGGTGCTAATCATGGAATCCGGTGTCATAGAACCTTACACCGATGGAAGGTGGTCTACCGGCCAAAGTAGAACCTAACATGACATAGCTGTTTATGTGGAAATCCACTAGTTAGTATCCTATGGTGGCAACATAGTTTATGGAACTTGGGGAAATCATGGAAATATCAACTCTACACCCTAGATTGGGTCATGAGGCTATCCACCCCGTGAGGACCGTAATGAACCCTGCCTTTCTTATGTAAGAAAGTGTCACCCCTCACATGAGGACCGTAGTGAACCCTGCCTTTCCTATGTTGGAAAGTGTCACTCCCTCATATACAAGTTCGCTCGGTGCTAGGCTAAGTTCCCTTTATTGAAAAGCTTTTATTACGTTTGTTCATAAAACATAAGCTTTAGAATATTCATCATTCATATGCTTATAGCATCTTCAAGCACCTATCTAGTTTTGGAGTATTCTTGGGCACCCCTAGCAAGGCCCCTCTCACTAACTAGATCATCCATGTGTGAGTGTTTACTTAGATGTGAGCAAACCTTTCACATAATCACATAATGTCACACATGTTCATATATCAATGCATAAGTCTATAGGCATAACTATATGAGAAATCCTTTCATATAAACCTACTAAGACACTATGCACATTCATACTTCATCATATCATATACATCGTATTCATAACATGTTCATACATTCATCCTTCATGTTCATAGAAACCAAATCTAGGAACTATCCTATCAAGATACACATGTGCAATGTATAGACAAGGTTCCATACCCTTGACCATACTAGTACACCTATCAAGTCATCCTAGTAAGGGAAATACAAATCATACTTCCATAAACATCACCTTAATATGCATAGTAGTAGACACTAGTGAATATGAGAACTACCTTTCATTTAGACACAATGACTTATACTACTTATAACATGCATGTAAGTGGGAGTGTGTGTACATTGACCAACATGATCACATAATGGCTATCAATAACTTATTTAGTCAGCCACCCTATTAGACCACATTGCACTTCAAGCACATAGCACACAACACATAATAGCATAGGAGACAAGACTATACATACGATGTAACCAAGACTCCTAACTTTAGCCATTTACACTTTCATATAAGGATACATAGGTAAGGGGTTATTAACCATCTTAACACATCCATGGCAGCACCTATACTTTACCCTAACATAGTTATACACATGCTCATACAATAGCCACACAACCTAATTCACATCTAGAATAGGAAGGTAGGCATAATCTTCTCATAGTATCATTTTAAGCATATGTTCATAAGTTCATCAATTTGCCTTCATGGCCATGGTCAACACATATATAATGACAATAAAGTAAACACCGCCACCATAAGTGGACCATACCACACAATGCCATACAAGGCTTCATCAACATTTCTATAAAGAATAGAGAAGTAGAAGAGTAGAGGAATTAAGCATTCTTACCAATTTCTCACCCTTTGATCATCATTGATCAATACACTTTATTCATCAATAAAACACATATATGGCAGTAGCTATATGTACTTTAAACATATAAGAAACCATGTACAAGTCGCTACAAGATTATGCCATAACTTAATGAAACATATCAACATACTAGGAAAGTAGAATAACATAGGTCATTAGCTAACTTCCCTTACATTGATTTTAGATCATAGTTCATACATATGTAAGTCTAAGGCAGTAGCTAAACCTACATTTAACCATATTGAAATCATGATTACATACATTCAAGATTAGGGTTACAACATAGGCATTTAGGCTTATCGATTTGCTAGAGTATAGGAGACTTTATCAATACTATGAACTATATAAGGGTATGATCATCATTCATATTTCATCAATACTATACTCATTAGGCAGTAGCTAATTAGATAAGAAATCAAGACTAAATCATACTTTATCTAATCACAATTCGAGATACATAACAACTTAGGTTCTTGACTTCATAACCTAAAGGAATCTATACCAATTCATGCAAGCCCTTCTTAATTTGAACATTAAGGATTTATACTTACAAAATTCATCCATTACATCACCCTAAAAGTGTAGCTACAGCAGTTCATACATAATCAAGAGCCTACACAACCGATCTCACAATCGTCTTCAAGACAACATATAGAAACATAGGTTATTCATGCTCAAAACTTCATATATTTATCATCATGGACTTATCATCATAAATTCAACATCATTTAATGTCAATAACAATAACCACAAGCAATTCAACATAAGAGAATCACCAATTCATCAAGAACAAGCCATAATCACAAAGCCCATGTAAGAGCTAAACCATTTTTGGAAGGAACATGGGTTCATCATGCAATTGAAGTGAAATCACATTCAAATCATCATATTAATACTAATTCATCATGATTTAATCTTTAGAAACGTTTTGAGAAAGAACCCATGGCTAGATTGGAAGATTGGAAACTTGTTCATAAGATTTCTTTGAAAAACATTGAGAAGAACTCTCCAAGTGAAAGGTTACTTAGAGATGAAGGATCACCATACCTTAATCTTCATGAAGACCCATAAAACTTGATGAAGAACCCATGAGAATCCCATCTACAAGCTGTTCTTGAGCTTCAAAAACCATGGGGGTTCAAGAGAGAATATTTTGGAGAGGAAGGGTTCAATTTGAGTGAGGGGATTTGAGAATGGGTTGGTCACGTTTTTGGACCCTTAAATACACCCAAAAATAATCAATTAAACCTATAATAGTCAGGTTAGGACGTGGGGTGAATTTACCATTCACCCCTTTAAGTGGCAGCACGCAGGCAGCCAACTCGCAGGCAGCCGCGACGTGGCCCATGACGGGCCGTGGCAGCCTTCCGTCGCAGGACACTTGGCCAATTTCTTTGCTCACAACCTGACCAAGGCAAGTCTCCTTCGACGAGACCTGCTTGACGGTCCGTTGGGGGCCCAACGGTCTGTCATTGGGTCCGTCAAGAGACACTGCCCAGGCAGTGTTTAGGCAGCCTTGAGGTCCTTCTTTTGGGGCCTCTTGTGGGGCCCTTTAGAAGTCGTACCCGGACGTTTACAACGCGATTACAAACCTTAACATGTTATAGACCTACCACATAAGTTTCATATAAAACAAACACCTACAAGACGTCCAAACAGCCTTGATCCCAACATGACATACGATGAAAGTCTTAGGGTCTATCTTTCGAACGTCTTGGACGTTCTTAGGCGTTTGACCTCCAAACTTCACGAAACTTCATATAATAACATTAAACATCATTTAAAACCATTTCAAGACTTATTTGACTCATTTCACACAACTTAGGCATGCATACACACATGAGGCACATAAGCGACTATTCGTCGAACGTCTTGGACGTCCCTTGACGTTCAACTTCCAAATCACTTCAAACTTTGCACACTGACTCTATATAACATAATAAGGCATTTTAGGACCTTATAACATTAAGACGAATATGTTAGGCTCTAGACACCTTATCTCATTTTCGAGGTTTTACACGGGGAGCACCCCCTAGAAGTAACATGGCGTACTTGACCTCTCAGAGGTCTTATACAAGTCCATAGTTATCATTCATCGCATTGTCATAGCTAAATTTAGCGGAAAATTTAAAACTTTTAGTAGCACTCATATAATAAAACATCAATTCATATATATATATATATATATATATATATATATTTAAGTCATAATACATAGTTAGACTCTAAGTCTCTTTTGCCATCTTAGTCTCAACATCATAAATAGAATAGCGACACAGCCATCATCAACATATAATAATAACTAACTATTACATCACTTTAAATAAGAACTTTGACATAGGCAATCCTTGAATTTTAAGGATTCCTTTCCTTGAGCTTGGGAAACATCTTTCAAGCTCTTCACCATATAGACATCCTTTAAGCATCCCTATCCTACACTTTGTTTGAAAAGGTAGAGAAGAATGGTGTTAGTACAAGAATGCATTAAGTATGACAACCATGCAAAAACATGCATTTAAAAGAGATATTTTTACTTGAAACCATGCATCATACCTTTTTGTGAAAACTTCATAGAACTTTGATACAATAAGCATTATACAATTCACATACTTAATATAGGCATATTCAATGATAATACGTCATATAAAACCACACATTTCATTTAAGACATATTAATTGTCACTTTACAGTAAGCATACTTAAGTTACAGTGAGCACATCCACTTTACAGTGAGTTCATTCATAGAACCATTTCATATAACAAGGCACATACTTCACCTTAGACACAACATAATAACTTACTCACAATCCTAATCCAAGTCTACTAGTACAATGTACATGTGAATCCCCATAACCTCACACATAATTAGTAAACCTATCATAAGACCACAAGCACCATAGTTCACTTCATACAGCAACATAGCAAGTGTAAGAACTTCACACAAATCAACCAGTACCTTCATCATGCAGATACTAAGACCAATACTATGCACATAAGAGGATACCTCATCATATAGACCCATTAGAACCCATATCATGCATATCATCACAACAAGTAGGCTACACTACAATGTCATGCATAAGGAACATAAACATAGTCACATGCATTTAGAACACTTTCCTAGAAATTCCCTCAAGAGCCACTTGTGCAATGCAGAGGTGAAGTCCCATACCCCCACCTACACTAAGCAACTACCCTTAGGTTATCCTAGTTAGAGTCCTAGTCATTTACTTTCATTGTCCATTTTACTTTAGGGAAACTATAGCCTTAACCGACACTAAGACCATGGTTGCTAAACATGGAATTTGATGTTGTAGATCCTTACACCAATGGAAGGTGCGCTTACCTAGCCAAGGTAGAACATTATAACATGCTAGCATACTAAGTGAATTCATTTTCTAGATACTATGTGGCAAGCATAGATTATGTAACTTGGAGGTACATGTGAAAACCCTATTTTGTACCAAATGGGGCATTATAGTTATTATTTGATGGAAACTCTCTTTATGCCTATTGAGGCATTGTAGTTATCCACCTTGTGAGAATTGTGGTGACCTACCTTTCTACAATGGGAAGGGACACCCCTCATCTTCAAGTTCACTCGGTGCTAAGCTAAGTTCCCTTTAATGAAAAACCTTTATTAACATTACTTTATAAAACATAGGCTAAGGAGATTGACTCCTCATATGCTTAGATCATAGGTCATAGATGATAGTTCATCAACCTAAATCATGTGAGAAAACTCTTCACATAGACATAGCATATTCAAGCACCTATATAGTTTAGGGCACCCTTGAGAAGTGCCCCTCTATTGACTAGATCATCATTTATGTGTGTACATACATGTGAGTAACCCTTTCACATAACATCTTTAGATCACACATGTTCATACCATACCCATGCATTCATATTCATGTACATAGGAAACCAAACCTAGGAACTATGCTATCAAGGCACACATGTGCAATGCATGGACAAGGTCCCATACCCTTGCCCATACTAGTACACCTATCAATTAATCCTTGTTAATGGAATGCATAACATGCTTTACATACATATACCTTACATGCATAATAGTAAATATTTAGTGAATATGAGAACAACTTTACATTACATATCATGAACCTATACTACCTTGTAGCATGCATGAAGTGTGAGTCTGTGTACATTGTATAACATGATCACAAAATGGCTATAAATAACCTATGGAGGCAGCCACACTCTTAGGACCACAATGCACATCCAAGCATAGACCATACAACACATACTAGCATAGGAGACAAACTAACTTCAATACTTGCATTCAAGACTCCTAACCATAGCTAATTACACATTCATATAGGGATATGTAGGTAAGGGGACATTAACCATTATAACTCATCAATGAAAGCACCTAAAATTCACCCTAGCAAGTTCACTCAATCATAGAACACATAATCAAAACCTAAGACATGCTACTAGATTGAGGACTAGGCATAAACTTCACATAGTGTGATCATCATAACCGCACACTCATTTAACATCAAGTTGCCTTTAAGGCCATAATAACCACATATATAAAATTGACAAGAAGTAAACACCGCCACCATAAGTGGACCATACCACACAATGCCATACAAGGACACATTAACTATCAATTCTATAGAAAAGTAGAGAAGTAGAGGAGTAGAGCAATTCTTACCAATTCATCAACCTTTGATCATCATTGATCAATACTTCCAATCCCTCAATATTACCAATATAGGGCAGTATCTAAATTCACTTTCTCATAAACGAAATCATGTATAAACTACCACAAGTTCATGCTACTAACAAGTACACTACATCACCAATTCATTAGAAAATAAGGAGACTTAGATCACTTACCAATTTCACTTGCTTTGATATTCAATCACAATTCATTAAAAAAATACATGTACGACAGTATCTAAAGAGATCATTACTTAAACGAAATCATGGTTCATCTACCCTAGAGTTGAGATCACATCATATACATTACATTACTAATCTATAGGCTAGAAGAACCTAGATTAATCCTTACCAATTCGATTGATCTATTAACATTAAATCAAGTACATCTAATTCATAATGAATTTACATGATAGGAAGTATCTAATTCAATTTATCACAATTGAAACTCATAATAATCATTCTAGCATCAAGATCACAAGATACTACATTAGGATTTCATACAAACATCGGCTATTCTCATTCAAACCTTCATACCTTGATCAACATGGATCACTCATCAACAATTCACCATCAATATACGTAATAAGCATTATATACAAGAAATTCAACATGCTAAGATCATAATTCAATCAACATAAAGTCAAGATCACAATGCCCATAATATAGGCTAATTTGAGAATTGGTGGGAACATGGGTTCATCATGGAATTGGATTAAAATTCATCATGAAATCAGTAATTAATCATATATTTGTCATTATAATGCTTTTGAAATCACTTTGACAAAGAGCCCATGGCTAGATTGGAAGATTAAAGATTTGATCATGAATTTTCATTGAAAAGCTTTAAAGGAACTCTTTAGATGAGAGGTTATCTAAAGACGAAGGATCACCATATCTTTCTATATTATAAGCCCACAATAAATTAAAGAAGAAACCATGAAAATTCAACATCTAGCTTGAACTTGAGTTTTCCCTCCAATGGAGGTTTGAGAGAATCTTGGAAGAGAAGAGAGATTTGGGATTTTCATTTCTTAATGGGTGTTGGGATTTTTTGACTTGGGAAAAGACCTTAAACTATTTTGTATTTAATGTATAAACCCTTTAACATAAATCCCAATTACTAAATAACTGAATGGAATTTATTTGTAAACCAAAACTTGACCAGCCCGCCCAGGGACCACAGCCACCTTACCGTGAAGGTGGTTCACGACCCTTATGACGGTCTGTGGTTCTTGGAGCAGTGTCTACATTACCTTTCCTTGCCTCCAAATGGATAAGGAAGTCCCACGACCAACTTTATGGACCCTGGTCAACCCCAATGGCCGTGAAGTCGTCCGTGAACACCAAGGGAGTAAGGTTCCAACTTGGGACAACTTTTGCCTAAAAGTTGGGTCCTCCTCAAGGACCCTTTGGTTGTCCTTGGGGAGTTTTTCCCGGACGTTTCCAACCCAAATACACTCATACACTAGTCAAGGACCTTACATGCCTTTTTGAGCTTCAAACAACTCACGCAACACATCAAAACATGCAAGGCACACTCAAGTACGTCCAAGGGATAAATTTCAAACGTATTGGACATTCTTGGACGTTTGACTTCCAAAAGACTTCAAATCAATAATACATTCTTTAAAAACCTTACTTAACATGTTAACAAACCTATTAGGAACATTGAGACTCTAGTCACCTTAACTCATTTTGAGGGTGTTACAATATCCCTCACCTGGGAACATTCGTCCTCAAATGACACTTAGAACATTTTAAACACAATAAAGACTTCAATAACTCATAGATAAGCTCACAACATTCATAACATCATCACATAGAAATCAATTCATCAAACTTACAAGGAACACCAACTTCAAACCACTAAGCACTCAATGCAACCAACGCAAGCAAGCAAAAACCTTCCTTCACTCACTTTCAAAATGCATCAAACACAAGGCATCACTCATGTTCATAGGAAGAACATACTTCTCCTAATCCTAACATGGTCTTTACATTTTAATTCATTAAGAGCTCATCATGTATAATCACACATAGGCAGATTCCACATTACTCAAGAAGCAAGTAAGCACTCATACTTCAATGCACATAAACTTGAGTCAAGTAGATCAACAATGGATTCTTATTAGTTAGGCATAATGTCATGAGGGCCATACTCAACCATACCATGCTTAGTTATGTTTATGGAGGAATGTCCTTCTCTTCAACACACTTACATGTCTCATGAGTTCATACCCAAACAAATGCACAAAGGTGTTTAAATGAGAAGTTCTCAACTTTTAACAAAACGTGCTCATACTTTCTTCCTAATGAAGTCAAAATGGTATTTCACACCAAGCACATCACAACAATAGGGAGCCATTTAACAACATTTCAATTTCTAGCATGACAATAGCTTTCGTAAACATTCATCATTTAGGGAAAATCTCACAATTTATAGGCGCACACAAGGACACTAGCTTAACATGCCTTCACTTTTCAAGAGTGAGCCTACAATCATGCTATCCAAACCATAAAAGTCATATAATCTTCAAGAGACTCAACATTTTTCACATTAAAAAGGCTTCATTTCTCATTATAAGGCTAAACCTTACACATCAAAAGTGACTAGAACCCTGTTTCTTACCTTATATTATGAATTTAAATGCATAACTAACATATTAAGATGCACAATCAACATAAGAAATCATGTATTTGGTCAAAATTCATTTTCATGCACTTTTAGAATCTTAAAAATATCCTTAGGATGGTGTCAATCAAGACATACCAAACATATAGAGGTCATTCAATTCATACTTTATGCAAAGCTCCTATCATGAACAAGTTTACTAAGAATTTATTAGATTCAAGCTCAAGTAAAAATAGAAGGACAAGATAGAAATATCGACAATCTTACTATTCCATCACCATCCCCCACTTAGGGTAAACCCAATTAAGAGCAACTTAAACCAACCTCAAGAGGATCTTAGCTTATAAACATTCATCATCATCACTTAAAAGTGATTACCAACCTAGAAGGGTTTACAGTAACTCAACATAGGGACATCAAAGGTATATAAAATCCTATCATCTAGGCACTCTATCCCCCACTTGGGGTATGCCTAATCACCTCATCCCCTTAAACACCAAGTCCAAGGATAGTCCAAACCAACCTTTCATACTCTTCACTCAAGAAGACTAAAGATCATTGATGGTTTTCACTCCCAATCTCACGTCAAGGAGTCTACTAACTCAATCATAACCATCCCTCTAGGCCTAACACCCAAAGGAAATACTTAACACATAAGTTAGGTCATACTACCCAACCACATAAGGTTTTCAACAATACCATACACATGAAGGTCATACAACATTAGGGGAAAACAACAAGGAGACTTAACGATAAGGACTCTTTTTTTCCCCTACTTTACAGTAAGGCAACTTCAAGGTCAATCAAACCCACATCATCACCCTACCAAGACAAGCATGCTACCCTCATTTCTAGGACCAAGATTACACAAAAAACTTCAATCCATACAAAGCAATTATGAAGAACCACTCATATACAAGGGCAACATTTGAACTATTAAACATACATATATAGGCAACATACATTTTTGGCCATTTACTACACTTCATAGATCATTTCAAGTCTCAATCATATCATAAGATTATCATCATACAAAACCATATAGAAACACACCATTCAAAAAAAGAACTCATTTTAACCATAACAACTTCTAACATGCTTTAACCATATCATGACCTATATTTCTCAACATAACATGCCATTTCAAATAGATCTCATATATATATATATATAGTCATAAATTGCATCACATCATCAAAAAGCAAAGTACACCTTCATACATACTCATAAAACCATAAAACCAAGATAAGCATCAACTCACCTTTTCTCCCTCAAGCATAGAGATACCATCTCATCCAATCAATCACATCCAAAAAGACCACCGGAAAAGAAAACATAAGAGAGAGATCTTATAAAGTTAAGTTTTATGGTACGACATGAGAATGATGAAGAAGGGAAACTCTATCGTCCTATACCACCAATGAAACGAGACTCTACTAGACAAATATGAGACTTCTTGGAACCTAAAACCACTTTTATAACCTCATGCTCTGATACCACGTTTGTCACATTCGGGGAGCACCCCCTAGAAGTAACATGGAGTACTTGACCTCTCAGAGGTCTTATACAAGCCCATAATTGTCATTCATTGCATTGTCATAGGTAAATTTAGTGGAAAATTTAAAACTTTTCGTAGCACATCATATGCTAGAACATCACTTCATATATATATAAAATATAAGTCATAATACATAGTTAGACTCTAAGTCTCTTTTGCCATCTTAGACTCAACATCATATAATAGAATATGGAGACAACCCTTATCAACATATAATAATAACTAACTATTACATCACTATAAATAAGAACTTTGACATAGGCAATCCTTGAATCTTAAGGACTCCTTTCCTTGAGCTTGAAAAACATCTTTCAAGCTCTTCACCATATAGACATCCTTTAAGCATCCATAACCTACACTTTTTGTATAAAGGTAGAGAAGAATGGTGTTTGTACAAGAATGCACTAAGTATGACAACCATGCAAAAACATGCATTTAAAAGGGACATTTTTACTTGAAACCATGCATCATGCCTTTTTGTGAAAACTTCATAAAAATTTGATACAATAAGAATTATATAATTCACATACTTAATATAGGCATATTCAATGGTCATACATCATATAAAACCACACATTGCATTTAAGACATATTAATTGTCACTTTACAGTAAGCATACTTAAGTTACACTGAGCACATCCAATTTACAGTGAGTTCATTCATAGAACCATTTCATATAACAAGGAACATACTTCACCTTAGACACAACATAATACCTTACTCACAATCCTAATCCAAGTCTACTAGTGCAATGTACATGTGAAGCCCCATAACCTCACACATACTTAGTAAATCTATCATAAGACCACAAACACTATAATTCACTTCATACACCAACATAGCAAGTATAGGAACTTCACACAAATCAAGCAATGCCTTCATCATGTAGATACTAAGACCAATACTATGCACATAAGAGAAGACCTCATCATATAGACCCATTAGAACCCATACCATGCACATCATCACAACAAGTAGACTGCACTACAATGTCATGCATAAGGAACATAAACATAGTCACATGCATTTAGAACACCTTCCTAGAATTTCCCTCAAGAGACACTTGTGCAATGCAGAGGTGAAGTCCCATACCCCCACCTACAATAAACAACTACCATTAGGTTATCCTAGTTAGAGTCCTAGTCATTTACTTCCATTTCGGAAATATAGCCTTAACCGACACTAAGAGCATGGGTGCTAAACATGGAATTTAATATTGTAGAGCCTTACACCAATGGAAGGTGCTCTTACCTAGCCAAGGTAGATCATTAACACATGCTAGCATACTATGTGAATTCACTTGCTAGATCCTATGTGGAAAGCATAGTTTATGGAACTTGGAGGTACATGTGAAAACCTCCTTATGCCAAATGGGGAATTAAAGTTATTCACTTATGGAATCCCTCTTTATTCCTATTGAGGCATTTTAGTTTTCCACCTTGTGAGGATTGTAGTGAACTACCTTCCTACAATGGGAAGGGACACCCCTCATCTTCAAGTTTACTCGGTGCTAAGCTAAGTTCCCTTTAATGAAAAGCCTTTATTAACATTACTTTATAAAACATAGGTTTAGACTATTGAATCCTCATATGCTTAGCTAATAGGTCATATATGATAGTTCATCAACCTATATCATGTGAGAAAACTCTTCACATAGACATAGCATATTCAAGCACCTATATAGTTTAGGGTACCCTTGAGAAGTGCCCCTCTATTGACTAGATCATCATTCATTTGTGTACATACATATGAGTAACCCTTTCACATAACATCTTTATAGCACACATGTTCATACCATACTCATGCATTCATATTCATGTACATAGGAAACCAAACCTAGGAACTATGCTATCAAGGCACACATGTGCAATGCATGGACAAGGTCCCATACCCTTGCCCATACTAGTACACCTATCAATTAATCCTTGTTAAAGGAATGCATAACATGCTTTACATACATATACCTTACATGCATAGTAGTAAATATTTAGTGAATATGAGAACAACATTTTATTAGACACCATGAATCTATACTACCTTGTAGCATGCATGAAGTGTAAGTGTGTGTACATTGTTCAGCATGAACACATAATGGCTATCAATAAACTATTGAGGCAGCCACCCTCTTAGGACCACAATGCACATCCAAGCGTAGACCACACAACACATACTAGCATAGGAGACAAACTAACTTCAATACTTGAATTCAAGACTCTTAACCATAGCTAATTACACATTCATATAGGGGTATGTAGGTAAGGGGACATTAACCATTATAACTCATCAATGGAAGCACCTAAACTTCACCCTATCAAGTTCACTTAATCATAGAAGACATAATCAAAACCTAGGACATGCTACTAGATTGAGCACTATGCATAAACTTCACATAGTGTGATCATCATAACCACACAGTCATTTAACATCAAGTTGCCTTTAACTCCATAATCAACACATATATATATTGACAAGAATTAAACACCGCCACCATAAGTGGACCATACCACACAATACCATACAAGGCCAGATTAACTATCAATTCTATAGAAAAGTAGAGAAGTAGAGGAGTTGAGCAATTCTTACCTATTCATCAACCTTTGATCATCATTTATCAATACTACCAATCCCTCAATGTTACCAATATACGGCAGTAGCTAAATTCATTTTATCATAAACAAAATCATGTATAAACTACCACAAGATCATGCTACTAAAAGTACACTACATCACCAATTCATTAGAAAATAGGGAGACTTACATCACTTACCAATTTCTCTTTCTTTTATATTCAATCACAATTCATTAACATAATACATGTAGGGCAGTAGATAAAGAGATCATTACATAAACAAAATCATGCTTCATCTACCATAGAGTTGAGATCACATCATATTCATTACATTACTAATCTGCAGGCTAGAAGAACCTAGATCAATCCTTACAAATTTGATTGCATGTATTCACATCAAATCAATTACATCTAAGTCATAATTAATGTATATTATACGCAGTAGCTAAGTCAATTTATCAAAATTAAACTCATAACAATCATTCTAGCATCAACATTACAAGATACTACATTAGGAATTCATAGAAGATAGAAGAACATAGACTATTCTCATTCAAACCTTCATACCTTGATCCACATGGATCACTCATCAACAATTCACCATCAATATACGTAATAGGCATTAGATACAAGAAATTCAACATGCTAAGATCATAATTCAATCAACATAAAGTCAAGATCACAATGCCCATATTATAGGCTAATTTGAGAATTGGAGGGAACATGGTTCATCATGCAATTGGATTTAAATTTATTAAGAAATCAGTAATTAGTCATATATCGTCATTAGAATGCTTTTGAAATCAATTTGAGAAAGAACCCATGGCTAGATTGGAAGATTGAAGATTTGATCATGAATTTTCATTTAAAAGCTTTGAAGGAACTCTTTAGATGAGAGGTTATCTAAAGATGAAGGATCACCATACCTTTCTACATGAGAATCCCACAAGAAATTGAAGAAGAAACCATGAAAATCCAACCTCTAGCTTGAACTTGAGTTTTCCCTCCAATGGAGGTTTGAGAGAATTTTAAAAGAGAAGGGAGATTTAAGATTTGGATTTCTTAATGGGTGTTGGGGTTTTTTGACTTGGGAAAAGACCTTAAACAATTTATATTTAATGTATAAATCCTTTAAAATCAATCCCAATTACTACATAACCAAATGGAATTTATTTGGAAACCAAAACTTGACCAGCCTGCCCAGGGACCACGACCACCTTCACGGACCGTGAAGGTGGTTCACAACCCTTATGACGGTATGTAGTCCTTGGGGCTGTGTCTCCATTGCCTTTCCTTTCCTCCAAATGACTAAGGAAGTTCCAATACCAACTTCACCGACCTTGGTCCACTCCACTGGTCGTGAAGTCGTCCGTGAACACCAAGGCAGTAAGCTGCCAACTTGGGACAGTTTTTGCCTAAAAGTTCGTTCCTCCTCAAGGACCCTTTGGTTGGTCCTTGGGGAGTTTTGCCCGGAAGTTTACAACCCAAATAAACTAATACACTAGTAAAGGACATTCCATATCTATTTGAGCTTCAAACAACTCACACAACACATCAAAACATGCAAGGCACACTCAAGTACGTCCAAGGGCTAACTTTCGAACGTCGTGGACGTTCTTGGACGTTGACTTCCAAAAGATTTCAAATCAATCATAAATGCTTTAAAACACTTACTTAACATGTTAACAAACCTATTAGTCACATGTGAGGCTCTAGACACCTTAACTCATTTTGGAGGTCTTACAATTGTTTTAGTTTTAAGACTTCTATGTTCTTTCCTTTTCATTTGATGTACTAAAGATTGTATAGCCTATATGTGGCTTATTACATTGATGTTTGGAATATGCGCAATTGACATACTCTTGTTTTATACGGTTATGAGATGAGACACTCTTTTAAGACTATGTTAAGTATCTTATATATCTATGTGCAATAAAAGTAGAAGACTATGTAATCTTTTTATTGGAAGGGTCTATGTATACTCGATATGAATATATATATTATGTGTATGCGAGAGCTCCATGTAAACCTCATGATAGATAGAAAAAGTTTTAGATTTTCCGCATTTTTAACCAATGAATGTAATGATGTAAGCTAAGAGGCTAGTCTTAGTCCTCTTCGAGGACGACGATGCCGGTTACGTCTGCGGGTGCTCCCCGGATGTGACACTATATTGAAATGATAAATAAAGTACCTTTAACACATTCTAAAATTTAAGAGGACATTAATATTAGTAAACACTAGCCCTTTTATAATGAAATACTCACTCATCATTAATTTTTAAGGTGATGAAACCATCAAAATATATTTTATGCATTGGTTTCTTTCGGCTGCACAAAATATAATGATATGTAAAAAGGGTTGAGTGTCCTTAATAAGTTCAAATACACATACATCAACAAAGTTTAACTTATTTTCCAACGCAAATGACTTACAAGTTAAGTGAATTATCCCTTATGATATCCCCATGTCATATTTAACATACCAAGATCCCATGTCAGCAACACGAAGCACTAAATCGCCATATTTCTCCTGAAAAAATATTTTCAAGTAAAGACGAAATATATGTTCTCCCAAAGGAGATAGAAATGGTAAATTGAGTATAAAAACATTCATCCCTATGGATTGAATAAAGATCAAAGTATTGGGAAGTTTGTAAAGTAGTTCACCAAACTGTGTGATTTTGAAACATTTGATGGCAACATAAAAGTTATTAAAAAATTTATCTTAGATTTAAAAGCTTATTTATTTTATATGTAAATGTCCTGTCTTTGCATAAACAATCTCAATTTGTTGTTGTAACACTCGGAAAATTCATAGATGAAATTAGAGCCTCACGTTTTAGTATTAAAATTTTATGAATAATTTAAAATTATAAAATAGTCCTAAAATTAGACTAAGTATAAGTTCAGAGAGGGTTCAATGAAGGCAAAAAGATTCACTTCCCTTAAAAGCACTCTTCAACTTTGCCTTAGCCGTGTACGCAAAGGGCATTGTTCAAGAGAGACTTCAAGGAAGGTGAAAGACTTCACTACCCTCGTGAACTTTCCCTTAGCCAATTATGGCATGAGGGAACTCAACGTGAGGGTCCAAGGAGCCTGGAGGACCCCGCTTCATGTGAGCACCTCACGGGTCCACAACAAGTGGACAAGCCCACTGCCCGTCTAGACCCCCGTGTACATTCCTTAACTTAAAAATCTTAACGTACAAGTCCAAGGGAGGGTACACAACTGGTAGACCACTCCAAGGAAGTTAAAATCTCCCTTGGACTTTGCCTTAGTTTTTTTAGGCAAATCCATGTGAGCAAGGGGTATTTTTGTAAATATTTTTTTAAGTCCTATTTTTAAATGGATATATTTTTTTTAAACAAATATATAAGGTACTTTTAGTCATCAAACACTCAATCAAAAACATTTTCACAAAGACCCAAATCAAAATCAAAAGTTCATCTTACTCACAATATTTCTCTCTCAAACCCAAGAAGAAGAAAAAGAAGAAGAAGAGTGAAATTGAAGCTTCGGCTGCAATAAATTAAGGGTTTTTCATCAAATTCTTCAAGTATTCATCATTAATGTATGTTAGTTTTCATATTTGGGTAGATTCCACACAAAGATCCCCTTCAAACTTGATTTCAAAACTTCTAATTTTCCCAATTTCAAGGGTTTTAGTAGAAATTCTTGGGTTCTCTTTAAATATCATTTCAAACATTTAATTGTGTAGAGTTATGATTGAATTGATGATTCATAGCCGAATTTTAGTAAAATTCCCCCAAGAACCTATGGATCCCCTCTATTGCTAATTTTTGATCTTAATGTGGGTTAATTGATATTAGAAGCTGGAAATGGGTCTTGTATGAATTATTTAGAATTGATTGAATTGTGATATTACCCATGTCTATTGTATAAATTCTAGATGTTGGGTTCAATGTGATTCATGATTCTTGATTGGTAAATTATAAAAATTTGTTGATGAATATGAGAATTATGTATGTGCTTCAAGAATTATATTGAGAATAAAGATCGTATGACTATGGTGTAATTGTATTATTGATTGAAAGATCATTCTCCCATACACCCTTACACATTATTATCTATGAATTAATCATGACTACAATGCAATTATGTTATTATTGAAAGGTTATTCTCAATTATACACTTGTGAAAGGTTTCTTCAATGTAATCGTACATCTTGATTGGTAGGCTTAGGGAATCCTCTTCTTGTGTAATTGAAAGTGATCTTGGTTGATGTACAGTGAATTGTAGGCTTAGGTCATCCTTTTCTTGTGTAATTAATGTATCTTGACTTAATGAACATTGAATCGGTAGACCCAATGGTGGTAGTGTTTTCATATGTTTAATGATGTACATTGAATCGGTAGACCTAATGATGGTATCCCTTTCATAAATGATTAATGAAGTATTCTAAGGCTATGTATTGAACCGATAGACCTAGTTGTGGTATCCCTTTCATGAGAAGTCTACGAAGTACTATAATGATGTACCTTAAATCGGTATACCTAATGGTGGTAGCCCTTCCATGTGTATAATAGATGAACCTTGAATCGGTAGAACTAATGGTGGTGGTTCTTTCTTTAGGATTCAATGAGCTATCCTAATAATGTACCTTAAATTGATAGACCCAATGGTGGTGGACCTTTAATGTGTTAATGATATACATTGACTCGGTAGACCTAATGGTGGTAGCCCTGTCAAATATAATATTTTTAATGAGAATGAACAACTTTATGGAAATGTAAGCTTAGCATCGAGTGGATATGGTAAGATTAAAGCTCTCACCATGTTAGGGCGGGTTTCAATGAATATCTTTCTTATACCATAACTATGTGCCCGCGTAGGTTACTAGCTAGTGGATCAACCTAAGCAAAAATGTTACTGGTTCTACCTTAGGCAAGTAGACCAACTCTTTCTAGTGTGGGACATGAAATCGGATTCAATGTTAAACTCACATGGTCTAGGTCGGTTAGGTCTTATTCCCATAATCTGAGTTACGTGCTATGGTTACTCAAGAGGTTCTATGAAGTGCGGGTGGTAGTATAGGATGCCATCCATGCATTGCACGAGTAGGATTTGAAAGGTCTATGGTGTGTTTCTGTAATGTCTTAATGTCTAATGAAATGAATGTGCTCATAATGATACTAATGAGAATGTTGACTTAAAGGCTTAATGTGAAGATGTATGCTTATCTTGGAAATATTATTATGATTTACTTTCCTTTTCATGACTTATTAAATGTGAATGTTCTGTATCTATGATTATTAAGTAAATATGGGAATGCAGAATGGTAAGTACATCTATGGTGGCCTTAAAGTGGCACTTAGTAAGAATGGTAGTATGGGATTCCATTCCTACATTGCACAACTATTGCTTAGGGTCACTTAAGATGATGGTTCTAATGTGTTCTAATGTCTTACATGTTGGATATGATTGTATCTTGTGCCTTTTATATTAAAGTTCATGATGTTTCTCAAAATTGGCATAAAGCATGGTTTTCAACCAAAATGTCCTTTTTAGCATGATTTTTGCATGACAATCATACTTGGTATATTTTTGTGTGCCAACTCATATTTCTTCTATTTTTCTACATAGTGTAGGTTCTGGATCTTGAAGTGACTTCTAGTGTTCAAAGCTTGGATTGATTCTCTCCAAATCAAGTTGGTGATTCCTCATAGTTCGAGGACGAGAGTTGTCATTTTTAGTTTCTTTTATGTCATTTTATGTTTCAGACTATGTTGAAGCGTTGTGACCCTATCTTTTAGTCTAATGTTGTATTAGATGGCCATGTGAGACAAAGTTAGACTTCCACTGTTTTAAATAATGTTTTTGATTTTATTAGTGTTCAAAGCTTGGATTGATTCTCTCCAAATCTAGTTGGTGAGTCTCATGGTTCGAGGACAAGAGTTGTCATTTTTAGTTTCTTTTATGTCATTTTACGTTTCGGACTATATTGAAGGGTTGTGACCCTATCTTTGATTCTAATTGTATTAAATGGCCATGTGAGACAAAGCTAGACTTCCGCTATTTTAAATAATGTTTTTGATCGTATGGATTAAAAGTTTTTTATTATGTACCATTTTCTTATGTCTTACGTTATGATTGCTATTAGGCTTGTATGAGGCTTCTCGGAGTCCTATACTCCGTGTCATGTCCGGGGTTTAGGCCCGGGTCGTGACAAATATAGTATAGAGCACAAGATGTTGGGATTGTTTTTAGGATGATATCTCACAATTAATGTCTTGTAGATTCTTGTTCATTAGTGTGAAGAGCGCCACATTTATGAATTAGAGGCTATAAAATGTTAGGAAGCTACACTCCGTTCATTTCTATAAAGTCATGCCATAGAGTTAACTTCCCTTTCCTAACCCTTCTGTTGTGTCTTCAGGAAATGAATACACAAAGGGTGAATGCTAGAATTGTGGAAGAGGAGAATGTGAACCAAGGAGTTCCTCAAGGTCCTCAAGTTTCTCAAGGAAATCATGTTCCGATTAACCCTCCAGCTATGTGAGATTGAGAAGTTAAGTCAGCTCTTCTAATGATGGCTCAAGCCGTAACTACTCAAGACCAAGCTATGACGGCCCAAGCCAATAGGGGTGTTGAGACTCATGTGAACCCTAATATGAGCACTATGGCTTCTAGGTTGAGGGACTTTATGAGGATGAATCCTCATGTGTTTCTTTGATACAATAAGGGAGTGGATCCCCGAGAATTTATGGATGAAGTGTATAAGGTAGTTGATACTATGGGGTGAATTCAGTAGAAAAAGTAGAACCAACTGCTTATCAATTGAAGGATGTTGCCCAAGTTTTTGTTACTCAATGTAAGGGTAATAGGTCGGTAGGAGCAGGTCCCATAGATTTGTAAGTGTTCAAGAAAGCATTCCTTGATAGGTAGTTTCCCCGTGAGAAGAGGGAAGTTAAGATGGAAGAATTTATCAACCTTAGTCAAGGTAGCATGAGTATGTAAGAGTATTCTTTGAATTTTACCCTATTGTCTAAGTATGATTCATCTTTGGTGTCAACTCTAAGGGATGAGATGAGTAGATTTGTGATGGGTGTGTATAACTTAGTTGAGGAAGAATTCACACAACAATGCTCCATGATGAAATTAATATCTCTAGGCTTATGATGTATGCTCAACAAATTGAGGAGTCTAAAATTCATAAAAAGAATAGGGATATGAAGAGAGCTAGGTTCGACGAACAAAGTCAACCAAGCTTCAAAAAGAGATCTTCCAACTATGATTCTTCAAGCACTCCTAGGGTTAACTAAGAGAAAGGTAGTGAACCTCCATTTTCTAAACCTACTTGCACCAATTGCAGAAAGAAGCATCATGGGAAGTTCCTAGCAAGTACAAATGGATGTTATAGTTGTGGAAAAAGTGATCATCAAGTGAAACATTGCCCTACACTCATGGCCAAAGGAAGGGATTCCAATCAAGCTTCTCTTAATGGTACGGTTTCCATTCCTCCAAATTATTATTGTTTCTATGCACTCCGGTCTAGATATGACAAAGGAGCTCTTCCGGATGAAGGCATCTATACATTGATAGTTTCTTAAAGTTGTGAAAGTTATATTAAGTTCCCTATGATATTTTGATGTCAGACTTAGTATGGTTTTACTCCCAAGGGGGAGATGGAATGTTTGGATAGTAAGGTTGTGGAGAGTTTTGATATCCTTATCACTCTGTTCTATTCATATTCAAGCTTAAGACCAAGATTATTTGCAGCTTGTTTCATGTTTTGGAGTCAGCTGTGATTATGTATTTTCATTGTCTCTTTATGTTATGCATGTTCTTGATGAATTCATGTTTAATAAAAAAAAGAGTTTTTTATTTTTATTCCTCACGTTGATGTGTATTTAGTATGAGTTTCCATTATGCTTCATGAGATGAATTGTTGAACATTCTTAAATATGATTTTGAGAATAATTGCATGATTTGCTTCATGATATTATGATGAGTATGTTTTGATTTGGATAAAGAAATTCGTCCAATAATATGAGAAATGTTGAAGTTTTCAGGCATAATAATTTTGTAGATGTAGTTCCTACTTCCTTGTGTGCATTGAGTATGTTGGGATGGAGTTGTTGTTTCCTCCTTGTTTGTGCATTGTTATGATGTTTCATGCATGATGGGCAACTAGTCTTGAGTTTTTAAATCGGTAAGGTGTTTGAAGTGTCACTCGATGATGAATTTTCCCAAAGGGATAATGTAACAATTGGTAAATTCATAGGTGAAACTAGAACCAAACGTTTGAGTCTTAAAATTTTATTTATAAATTGGAGTTATAAAATGGTCCAAAAATTTGACTAAGTATAATTTCAAGAGAGGGTTCAAAGAAGGAAAAAGGCTTCACTACCCTTAAAAGAACTCTTGAACTTTGCCTTAGCCGTGTGGGCAAAGGGTATTGTTGAAGAGACGATTCAAGGAAGGTGAAAGACTTCACTACCCTTAGAAGGCTCCTTGAAACAATGCCTTAGCCGTATAAGCATGAAGGCAAGTTCACTTGAGGGTTCAAGGGGCGTGGAAGGATCCCCCACACTTGGAAGTCCCTTGTGGACTTTGCCTTAGACGTGTTGGCAATAGGCTTTGTCCATGTGAGGGTTCACAAAGCGTGAAGAGCCTTCACTGCCAGTACAAGTACCTCGTGGAATTTTCCGTAGCCAATTATAGCAAGAGGGCAATCCATGTGAGGGTCCAAGGAGTGTGGAGGACCCCGCTAAACATGTAGCACCTCACGCGGGGTCTGCCTTAGCGCGCATAGGTAGTGTGCATGTGCAAGTGAGAGTCCATGACATGTGAACAAGCCCACTGCACGTTTAGACCCTCGTGTACGTGCCTTAGCTTAAAAATCATAAGGCACAAGTCCAATGGAGGGTCCACGGCTGGTAGACTAGTCCAAGGTCCTTAAAAGCTCCCTTGGACTTTGCTTTAGTTTTTTTAGGCAAGTCCATGTGTGCAAGGGATATTTTTTAAAATATTATTGTAAGTCCTACTTCTAAATTGGTACATTTTTTATTATTTTAAACAAATATATAAGGTAATTTTAGTCATTAAACACCCAATTAAAAATAAATTCACTAAGACCTAAATCAAAATCAAAAGTTCATTTTCCTCACAATATATATCTCTCTAAAAACCCAAGAAGAAGAAAGTAAATTGAAGCTTGTTGTACAAGATATTAAGGTGTTTTCATCAAATTCTTCAAGGATTAATCATCAAGGTATGATAGTTTTCATCTTTTGGTGGATTCCACCATAATGCCCCTTCAAAACGTGATTTCAAAACTTCCAAATTTCCCCAATTTCATCAGTTTTAGTCGAAATTCATCGGTTCTCTTTAAAAATTATTTCAATTGTTTAATTATGTTGGGTTATGATTTAATTGATGATTTATGGTCGAACTTTTCTGAAATTTCCCCAAGAAGCCATGAATCCCTCTATTGCTAAACTTTGATCTTAATGTGGGTTAATTGATTTGAGAACCATGAAAATGGGTCTTGTATGAATTAATTGGAATTGATTGAATTGTGATATTACCCATGTCTATTGTAGATTGGGTTCAATGTGATTCATGATTCTTAATGGGTAAATTTTGAGAATTTGTTCATGAATATGAGAATTATGCATGTGCTTCAAGAATTATGTTGAGATTGAAGATCCTATGACTATGGTGTAGTTGTATTATTGATTGAAAGATCATTCTGCCCTATACCCTTACACATTATTATGTATAAATTAATCATGACTACAATGTAATTGTGTTATTATTGAATGGTTATTCTCAATTATACACTTGTCAATGATGATGATATATTGGCAAAGGTTTTTTCAATGTAATGATACATCTTGAATTAATAGGCTTAGGTCATCTTCTTCTTATGTAATTGAAAGTGATCTTGATTGATGTACCTTGAATTGGTAGTCTTAGGGCATCCTCTTCTTGTGTAATTAATGTTTCTTGACTTAATGAACATTGAATCAGTAGACCTAATGGTGGTAGCCTTTTCATATGTTTAATGATGTACCTTGAATCGGTAGACCTAATGATGGTATCCCTTTCATAAATGATTAATGAAGTATTCTATGACTATGTATTGAATCGGTAGACCTAATGATGGTAGCCCTTCATGAGAAGTCTATGAAATATTATAATAATGTAACTTGAATTTCTAGACCTAATGGTGGTAGCCCTTCCATCTGTATAATGATGAACCTTGAATAGTTAGGCTTAATGGTGGTGGCGAGAATTCAATGAGCTATCCTAGTAATGAACCTTGAATCGGTAGACCTAATGGTGGTGTACCTTTCACGTGTTAATGATGTACTTTGATTCGGTAAACCTAATGGTGGTAGACCTCTCAAGTATAATAATGTAATGAGAATGAACTACTCTATGGGAATGTAAGCATATAACCTAGTGGATATGGTAATATGGAAGCTCTACCCATATTAGGCCAAGTTTCAATGATCATCTTTCTTATCTGATAGCTATGTGCCCGCGTAGTTAATTAGCTAGTGGATCTACCTAAGCTAAAATGTTATCGGTTCTACCTTAGGCAAGTAGACCAACTCTTTTCAGTGAGGGACATGATGCAAGATTCCATGTTAAGATCATATGGTCTATGTCGATTAGGGCGTATTACCATCATGTGAGTTAAGTTTTATGGTTACTCACAAGGTTCTATGAAGTGTTGGTTGTAGTATGGGATGTCATTCATGCATTGCACGAGTAGGCTTTGAGAGGGATATGGTGTGTTTCTCTATTGTCTTAATGTCTAATGAAATGAATGTTTTCATAATGATGCTAATGAGAATGTTAAATTTGGAAATATTATTATGAGTTACTTTCCTTTCCATGACTTATTAAATTTGAATGTTACTTATCTATGAGTATTGACTAAAGATGAAAATGAAGAATGGTAAGTTCATTTATGGTAGACTTAAAGTGGTACTTAGTAAGTATGTTAGTATGGAATGCCATTCCTACATTGCACAACTATAGCTTAGGGTTACTTAAGATGATGGTTCTAATGTGTTGCGATGGATTACTTTTTGAATATGATTGTATCTTGTGCCTTTTATATTAAAGTTCATGATGTTTCTCAAAATTGGCATAAAGCATGGTTTTCAACCAAAAATATCCCTTTTAGCATGATTTTTGCATATCATACTTAGTACATTTTGAGTGCTAACCCATATTTCTTATATTTTTCTACTAAGTGTAGGTTCTGGATCTTAAAGTGACATCTAGTGTTCAAATCTTGGATTGATTCTCTCTAAAGCTAGTTGGTGAGTCCTCATGGTTCGAGGATGAGAGTTGTCATTTTTAGTTTCTTTTATGTCATTTTATGTTTCAGACTATGTTGAATAGATGTGACCCTATTGTTGATTCTAAAATTATATTAGATGGCCACGTGAGACAAAGTTAAACTTCTGTTGTTTTAAATAAAGTTTTCAATGTACGGATTAAAAGTTGTAAATTCTAAACCATTTTCTTATATCCTATGTTATGAATGATATGAGGCTTTTCAGAGTGTTGTACGTCGTGTCACATCGGGGGTGTAGGCTCGGGTCATAACAAATATGCTATTAGAGCACAAGATGTTGGCATGGTTTTTAGAATGATGTGTCACAAGTCACGTCTAGTAGATTCTTGTTCATGAGTGTGAAGCGCACCATATTTTTTGAATGAGAGGCTATAAGATGTTAGGAAACTACACTTCTTTCATTACTCTTAAGTCGTTCCATAGAGTTTAGCTCTATAAAGTACCTTTCCTAACCCTTCTCTTGTGTTTTCAAGAAATGAATACACGAAAGGCAAATGCTAGAAGGGTGGAAGAGGAGAATGTGAACCAAGGAGTTCCTCAAGGTCCTCATGTTCCTCAAGGCAATCAAGTTTCGATTAACCCTTCGGTAATGTCTGATGAAAAAGTTAGGTCGGATCTTCTAATGATGGCTCAAGCCATAAGTACTCAAGCCCGAGGTATGACGGCCCAAGCCAATAGGGGTGTTGAGACTCGTGTGAACCCTATGTATGCTCAATCTTTAGTTTCGAATCCGAGGGATGAGATGAGTAGATTTGTGATGAGTGTGTCAGACTTAGTTGAGGAAGAATGTTGTACAACAATTCTCCATGATGACATGAATATCTCTAGGCTTATGGTGTATGCTCAACAAATTGAGGAGTCTAAAATTAAGAAAAAGAATAGGGAGATGAAGAGATCTAGGTCCAATGAACAAGGTCAACCATGGTTCAAAAAGATATCTTCCAACCAAGATTCTTCAAGCACTCCTAGGGTTAACCAAGAGAAATGTAGTGGACCTCCATTGCCTAAACCTACTTGCACCAATTGTGGAAAGAAGCATTACGGGAAGTGCAATGGGTGTTATGGTTGTGGAAAGAGTGATCATCAATTAAAAGATTGCCTTACACTTATGACCAAATGAAGGGAATCCAAGCAAGCTTCTTTTAATGGTACGGATCATATTCCTCGAAATTATGGTCGTTTCTATGCACTCCTGCCTAGAGAGGACAAAGGAGACCTTCCGGTTGAAGGGACCAGTATGTTGATAGTTTCTCAAAGTTGTGATGATTTGTTAAGGTCCCTATGATATTTTTATGTTATCCTTAGTATGGGTTTACTCCGAAGGGGCAGATGGTATGTATTGATTAGTAAGGTTGTTGAGAGTTCTGATATCATTATCACTTTCTTCTATTCCTATTCAAGTTTGAGACTAAGAGTTCCTTGCGGCTTGTTTCATGTTTTGAATTCATGTGTGATTATGTGTATCCATGGACTCCTTATGTTATGCATGTTCTTGATGAATTCATGTTTGATGATAAAATTATTTTTTATGATTTGTAATCCTCATGTTGATGTGCATTTAGTATGAGTTGCCTATATGCTTCATGAGATGAATTGTTGAACATGCTTAAATGTTATTTAAAAACTAATTGCATAATTTTCTTCATAATGTTATAACGAGTGTTGAAAATCTTTGAATTGGAGCAACGTCGCGTGACTAAATTAAAAAGAATTAGTTAAAAATATTTTAAAAGAATAAAAGAGGTAAAAGGGAAAAAAGATTAAAGGGAGTCGCCACCTAATTTTTAGGAAAACTAGGAAACCAATTAACAAATTAACTTAAAAGAAATATCTACGAAACCAATTTGATTCTAGGTAAGGGGTTCAAGTTATTTCGAAGGGAAGGGGTTAGGCATCCTTCGAAATCCACAACTATGGTTCCCGACTGAGTTCACTTTTTTCAAATTAAGGAGAATAAAATAATATACACCTATAATAACACATGTAATATAAACATGTAATAAAACAAAACAAACTATATAAGAAACGGCCTATGGTTTGCCTAACGTTGATATATACAATATAATGTATGAAAAGTATGATTCGAATCTTAATTCGAATAATTTTAATGGGAAGCACCTCTTTCTACCTATAAAGACACTTAGTAAAAGTGTTAGTAATACATAAATATGAGTAAAAATGAATAAATCAAATAATAACTTAAAAATAAAAAAACATCTTATTAACATGAAGGCCTTGGAAATCGAAGGTAATTTCTTCATCGGCCAATTTTAATAAGTAATGTATAT
This sequence comes from Solanum sitiens, assembly GCA_016801875.1. Lineage (NCBI taxonomy): Eukaryota > Viridiplantae > Streptophyta > Magnoliopsida > Solanales > Solanaceae > Solanum > Solanum sitiens. The sequence continues at coordinate 224,398 of JABWTJ010000116.1, forward strand.
GTACTTAAACTAAAATTCCGTCTTTTAAAATGGGGAGGCCTCCAAAATCGATGAAGAGTTTTTTCATTGGCCAATTTAGCTTAGCATCTATTCAATATTGAATAGAGATAACAATAAAAGATAAAATTTATCTAAAAGTAACACAAAAATAACAAACCAAAATATGTTGGAAACAAAAGTATACATAAAGAAAATGTCACTCTAACATGATAACAACATCAAACTCCATAAAAGTTATATCAAACGTCTATAAATAGTTAAATTAATAAAATAACAACCAAAATGACAAACAAAATATTGAATAAATAAAAAATAAATAATGTAACTTAAATGAATTAAACAAACAAACACAATAGTAAAAAAAACAATGTTTATTACGCCTGCCATAATCGTAAATAATTAATAAAATACTACTAACTAATTGCAGCAAAAAATAAAACAAGAATAACCCAATAATAATAAAATGAAATTAAAAAACAAACAAGAACTTAACAAATATAATGAATGTGAAAGTGGTGAAGCAAATACTAACAAAGAAAACATTTATCAAAAAGCAGTAACAATAAGAACCTGAAAAATAGACAAGAAAAACACATAAAGAAAATATAAAATTAAAAGGGGTCACCGGAGGTTGTTTTCCGGTTGGATCTGTTGTGGCTTGTACAACTCGCCGAAGAAGAAACGGAGCAGCAACAACAGGGTGGGCTTCGGCTCGCTCAAACTCATCGATATTGAGCCGAAACACCTGAAAACAAAAAGAAAATTGTGAATAGGGAAGAGAAGGGAACTGATTCGTTTAGCTCCGGTTCATTGGAGCTTTGAGCTCCTCGCCGGATTTGTTGCTGGTGAGTCGCGAGTTTAACTCACTTTAACTTGGAAAAGAGTAAAAATGTGGTGTGGGTTTTCTTTGGTGGTTTAACTTCTGGTTGCTGGAGAACAAATTGATTGTGATGGAGATGGTTGTTCCTCAACGTGAGAGAGGTAGCGGGTCGTTTCTGATTAGGGAATGGTTGGAGAAGAAGATCAAAACGGGTTCTTTAGGTTGAGGTTCGGGATCTATTTTTTGAGGACTGGTTTTTGATGGCGATTTGGTGAAGGAAAGGGACGTGTTTCTGGCGATTGATTGGGTTGGAGAAGAAGGAAAATAGTGGTGTTTGGATGGCGGATACCGGATGCTGGCCTGGGGCCTGGAGCTGATTTCTGGTTATTATTGGTTGTCATCTGGAGGTGTTTTCGGGTGGTTTGGAGCTTCACTGGAAAACGTGGGTTGTTCTAGCTAATTTTTTTTGGTGGTGGACCAGATGAAAAATATAAAAATCTGAAAATACATAATTTTTTACCACTCCTTAAACCTAATAAGCAAATCTTTCTTTAAATAAGAATTTTTTAAAAATTGGGCCTAAGTTATGGGCTTGAGATCGTTGCCCAGAAAATTGTTAGATTGATAAAATATCTGTATATGCACATTGTATTCGAATTTGAATGAATTTTAAGACTGCGCAAAATATCAAAATTAATATTAACAATGTAACAAATAAAATGAATATTATAAAAAAAACGTAATAAACGTAACAATGACATGTAAAAAATATAATTTAACAGAAATAATAATTTTATAAAAAATGAACAAATATTTGAACGTCTAGCTATGACAAGATAATGTAAACAGAACAATCGATAAAAATTCTAATACTTTGAGAAAAAGGATGATTATCAACAAATTGCATTAAAATGTCAAAACACGTATTTTGAACTATTTAAAATAAAATACTCAAAAAGTATTAATTTTAAAACTATCAGACCAAAATTTGGTGTCAACAACTTGCCCCTTTGTTTGATTAGGATCGATGAAAGAGATCCTGGTCAAACAAAGCTGACGAACCCAAATTTGGTTTGATAAACTTTGAACAAAACAATTGAGACGTTAGTAGAGCTTTTGAGCAAGACTCTACGTTCATCGATTGGGCTGAAAATAATAAACAAATGACAGAGATTGATTGTAAACTGAGAAAATTCACATACCTTGGATGTTACTTGCAAAATTGCACAATGAAGGTGGTGTACATTTTTTGGAAGGATGATGATGTGAATAACATGTCACTTTGAGCGAGGTGACAACCCAGCGCGTCTCCTTGAAAGGAGTATGACCCAATCTGAACATAATATGCCACTTTGAACGAGATTAAAACCCAACGTGTCTTTTTGAAAGGCGGACGACCCAACTTGAACTTAACATATCACATTGAACGAGGTGACAACCCAAATTGTCTCTTTGAAAGGGGGACGACACAACTTGAACTTAACATGCCATTTGAAGGGAGATGACAACCCAATCTTGAATATAACATGTCACTTTGTACGAGGTGACAACCCAATGTGTCTCTATGAAAGGCACACGCCCCAATATGAATATAGCATGTTGTAACACTTTGAAAATCCAAGACTTGTCTTAAAGCCTAACACTGGTGTCTTGAGGTCTAGGCACTGTTTTTAGGACTATTATAATGAATTAATGTCATTTAGGAAGTTAGAAAACCAAAACGTCTAAGAACGTCCATGACGTTTGGAAATTTGATTCAAGGACGTACTAGCATGCCTTAGCCTATTTGACTAGCTTTTAGGAGTCGGAAATTCATGAAATTAGGTGAAAGGGTGTATAACATGTGTTTAAGATGATTCTTGGTTGAAACGTCCGGGTACGACTTCCCAAGGACCAACCAAGGGTCATTGTGGAGGAACCTAGCACGTAGGAGGCAACACTGCCTAGGCAGTGTGCAACCACGGAAGACAAACGACGACTCGTGTGTGGATAAACGGAGCGTCGATACCAACCGTCATCCAACACTTATCCTAATGGATGGATCCCTCTCCTACACAAGTCTCTGACCAAAACGACGAGTGTGCAGGATGTAGGGGTGGCAAGTCATCGACTCACAGACGGCCTGTCGTTCGGTGTCTCGTTTGTGAGGGTCCATTTTCCTGAACGTTTTAAGTTAGTCCTAGATAATTAATTAAGTGGTTTGGTGGTTAGTTAGGGGTTTAAGGGACTATAATTAAGTTAGTTAACTCCCCATATAAAGACCCCAACCCTCATTAGTCTAAACACAACTCACAAAATAAATCCTCTTCCTTCTCTCTTCTTTCTCTCTCTATTGGAAGACACCATTGATGAACAAGCTAGGGAAGGGTTTTGGGCACTATTAAGGGGCGATTTCACCATAAACACTTCATAAAACGTTAAGGTATGATATCTATTCACCTTTGAGACTTCTTTCCTCAAAGGGTTCCTCCAAAGTATTTCTAAAAGTTTAGTTTTCAAGTGGGTTTCATCTAATCTCGAATTTGATGTTATGAACTAAGTTGTTTATGATTCCTTTAGGATATAATGAATATATTAACATGTATTTTAACTTTATTATGGTAATTCATGATGGTTTGGTCAAAATTGTAAAACATGATCCTCAACCCTTAACCCTAGGTTTGATCTTGATATGAATTAGGTTGTGATTGGTTCAATTGACTTTGTTATTGGATGAATTGCTATTAGATGATATTGTTACACTAATCATGAACAAATTAGGATGTTTGTAGTCTTTCATGTTAGTTCTTGAGAAGTGATCTAGGTTATGATGAATTGACCTAATCTTAAGCTTTGATCTAGTATCAAATTGTGATGTAGTGATTCTTTTAGCCATGTGATCATGTTGGTTATTGAATTATGATGATTTTATCACCTAATTGAGTTGAAATAAGGTTTGATTGTAAGACCTTGATGATGAATTATGAAGAAGACTTGGTAAGTCTTATGATCCCTATTCTTTACTCCACTTTGTGGTTAATTGTGATTAAGCCATGATGCTATGATGGAGTATGCTTTATATTAAGATTGATAGGGTGGTATGATGATGAATTGAAATGTCTTGACTATGATGTTGAGGTTGAATAATATGTGAATGTCATAAGGATGGTGATGTTTACCAATGTACCTTAATATGAAGTACTATGAAATGTGTTAACCTCACTTATATGAATTGTGATGAAAGGACTAAACTCATGCAATTCTTATTGAGCTATGATGATGATGAATATACAAGGGCTAAACCCTATGAAATAAACTATTTATGATTGATAAATAAGGATTCTAAATACATTTCAATAAAGGGACCTAGCTTAGCACCGAGTGATCTTGTATGTGAGGGAGTGACACTTTCCCAAGTAGGGAAGGTAGGGTTCACTACGGTCCTCACGGGGTGGATAGCCTCATAACCCAAAGAGGGTGTAGAGTGATATTTCCATGATTTCCCCCAAGTTCCATAAACTATGTTGCCACCATAAGATACTAGTTAGTGGATCCACCTAGATGCTATGTTTATATTAGGTTTTACCTTGGCCGGTAGACCACCTTCCATCGGTGTAAGGTTTTATGACACCGGATTCCACACTTAGCTCGTGTGGTCTATGTCGGTTATTGCAAGTTGTTTCCTAAACTAAAATGAAGTAATGAAGTATAAACTAACTAAGGTGACTTGATAGGCTTGACTTAGCCTAGGTAGGGTTATGGGACTCTACCTATGTCTTGCACTAGTTTGCCTTGATGGAAGCTTTAGGAAGTTGATATTATATACGTATATGCTAATGATGTAAATGATGATAGTATATTAACTTTACATGTAAATGATGATAGTATATTAACTTTACATGTAAATGATATCATGTGATGATGATTATTCTTATGAACATGTATTTGGTTTATATTGTTAGGGTATGATGTTATGAATCCTTAAGTTATATTATGTAAAGTTGGGCATTTTTTATGGATTCTTATTGAGTTACTTGATTGAGTAAGGTTATGGGGCTTTGCTTGGTTATTGCACTTGTTGACTTGATAGGGATTCATTAGTAATTGTCTTGCCTATTATGCTATGATAAACTCTTATTCATGCTTGTGATGTTATTCCTTGAGGATAAAGTTATAGTAGATAATGGGTTCAAGTACGTTTATATGCATAGTCTTGTTGCTTGGTATGGTTTGCTTGGCTATGCATAAGACTTTAAAAAGATAAAATGACATGATTTAACGAAATATCCTTTTTAGCATGTTTTGATCTTATATATGCATATGGTCTCATACATAGTACAAGTGGCGTACTAACCCCATTTTCTCCCCTTTCCCAAACATTTTAGGTTCCGTTCGTTGAAGTCTCTTTTGAGACGACGTTGAAGAAGACTTGGATATTCTTTACCATCCAAGTGGGTAGGTCCTCACTTTCCGAGGGCGATGCCAATATCTAGCTTATGGAGTTGTTTAGTTCTAAAGACTATTATGTTGCTTCTATTTTCATTTGAGTACGATTTGTATAAGCTTATATGTGGCTTCTTTACATTGATGTAGGGCTATGCCCAAATTGTTATGATTGTTTTAGATGGTTATGAGATGAGACAATTTTTGACACTATGTTCTATCTTCTATATATATGTATGTGCAATAAAAGTAGAAGACTATGTAATCTTCTTATATGAAGGGTCTATGTATACTCGATACGATTATATATTATCTGTATGTAGAGGTCTATGTAAACCTCAATGTAGAAGTAGTAAAAGTTTTAATTCTTCCGTATTTTCGACCTATGAATGTAATGATGTAAGACTAAGAGGCTAGTCTTAGTCCTCAAAGAGGACAACAACGTCGGTTAAGTCTAGGGGGTAAACCCGGATATGACACATGTCACTTTGAACGAGGTGAGAATCCAACTTGTCTCTTTGAAAGCGGACGACCCAACTTGAACGTAGAATGCCATTTGAAGAGAGATGACAACCCAACTTGTCTCTTTGAAAGGAGGATGACCCACCTTGGATGTAATATGTCACTTTGAACTAGGTGACAACCTATCGTGTCTCTTTGAAAGGTGGACGGCCTAATTTGAATTTAACATGTCACTTTGAACGAGGTGACAACCCAACTTGTCTCTTTGAAAGGCGGACGACCCAACTTGAACTTAACATGTCACTTTGAACGAGGTGACAACCCAACGTGTCTCTTCAAAAGGCGGACGACCCAATTTGAATATAACATGTCACTTTGAACGAGATGACAACCCAACGTTTCTCTTTGAAAGGCGAACGACCCAACTTGAATATAACATGTCACTTTGAACGAGATGACAACCCAATGTGTCTCTTTGAAAGGCGGACAACCCAACTTGAACATAACATTAATGGCATATCACAAAATATACAATATTCATGTTAGTAGCAAATATAACATAAAATATGTAACCATGGCATCACACAAACAAGGTATTAACCAATGCAACAATTCAAACTTAATAACAAAATGTCAATTTGAAACGGAATAATCAAAATAATAGTGTCATATTGAACGACATGACAAACTAATATGAAAGAATCATTTTATTTGAGGTAAAAATATATTAAATTTTTGAAAGATATCATTTTGAAAGGTATGACGACCTAAATTTAAAAAGATGTCATTTTGAGGGATATGACTACCCAAATTAAAAAGATGTCATTTTGAAGGATATGACGACCCAAAAATGAAAAGATGAGATTTTGAAGGATATGAAGACCAAATTAAAAAGATATCATTTTGAAGGATATGACGACCCAAAATTGAAAAGATGTCATTTTGAAAGATATGACGATCCAAAGTAAAAAGATGTCATTTTGAAGGATATGACGACCCAAAAATATGATTTTAACTATGAAATGATCCACAAAGTTACTTTGGACAAATATCAACAATAAAATGGTCTATAAAGTTGATTTGGAAAAATATGGGGCATGAATTTAAAATGATGTCAGTTTGAAAAGTATGACGATCCAAATTTAAAAGATGTCATTTTGAAGGGTATGACTACCCAAAAATAAAAAGATGTCATTTTGAAGTGTATGACTACCAAAAATGTAATTTGAACTTTGAAATGGTCCACAAAGTTATTTGGACAAATATGATGACAAAAATTTAAAATTAGGTCAGTTTGAAGGGTACGACGACCGAAAAATAAAAAGGTGTCAGTTTGAAGGGTATGACTACCCAAAAATACAATTTGAACTTTGAAACGGCTACAAAGTTATTTAGACAAACATCAACAATGAAACAGTCCACAAAGTTGGTATGGACAAGTATTGAAAAGTGAGTTTCGACCCATTTTTATTTTTTAAACAATGAAACATATTTTAACTTGATTAGCACCAACAATAGTATTGTACAAAAACTTCTCACAATTCTTTATCTTTCAACTGAGGTTGATTTCGAGGCAAATCTTATGGATTCAAGTGGCACCTCAAATGTACTTAAGTAACGACAAAATTTGTCCATCTTGCTACAAACAAAAGCTTTGAACTAGACCTAAAATCATGCTTCAAGTGCCCTCACTAAAAAGAAAGTCCCAATTTGCACACATTTAAAGTATTTTGATTTGGGAACATCTCGAAAAGCACACTCACACTCAGAAAAGAAAATGTTCAACACATGCAATTGTGATACCATAGGCTTGGACTTCATGTAAATCTCCACTAATGTGAGAATATTTGAAATGAAATCATGTAGGGCTTGTTACTGGCTTGTAATGTAGGTTTAGGAACGGGTAGGATAGTCATTTGGGATAAAAGTGACTAAATCTTCTTGAGCATTGCACTAAATTGATGCTTTGAACATTTGTTACGCTTTTAGCATTTGATTCTCTTTATTGTCCCTTCTCTTTGCACTTTTTGACTTCTTTTGAAGCTTTGCTTGTCTGAGCTTTTCCCCATCTCATCATCTTTTGAATTTTCTCCTGATTGTTTGGAGTAATCTTTTCTCTTTTGTTGAAATTTTGCTTGCTTGAACTTGTGGGGAAATTTTGAACTTTTTCTTCTTTCTTTGAAGTCATTTTTGTATTCTTGACTTTCAGGAACCTTGATAACTTTTGTCTTTGACAAATTTAAACTTTAAATCTTCGTTTGTAACTTGAACGTCTTTAGTGCGCTCAAGAAAGTCAGGCCAAAAGAGGAATAATGTGTATAAGCTAAAAATGTGGTTATTAAAAAAAAGGCTTAAGGCTCAAAGTGGGACATACTAAGGGTTGATGTTACTTGGTAGGTTTTGAAAGTCTCAAATGGGTCAAAAAGGCCTACTATCATTTTTCGAATCAAACATTATTCAAAATTTCGCCTCAATAACATTTAGGCCAAGTTCTAGATCAACAATGCAAAATAATTGAATTTAATTCAAAACATACCATACAATGCACATGAAACAATGAATCTGGTTTTGTTCTTATCTTGAATTTATAAAAAAGAATATTTTCAACTGCAACAAAAGTGTGAATGAAAGGTACGAAATGAATCTATGGTTTAACAAGAAATAAATCTTCTCTATTGTAAAAGTTATTATTCACATCCACATTTGAACTGTGTTGGCACCAACCAAGTCAAAAAATGATTTCAAAAATATAAAAATTATAAGAATAAAAAATAAAAAATCTTTTGAATACTAAATACCGAACCCTGAAAGGGCTGCCTACGTATCTCATTGATGAGAATCAGGTTTGTGTAGTTCGTTCAGATATCACATAAAACATATATTTGAACAAATATATTTTTGAATGAAAAACCAATGAGCCACATTGAAAGGCGGACAACCAAATTTAACAAAAAATATTTTGGAAAAATTATCAAAGTAGTCACAATTCCTAACTTAATTAGTAAAAATATCTACATTTTAAAATAATTATTTAAATTGTCAAAATGTCAATATTTTAAAAAATAAATTGTATCCAAATATTTTTATTTGTCTTTCCTTTTATTTCTCAAAATAGTCCAAAATACATTCACTACCCATTTAGACTTCTTTCTAGATTTTAATACCATTAAATTTATTTTTATTTTTCATCTTCCATGTTTTCAAATTTTTTTCTCTTTCATCAAATTTTCACCATTATTCTCTCCTTCAATGTTGAAGAAGAACTAATTATTCAAGTTCATACCAATTTGTTTAGATCTATCAAAATTCAATAAATCTCTCCATCGATAAAGGTATGTTCGAAGTCATCATTTATTTTGCGAGATTTTATGAGATTTTGTTTTTAAAATCATAAATTATGTTGAATTTTGGATTGTATGTAGTACGGATTTTCCGTCATTTTCTGATTTTTATGTGAGTTTGTTAACATACTTATCAAATATTTATGCATCTAAGATTTTTAGTATTTTAAACACTATTTTTCGATTTTTTGTGATTTTGTTTTCGTGCTGGAGATTTAGTAGATTGTAATTTGTACTAATCTATTGTTAGCATTCATACATAATGTATTATTCGATTTTTTTTTATATATTTATATCTAATAATTTTGAAATTTGCTTACAGGGTTACTAAAACAAAAGTGAACACAAATTCAGATATGGGTTTGGTGAAAAAATCGCGAAAAAAAGAGTATAGAAGACGAATAATTAAGAGAGAATCAGAGAAGAATGTTGCAAAGTTGTATTCATACCAAAATAATATTCATATTAATTATTGTTTGTCAATTGTTTTTCTTTTACTCATCAATTATATTTTTACTAAGAATATTGTATTTCTTTTTTAATCTGTAGTCATTACTAAGAATATTGTATTTCTTTTTTAGTCATATGTATGTCAAATGAAATGTATTTATTAAGCATAGATGTATCATATTTTTAACAGTCAATTTGTATTTATTTTTAGAATATTGTATCCTTCCTCAACGGATTATATTATTTTCAATATGTATGCTTTTTGTTTTCCAAAATCTTGTATCCTATTTCTTTCATAGTTAATTTGTATTTATTTTTTTAGAATATTGTATCATTTTTCAACAGATTGTATTATTCCATCATGTATTCTATTTTTTTTCGAAATCTTGTATTCTTTCGTAAATCATACTCATATATAATGATTAGATTATATTAAGATACAATAAGTAATATTTTTGTAATACAAATAAAAGAAATATATATTTGACAATCATGTAATACAAATTTAATCACTAAAATACAATTTGTAGTTTTCAGTATGAAAATAAAAATTAATTTAATTTGAATGGTAAAGTGAACACATAAAATGTAAAAATTATATTGGTATACAGTTATAATGAAAACATAATAAAAAGGAAAGCTGATTCAATCGAATGAAAAAGGAAATTTTCAAGAAATTGTGACTGATGATAATTTTTAGTGATATTTTCCTTTTAAAAAAAATATTATCTCCCTTGATTTTCTCCTTTCTAAATAATTGTAATCTTGAAAATCAAGCAAATAAAAAATTCATAAATCAAATACATAACAAATTAAAATATTGACATTTTAGATAAATATTGAAAGTGTGACTAAGGAAACCTATTAAATGTCAAAATATTGACATTTTAAAAATTTTCCCAAATATTTTTAGTTATTTGAAGAGAACTTAACAAGAATGAAGAAATCAGTGAGTCACATTCAAGGGCGGACCACCCAAATTTAACAAAAAAGTAACAAAATAAAAATAAGACATTAATGAGTCACATTAAAGGGAGGACTACCCAAACTTGACAAAAAAAATATTTTTTATCAATTAAATAAAAAATAACAAAAGTAAAAAAATGAAAGAGTCACATTGAAGGGCGGACAACCCACTTCAAAAAAGTGTCAATTAAAACAATATTTTAGTGGCATATAATATAAATAAAAATCAAAGATATACAATGAAAATGACATCATGTACAAAAAATTAATGCGAAATATACAAACCAACTCGGAGTGAAGCCTCATAAATTCTGGAGTCTGTGTAAACTTTGGTGAAATTTTGAGGGCATTCCTAAAAAGTTTTGCCCCTGTTTTAGCTTTAACAACCTCCGGTATTCAATATTGTAGCAATTGTCTCATTTGTAAAATTTTTGGAGTACTCCTCAAATTTTTTTCCCCAGTTTCTCCCTTAAAATTTTGGAAAGCTTAGGGGGAATATGACCGAGCCCGTATGGCGCCTACGTATCACGTTGAAGCAGGAATTAGGTCAGACGTAGTTCCAACATATTTTAACTTGAATGGACAATAAACTGAGGTTATGAATATTCCTTAATTAGTTGACCAAGAGTGGTTTTGAAAGATCGGGAACCCAAGTGGACAACTTAGGCTGGAACTCACGACAACCATTGAATGCATGACGATCCAATAAATTGCCGATCATTCTGAAAAAAGGTTAAGCATAGAAAAGTTTAGTTGTGGTTCCGCGAAACGGTTCTTTAATATACTGTATTTATGTAAGAATATGTCTTGAATACAACAACAAAGTACAACAAGTAATGAATAAATAATGAGTAGAATATGCAAATTATCAACAAAATATACAATATAAAATGAATGAAACAATAAAAGAATAATCTCCTCAATTTGAAAAAATGAACTCAAAATGGTTAGAACATCTATATCCCCAGCGGAATCGCCATTCTGTTGACATCCTTTGAATTAGAGCAACGTCGCGGTGACTCAATTAAAAAAGTATTAGTTAAAAAGATTTAAAAAGAAGAAAAGAGGTAAAAGGGAAAATGGATTAAAGGGAGTCGCCACCTAATTTTTAGGAAAACTAGGAAACCAATTAACAAATTAACTTTAAAAAAATATCTACGAAACCAATTTGATTCTAGGTAAGGGGTTCAAGTTATTTCGAAGGGAAGGGGTTAGGCATCCTTCGAAATCCACAGCTATGTTCCCGAGTGAGTTCATTTTTTTCAAATTAAATAGAATAAAATAATATACACGTATAATAACACATGTAATATAAATAAGTATAAAACAAAACAAACTATATATAAACGACCTAAGGTTTGTCTAACGTCGGTATATACAAAATAATGTATAAAAAGTATGATTCAAATCTTAATTTGAATAATTTCAATGGGAAGCACCTCCTGGTACCTGTAAAGACACTTAGTAAAAATGTTAGTAATAAATAAATATGAGTAAAAATGAATAAATCAAATAATAACTTAATAAAAATCCTTCTTATTAACATGGACGCCTTGGAAATCGACGTTAATTTCTTCATCGGCTAATTTTAACAAGTAATGTATATGAACTTACACTAAATTTCCGTCATTTAAAATGGGGAGGCCTCCAAAGCCGATGGAGAGTTTTTTCATTGGTCAGTTTAGCTTTGCATCTACTCAACATTGAATAGAGATAACAATAAAAGATAAAATTTATCTAAAAGTAACACAAAAATAACGAACCAAAATATGCTGGAAACTAAAGTATATATATAAAAAATGTCACTCTAACATGATAACAATATCAAACTCCATAAAAGTTGTATCAAACGTCTATAAATAGTTAAATTAATAAAATGACAAACACAATATTGAATAAATAAAAAATAAATAATGTAACTTAAATGAATTAAACAAACAAACATAATAGTAAAACAAACAATGTTTATTACGCCTGCCATAATCGTAAATAATTAATAAAATACTACTAACTAATTGCAGCAAAATAAAACAAGAATAACCAACAATAATAAAATGAAATAAAAAAACAAACAAGAACTTAACAAATATAATGAATGTGAAAGTGGTGAAGCAAATACTAACAAAGAAAACATTTATCAAAAAGCAGTAACAATAAGAACCTAAAAAATAGACAAGAAAAACACATAAAGAAAATATAAAATTAAAAGGGGTCACCGGAGGTTGTTTTCCGGTTGAATCTGGTTGTGGTTTGTACAGCTCGCCGGAGAAGAAACGGAGCAGCAGCAACAGGGTGGGCTTCGGCTCGCTCAAACTCATCGATATTAAGCCGAAACACCTGAAAACAAAAAGAAAATTGTGAACAGGGAAGAGAAGGGAACTGATTCGTTTAGCTCCGGTTCGTCGGAGCTTTGAGCTCCTCGCCGGATTTGTAGCTGGTGAGTCGCGAGTTTAACTCGCTTTAACTTGGAAAAGAGGAAAAATGGGGTGTGAGTTTTCTTTGGTGGTTTAACTTCTGGTTACTGGACAACAAATGGATTGTGATGGAGATGGTTGTTCCTCAACGTGAGAGAGGTAGCGGGTTATTTCTCATTAGGGAATGGTTGGAGAAGAAGATTAAAATGGGTTCTTTTGGTTGGGGTTCTGGGTCTGTTGTTTGAGGACTGGTTTTTGATGGCGATTTGGCGAAGGTATGGGATGGGTTTATGGCCACTGATTGGGTTGGAGAAGAAGGAAAATAGTGGTGTTTGGATGGCGGATTACCGGATGCTGGTCTGGGGCTTGGAGCTGATATATGGTTATTAATGTTTGTCGTCTGGAGGTGTTTTCGGGTGGTTTGGAGCTTCACCGGAAAACATGGGTTGTTCTAGCTAATTTTATGGTGGTGGTGGACCAGATAAAAAATATAAAATATGAAAATACATAATTTTTTACCACTCCTTTAACCTAATGGACAAATCTTTCTTTTAAATAGGAATTGTTAAAAAAATGGGCCTAAGTTATGGGCTTGAGATAGTGGCCTAAAAAATTGTTAGATTGATAAAATATTTGTGTATGCACATTGTATTCGAATTTGAATGAACTTTTAGACTGTGTAAAATATCAAAATGAATATTAACAATGTAACAAATAAAAGGAATATTATAAAAAAACGTAATAAACGTAACAATGACATGTAAAAACTATAATTTTACAGAAATAATGATTTTATAAAATATGAACAAATATTTGAATGTCTGGCTGTGACAAGATAATGTAAACAGAACAGCCGATTAAATTCCTAATACTTTGAGAAAAAGGATAATTATCAACAAATTAGTTGGGACATCATCCCATACGGGCTCGAGAAATAAAGGTCCGAGTCCCAGCAAAGCCTCAGCATGTTCATTTAGGGGGTACTACTTTGCAATTTTGTCAAGCTTCTGCTGAGAGTAAGCTCGACATCCGTTTATATGCTGCAACATTTACAATTCAAACATGTGCGTCATGGTCATATGATCCATCCTACTTCGCTCAACGGTGGTGAGGGTGGGTCCATGTATTTCTTTCGTGCCTTTTTTCTTGGTGACATATAGAGGTGTGGTGAACAAGGGTACCATGTAGTCCACACTCTCCTTTGGAACTCCATCTTGCCTTCACAAAGTAGTGATTCGTCCCCTCAAAGCATACCTTTGACATCAATGTACTCTAACCTTGCGCATGACTGATTTTAGCACCGCTCCTACATTGATGGATATGTCCTTCATTAGCGCATATACCAAGCATACTCAGTCTGTCGTCACCTCGGCAAAATGCAGCCTTAGTATGAGACAACTCATGATAATTTTTAACCACACTCGGGCTTTTCTATTCATGTGAGCATAAGGATATGACTAGATCTACGGTGGACATGCCGAATCCATTTTGCACTGGACTGTGTCCCACACAAAGCATGTAGAATCTGATGATATAGAGGAATAGTATTGATCCCCATGAGAACATCAAAAGGGGCATCAACAGTCCCCAATATTTGATTTATGGTTGAAGGTGTCAGAGGGACCTCCATGCCCCGCACAATTGCAATGTTAGAACAAGAATCGGGTTTCCAATTTGAATAGAATTTCGCACCACACTAACATTGCACTCTGATGGATCATAAAAGATGAAGTCCATATGCAACTCTTGTAGGAGACGCATAATGCGTGGAAACTCCCTCTCTAAATGACTTCATCAAGTATCACATCCGAGAAGTACTTGGCTTCGGTGTGTGATATATACCACTTCTTGCCCTCAGATGTGACTGCTTTGGCCCTATATCGTTGAGTCTGTCCTCTTGGGATTGAGGGTGTTGGGGGAATGATTGTTTCCGTCATTACTCTCTTACGGCTGCTAGACGCCACTGCTTTGCTCGACCTCTGTGAGCTAGACATGTTATCCTACAATCAGACAAATATCAAATCATATCAGTTGAGGATACTCAATAATGGAGGGCCACACTACACTTACTTTCTTCACAAACAGTACGCTACTCAGACTTCCCAGTGTTATTTTCAGTATATGATTCACACAATTCGCCCCATTCTAAGCATACAAACCCATACTATTTTGATTCTACTAAAGAATTCAAACTAGCAAACATCCTTCTCCTTCATTCACTTTCTTCAGTACCTAGTTTCTACTCAAGACTTCACAAACCCCAATTGTTAATTTACCCATACAAAGTCTTATTTGCTATAAGCAACCAAATAGATTCCGACAAATTTTACCACCATGAATAGCAATAAACATGTAGAAAACCACAAAGAACAACAATTTCAACATACTAAAGCAACTCACCCATCCCCCACATGAATACTATCCCTATCTTTAATAAATCATCCCAAATAAAGAAATAAAAGAGTCTGATACATATCTTGCGTGCTTAGACCCACAAAAATTGATGAACTTGGCGAGAAACTCCAACTTCGTGACACAGAGTAGTTCTTGGAAGAATTTAGGGTTGAAGGGGAAAGGAGAAGAAAGAAATTTAGAAGAGAAAATGGGTTGTAAGGGATGGATTTGGGGATTAAAAGGAAATGCGGGTCGGGTTTCTACCCAATTAGATGGGTAAAACCCAAATTTTAATTTAAAAAGTTGGGAAAACTTACCAGGTCCGCAACGTGGAGTTGTCGCGTACATGCCTTGAATATTTTTATTCGCCACATGAAAGAACTCAAGCGTAGTGGGAATAAGTACGCAATGCGGTGAGCTAGCGGAATCCACTGTTATCCCTCATAACTTTCATAATTCGCAGCCACAAGTCCGCGATGCGGAGCTATCGCGAACATGACTTTGGGAATTTCCATTTTTGCTTTCAGCTCTTGTCTTGCAGAAACAAGTCTGCACGCAGTGAGGTTGCAGACTCCACTATTTCCTCGCCCAAAATGTTAAGTTCTAGTTAGGTTGTCCGCCTTTCAAAGATATACGTTGGGTTGTCATCTCTTTCAAAGTGACATATTATATTCAAGTTGAGTCGTCTGCCTTTCAAAGAGACACGTTAGGTTGTCACCTCGTTAAAAGTGACATGTTATATTCAAGTTGGGTTTTCCACCTTTCAAAGAGACACGTTGGGTTGTCACCTCATTCAAAGTGACATGTTATGTTCAAGTTGGGTCATCCACCTTTCAAAGAGACACGTTGGGTTATCACCTCATTCAAAATGGAAAGTTATGTTCAAATTGGGTCGTCCGCCCTTCAAAGTGACACATTGGGTTGTCACCTCATTCAAAGTGACGCGTTATGTTCAAATTTGGTCTTCTGCCTTTCAAACAGACACGTTGGGTTGTCACCTCGTTCAAAGTGACACGTTATGTTCAAATTGGTTCATCCGCCTTTCAATGAGACACATTGGATTGTCACCTTATTCAAAGTGAAATGTTATTTTCAAGTTAGGTCGTCCTCCTATCAAAGAGACACGTTAGGTTGTCACCTCGTTCAAAGTGACAAGTTATTCTTAAGTTGGGTCATCTGTCTTTGAAATAGACACATGGGTTGTCACCTCCAATCAAGTGACATGTTAAGTTCAGGTTGGGTTGTCCGCATTTCAAAGAGACACGTTGGGTTGTCATCAAGTTGGGTCGTCCGCCTTTCAAAGAGACATGTTGGGTTGTCACCTCGTTCAAAGTGACATGATATGTTCAAATTGGGTCATCCTCCTTTCGAAGAGACGCGTTGGGTTTTCACCTCATTCAAAGTCACATGTTATTCACGTCATCCTCCTTTCAAAAAGGTACATCACCTTCATTGTTCAATTTTGCAAGTAACATAGAAGGTATGTGAATGTTCTCAGTTTACAATCAATCTCTATCTTATGTTTATTATTTTCAGCCTAGTCAACGGACGTAGAGTCTTGCTCAAAAGCTCTACTAACGTCTCAATTGTTTTGTTCAAAGTTGATCAAACAAATTTAGGTTCAGCAACTTTGTTTGACCAGTATCTCTTTCATCGATCCTATTCAAACAAAGGGGCAAGTTGTTGACACCAAATTTTGGTCTGATAGTTTTTAAAATAATATTTTTTTAGTATTTTATTTTAAATATTTCAAAATATATGTTTTGCCATTTTAATGTAATTTGTTGATAATCATCATTTTTCTCAAAGTAATAAGATTTTTTATCTGTAGTTCTGTTTATATTATTTTGTCACAGCCGAACGTTCAAATATTTGTTCATTTTTTATAAAATTATTCTTTCTATTAAATTAAATTTTTACATGTCATTGTTACCTTTATTATGTTTTTTTATAATATTCATTTTTATTTGGTACATTGTTAATATTCATTTTGATATTCTTTGCAATCTAATAATTTATTCAAATTTGAATACAATTTGCATACACAGATATTTTATCAACCAATAATTTATGGGTCACGATCTGGAGCCCATAACGTAGGCTCATTTTTAACAATTTCCTATATATAACATATTTAGCTCATTAGGTTATGGTAGTGAATAAATTTTAGAATTGGAATTCAATTTTCCGAGTTATTTTACTTTTATTTACTGTTCATTGTCTTTCCAGCCAGTCACCACCCAACCCCACTGGTCATCCATCTCCATCTCTTCTCTCTTCAGTGCCACCAAAGAACCACCACAAAACCTCCATTCCCATTTTACCCAGGAAAAAAACCACCTGAAACAATCCATTTTCCTTCATCCAAACCACCCATTCCACCCTTCATCACTTCCAACATCTCAACAAGAACTCCAAAAACCCTTCCCTGTTTCTCCGACAACTAGAAAATCACCCCATGTCTTCTCTTTAACCACCAAACGACCTCTTCCAGCCACCGTAAAAAACCCATATAGGAAACCCCCTAAACCCCCACCTGCAGACAACTATACCCACAACCACTGAAAAAACTACCCAAAAAGCCATCGGAGCTCGAAGCTATGCGAAGTTCCAGCAGCCGGTGAGCAAAGAAATGCCCTCATTTTCCATATTCTCTATCACGAACTCACACCACCATACGTTCCCCTCATAGACCCAAAAATACCAACAACACCCTCACCAGAATTGAATCGAAAAACTACCCAAATATACAAAAAACCGCCCTTAAAATCCGACTAAACAACAACCCAAACCCCCCTTCATTTTTCCCATTTTTCAGGCTGCAGCTCTGATGAACTGGAGCTAAACAACCAGTCCCATTCCCCTCTCCCCCTTAACGATTTTCTTCATTTTGCAGGTGCTCCGGCAAGCCAAAGTTATACCTCGCTGTTGTTCCATTCTCTCTCTGGCGTGATTCCAACTCCGGCGAAGCTTAGGCAAACTAAAAGTCTTCAAAAACCCATCAAAGCTCCGGCAACACAACCTTGTTACAATCGAAAACCATGGCAACATACTGAAAACAACCATATTTAATACTCCTCTAAGGTGACCTTTTTCCTTTTCAAATTCGTACGTATGTGGGTGTGTATTTATTTTTGTAAATTTGTTTGATGTGATTATTGACAAATATATTATAGTTAATGTTTTTATTGGACAAAGTTGAGTGTTACATTTAGCATATATTACGTGGGACTATTCTATTTTAATTTTTAATTTGAGGGTCCCTTCATCACTCTTTACTGACTTCTGAATATTAATTTGGATATTTCAATATTATTTCACATGGATGGTGTGTAGTTTATTTTTTTCATTATTGTGGTTTCATTCTCATCACTTGTATATTTTAGCTCATTTTCATGTTATTTTCTCTTTTCGTTTGTAAGTGCTAAAATATTTCCAGAAACGCAATGTTTTTATTTTTACCATTAATACTATTATGGAGCTTTCCCCTTTAAGAGTTTGTTTTGCCATTTTTATTATTTTTGTGTTATTGTTATTATTATTAGTTCTATTATACAATGAAAAAATCTCTTCATCGATTTTGGAGGTGTAACGACTCAAAAGTACTCCCTAGAAGAAGGGAGCACCCGTAGGTCGGAACAATTGCGTACTTGACCTTTCAGAGGTCTTGTACAAGCCTTAGCTATCATTCATTACATAAGACATGAAAAGTAGTGTGGAATTAAAATTTTCACGAATAATTTAATAAAGAAACATCTTTCATAAAAGCTAAGGAATGATGTCGTCTTCACAAGCCAAATTAAAGACACAACATAAATATCTTAGGGACACATCTCTTTACATTAAATGACATACATAAAAAGTCTTAATGCTAGAATCTAAGAAATAGAACTATGCCCTCGAATAGATGAGGACATACATAGTCTTGAGAGAGTCTTTCCCAAGCTCGTCTTCTAGTCTTCAACTTGCCTCCAACCTATACTTATTAAGTATAGAAAAGTATGGGGTTAGTACAAAATAATGTACTAAGTATGACATATGCAAAAACATGTGAAAAGAGACATTTTAGTAAAATGAGCTTTCATGCTAAGTAAGTAGAACCTTCATGAATTTAGAGTTGAAATAGTATAAGAATCATCATTTATCACATAAAATAGAACTCTCATAATTTTAGGACCAAAGATCACTTTACAGTAAGCATCAAGCACATTACAGTGAAACAGTGACAACATTACACTGAACCATTCATCCCAAGCGTAGTGAACTCATTCCCATTGAGGTTTCCCTAACCAAGTTATCCTAAGACTCACTAAGTAAAGACATGAAGGGAACGCCCATACACCCCCTTCAATACACACCAAGGTGATCCTTAAGACTGCCAACCATATGCTTACCTCGCACGAGAACAAGTCCACACACTTGGCTAGACATTAGAAAAACATTCTACTTTACGGATTTCACATAGTGCCCCACTCCAAAGAGACTTGGTAAGTTACACTAAGTGCAATGTGAGAGTACCATCACATACTACCACTCCCACTTAGTGACCCTTGAGGATTCTCTTAGACTATGTACACTTCATGCATCCCTCTTAGCTTCATTAAATGAAACTTAGCCTTAACTTGATTCCTTAATATTAGACTTTAAGTAATCTAACTTCATTTGCAACACATGATTACTCACTCGTTTACTTCATATAAAACACACCAAGACTCCCCTTTAGGAAGGTCTACTTTGTGCAATGGATAAATAGAGTCTCATACCACCAACTACCCTGAGTAGTACTTTCTTTTATGAGACTTAGTTCATACACTTCATATAAAACACACCAAGACTCCCCTTTTGGAAGGTCTACTTAGTGAAATGGATAGATGATATCCTATACCACCACCAACCCTAAGAACTACATTCTTTTAAGAGACTTAGTTCTTTCATTCTTTTGTGGGGAAATAGCTTTAACCGACATAGACCATGAGAGCTAGACATGGTATCCCGATACTACCCTTATCGGATGAGGGTTCCCCACTTGCCTAGGGTGGGGTCTTTCTCTTTAGCTTTTACATGGATTTTCCAATAGCTACACCTATGTGGACGCATAGTTAAGGGATTCGGAGATCGCTACTAAGTGACTAACTCTCTACTAACAAGGAGTACTTATCTCAAGAGGTACACTGTGTACAACATATCTACTCACAATGTGCACCCACCCCTTCTTCAAATCCTCTTGGTGCTACGCATAACTACCCCACAGAGTCTTAAACATTCATTACTAAAGGTCAAGGATAACTTTTGGACACCACATGTATACTCACAATGGGTATCCATTCTCAAACCTACATTAGAAAGCTCTTGGGAGGTAGTGGGATTGCTACAAAGCAATTCATCTCAACTCACAATGATTGTTCACCCCAAAATCCCTCTTTTCATTCTCATTCTTTAACTTCATTCATTCATTCATTCATTCAAAGTGTGAGTGTGTGTGTACATGTGACCACACCTTTCACATAAATCATCACTTTCGTAACATTAGCTTCTAAACATGCTTACATCTTCATTCATCATATTTCACACAGCTTCAACATGCTTCACATAATCATATAGTTCCTTTAGACATTATCTCTAGCATACTTCACATAATCATATAGTTCCTTTAGACATTATCTCTAGCATACTTCACATAACAAGCTTTTAGCATATCAACAAGAACAACCTCATTATCATCTTACTTCACATAACAAGCTTCATAAAAGCACATCAACAAGAACAACATCATTTTCATCATACTTCACATATTATGCCTTCATGGACTCATTCATAATACACAAGTAGATTCAGATTCACATATTTCAAGTAAACACCGCCACCAAAGGTGGACCATATCACTCAAGAGCAATTCATAATAAGAGTTAAGAAAAGTAACCTACTTACCATTAATCCAAGCTTTCACCACCTAAAATCAATTCCACAATAATAATTCACAAATTAGCCCTTAGGGAAGTAGATAAGTCACACTACAAGCTTAAAGAAACTCTAACTCTAACATCATCAAATCATGTTCATTAAACCCATTTCTTAAGTCAAAAGTTGATAAAAATCAATAGAATGATTTCATTGAAGTTTTAGTATTAAAATCACCAACTAACATTAGAAATATCATATTTGAATCCTTTAAAACATTGTCATGCAAGACCATACTTAGAGTCCAAGATAGAAGAAACTAGGGTTTGAAAACCTCTTTCGAAATTCCTTAGAAAAGGCTCCTTGAATGGAAGAGAGTTCAAGGATGACTACCATACCACAATGAGAAGGAAACCCACTAATCTTTTATGAAGAAACGTCCACCAATAGCCCTTCTAGTTCTTCCTTGAGTCTTAGCTTCTATGGAGTTCTGAGAGAGTCTTTCTAGAGAGCGATTTTTTTTTGGGTTTTAGGAAATGAAGTCTAAAATTAGGTCTAAGTGTTTGAACACTCTTAATATACCTAAAATAACCTAAAAATATCAACCATGGTTCATATAAGACTTGGGGTGAATTTACCAAATACCCCAAGTCAAAACAGATTTTTGACAACTTTTGGCAGGCCAAACCACGCCCACTCACACACTGGATGTTGCCCCATCGACACCCCTTTGATGGGGTCCATCGATTGGGGATGACTTTTAAACTTGTGCAGGCTTGGATAGACTTTCAGGTGCAATCGACGTCCAAGGTCGACGGGCCATTGGTCAGGTTGACCAACGGTCCGTCCCTTGTGGCCGTTGTTGGTCATTGTTTGGCAGCCTCTTGCCAAATGAATGAGGTCCTCTTCTAGGGCCCCTCGTGTGTCCTAGGTGGGGTCGTACCTGGAATTTAAACCCCTATACCAAGTCATCTAGGTCTTAGGAACATCCCACATCAATTTCGATTAAGACGAACACGTAAAACTCACTAAAACACATCAAGACACACAAACAATTTCTAAGGCATACCTTCCGAACGTCATGGACGTTCTAGGACGTTTGACTTCCAAACGTCACCAAACTTCGCACACTGCCTAAGAAAATTAACTCATTTTAACACAAAACTAACTCTTAAAACATTTACGAAGCTCTAGTTCACCTTAGTGCATTTTAGGGTGTTACGTTCTCCCCCACTTGGAATAACATTTGTCCTCGAGTGACACTAAACACTTTAAGACCATCAAGGACTCAACTATAAGAACATAACACATTACAATCATGACCAAACATTCATATTCAAGTCACCAACTACCAAGGAGAACAATTTCACATTTTCAAACACTTTGCAACACAAGCACCTTGCACCAACTTTTACATTTCAAAATTCACCCTTATTCTTCATTTATGGCGGAACTACCTTATCCAACATTAAACATGCCTATTACCATCCTTCTTAAACACATTGAAATCATTGTTCATGAAAAATGCAATTTCTCAAATTTTGAACTTCATTATAGTGAACACAATGACCTTAACAGTGAAACATGCTAAAAAATCATTAATGCACCTTTCAAGCAATTCTAACATGAAGGAATGTCAACATGAGAGACAACATCATACTAACTTATATTATAACATGAAAACACAAATTTGAAGCAATTAAGCAACATCATTAGCTACACCTTAACAAGGTAACTGTAGGTTGACTACCAATTCTCCCAATGTAATCATGAAATCATCAAGTGCATACAAAATCTTATACCATCAAAGGCAGTCATAACATAAAGAGAAATGCAACTCAAACTAACATTCAAGACTCTTAACCATTACCAAACTACCAAAGATTTTGGTTTGAAGCTTGAATAAGGATAGAAGGAAAGATAAGGATACCAACTACCTTTCTACTCAACTCATTCTCCCCCACTTAAGGTAAAGCCATATTCAACGTTTCATTCTCCAAAGTACCACTATGCCTCTCACAAGGTAGGAACTCACACTACCCTCAACTCATGCACATCAATACTAAACATCAACCTTACAAGTCAAGCATAACACTTTCCTCTTAGGATTCAATCTTAGATAAACTCTCTTAAACATAACCACATTCAACTCTTAGGCACCTCATATCTCAACCTCATGAAATGGAAACTCCTTCTTTCACACAACATTACCACATTCTTTCAACACTCCTCAAATTTACACCTTAGTTCTTCTACTATCATTGTACACAATTCTAGGATATCTCATTTTCCACAAAGGGACTTCATTTAACCATTCTAACTCTTACTATGCTTAGAACTACACCATCATAAAATTTCACATCATAAAACTTCCAACTCATAAGTCACACATATCTATAAATGGCATCACATCATAATCCTCAAAACTAACCTTCACATTTACTATTCTAGCCACAAAACCATCATAAGCATCAAAACTCACCTTTCTCTCCCTCAAACATAGAAACATCCCCCTTTCCGAGCAATCACACCTACAAAACCACCGGACAAAAGAGAAGAAGAGAGAGATCTTATGGAGTTAAGTTTTATGGCACGATACAAGAGAAATAAAGAAAGTGAAACTCTATCGTCCTATTATCTCTCAGCCATGGATGTGTCGCGACTCACACTAATGAACAAGACTTTACTAGACGTGGTTTGTGAGACTTTAGTCCCTAAACTATTTCCCATAAACTTATGCTCTGATGCCAAATTTGTAACAACTCAAAAGTACCCCCTAGAAGAAGGGAGCACCGTAGGTCGGAATAATTGCGTACTTGACCTATCCGAGGTCTTGTACAAGCCGTAGCTATCATTCATTATATAAGACATAAAAAGTAGTGCAGAATTAAAACTTTTCACGAATAATTTAATAAAGAAACATCTTTCATAAAATCTAAGGAATGATCTCGTCTTCACAAGTCAACTTAAAGACACAATATAAATATCTTAGGGACACGACCCTTACATTAAATGAAATACATAAAAAGTCTTAATGCTAGAATCTTAGAAATAGAACTATGCCCTCGAATAGATGAGGACATACATAGTCTTAAAAAATCTTTCCCAAGTTCGTCTTCTAGTCTTCAACTTGCCTCGAACCTACATATTAAGTATAGAAAAGTATGGGGTTAGTAAAAAACAATGTACTAAGTATGGCATATGCAAAAACATGCGAAAAGGGACATTTTAGTAAAATGAGCTTTCATGCTAAATAAGTAAAACCTTCATGAATTTAGAGTTGAAATAGTATAAGAATCATCATTTATCATATAAAATAGAACTCTCATAATTTTAGGATCATAGATCACTTTACAGTAAGCATCAAGCACATTACAGTAAAACAGTGACAACATTATAGTGAACCATTCATCCAAGCGTAGTGAACTCATTCCCATTGAGGTTTCCCTAACTAAGTTATCCTAAGACTCACTAAGGCAAGACATGAAGGGACCGCCCATACACCCCCTTCAATACACACCAAGGTGATCCTTAAGACTATCAACCATAGGTTTACCTCGCACGAGAACAAGTCCACACACTTGGCTAGACATTAGAAGAACATTCATACTTTGTGGATTTCACATAGTGCCCCACTCCAAAGAGACTTGGTAAGTTAACTAAGTGCAATGTGAGAGTAGCATCCCATAATACCACTCCCACTTAGTGACCCTTGAGGATTCTCTTGGACTAAGTACACTACTTGCATCCCTCTTAGCTTCATTAAATGAAACTTAGCTTTAACATGCTTCCTTAACATTAGACTTTAACTAATCTAACTTCATTTGCAACACATGATAACTCGTTCATTTACTTCATATAGAACACAACAAGACTCCCCTTTCGGAAGGTCTACTTAGTGCAATGGATAGATGGCGTCCCATATCACAACCTACCCCAAGTAGTACGTTCTTTTAGGAGACTTAGTTCATACACTTCACATAAAACACACCAAGACTCCCCTTTCGGAAGGTTTACTTAGTGCAATGGATAGATGACGTCCCATACCACCACCTACCCTAAGTAGTACATTCTTTTAGGAGACTTAGTTCTTTCGTTCTTTTGTGGGGGAATATATTTATCTGACATAGACCATGAGATCTAGACATGGAATCCCAATACTACCCTTATCGGATGAGGGTTCCCCACTTGCCTAGGGTGGGGTCTTTCTCTTTAACTTTTACATGGCTTTTCCAATTGCTACACCTATGCGGGCGCATAGTTAAGGGATAATGAGATTGCTTCTAAGTGACTCACTCTCTACTAACGAGGAGTACTCATCTCAAGAGGTACATTGGGTACAACATCTTTACTCACAATGTGCACCCACCCCTTCTTCAAATCCTCTCGGTGTTAAGCATAACTGCCCCACGGAGTCTTAAACATTCATTACTAAAGGTCAGTGATAACTTTTGGACACCACATATCTACTCACAATGGGTATCCATCCTAAAACCTACATTAGAAATCTCTTGGGAGGTAGTGAGGTTGCTACTAAACACTTCATCTCAACTCACAATGATTGTTCACCCCAAAACTCCCCTTTTCATTCTCATTCTTAAACTTCATTCAATATTCATTCATTCAAAGTGTGAGTGTGTGTACATGTGACCACACCTTTCACATAAATAATCACTTCCATAACATTAGCTTCTAAAAATGCTTACATCTCCATTCATCATATTTCACACTTGAACATGCTTCACATATTCATATAGTTCCCTTAGACATTATCTCTAGCATACTTTAAATAAAAAGCATCATCAAGCATATCAACAAGAACAACCTCATTGTCATCTTACTTCGCATAACAAGCTTCATAAAAGCCCATCAACAAGAACAACATCATTTTCATCATAATTCACATATTATGCCTTCATGGACTCATTCATAATACACAAGTAGATTCACATTCATATATTTCAAGTAAACACCACCACCAAAGGTGGACCATACCACTCAAGAGCAATTCATAATAAGAGTAAAGAAAAGTAACCAACTTACCATTAATCCAAGCTTTCACCACCTAAAATCAATTCCTCAATAATAATTCATAAATTAGCCCTTAGGCAGTAGCTAAGTCACACTATAAGCATAAAGAAACTCTAACTCTAACATCATCAAATCATGTTCATTAAACCCATTTCTTAAGTCAAAAGTTTGATAAAAAACAATAGCATGATTTCATTGAAGTTTTAGAATTAAAATCACCAACTAACATTAGAAATATCATATTTGAATCCTTTAAATTATTTTCATGCAAGACCCATACTTAGAGTCCAAGATAGAAGAAACTAAGGTTTGAAAACCTCTTTTGAAATTCCTTAAAAAGGCTCCTTGAATGGAAGAGAGTTTAAGGATAACTACCATACCTCAATGAGAAGGAAACCCACTAATATTTGATAAAGAAGCGTCCGCCAACAACCCTCCTAGTTCTTCCTTGAGTCTTAACTTCTATGGAGTTTTGACAGAGTCTTTCTAGAGAGAGGTTTTTTTTGGGTTTTAGGAAATGAAGTCTAAAATTAGGACTAAGTGTTTCAACACTCTTAATATACCTAAAAGACCCTAAAAATATCATCCATGGTTCATAAAAGACTTGGGGTGAATTTACCAAACACCCCAAGTCAAAACAGATTTTTGACAACTTTTGGCAGGCCAAACCACTCCCACTCACAGACGGGCCGTTGCCCCATCGACGCCCCTTGATGGGGTCCGTCGATTGGGGCTGATTATTCAACTTGTTCAGGCTTGTATAGCCTTTCAGGGCCAATCAACGCCCAAGGTCGACGGGCCGTTGGTTGACCAACGCTCAGTCCCTTGTGGCCGTCGTTGGTCACTGTTTGGCAGCCTCTTGCCAAATGAATAGGGTCCACTTCTAAGGCCCCTTGTGGGTCCTAGGTGGGGTCGTACCTGGAATTTAAACCCCTATACCAAGTCATCTAGGTCTTAGGAACGTCCCACATCAATTTCGATTAAACCGAACACGTAAAACTCACTAAAACACATCAAGACACACAAACACTTTCTAAGGCATACCTTCCGAACGTCATGGACGTTCTAGGACGTTTGACTTCCAAACGTCACCAAACTTCGCACACTGCCTAAGAAAATTAACTCATTTTAACACAAAACTAACTCTTGAAATATTTACGAAGCTCTAGTTCACCTTAGTGCATTTTAGGGTGTTACGTTCTCCCCCACTTGGAATAACATTTGTCCTCGAGTGACACTAAACACTTTAAGACCATCAAGGACTCAATTATCAGAACATAACACATTACAATCATGACCAAAAATTCATATTCAAGTCACCAACTACCAAGGAGAACAATTTCACATTTTCAAACACCTTGCAACACAAGCACCTTGCAACAACTTTTACATTTCAAAATTCACCCTTATTCTTCATTTATGGCGGAACAACCTTATCCAACATTAAACATGCCTATTACCATCCTTCTTAAACACATTGAAACCATTGTTCATGAAAAATGCAATTTCTCAAATTTTGAACTTCATTATAGTGAACACAATGACCTTAACAGTGAAACATGCTAAAAAATCATTAATGCACCTTTCAAGCAATTCCAACATGAAGGAATGTCAAAATGAGAGACAACATCATACTAACTTACATTATAACATGAAAACACAAATTTGAAGCAATTAAGCAACATCATTAGCTACACCTTAACAAGGTAACTGTAGGTTGACTACCAATTCTCCCAATGTAATCATGAAATCATCAAGTGCATACAAAATCTTATACCATCAAAGGCAGTCATAACATAAAGAGAAATGCAACTCAAACTAACATTCAAGACTCTTAACCATTACCAAACTACCAAAGATTTTGGTTTGAAGCTTGAATAAGGATAGAAGGAAAGATAAGGATACCAACTACCTTTCTACTCAACTCATTCTCCCCCACTTAGGGTAAAGCCATATTCAACGTTTCATTCTCCAAAGTACCACTATGCCTCTCACAAGGTAGGAACTCACACTACCCTCAACTCATGCACATCAATACTAAACATCAACCTTACAAGTCAAGCATAACACTTTCCTCTTAGGATTCAATCTTAGATAAACCCTCTTAAACATAACCTCATTCAACTCTTAGGCACCTCATAGCTCAACCTCATGAAATGAAAACTCCATCTTTCACACAACATTACCACATTCTTTCAATACTCCTCAAATTTACACCTTAGTTCTTCTACTATCATTGTACACAATTCTAGGATATCTCATTTTCCACAAAAGGACTTCATTCAACCATTCTAACTCTTACTATGCTTAGAACTACACCATCATAAAATTTCATATCATAAAACTTCCAACTCATAAGTCACACATATCTATAAATGGCATCACATCATAATCCTCAAAACTAACCTTCACATTTACTATTCTAGCCACAAAACCATCATAAGCATCAAAACTCGCCTTTCTCTCCCTCAAACATAGAAACATCCCCCTTTCCGAGCAATCACACCTAGAAAACCACCGGACAAAGGAGAAGAAGAGAGAGATCTTATGGAGTTATGTTTTATGGCACGCTACAAGAAAAATAAAGAAAGTGAAACTCTATCGTCCTATTGTCTCTCATCCATGGATGTGTCGCGACTCACACCAATGAACAAGACTCTACTAGACGTGGTTTGTGAGACTTTATACCCAAAACGATTTCCCATAAACTTATGCTCTGATGCCAAGTTTGTAACGACGCAAAAGTACCCCCTAGAAGAAGGGAGCACCGTAGTTCGGAATAATTGCGTACTTGACCTTTTCGAGGTCTTGTACAAGTCGTAGCTATCATTCATTATATAAGACAAGAAAAGTAGTGCAGAATTAAAACTTTTCACGAATAATTTAATAAAGAAACATCTTTCATAAAATCTAAGGAATGATCTCGTCTTCACAAGCCAACTTAAAGACACAATATAAATATCTTAGGGACACGACCCTTTACATTAAATGAAATACATAAAAAGTCTTAATCCTAGAATCTAAGAAATAGAACTATGCCCTCGAATAGATGAGGACATACATAGTCTTAAAAAAATCTTTCCCAAGTTCGTCTTCTAGTCTTCAACTTGCCTCCAACCTACTTAATAAGTATAGAAAAGTATGGGGTTAGTACAAAACAATGTACTAAGTATGGCATATGCAAAAACATGCGAAAAGGGACATTTAGTAAAATGAGCTTTCATGCTAAATAAGTAAAACCTTCATGAATTTAGAGTTGAAATAGTATAAGAATGATCATTTATCACATAAAATAGAACTCTCATAATTTTAGGATCATAGATCACTTTACAGTAAGCATCAAGCACATTACAGTAAAACAGTGACAACATTATAGTGAACCATTCTTCCAAGCGTAGTGAACTCATTCCCATTGAGGTTTCCCTAACCAAGTTATCCTAAGAATCATTAAGGCAATACATGAAGGGAACGCCCATACACCCCCTTCAATACTCACCAAGGTGATCCTAAGACTATCAACCATAGGTTTACCTCGCACGAGAGCAAGTCCACACACTTGGCTAGACATTAGAAGAACATTCATACTTTGCGGATTTCACATAGTGCCCTACTCCAATGAGACTTGGTAAGTTAACTAAGTGCAATGTGAGAGTAGCATCACATAATACCACTCCTACTTAGTGACCCTTGAGGATTCTCTTGGACTAAGTATACTACTTGCATCCCTCTTAGCTTCATTAAATGAAACTTAGCTTTAACATGCTTCCTTAACATTAGACTTTAAGTAATCTAACTTCATTTACAACACATGATAACTCATTCATTTACTTCATATAGAACACAACAAGACTCCCCTTTCGGAAGGTCTACTTAGTGCAATGGATAGATGGCGTCCCATACCACAACCTACCCTAAGTAGTACGTTCTTTTAGGAGACTTAGTTCATACACTTCACATAAAACACACCAAGACTCCCCTTTCGGAAGGTTTACTTAGTGCAATGGATAGATGACGTCCCATACCACCACCTAACCTAAGTAGTACATTCTTTTAGGAGACTTAGTTCTTTCATTCTTTTGTGGGGGAATATATTTATCTGACATAGACCATGAGAGCTAGACATGAAATCCCAATACTACCCTTATCGGATGAGGGTTCTCCACTTGCCTAGGGTGGGGTCTTTCTCTTTTGCTTTTACATGGCTTTTCCAATTGCTACATCTATGAGGGCGCATAGCTAAGGGATAATGAGATTGCTTCTAAGTGACTCACTCTCTACTAACGAGGAGTACTCATCTCAAGAGGTACATTGGGTATGAAATCTCTACTCATAATGTGCACCCACCCCTTCTTTAAATACTCTCAGTGTTAAGCATAACTCCCCCACGGAGTCTTAAACATTCATTACTAAAGGTCAATGATAACTTTTGGACACCACATATCTACTCACAATGGGTATCCATCCTCAAACCTACATTAGAAATCTCTTGGGAGGTAGTGAGGTTGCTACTAAACACTTCATCTCAACTCACAATGATTGTACACCCCAAAACTCCCCTTTTCATTCTCATTCTTAAACTTCATTCAATAATCATTCATTCAAAGTGTGAGTGTGTGTACATATGACCACACCTTTCACATAAATAATCACTTTCATAACATTAGCTTCTAAAAATGCTTACATCTCCATTCATCATATTTCACACTTGAACATGCTTCACATATTCATATAGTTCCCTTAGACATTATATCTAGCATACTTTACATAAAAAGCTTCATCAAGCATATCAACAAGAACAACCTCATTATCATCTTACTTCACATAACAAGCTTCATAAAAGCACATCAACAAGAACAACATCATTTTCATCATAGTTCACATATTATGCCTTCATGGACTCATTCATAATACACAAGTAGATTCACGTTCATATATTTCAAGTAAACACCACCACCAAAGGTGAACCATACCACTCAAGAGCAATTCATAATAAGAGTAAAGAAAAGTAACCAACTTACCATTAATGCAAGCTTTCACCACCTAAAATCAATTCCTCAATAATAATTCATAAATTAGCCCTTAGGAAATAGCTAAGTCACAGTATAAGCATAAAGAAACTCTAACTCTAACATCATCAAATCATGTTCATTAAACCCATTTCTTAAGTCAAAAGTTGATAAAAAGAAATAGTATGATTTCATTGAAGTTTTTACATTAAAAGCACCAAATAACATTAGAAATAGAATATTTGAATCCTTTAAAATATTTTGATGCAAGACCCATACTTAGAGTTCAAGATAGAAAAAACTAGGGTTTGAAAACTGCTTTTGAAATTCCTTTGAAAAGGCTCCTTGAATGGAAGAGAGTTAAAGGATGACTACCATATATCTCAATGATAAGGAAATCCACTAATGTTTTATGAAGAAACATCCACCAACAGCCCTCCTAGTTCTTCCTTGAGTCTTAGCTTCTATGGAGTTTTCAGAGAGTCTTTCTAGAGAGAGGGTTTTTTGGGTTTTAGGAAATGAAGTCTAAAATTAGGTCTAAGTGTTTGAACACTCTTAATATACCTAAAAGACCCTAAAAGTATCATCCATGGTTCATAAAATACTTCGGGTGGATTTACAGAACACCCCAAGCCAAAATAGA
Organism: Solanum sitiens; assembly: GCA_016801875.1. Classification (NCBI taxonomy): domain Eukaryota; kingdom Viridiplantae; phylum Streptophyta; class Magnoliopsida; order Solanales; family Solanaceae; genus Solanum; species Solanum sitiens. The sequence continues at coordinate 256,245 of JABWTJ010000116.1, forward strand.
TTTTTGACAGCTTTTGGCAGGCCAAACCACCTCCACTCACAGACGGGTCGTTGCCCCATCGACGCCCCTTTGATGGGTTCCGTCGATTCGGGATGATTCTTCAACTTGTAAAGGCTTGTCTAGCCTTGTAGCGCCAATTGACGCCCAAGGTCGACGGGTTGTTGGTTGACCAACGGTCCGTCCCTTGTAGCCGTCGTTGGTCACTGTTTGACAGCCTCTTGCCAAATGAATGGGGTCCTCTTCTAGGAACCCTCGTGGGTCCTAGGTTGGGTTGTATCCGGATGTTAAAACCCTCTACCAAGTCATTTAGGTCTTAGGAACGTCCCACATCAATTTCTATTAAAACGAACACGTAAAACTCACTAAAACACATCAAGACACACAAGCACTTCCCAACGTCACCAAACTTCACACACTACCTAAGAACATCATTATACGTCATTTTAAAACAAAACTAACTCATGAAACATTCACGAAGCTCTAGTTCACCTTAGATCATTTTAGGGTGTTACAGGAGGCCTCTCCAATGTTAAAAGACGGGAATCTAGTTTATGTTTATATTCTTTATATGTTATAATGGCCGATGAAGAAATTATTGTCGATTTCCAAGGCCTTTCATGTTCATAAGACGGATTTTTTTAAATTTATTATTTGATTTATTCATTTTTATTCATATTTATTTATTACTTACACTTTTACTAAGTGTTTTTACAGGTACACGGAGTTGCTTCTCGTTGAAGCTATACAAATTAAGTTTGAATTATATTTCTTATTCACTATCTTGTATATATCAATGTTAGGTAAACCATAGACCGTTTCTTAAATTATTGTTACTTTATTATTTATGTATATCGCATGTTCATCATACTTTGTATATTATTTTTGTCTCCTCCTCAATTTGAAAAAATGAACTCAGATAGGAAGCACAGTTATGGATTTCGAAAGATTGCCTAACCCCTTCCCTTCGAAATAATTTGAACCTCTTACCTAGAATCTTTTAATTTCGTAGACTACCTTTTAAATTAATTTATTAATTGGTTTCATAGTTTTTAAAAAATTAGGCGGCGACTCCTTTTAAACTTATTTTACCCCATTTTTCTTTTTAAACCCTTTTACATTTTTTTTAAAATTCTTTTAACTAGTCCTTTTATAATTGAGTCACTGCGACGTTGTGCTCTCTCATGGGATGTCAACAGTCTCATCTCAGACTCATGCACACACCACCTCATCATTTTGTCTAGCCCTTTCTTGAAAAGATAAGTGTCATCCCATATGTAGAACTGAGCATCATAAATCAACCTCTTCTTTTGGTGTGTGGTTGCACCCGGTGGAAGTAATGCGCTAACCTAATAATTAATAATGTCTGCAATAATGCTAGTTCGGTCACCTCTAGCGCCAATAGTTGTTCATCGGGAAACTCTTCCCGAGTTTGACCTTGCTCTCCCACACGTGATGAACTCTCCAATCTTGACAAGTGGTCTACAATTTAGTTTTAAAAACCTCTTCAGTCCTTGATCTCTATGTCAAACTCTTGCAGCGATAGCATCCATCTGATTAACCACAAATTTGCATCCTTCTTATTGAACAAGTACTTGATAGCTGCATGATAAGGATAAACAACAACTTTTGTTCCTAGCAGGTAAGATCTAAATTTGTCAAAAGCATAGACCAAGGCTAGACTTTCTTTTTATGTCACTGTGTAGTTTGTTCGGGCCGCATCCAGTGTTTTGCTTGCAATACTTTCTTTTTCAATTTCCCCAACACTGCTCCCAAAACCACATAACTTGTGTCACACATCACCTTAAAAGGAAGCTCCCAATTTGGGGAAGTTATGATTAGAGCTTCTATCACCTTTCAAAAGCTTGCATGAATTGCTCATCAAATATAAATTTCATCTCCTTCTCTAGGAGACCGCATATGGGTCTTGCATTCTTAAATAAATCCTTGATGAATCTTCTGTAGAAACCAGCATGACCCAAAAAACTTTTCACCCCTTTAACAGAGATTGGGGGAGGTATCTTTTCAAACTTCAACTTGGCACGATCAACTTCCAGCCCTCTCTTCGACACCTTATGGCCTAACACAATTCCTTCTTCCTAAGTCATCCATGAATATTACAAAATCTTCAACCATATAATGAAATATAACCATTATGAATATTTGGAAGGTGGCTGAAGCATTGCATAACCCAAACGACATTTCTCTTGAAAGCATATGTCCCATACGGACAAGTGAATATTGTTTTATCCTGGTCCTCTGGTGCAATCACAATTTGCTTGTATCTTGAATAGTCATCCAGGAAATAATAATATTCTTGGCCAACTAATATGCCTAGTATTTTATTAATAAAAAGAACCGGGCAGTGATCCTTTGTGGTGGGCTCAATCAATTTCCTGTAATCCATGCATATTTGTCACCATGTCACTGTCATGGTTGGAATCAACTCATTATTTTTATTGGTGATCAACATCATGCCTCCTTTTTTAGGCACACACTGTACTTGGTTGACCCACTTTCTGTCCGAAATTGGATGTACAATACCCGTATTTAGCGATTTAACCACCACCTTGCGCACCACATCTTTCATCACTGCGTTTAGCCTACGCTGAGGTTGCACAATTGACTTGTGACCTTCCTCCATGAATATCTTGTGCATGCACAAAGCTAGGATGATGCCATGTATGTCAGCCATTTGCCAACCTATCATATTTTTCCTCTTTCTCAATTTTTAGAGATGCCTCAACCTGTAATTCAAAAAAAGGAGAAGAAAGAATTACAAGATTCATTGGCACCCAATAATGCATACCTGAGATGAGAATGGAGAGCCTTTAACTCCAACTTTGGTTCTTCCTCAATTGAAGGCTTGGGAGGTGGTCTAGAGACTTTTAATGGCTCTACAAACTTGCGAAGCATGCTCACCTTCAAGGCATCGAGAATGTTAGCCAACTCCTGGGCTTCAGCATCTCCCTCAATGTCTATCCCAATTAAAACTTTCTCTAAAGGGTCTCGGTCTTCAATATATTTTGTTGTCATTTACTCATCAATGACTGTAATTGCTAACAACTCCTCATATATTTCAGGCAGCTTCATTGCCTTGTAAATATCAAATACATCAACCTTTTCATGAGCCCTCATTGTTAGTCTACTTGTTACCACATCATTTAATGCACCTATAATTACTAGAAATGGACATCCCAAAATAAATGGGACGTCTGGTCAGGTTCGAAATCCAAAATGACAAAGTCCACGGGGAAAATTAGAGTTCCCACTTGAACCATGATATCTTCAATTATGCCATCTGATCTTGCCACCAAATGCTCCACCAACTACAACATAATGGTTGTGGACTTGGGCCTCCCTAGTCCCAATTTTAGAAACATGGACGTAGGCTTCAAATTGGTACTTGTGCCCAAATTGCACAAACCTCTTGACTCAATACACGTACCAATTTTTATCTGAACAGTGAAACTCCTTGGATATTTCAAGTTAGTTGGGAGCCTATTCTGGAACCTCGAATTGCACTCCTCAGTGACTTCTACCATTACATAATCATCCAATCTACTCTTTTTGGCTACCACATCTTTCACATATTTGACATACTTAGTTATTCCCTGCAATATATCAATGAAAGGCAAGTTAACATGTACCTGTTTGAGTAATTCAATAAACTTACCAAAATTTTCCTCCTCCTTTTTATTTTTGAATTTCTTTTGGATGGAGCAGGTGGTTTTTATTTTGGTTCCATATTCAGACTTTGTTCACTTGGTTCAGCTTCATCTACTTTTTTTCCTTTTTTTCAACAACTTTTGCCTTTTGCGTCAACTTCTTCAATGGACGACCACTACGAGTATTCAAAACATTTACCTGTTTTGGGTTTGGATTTGTGTTTCCAGGCAAACCCCCTTGTGGTTAGGAATTTCGGGCACTAGCAAACTATCCAAACTGCTTCTCCAAATTCGGAGTCTCCAATTGATCGTTTCGAACATCTGCTGCCAATTTAGCTTGATCAGCCATGATTTGTTTTAGCATGTCCTCCACACTCATATCACCTTGCTTGGCATCCTGCTAATTACCACAGTTTTTCTATTTTCCATGGTTTTGTTGATTGTAATGTTTTCCACTACCATGTGGTTTTAATTGGTTCTGTCCTTGATGTTGGTTTTGATTACTACCACCTGAAAAGTTTGGGTGTTTCCGCTAGCTTAGGTTATAAGTAATTCCATAGTTTTGGTGATTTCCTTCTCGCTACAAAATGAACAGATTTTGGGTTTGCTCCACATACCTCAACACTGTTATCTACACCACCACATACATCACACCAAGCATGTGGTTGCTGCACCATATTAACTTGAGCTTGTTGTTGTCCTAGTGATATGTTGCAAAAATGAGTAGTCATCATATTCTGCATTGATGCAATCTGTGTAGATAGAGTTGTCACTGCATCCATTTCCAACACTTCAGCAGTCTTATTCTCTATGACCAGTTTAGCTCCTCCATTCCACTCGGGCTTACCCTGTGAAATTCTTTTGAGCAATGTAAATATCTCAACAGATGTCGTCTTCAAAGCTTGTCCAACTGCAGCAGAATCAAGTAGAATTTTCGTGTTTGGTTCCAACCTTTCAATGAAGTTATGGACCAACACTTCTTTAGCTTGATGGTGATGTGGACAACTTAACAGTAGGTACATAAACCTATCCTAATCTTGGTACAAGTTTTCCCCTCCTTTCTATTGGAAGATTAATATGTCGCTCTCAACTTGATTGTTTTCCCGGATGAAAAAAACCTTATCATGAACTTTGGAGCAAGACCATTCCAAGTTGTTATGGAATTTATGGGTAACGGTTCAGCAATATTTTTGCTTCCCCTAGAAGAGAAAAGGGGAATAATATGAGCCTTAGATCATCAGAGTTCACTCCGTTTGGAGTGTACGTGTTACTGATCTCGTGGAAATTCTTAATATTCACTCGTGGGACCTCATGCGATAGACCAATGAACTGTTCGCTTGTGTGCAATAGTAGCACCATGTTCTGCTTCAATTCTAACCTCCCACTCAGTGCAGGTTTCTGAATAATTTAGGTAACATTGGTGGTCTGTGGGATTTCCACATCCCTCACTTTTATTTCTACATCACTACATATGGGTCTTGATCCTCCTTTGTTTGGAAGTTTCTAGTTCATTCGTATAAGACCCCTAAAATGAGTTAGGGTATCTAGAGCCTAACATGTTCGTCATAAGGGTTTAAGGTCCTAAAATGGATTATAATATGGTATTGAGGCAGTGTGTAAAGTGTGAGGTGATTTGAAAGTCAAACGTCAAGGGACAACCAAGACGTTCGACGATTAGTAACTTATGTGCCTCATGTATCTATGTGTGCTTATATTTATATGTCATGAGCTTATGAAGTCTTAAAATGAGTTAAAATGATGTTTATTGGCAGTATATAGAGTTTTGTGAAGTTTGGAGGTCAAACGTCCAATAACGTCCTAGACGTTCAAAAGATAGCCCTTGAGACACTTAGTATGTCTTGATGGGGCCTAGCATGTTTGGACTTGTTTTACGTGTGCATTTTGGGTGAAACTTGCATGGAAGGTCCTTGACTTGTCAATGTGCATATTTACGTTAGAAAATCCTGGGTACGACTTCACAAGGGCCCCGCAAAAGGGCCCACCAGAAGGACCCAAGGGTTGTTGAGACACTGCCTTGACAGTGTCAATCGACGAGCTCAATGCACGCCCAGTTGGTGGACTGACGCCCCGTCGATGGGGAGGCATCAATGGTCACTTACCGTGGGGAAGGATTGGCCACATGACAGACTCAGACCCAATCGACGGAGGGCACAGAACGGCCCGTCGATGGACCAACGCCCCGTCGATGGACCAACACCCTATCGTTGGGTCCGTCGATGCAGGATGGTGCCTCCGCCATGCACGCTGCCTATTATTGGGGTGAATGGGAAATTCACCCCACGTGCTAACCTGACCCTAGGCGGTGTATTTAACTATTTTTGGGTATATTAGGTTGTTTAAAAACGGGAATAGCCCATACCCAATCCTCCCTTCAAAATCAAACCTCCCTCTCCCAAAATATCCTCTGTAGAAACCTCCATTGAAGGTGAAGTTCAAGGTCAGCTTGTAGATTGGATTCTCATGGGTTGTTCACCAATTTTTAGAGGTTTTCAACTAGACAAAGGTATGGTGATCCTTCATCTCTAAGTAACCTTTCACTTGGATAGTTAATCTCAAAGTTTCAAAGAAGTTTCATGATGAAATCTCTTCTTCTTCAATCTAGCCATGGGTTCTTTCTAAAAACGTTTTTAATGGCTTAATCATGATGAATTTATGATAATGTATTGGTTTTAACATGATTTTCAATCCAATTGCATGATGAAACCATGTCCCTTCCCAAAATCGATTTATCCCTTGCATGGGCATTGTGATTGTGGCTTATTAATGGTTGAATTGTGATTCTCTTACGTTGAATTGCTTATAACTACTGTTATTTACGTGAATTAATTATGAATTGATGATGAAGGATCCATGTGGATCAATGTATGGAGAATTGAATATGACTAACTTAGATTCCTATAAGTTCACTGTAACCTTGCCTCTATTAAGCATGAATGTGGAATTTGATAGTGTAGGGATAGTTATGTCTACTGCCTTACTTGGATGTTATTGATGAATTGTAAATAAGTGATTCATGTGGATCAAGGTCGATTAGCCTATTATTCTTCTATCTTCCATTGATTCCTAATGTAGCATGTTCACGATAATCTAGAGGTTATGGCGATTATAGTAGGATTTTGTTTAGGTTATGTTGTCCTTAACTACTGCCTCATATTGATGTTATTAATGGATTGTGGATATGAATCTTTGATGATCAAAGTAAAGGAGTCTTGGCATGACTTGATCTAGGTTATTCTAGCCTATGAATTGAATTTTGTATTGTACATTATGTGACCTTAATTCTAGGGTAGATAAAGCATGAGTTAGACTTGTTTATTATGGTACTTTAGCTACTGACCTATACTTGATTTATTGATGAAAGAGTATCAATGGTCAATGATGACAAAGAATTGGTAAGTATTGCTCTACTCTTCTGTTCCTCCACTTTTCTATATTTTTGTAGTTGATGAAGCCTTGTACGACATTGTGTGGTATGATCCACTTATGGTGGCGGTGTTTACTTTATTGTCTTTATATATGTATTGACCATGGCCTTGACGGCAAATTGATGAATATGTGAATGAGTGGTTATGATGATCACCTTATGTGTAACTTGTGCCTAGCCTTCTACTTTAGTTGTGAATCTAGGTTATGTTACTATTGTTATGAGCATGTAAATGGTTATGTAAGGTCATGTGTTGGTGCTGCCATTAATAAAGTATTAAGGATTGATGACCCCTATCCGTGTACCCCTATGTGAATGTGTGAATAGCTAATATTAGGAGTCTTAAAGTGTAATATGAAGTTGACTTGTCTCCTATGCTATTGTATGTCGTGTGGTCTATGCTTGAATGTGTATTGTGGTCCTAAGAGGGTGGTGCCTCAATATGTTGTTGATAGCCATTATGTGGTCATATGGACCAATGTACACGCACCCTCACTTTACATGCATGCTTACAAGTAGTATAGGTCATGGTGTCTAAATGAAAGGTAGTTCTCTTATTCACTAGTGTCTACTACTATGCATGTTAAGCTTATGTTTATGAAAGTATGATATGTGTTTCTTTAACTAGGATGACTTGATAGGTGTACTAGTATGGTAAAGGGTATGGGACCTTGTCTATGCATTGCACATGTGTACCTTGATAGAATAGTTCCTAGGTTTGGTTTCTATGTACATGAATATGAATGTATGGTCATGTGTGGTCTTAATGTGTTTGTGTGAAAGGGGTGCTCACATATATGTATACACACACATGAATGATGATCTAGTCAATAGAGGAGCCTTGAAAGGTGAGCTTAAGTGTATCCTTAACTACATAGTGCTAATACATATGTTATGTCCATGTGAAAGTATTTCTCAGTTGATTTAGGTTGACGAACTCTCATCTATGACATATGAGCTAAGCATATGAGGGGATGACTCTCCTAAGCCTATGTTTTATAAATAAATGATAATAAAGGCTTTTTCAATAAAAGGAACTTAGCTTATCACCGAGTGAACTTGTAGATGAGGGGGTGGCACCTTCCTAAGGAGGAAAGGCTAAAGGTTCCACTAACGGTCCTCAGGGGGTGGATATCCTCATGACCCAAAAAGGGTGTAGAGTGATGTTTCCATGATGGACCCCAAGTTCCATAAACTATGCTTGCCACATAGGATCTAACAAGTGATATCACCTAATATGCTAGCATGATACTCATGTCTTACTTTTGCAAGTAAGATGCCCTCTTTTTGGTGTGAGGGGATGACACCAAATTCCATGTTTAGCACCTATGGTCTTAGTGTCGGTTAAGGCTATACTTTTCCTAAAGTAAAATGGACAATGGAAGTAAATGACTAGGATACTAAGTAGGATGACTTAAGGGAGGTTACTTAGGATAGGTGGAAGTAATGAACCCATCTAGACATTGCACAAGTAGCTCCTTAGGAAGTCCTAGGGAGGTGACCTAATGTGTATGATTATGTTTATGTCCTTATGCATGACATTGTAGTAATTGTCTACTTGTTATGAAGATGTGCATGGAATGAGTCTACATGATGTGATCCTATCCTTATATGCACTATGTTGGTCTAAATGACTATATGATGAAGGTCTTGTATTGACATGAACCACTTACTTATTAATGTATGAAGTGTTAAGACTTGTGGTCTCATGAAGGGTTTACTAAGTATATGTGAGGTTATGGGGCTTCACATGTACATTGCGCTAGTAGATTAAGATTGATATTATGAGTAAGGTCTTATAAGGTTCTATGTGAAGTAAAACAAGTATATGTGCATAATGACTAGGAGTTCACTGTAATGTCCTTATAGTCTTGGCTTAAATATGTCTATGTTGTACTATACTTCTATGATGGTATGTGTTACCTTGTGTAGATTGTATGTGTGGTTTACTTGTGGCCTTAAGGTGATGCATTGCACCAAGTATCACTAGAGGGTTACTTGGGAGGTTGATGAGTTAAAAGAAAAAGGGTTCACTGTTAAGGGAAATTAGCTCACTGTAAAGTGACCTCAATTATGGCTTAAATTCTATAAGTGATTTTATATGATGTTTGGACTTTGATTATGTCTATATGAAGTATGTGAATGAAATAAATGCTATTGTATAAAGGTTTTATAAAGATTTACTTAAAATGACATGAAGTATTCAAGAAAATGTCCCTTTTAAATGCATGTTTTTGCATGGTTGTCATACTTATTGCATTCTTGTACTAATCCCATTCTTCTCTACTTTTTACACAAAGTGTAGGTTATGGATGCTTAAAGTATGTCTATATGATTGAGAAGCTTGATATGTGATTCCAAAGCTCAAGGAAAGGAATCCTTAAGTCCAAGGTTGTCCTAATCTTTAGTTACTGTAAAGTTTCTTAAATATTGTAAAGTTATGTATTATGTCTTATGGGTCGTGTCCCTAATGTACTCTAATGTTGTTGAGTCAAAAAGACTTAAGTTCTAAACATGTATTATGACTTATGTTTTATATATATGTGAAGTGAAGTTTCTAGCATATGATGTGCTATGAAAAGTTTTAAATTTTCCACTAAATTTACTATGACAATGTGATGAATGATAGCTATGGTCTTGTATAAGAGCTCCGAGAAATCAGGTACACCATGTTACTTCTAAGGGGTGCTCCCCGGATGTGACAATTTGTCACAAGATCGATGGGATATGTGAGTCTTCTTTGCCTTCTCCGATAATGAACAAATCTCTCCGGTTCAGCTAGAGGCTCTACCAAGTCCTGGTAATCTTCCAGTGTGAAAACCTAGAACAACCTCTGAAATAAAGATTGAAGATCAAGTTATCAGCACTTGTACAAATAATTTAGACACTCAATATTTAGATATTTGCCGATTTCAAAATCCCCGGCAGTGACACCAAAACTTATTGAGTCCAAATCACACACACAAGTACACGTGGCCACTCAAGTAGTACAACGACTCTTTCAAGCCGCATTTCAAACCCAAAGGACTTCAAATCAACAAATAACAACTCTTTTTTGTCTAAAATCAATTTACTTATGCGACAGGTGATTTTATAAATTTGTTTATATCTACTAAGTTGAATAATCTTAAAAGTAAATTACTATAATAAAACGGTTTCAAACACAGGAGTTTCAAAATTTAGGAAAGTATTTCAGGGATGTAGCATAAACTGATTTCTGGCATGATATTAACTTACCCTAGCATTCCACAGGTTAACCTCATTATGGATTTGCAAGTTTCATTTTACGATCATGATCTCCTGACCTCTAATTGTCTTCCATCATTGACAGCCTAACTACATCGTTGAGTAGGGATAGGCATGAATCAATGGTGGAGCATTAAGCATTCATCTTTCATAGTAATCAAATGCGGTATATAGGTATAAGACTATCCTATATACGAAATACTCTAACTTTACCCTAGAATGAACACGCTTCTCACACTCTTTAGTTAATCCCTCTATTCATCTTCCGAATTCAAGAGTGAACAATAAGTTTATTTTACTGTGGAACATTAATTAAAATAGTTAAACAAGAATGTATGCATCAATCATAAGACATCCCATCTCATACTAGACATAAATACTATTATACCATTAATCGTTGCTACAACCCTAGAATAAGGGACTTTAGCTATTCATACCACAAAATATCATAAAATAATGTTTAAGGATCATCAAGGGTTACCAAAATTAATGAGTAGAAAAAAAGCCCTAGAAAGTGTTAGCCAAATTGCCCAAATGGATATGCTCCCATATTTTTGGAACTTGATAATGATAAAATAACACACTTCAACTATTTATAGTCTGAAATAAAGCACGTGACCAAACTTTGGTGTCCAAGTCTGTGATGCGTACCTATTCCCTTGCCTCAATCTATACACAAACAAATCTCCTCCGCGACGCGCTCCAAACGCGCACTCCACAGTTAAGTGGAATTCCTTATCAACATGTGAGTTTCAGCTGCGTGACATGGAGATGCTCCTTCGTAGTGTATTCCAGCTTCTTGTCCTCTGCAACTTCTCCTTCTATTTTCTTACCATTATCTAGGTGCCCTATTTTGGCTATTCTTATTTTTCAGCCTGAAACAACTAATCATATTGGTTAGAGGAGATGACACAAAATATTCTAAAATCTCAGTTTCGACTAATAAAGTGCTCTCAAATTAAACTTAGCTTTATTTATGGAATAAATTAGTTATTAGGCGCATAAATACGCCTAAGATCAATTGTTTTGAGTTTGAAGTTCAATGAAAGGGGAAGGCTCTAGTTTGGGAGTGATTTCTTGATGGGTTGAGGCAAGTGGATTTCTAAACCCTTTAAGTGTATGGAATTCATGTATTTTCTTGTAATATCTGTTTGAGGGTAATGAGACTTGGTGATGGCTTAACTTGTCTACATTGATTAATTAAAATGATGAAAAGGGGGTAATAAAAATTAATATGATTAATTGACTTGATTTATTATGTGTGATTATGTTCTTTATTGAACCCATACACTTGTGATAGCTGAGGTGATTACATATCATATTGATATTTGACTAAGATGCATCATCCCTTTTATTGAAAACATATTTTGCACACGCATTGAGATGAGATTGAGTATAAGTTGGGCACATGGAGATCATTCTGCTGGGGATGATGAGATGTTAAGATTATAATTTGGGCACGTGGAGATCGTCCATGCGGAATTTATTTGATATATGATAGTGCGCATATAGAGATCGTTCGTGTTAGTATATCGACATCGCGAGTCCCCCATGGGTAATGAACTCTCTATGTATTTCCAAGGAGTATCATTTATATACGATTAAGAGAGTACTTGGTATTTTGAGGCATATTATTTCATGGTGTCATATTGCATTGCATCCCGTGACATCCTTCATTCTTGATGATTTTGTGTTTTATTGGTGGTTGGAAAGTACTTGATATTTGATTACCTTATTTGATGAACTTCATCTCCTGTGGTGTTGATATTATGAGTGAATTTTTGTGAAAGTTGTGTTTGATATATATTGAGTTTGTTGTTGAGGACATGTAATTTGTTAAAGTGATTGTTGTTTGAGTTGAATGTTATGTAAACTGTGAACTTTTATGTTGGGATGGTTTTATGCAAGTTGTAATTATGGAGGTTATGTTGGTGTGTAAGGAGTACCTGTATTCTATTCCCATAGCTTGTATTTAGAAGTTTACTTACTGAGTACCGTGAGGTTTGGTACTCACCCCTTGCTTCTACATTTTTTGTAGGTTACGAGCGTCGATTTTGTGGTACTTATCATTCTTTCTTTTTCAAGCCTTCTTCAAGATTTGTGAGGTAGTTGCTTGTCATGTCAGTAAACTTTCTTTCTCCTTATTTATGATTTTTTTCTATTCTAGAAATAAGGTCATTGGAGACTTGTATTCTTCTTTCAAATTTGTTATAGCACATTAGAGGCTTCTACACGTGACAATCAGGTTTTGGGGGTTTGATTAAGTTGACTTTATTTTTTTGCCTTTATCGTATTGGTTGGGTTTAAGGTTGACGTGTCTTGGTGGGATAAGACGAGTGTCATCATATCTATTTTTGGGTCATGATAAAATGGTATCAAAGCCCCAGGTTCATAGGTCTCACGTGTATAAAGTCGAGTCTAAGTAGATCCTCGAGGATCAGTTCGGACATGTTTGTACTTATCTTTGAGAGGCTACAGATTTACTTCTTGAATCTCTATCATGCATCATTTTTCTGTTTTGGTTCTTATCGCGTCACTCTATTCACTCTCACTTATAGTGATGACTTGTACATGGTTCTTCATGTGAGTCATTGGTGTGTCGTGTGTGGCTTGGAGTCTAGGTCTGATAGAGTTATTGAAAGGGTGTGTTCAGATTAAAAATGTTCAAAAATTTGAAAGGGTTGAGTAAGGTGATGACTTAATGATGCATTTTGGGGATATTTGAGTGATTAGGTTAGACAGTGGTTTAAGGGAATTCATGAGCATCTGATATTTATTTTTAGGCTAGTCATCTAGAAGTGGGATCATTACTTGTGTGGTATGGAGTCGTTTGAAAATTAGAACTAGAATGATTAAAAAGATGGCTAAATAGTGGGCATGTAACTTTAGAAACTACAATTAGTAGTGTTGTCATAACATATATGGGATGCTTAGCAAATGATGATAACAAATACACTAATTTAGATTAGACTCTCTATGTAGTTTTATAGATTGAGTGTGTAACAAAGAGGGTCATAGTACAACTAGTATAAAGGTACAAATATATACTTGGTTAGATTTATGGTATGTGTTACTTTTGCTATCAACTTGATCTATGAAGGAATACATAGGGCTTGACATGAGAGCTTGAACGGATTTGGTGGTGCATTATAGTTACTTAATAGGTAGAAATATGTGGGTTATTTGAGTACAATCTTCTTGAGGGGCGTGATGTGCTCTAGTGGTGGATCTAACATACTCTCATGATATGGGACTAGTGGTATATGAAAATAAATACATCGGTTGTTAAGTGTAAATACTAGCTACTTAAGGAGTTATCAGTTGTATCACATGTTCGTATAATTAGATTCAATGTTGCATTCATATTTGAGAAACCAACTAGTTTGTTACTATAGGTGCTTGACTTAAAATATTGTTATAAGGGAGATTTTAGTGGTGGAAAATAGATATGGTATTAATGTGTTAATTTATGGAGTGTATCCCGAGGTTTCTCAATTAGGACTAGTGATTTCATCATAAGCTCTAAAGAAGTGGATCAATATTTAAATGACAAACTTATGGCTAAAACAATTCTTAATGAGGAAGCTTGTGTGAAGGTAACTAAGGATTTTAGTACTAAAGTACATATAAAATTGGGTTAGTCCATTGGATTTGGTTGGTATAAGTTAGTTTAAGGTGTCATATTGATAAAAGGTATACTTTGTGATGATGGTAATGACAACCAAGCATAATGGTAATAAGAGTTCGTGATGGATTGTGACTGAGATGCAATAATATGATAAGGATTATTGGTTAAACGAGCATTTATATTGTAGTAACGACTTGCGAATATCTAAGGTTGTGATTTACTACTATTTTGTGAGTAGTGTGGTTGCAAGGTATGTTTTATAAGGAGTTGAGATGTTACTGAATAGAATTGAAAGGAGATAATTAAAGTCATAATGACAAAAATAGTGGGATGTATATTAGCTTTTAGAAAGAGGAGAGAGCAAGGATATTTACTTTGAGTGCAAGGGTAAAGAGGTATCTTAAAAAAGATTGAGAATTGGGTTCAGAGATGTGTGGTTTCACATATTTTGCTTGGTTAATGGTAATAGTTTCACGGGATCATCAGATTGGTTAAAAATTACTCGATAAAACTTGAAAAAGAAGTGGATAAACATTCAACTCGAGTGTGGTGATAAGTTCTTTTATGATTTTAAGTTTGGTAATTGGTACGATTAGATATTTAATTAAGAGCGTGGTAAGGTCGATGGATAGGCGGTCAATGATAATCTAAGATATGTGAATTCATAAAGATCTTCAATGTATGAGCTAATGTTGATAGATAATGGAATTGTGTTACACGATTAATCAAAATTCATGTTCATGTGATTCTATGTGCATGGTAGTATGTTTTGGACAAGGTATGAATTGGTAAGGTAAGAGATGATTGATCGCATCGAGTATTGAGCTTTTGGAAAGACTTGTGCATAACTTGAGTCGTAAATCTGATTACTTTTGATTGTTAAAAGACATAAATGAGTGTATCACTTGAAGTTTTATTTAAAAGATGATGTAAATTTCATAGGTTGCTGGTCAAATGATAAGAATTATACGCGAGTTAGCGAAGAAAAAAGAGTTTGGTGTATGAAGAGTTCAACATATTTGAAATTTTTGACATGAGAAGAATTTAAGAAAGGTGAAAGAATAAGACGTATCGTATAGACAATTGGTTCAAAATTGAAGGGTATATGTATTCTTTCCTTTGAATTAAGATATGACTATGAGATGTAAACATGTTAGGTACAGACTTACCAGGGTTTATTAGCAATTTTTATAAAGATTGAGCTTTGGTTTGGGAGATAAACCATGATTTATGGAAGATTCTATGTGGTTGTATCGAGTTTGATTTTTCAAATTATGATAGGTAATTTATGGATGTTCAACATTATGGACCTACAACTCGACTTGGTGATTAAGGACTTCGAGGCAATTGAAACTACTGATTGATGAGACTAGACAGACTATTTTTATGTGTTACATAGACATTTGATGGTGAATAGATATTATGAGCTTATAGTAAACAAAATTATTGAAGTTACTAAGGATTTATATGAGTTTTAGAATTAGTTATATGACGGTTTGGAATGGTTGTTGAAATATTATATGTGAAAGTTTTTGTCAAGCTCTTGAGAGTGATTTAATTGTTATACCCCGATGGAAAAGTACTGTTACATTTGGAATTAGTTCTATCAATCTTAAGTGTGACCCATATCTATCATGGGATGATTAAGTGGAAAGAGATGGACCTATAGTTCAAAAAATTTGGAAGCTATAATGTGCTTTCTAAATTTGATATTAGTGACGATTTGAGAGTATGGTAAATGAATGGTGTGGTTATGATGTTTGTCGGTATTAAGAGTGTTGGCTTCTATGGAGTGCTGTGAGAAACGTGTGAGGTTTAATAAATAAAGTATATGTAAGATTATAATGGGGATCAGACTAGTTGATTGTGTTTGGCTAAAAATCAAAGAGATGGAGTCATATGAATGGGCGCTATGGAGAGAGTATATTGTGTTACTCGATATTAGTTTGTGACCCACCTACTTCATTTCGGATATGATTTGGAGTAAAATCTGTTGTATATGCTCACGTGTGTTTCTATATTTATGGGTGAATTCCTAGTGATAGATCGAATGTATCGATCCTCTTATGTTCTCTTGATAGGGTAGGATCCTTGAACAGACTTGATCATTTCAGTTATGATAGATCCATTGTTGTTTGAGATAGTTGAACTATACCAATAGTTTTACACACACAATCTTCCTTATAACTTATTAAAAAGCCCCTATGAAGAGTTACAATTGTATGAGAGTGTGTATTCTAGGGTGTATCACTTGTTGGATGGCTACTTGATCCTTTACTTTTTTGGGTTTGCTTAGTTCGATTTTTAAATATATGATGTCTAGAAACCAATTTTTGTAGCTTAAGCTCGTTGGAAGATTGTGTTGTGAGAAGGGAATTTTGATAAGGTTTGTGATGGTTTGTGCATTATGAGTGTATGATGGTTGGTTCAGGTTCATTTTTTGTTGTAGCAAGTATTGATTCAGAATTTTATCACTGTTTTGTGAGAAAAGATTTGTCTTGGTGGTTGTGTTATGTTCAGAGGGTTTTGGCTTATAATGGATTCGTGGGTTAGTCTGTGATTTGGTAATAACTCCTGATTTGTATGTCTGACAGAGTTTGATTCAAAAGTTTAGTTCTTAGTAGTTGATCTTGATGGAATGATCTTAATGAGAATCTCACTTGGAGAGATGAACACCAACTCTAGAAGATCATAACTTAGAATTTTGGTAACATTGGTTATTCTCCTTCTTTTTTCCTTATGTTCGAGGAGGAATATGACTTTTAGTGATGGATAATGTAATTACCCGAAAAGTCATTTTTATAAATTTTTACAAAATTACCGTTTTACCCATCTCGGTAGTTGTCCTGAGTCACTTTTGATCCGTTTGTAAAGTTGGTTGGAAATTTTTAACTATTCGATAACTATAGTTATTCAGTTTATAGATATTTTATTAAATAATTAATTATTAGTTGGTGGTTAATGGATCAAGCCATTAATTTAATTATCATTCCATGTCACTTGGTTGGCCTATATACATTAAAATATGTTAGTAGGGTTTAACATTTTAGTCCACAATTTGATAAATTAAAGAAAAGAATTGTCCGAGAGAGACGGAGAGGCACAGTTGGTATCGCAAGAAAATAATTTGTGCATCAGGTAAACCTCAAGTCTGATTCTTCTTGTGGGTAACTATCTCTAAGATAGGGATATACATTAGAATAATAATATCCTTTCTTGTTGGAATGTCATTTAATGATTGTTGTTTGGAAAGATTGCGGCCAGAGATAATGGCAAGTATATTATGTTTAATAATTACTTAATGAAGTTAATGATTCAATTTAGATTTTTATAAGTGTTTGAATGATATAAGCAAATGAGTTACTTTGTTCATGACCTTTTTAATATTATAATGTTAATTGACAATAAATGATTCATCGTACACGATAGTTTTAGTTTTCTTTCAAATTAAGTTAGGACAAGTTTGTAATCTATACACACAACACACACATAGGGTTAATGATGATGTAATCATTGGAAAAAGTTTTTTTTTTTACGAAGTTAGTTAATGGTTGCATATTTCTTGCTAGACTTGAATAATACTGGTTCTTTGTTAAAGGAAACTCATTATGTATTAAATTTTGGTTTAAAAATTATTTTTGAGGTTAACATATTAAGACTCAAGTTTGATATATTGAGATGTGTAATTAAATATTGGGTGTATTATATTATTATATGAAAACTATTAGGATTGTAGTGTTCGAAAAAATTACGACTTAATCCTAGACTTGAAATTCAAGAAATATGAGAATTGACCTATTGGTGGGAATCAAGAATTAGAAACTTTATTATAAAATTCGGGTGAGTTTTGGGTCTAAGCTAGATACATCGTAATATGAGTGTTGTTAGTTTTAAAATCTTATTGTGTTCTTTTATTTGAATAGATTGCTTTGAGTTGAAAGTTCAATTAAAGGGGAAGGCTCAAGTTTCGGAGAGAAATCTTGATTGATTGAGGCAAGTGAATTTTTAAATCCTTGTTAAGTGTATGAAATTCGTGTATTTTCTTGTAATATGTGTTTGGGGATAATGAGACTTGGTAATGGAGTTGACTTGTCCACATTGATTAATTAAAATGATGAAAAGGGGTAAATAAAAGACAATGTGATTAATTGACTTAATTTATTATGTGTGATTATGTTCTTTATTGAACCCATATACATTTGATAGCTGAGGTGATTACATATCATATTGATATTTGATTGAGATGCATCATCTCTTTTATTGGAGTCCGGAGCCTAAAGGATATAAAATATTAACAAAAATTCCAAAACTGTATATAAAATTTTATATTAACCAAAACGGTAAAATCGCTGGAATAACAGCGATTTTCTCCGCCGGAAAAAGCAAAATTGCTGCAGCGATTTTGCAAAATGTAATTATTTTATTTTTAAAAAAAAAAATTAAAAGATCGCTGCCTAGGCAGCGATTTTGTTGCAAATTTTTTTTTTGACAAAAAAAAAAAATGAAATCGCAGGGCAGCGATCTTTTAAATTTTTTTTTTTTTAAATAAAACGCTCTTGCTAGAGCGATTTGCAAAATGTGACTTTTCAAAAAAAAAAATTAAAAAGATCGCTGCCTAGGCAACGATTTTGTTGCAATTTTTTTTTTTTTTTATAACAAAGTGAGGTGAGGTAATGTGCTATTGCCTGCTTGTTTGGAGGTTTCATCATACTTTATCATCATGATTGTTTGAAACATTCACCTTTTTTAATAAATTGCTTTTCATTTTTGAACAATGTGGTATGTTCCCATTCAAAAAAAAATTTATTTGATTTGAATTGATAGTTAAATTTTATAAATTTGATATTTTAATTTGAGTAAAACTAGATATACGTGTTTGATATTTTACGTGGTAAATTATATTCTATGTGTATTATATCACGTAGGACCATGTGTCTATTTATTTAATCTTATACAAGTTCAAATTCATACTTATACAAACTCATAATTAAAGAGTCTAAATATAGATATATTTATATGTCGTGCCTTTATAATATTAATGATGTTATTGAGAAAATTAATCATTTATTTATTACTTTTCAATTAGCACATGTTTGGACTAACTTTTAAAGACCAAAATCTGAAAATATGAGAGTAAAAAATCATCAATATTATAACAACTCTTCGTTTATTCCTAAATAATATATGGTTAAATTAAAATTGAGCATTTAATGAATAAATTTTAATATTTGCATGAGAAGATTAATGTTTATTTTGTACTTACAATTGTTATTTTATAAACTAAGATTAAATCATGTGCTCATGTTGTTGTCCTTTTTCGTCCACCGCCACTAAATTTTATTTTTCTTTTCTTTTGCCATGTTCTGATTAAGAAAACGTCCAACATTTAAAAAAAAAAATTATAAATGCAACAAAATCGCTGCCTAGGCACCGATCTTTTTAAAACTTCTTTTTTTTTTGAAAAGTCACATTTTGCAAATCGCTCCAGCAGGAGCGTTTTATTTTTTAAAAAAAATAATAAAAATCGCTGCCTTCATTTTTAAAAAAAAAATTGCAACAAAATCGCTGCCTAGGCAACGATCTTTTAAATTTTCTTTTTTTTTAAAAAATAAATCACATTTTGCAAAATCGCTGCAGTATTCCAGCGATTTTGCCGTTTTGATTAATATAAAATTTTATATACCTTTTTGGAATTTTTGTTAATATTTTATACCCTTTAGGCTTCGAACTCTCTTTTATTGAAAACATATTATGCACATACATTGAGATAACATTGAACATAATTTGGGCACTGGAGATCGTTCGTGTAGAATTTATTTGATTCATGATAGTGTGTTGAGATCGTCCGCACAGACACGTGGAGATCGTCCGTGTGGAAATATGGACCTCGCGAGTCCCCCATTGGTTATGAACTCCCGATGTATTTTCGAGGAGTATCATGTATATACGGTTAAGAGAATACTTGGTAATATGAGGTATATCATTCCATGATGTCATATTGCATTGCATTCCATGACATCCTTCATTCTTGATGATTGTGTTTTATTGGTGGTTGAAAAGTACTTGTATTTGATTATCTTAATTTATGACATTATCGTTATCATTATCATTATCATTATCATTATTATTATCCTTATTATTATTATAATTATTATTATTATAATATTATTACTATTCTTCTTCTTATTATTATTATAAATCCTCATTCCTATATTATGTTAGTTTTTTTGTCTACTCTCTTTACTAACCAACACTTTTTGCCTTTTCCTTTTATATAAATTGATGGAATATTATTCCCAAAAGAAATAATATGATGTGATGAAGACGATGAATTAGTCAATTAAAAGAAGATGAACAAAAAAAATGCAATTTCGGAAATTTCTAATGAATTGGGAGTGCTGGAATTTTGATTAGGGAATGATGTGTGGAAAGTATAAATTATATACAAAAAAATACTGGCCAACAATGTCAGTGTTGTTAGCTAGCTTGAGTTGAAAATTTGGCTACCTCATTTCCCATTCCCACACAATAGTGTACCTTACGATTGGTCTTTTATTTATGCAATGTATAAATAATATGTTGTAAATATATATTTACTCAAAATCCTTTAGTTACCCAGATCATAAGCAACTGATTCTTCAAATTGACATTTAAAAAATGACAAACCATGCTTCCACTTTTATAACAAGATGCCAAACATGACCAAACGGGAAAGAATTCATGATAATTATACCCCCCCCCCCCCCTAAAAGAGTACTACTATCAAAAAGTTGTTCTTGCTAGATATGTGAGATGGCTCCTCAGCACAAAACAGCAAATACATCACGTATGGATTATGGTACACACTTAAAAGCTGCAGACCTTAGCTACAAATGACATGCCTACCAAGTATAATGTCATATCCATTGGATCATCAGCTACAACGTCGGAGAAACAGAAGCTTCTTGGATAAATACAAGAGCATATTTCCTAATTCATGTCCATTTAACTCAGATGATTACAGCAGAACCCATTGAGCAGTGCATTGATAAGAAAACTCTACATGCCTTAGTTGCTTCAACAATTTGTGCAAACCAAGATTTGACTAACTGGATCTTGTGGTAACAAATGCTGTGCTTTCAAGATTGACTGACATAGAGTACAGGGACAAGGCCAGCCATTTTCCCATCTCTTCCAGGGCGTTTTTTCTTGACCTGAAACAAGTTAGCATCATCAATGTCACCAAATAATTATCAGAGACCACTTCCTACATGCTTCCTTCTTCCTTAGAAGGCAAAGAGGACAAAATAAAAGGAATTGTAGGGAAAGACTGCACTTAACTTTGCAATTAACCCAGCAAAAATATGATTTTGAGTATCAGATAATCTTATCGAGGGATCTTCCTAAGCACATATATATGTCACATACAAGCTGTCAGATAGAGTCTCTTTGAACTTACCCAGTGAAACGCTTAAGAAAGAACTGTCAACTGTGGTTCAGAAGTATCAGTAAATCAGTGAATTCTCCACAATTTTTTCAAAGAAGTTGTCACTTCATCCTTCCCAACTTTAGTTGGCATTGTTCGACTTGAAAGGAAGAAAGAGAGGAAGACTTTTGACACATGAGTTAAATATGCATATACATTCATATCAAACAATTTGTTTTCACACCCAGTGGTGCCTACAACAGTCCTGTGAACGGCAAGGTGGACATGTAAAATTGAACTAGCTATAAATAAAGAAAAGTGTCGATCTTTTAGGGATAGACAAAAAAGGAGAGGGTGCCAAACAAAATGAAATGGAGAGAGTAGCAAATAGCAGGAGAGGGAAGGATTCTTAATTGGGATTCAGACCATCCACCTATACTATTATATTTTTATTGATAATAGAGGGATGAGTGCAGAGGACATGGAACCTTGTAATTTAAATCTGTAGATCTGATACTTTTTAACAAACTCACCATAACCTTAACCATTTCCTTTACCTTTATATATGTAATATACAAGCATAAGCTCCAGGAGAGTCATAGTTAAACATATCTATTTAGAGCATTCCGACCAAAGAGCGACATAATTAATATATGAAACACAATAATATAACTTGACTGATGATAAGATTGATGCAGTAACTATACACTCATATCAAGCAATAACATACTTCTGTATGATCATATATCTTCGGATTTAACATACAACTCTAAAAACAAGTGTACGAGAGATTGGAAAAAAACATTCGATAAATGTGACACTGTTGAATCCAGAGGCGGATCTAGGATTTGGAGGTCCTGGGTGCCACATTATTTAAATAAAGCGAGTCGGTTGCTTTAATTTTAGGTTACAATCGAGTTATTTATCTTTTTTCGATTTTTATAAACAAATCGATTAAACATGCATGTTAGTAATCTTTTCTTTTAGATACTAACTAAACAATTCAATTTTTATTTCTTTGTAAGAATTAGTGGCTTTATTCGCTGAAACTTTGAGGGAAAAAAAGAATTTTCATACTGAAATTTGTGCTTTTATAAACTATCTCATAGTGTTAACTTAATATAATGACTTTATGTGTTGTTGCATAATATATAACAAAAAAAATACAAATTTTAGTTCAATTTAGTCATCCTACTTACCAAGACGTTGGTGAAGATCGAAAGAACCTTCAAATTAAAAAAACTCTAATAATAATATTCACCATTTTTAAAAACTTATATATTTTTTAAAACTACTATTTAAATATATTCTTAATGATATTTATGTCACGTTCATAATTCAAATTCAATACTCATTAATTGATAAAAGAATAAACACGCGACACTCATATCAAAAGATTAATAATTTGTGAAAGAGAAAGTAAAGGATCTTAAGAATTAACTATGGTGACTAAAAGTAAATTTGAATTAATAAAAAAAACTAAAAAATAAATAAGAATAAATGGAAGGAAAAAACAAGAAACTTCAGACATTATTCAAAATGACAAAAAAAAGAGAGAAGAAAAAGAAAGAAAGAAAAAGTAGAAAAAAAATGAAAAAAAAAAGGGAAAAAAAGAAAGAACTCCAAAAAATAATGTTGCAGACGATGATTGATCCCACACTGCCTGTGTGGCAAGTGGCCTGCTTTGCCAATTGGACTATTCACCATATTGTTTAGTGGGTGTCAAAAAAAGTATATATTAACTTTCTTATACATATATACATACATATACAAAGTTTTTTTCGAGATCAGGGGGTGCCGTGACACCACCACGGGTACCCATAGATCCGCCCATGGTTGAATCGGATCGTTCAAAAATCTATGCCACAACCATGTCAATCCAATGCGATAAGGTGTGGGTGTGGGTGTGGGATCCCCACCTTGGTCAACCTAACCGGGGTGCTTTGACTAAAGCTACGGTCAAGAAGTATAGGTTGATCGGGTATTTGGTTTAATTCTTGGTTTATGATATATAAACACTCACATAAAGTACGAGAACACTTTATATTATAAAATCTTAGGTGAACTCACATAAAAATAAATTTTTACCACAAATACTTTGTGCTCTCTAGTTATTAAAGTTGCACGAATATTCTAGCTACTATGACAAAGCTTAAGAAGCATAAACAGATAATGATAGGTTCTAACCAAATTTCTAAGAAGATATATACTTTTCTCTGTTCAAAGTATATTATATATTATGTTACTGTATTTATCAAAATACTATATCTATAGCAATTTATACTACGCAATATACATTTTTTCATTTAACTTTAATTAACAAAAATGGATTTAAATCACCTTGGTAATAAACAAATAAGTTGCTGTTCAACAATCTTAACTGTCACATATTATTCTTATATATTCATTAGCCGTATCCTAACACCCATATCCACACTCAGCGCCATACTCCCAGATCCCAAATTTAAAGTGATTACGAATCCGACCTCCAGATCCACACCTATATCGATACCCGCACCCACATCCATATTGGAGCAGTTAAATTCTTGCTTAAGAAATTCAAACTTTCTTACATGAGGATTATCACACGAAGTAAAATGTGACAGAAGTACTAAGCAGCCCTTAATCTTCCTAAACTGGAATTACAGATACTTCGCAAAAGATACTTTTAGTTAGCAAGAATGGAGTATGATTGCCATTTGGAAAAGGAGGATCTAGATCAATGCAATGAAGAGATCTGGTCCAATGTATCTTCCCCGTAATGAAAGTGAGTTATGTGCATATGCAATGAATCCTATGATGACACAAGTAAGCTTAATCACATTAGATGCATGATTTGCAAAGAAGAGTGACTCTACAATATCCAATAGGAATTACTTACGTAGAACCAGCCATCTACTTCATACTCAATTTCCAACTCTTCCCCTGCTGTCAGATTTAGCTGCAAATCAGAAAATCCGAAACTTAATTTGCATCTCCAGTGAACCAAAAGAACCAAGATGCAGAGAAGAAAAATTTGGAGATAGTTCAACATCAGAATACATGTTAATGGGTACAATTTTATAGCTAGCAAGAAAAGCAACATGTGGTGTCTTCATGCTCGCTACAGATACCACCAGAAAAGATAATTAGATCATTAACCAGTCTTTCAGGGGAGAACATCTACCTCATCATCTCCACCAGCTGTGAAGTCATAAAGTGCTGTACCAGACTGTGGGTTGCTAGAAGAAACTCGTTCTTCTTCATGGGATCCAAAACTGTGAGAATCAGACCCAGCCAAGGGATTCTCAAATGACTCATATCTTTCTCTAATAGGTGATGAATATGGAGGAGGCTCTTCTCTTATCTGCAAATTCCTTTAATAAAAGACTTGTGTCTCACATGACAGAAGACATGAAATTGATTGACAGGGAGGACTTACCGGGGAGCCCAGGCCATCATATGAGGAGCCACTGTAGGAATTATTATTATATTGGCTCCCACCAGATTTCCCCTATCATAGGCAACAATGACCCTTAACAAACTAACACAGGCAGAAAAGAAAGGAACCCAAAATGAAATACAACAACAGAGTCGCTGCTCAATAGAAGCAATGCAATTGGAGTATCAGAGATATTCTTTTCTTTTTATCTTTTTAATGTATAAGGAGAAAAAAAATAAAGTTATCATTTTCAAAAAAAAAAATGTACAAGGAGAAAATATGACTTGTACCCATTTTACCAAAATTAAGTTAAAAAGTCAATCCCAACTTCATAGTAGACTCTGTTCCTAGTGTATGTATTGCTTGGGACTAAAGTCGGACATAAGCAAATTTATCTAATAAAATAAATAGGACTTTGTTATGATCAAAATTCCAAACGTTTCACCACTATATCATATGATTCCCTCATTTCATAACATGCACAAAGTGTAAGAAAGTTCAATAATCATGTATACTCGAATGTGTTAATCAGGTTCACTAATCCTTACAGAACTGTTTGTTTAGTTATAAGAGAAAAAACCAGTATTATCATTTAATCGCATTTCCTATGGACCCCATCACGTGATGACACAGAAAATAATCTGTTATCTTCACCCAATATTACTCTTTTACAATGAATAAATGGCTCGGAGAAGTAGATCTGTCCCCCTTAGATAAAGCAAAGTGAAGTCTTAAGTACTAAAATAGCATGCCTTGCAATGTATACCATCAGGGTTGGTTGGATTCCAGACGCTGTCTTGTGGTAAACTAAGACCAAAAATTCAATTTTTTCAGATCTTGAATAGTTTATTTTCACCAGAGAATGGGTCCTCAAATGACGTGAACAGTGCAAATTGAACATCATCATCGGGTCTTCATTCTTAAGACCTATTAGGTTAGTCAACTTCATGTGGTGTTGCATAATCTTCTTCAGGTGCTATTTGTTATGTCTCCTTGTTACAGCTTAATTACACTCGGCATTAACATGTGGCTCCAAGTGTTTCATAGTCTACAGGTGTTCAACTCCAGGTGCTGGAGTACTTCTGAGTTTGTGAGTGCTCCAGAGAGTACATTCTCTTGCCATGGCTTTTTAAGGTTATTGCACTTCAACTAGTATTTAGCAATCTAATTCACTCTTCCCTTCTAATTAATGTAACCTTTCTTTCACTAGAAGATTATTTTACAAACAAAAACAGAAAGCAAATCAAGATGAATCACATCCATACACCGCCTCCTCATTTCAAATCATGAGTGAGAGACCATAGTTGTGTAGTCTCAGGCTCTCAAGCAAGTTAACATTCTATGGTGACCTAAAGAAGGCTGACCACAAGCAACTTCTGTGCTTCTATGTAGAACATTTTAACTACATTTATACACAAACAATTTGTACACTAGTCATGATTACTGTTCACACAACATTCTATCCATATTTCCCAAGCAATGACCACATAAAAGCAGTTGAAAAGAAAGGAAATATATTACAGTAGAATGTTGACAGACATCAAACTTTACCGAATTATAAGCCAGTAGGCTCCCATTTTCTTAGGAAGATTTCACTGTTTGGCATGTCAAGCTTAATAGAAGATAAGCCAAGTGGTAACAACTTTATCTTTTGTATGTGGGGGAGGGATGAATTTTGCGGATGACAAGCAAGTTGCAATACACTTATTTTTTTTTTTTGAGACAGTAACAACTAACAATACACATTGTTTTGAATCCAGGTTTTATTAAAGAACAATGCTTACAGAAGTAGATTGTCATTTTGCTCGACAAATGATAGAATCGTGATGCATTGTGACAGGTTTCGTCAACTCAGCTGTCATATTCTTACAAAATCCCTTTGTGACTACAAAACTGAATATATTTGTTTTCTTGCTTTTGTGCCAGCTCATGTTCTAAACGAGTTGCACATACACCCTAGTGCATGATCCTTGACACAAGGGGCACCACCTAAGAACAGGAGATTTTGTGACATTTCTGATTGTTTTTTTTTTGTTTTTTTTTTTGTTTTTTTTTAAAAAACATTTTTGTATAACTATTTGCATTAAAACTACAACTATCCATACTTGCAAGGAAATATAGGAAGATACTAAGCTATAACCTACTTAAAGAGATCCTAGAACATCAATAAAAGATTCTATGTCTTCCACATATTCATGTTTACACCAAAAATAGAATAGGGCTAGGCACTTCATCTTCAGTTCCTGGATAGAGCTATGATCGTCTTCAAAACACCTTTGATTTCCCTCTTCCCAAACTGTCCACCAAATGCAAGCAGGGATAATCTTCCATCTTTCTTTCTGTTCTGACTTCTGACTGAGTGCTACATTTGTTCCAGCACTCCAACACCTCAAGTGTATCTCTTGGCATCACCCACATGATCCCTTTTAAATCAAGGAAAATCCTCCAAAGTTGTCCAGTTAACTTGCAGTATAAAAAAGAGATGGTTGATTGTCTCTGATTCTTCTCCGCACATATAACATTTAGAGCATAAGTGGAAGCCCCTTTTCTTGAGTCCTTCATGTGATAGGACTGCTTTCCTGGCCACGAGCCAAATGAAACAAGCCACTTTGTGATGAATTTTGACTTTCCAAATTAGTTTCCATGGCTAACAATTAATCTGGTTGTTAGAATGGTTGAATTCTCTATAAGCTGACTTGACTGAAAATCTCCCTTGTACATGCACATGCCATGTAAGATTGTCTTACTGAGAGAGGGGCCTTTGAATAGATTGAGAGTGTTGTAGAATTCTGCCAAGTTATCTATCTCCCAATCATTAAGGTGTCTTCTGAAGATTAGATTCAAACCATGAGCATCCTAGACTTCTCCTACTATGGCAGCTTGCTGTTATTCAGGCTGAAGATAATCGGGAAAAGTTGCTTTAGTGGATGTTGACCTAACCAGCTGTCTGACCAGAAAGATGTTTTCAAAGCATAACCCACTTGATGACTGCACTTACTCATGAATTTTGCCCCCAAATTTCTGATAGACCTCTATAGACAAACTCCATAAGGTGTAGTGACTCACTTGATCAGTTGATTGTCCATTCCCCATCCATTTCATACTTTTGATTAATTACCTTTTTCCAAAGAGATTGTTCATTTGAGGCAAACCTCCATAGCCGTTTTTTCAAAAGACTATGGTTCGGAGTTATCAGGTTCTTGATTCCTATACCACCATTCTTTTTGCTGGTGATCACTGACTTCCATTTGACCAAATGTATCTTCCTAGTATCACAGTTCCCTTGCCAGAAGAAGTTTCTTCTAAGAGCATCTATACTATCCATTATGTTTGTTGGAACACGAAAAATGGACATCATATAAGTAGGTAATGCATCCAACACACTGTTAATCAAGATTAATCTACCACCCAAGGATAAGTATTGACTCTTCTACTTAGTCAACTTATCCTCACACTTCTGTATGAATCCATTCCAGATATCTTTGGAATTGCTTTTGGCACTAAGGGACATTCCAAGGTAAATGGTTGGCAGAACACCAGTTCTTCCTCCCAGAATATTAGCCAAGTTGTGAATGTGAGGGACATCATTAACAGGATATAGGGAACTCTTGTTCCAGTTAATGTAGAACCCATGTATAGCCTCGAAAATAAATAAATTACCCTCAAAAATCTTATTTATCCTCTGTCAGTCAGCTCCACAAAAAACTAAAGTATCATCGACGTATTGTAAATGAGTGATTTCAAGATTATTGACGACCCTTAAATCTACTCTAAAACCTGTTATCCAGCTATTTGATTGGGCAGTTTTCATCATATCATTTAAACTCTCCATGCCAATGACGAACAAAAAATGGGACGATGGGTCTTCTAACATTAGTCCTCTCTGAGAAGAGAAGAATCCAACGGGTGAGCCATTACTAGGATTGAGAACTTGATGGTGTTGATGCAACAGCAGATCCAATTGACCCATTTTTCTCCAAAACACATTTTCATCATAGTCCTTAGTAGGAAAATTCCAGTTCAAAGTGGTCAAAAGCCTTTTGTATATCTAGTTTGCAAAGGATACCAGGTTCTTCGTTTCTGATTCTTGAGTCAACACATTCATTGGCTAAAAGAATGGCATCCATGATTTGTCTCCCTTGTATTAAGGCCATTTGTTGATCATCCACCAGCTTGTGCATCACTTTTTTGAGTCTCTCTGTCAACAACTTTGAGATGATCTTCATGCTGCCTATAAGAATAATAGGCCAGAAAACTTTCAATTCTTTAGCTACCACCTTCTTGGGAATCAACGCAACATATGTAGCATTGAAACTTCTTTCAAATATGTCTCTTTCATGGAAGTTCTGAATAGTAGCAATGATCTCAGTGTTCACTTCTTCCCAAAAATGTTTGAAAAAGGCCATTGTGAAACCATCTAGGCCATGTGCTTTATCCCCATGTTATGAATCTTTAGGGAATGATTGATTCACAGGGCGATATATAAATCAACTCGTTAAAGGGAGACTGAAACCTTAGAATTCATTAGAAGAGAGAACTTTGATCACTTGATTTTTGTTGAATTATGACTTACTGATTTATTCATCAAAAGCCCCTTTAAATAAGTGTCTTATTACATCAATAGTAAATCTAATTCTTATGAAAGTAGGAGACTTAAATTCTATTCCAAACTAATAACTATAACTTAACCTAATCCTTATAAAACTATGAAATATAGACCCTCTTCTAGAATAATAAATAAAGCTACTAAATAAATAATTAAATACTTAATTAATGACTTCCAACGCATCCCTAACATTACCCCCCTCTTACGTTGAAAGAGCTTGTCCTCAAGCTCAATTATCCAATTTCAGCCCTAGCTTGAAGTTGACATTGATAAATTTCACCTCTATTAAATCGTTGAAGCTTGACTACTTCGCCCATCAAGTTGCCATTTTCATGAGGTGCAAATCGCTCAAGAAATTGTTCACAACGATGTGCCCAAATTAATGGGTTGTTGATACCATTAAAAGTAGGAAAGTTCATCTTTGCATAACTTGGTATTATCGAATTGGAATCACGACTAGTTTGATGATTATGATCAATTGGTTGAATAGACAGTGTATTGCCTCTAGGTGCCGGATTTGTTGATTTACCAATTGTCTGGGCATACTTGATTCTGCCCCATGGACTACTGGTTTTGTAGAGCTAGAGTCAGTTCCAGGCTAGAAAATTGTTCTCGAATGACTTGGACAATTCTATCACAGAGACGTTGTTCCATAGCTGCAAGTCTAGAGGCCATTAGTGTTTCTGTAATCACACGTTCTTCTTGAAACCTGGAATTGATCTCATCGCGAAATCTGGAATTGATCTCATTGCCCATTGTGCTAGGCTGTTATGAATCTTTAGGGAATGATCGATTTACAGGGCTCGTTAAAGGGAGACTGAAACCTTAATATTCATTAGAAGAGAGAACTCTGATCTCTTGATTTTTGTTGAATTATGACGTACTGATTTATTCATCAAAAGCCCCTTTAAATAGGAGTCTTATTACATCAATAGTAAATCTAATTCTTATGAAAGTAGGAGACTTAAATCCTATTCCAAACTAATAGCTATAACTTAACCTAATCCTTATAAAACTATGAAATATAAACCCTATTCTAGAATAAAAAATAAAGCTACCAAATAAATAATTAAATACTTAAATTAATGACTTCCAACGCATCCCTAACACCCCATCACACGCTTGCAGACTTGGCCATATCTCTTGCTCTTCAAATGGACTTTGTAGCATCAGATTATCTTTGTGGGGATAGTGGGACAAACTCTCATGTTATTATGGGATCTCCAGTCTTCTGTCTCTGCATAAAGGTTCTGATAAAAAGAGATGATCTCCTTTTTTATATCAACATGATTCCTTATGAATCACCATCAATTTCAAGCAAGTCAATATTGTCGTATCTTCTACGTGCATTAGCTGTTTTACGAAAGAACTTGGTTTTGTTGTCACCATGTTTCAACAATGCTCTTGATCCCTGTCTCCAGGTCATCTCCTCCTTTGCAATCTCCTCAAGTCCATAGTTAAGGCGATTTTGTTTCTTATTTCCTCCTCTGTTGAAATCCTGAGACACAAGATCTTTTCAAGTTCTAATAATTGATTTTGTGTGTCTAACTTCTGCATCTCCAAGTTTCCTTGTAACGTTTTACTCCAGTCTCTAGGTTTGGCTTTTAAGGATTTTAGTTTGTAAGACAAAATGTAGTCAGGTCTGCCGACAGAGTCTAACGAGTCCCACCATTCCTTGACTCTTACTTTGAACCCTTCAATTTGCAACCACCAATTTTCAAATTTGAAGTATGATTTGTGGATGGTTCCCAATTGCTGCACTGTAGTGATAAAGGCGAGTGGTCAGAGGTCACTCTTTCAAGAATTGACTATTTGATATTCCTGAATCTTTCATCCCATTCATCAAATATCAAAAATTTATCCAAGCTTGCAGCAATGTCATGTCTCTCACATTTTTTTCCAAGTAAATGTCCTACCTGTCAGTTGCAAGTCTAGAAAGACATTGATTTGTTAATTCTCTTGCTATTCTCCTTTTCTGATGGGCATCGAACTGTGTTGAAATCTCCACATAATACCCAAGGACCTGAGAATAGACCTCTAGCAGCTCCAACTTCCTCCCAGACTTCCTCTCTAGTCTTTCTATCATTTGGTGCATATACGCCTGTTAAGTGCGAAGTGAGATCCTGTGTTTTGCCTGTGAATTGACATGTGATGGAGTGAGAACCTAGACTGTTATACTCTCCATTCCAGATTCTTTTATCCCACATTAGAAAGATTCCTCCCCTGGTACTGCTGGCTTCAAGTTGGATGTGATTGACCTATCTGTTGGCCCAAAGATCTCTAAATAAGCCATTGATATCTCCTTCAACTTTGGTTTCTTGGAAGCAGTAAACCTCTGCCTTCCAATTGTTGATGCAACTCTTAATCATTCTCCTATTCCTTCCATCATTCAATCCTATGTGACAAGTTAGGAGTATACTATATGTACACTCCAACTAATGGGGATTGTTAAGAATTAGGAAATAAATAATATGGCAAGAACCCATTCCTTCTTATATATGGGAAAGGTTTAAGAGTCCTTATAACTATGTAACTGAAAATAGGAATTATGTTCGTTCTTTAAGGATTATTTTCCTTTCCTTTTTAGATTACTTGTAAAGTTATATAAATCCAAACATGTTTGAGGAAATAATAAAGCAATCCATTCCTAACATCTCTTCTTTCCTTCCTCCTTTAGCAAATCAGTGAGGAAAACATAGCCCTGAACAAATACAATTGGTCAATGAGGTTTGGGTTTATGAATAATGATGAAGGTGTCCATTGCTTGTTACAAAAGGCGTGCTTAAGCCCTGAAGCGAGGCTTAGAACGTGTTGAGTGTTTTGCCTTGCTTATTGTGCACTTCAGTGTCGTCATCAAAGTTCTAAGACATAGTTTTCCTTGCCAATGGTCCTCTTCTGAAGAGACTACATTAAAAAAAATGATATTTCCATTTATCGTAATTATTTATCAATTTCTTTGTTCATATATTTGTCATTCAAGCTTATAAATTATAAGTCTCGGACTAAACATATATACTTGTATTCTTTTCTACCTTTGCGCCTTTTTTTAATTTAAGTTCACGCTTTATTTGCGCCTAGAGCCCCAACGGACTTGGAGCTTTTTTGCACTTTTAGCTTTTGATGACACTCGGTCATCAGTATAGTTGTATAGTATTATATAATATTAGGTCAAATATCTTATTAAACCATATGGTACTTCATCAAACATCAAAAATTTTAGGTCAATGTTTTCTTCAAATTGGATAAGTTAAAATGTGAATGAACAAAAGAGATCAATTGAAATAGTTTTCCACATTAGCATGTACAGATAAGGAGTTCCATCAAAAATGCCCAAACATTCTCAACGCATTAAATTTAAAGCAGAGTTAAAATGCAAACTACCTACCTTGGATTGTGTAGATGGCTTAGAACTGAATAACGACGGATAGTTCATTCCACCAAAGTGGGACGATATAGACGTCTCGACTGACCCTACTGAGTCTGGAGAGGAAGACCCTGACGATCGTCCATCATCTTCCTGCAGTCACCAATTGTATAAATATATCATTCTTACGATGTTGGAGTAAATGAAAGCAACATATACTCAAGAAAATTACCTCCATTTCGGAAGATTCTAAGAGAGTCTTTGCCCACATATCATCATAACTCATGGAAGGTCTAGAAATAATGTTCTCCTCAACATCAGGAGCATCAGTACCAGCACCAGCAAGAAACTCATTAACCTAGGGAAGAAAGAACTTTTTAACAAGCATGAAAAGATCCCTACTATAGGGGCTCTGATATGTTTAACTGTATATAAGGTTACATAATATGTTTTTGAGCAAAATGGAAAGATAGTTCTACGCCAAACAAATTCAATACAATTCAAAACATACTTGAGACACATCAAGAGAACAGATTTCTAAATGAAACTAGACAGTAAATTACATATTGGCTATCAACTTGTGTCAGCTCCATGTAAAATGAAACCATATAAATATAAGCTACATATGACATAGAGAACTGAAAAGTTGTGAGCATGTTTCTTTAGTTTGATTCATTAAGCTGTAAAATTTGAAAGCCAGAACAGAAAGGTGAAGGGACCAGTTTATAGGTTCGATACGTCACTCAAATACTTACCCTGTTAATTGCAGGTGCATTGTTCAAGCTATCATCACCAAGATTTGCAGCCCAGAAGTTCACAAGGTCATCATCAATTGATTCAGGATCAGCAGCTTTTGTGTTAGTAGATTCATACATAAGATCAGAGATACCCGCGGCTACAGCCGGATCGCTGAGTCCAGTTGACGCACTTATATTATGCCGAGTACGATAGACATCGATTAGCTTTGCGCTGTTTGATATGTAGAATTTTAATCAGTGCATTGTAAAAAAATTGAAGAGTCTAAGCACAATAACCATCAATTAGCACATAAAAAATGTGTTAATATATGACATATGGGTCTAACTCAACCCCCAAACTTAGCTCATTAGGTGCCCAAATTCATATAAGCAGACCAGCAGTCCATTCCCCAATCAATGTGGGACTTTTACCCACTCTAACACCCACCCACCTTCACACCCAGGCCGAACTAGAGCGTGGACCGGGAGTCCAAACAGAGATGGACCTACCTCTGATACCAGGTAAAGATGGATCTTGGGCTTAACTCAACCTTAAAAGCAGCTTATAGGGTGAGGATTGTCCAAGTCAATATAAGGAGACCAACCGCCCATCCCTTTTCCGATGTGGGACTTCTTTACAAGATGAAAAACAACAATGTTGAAGATCTTGACAAAGTCAATGAAACAACAAAAATGGAAAATAATTGGGTGAAATGCAAGCAAAGTAGGGTTATAAATAAATATTTCATTTTTTATAACTAAGACTTCATTTTCTGTACCTTCGCCAACTGCTTTAGTTAGCCAAGAGACAGTTGATATGATGTACCATTTCCCCATCAAGTGAATGACTATGAACTATCACGTGGATTTGAGGAATCATGTCTTACCATTGTGGAGTGGCATCCCCAAACATTTGCAAGTTCTAAGAGAAGCTTTATTTATCACAAGAGTGCTAAGGTCTCCGACATGGTCGTCAGAGAACATAAGGCAACTAAGTTTCTAATAGGGAAACATTACTTTTATGTTATCTTCCCCACAGCGAAGTACATTTTAACAAGGTAAAATTGGGAATCCATGGATGCGAAGCGGGATCTAGAGGCCACAGGCTACCATGAGAAAAAAAAGTCCCACACTACGATAGAGGGCCACCCATCTTTTGCATACTAACTAAGGTTGCTCCGAAGTTGTCGAATAAAGATATATTTCTTTAAATTATCTTCCCCCGTATTGAAATACTTTTCAACAAAGTAAAATTGGGAATCCCCATATGTGAAGCTGGCTCTAGAAGCCACAAGAGTACCTTGAGGAAAAGCATCACACACTTCAATAGGTGGCCATCCATTATGTACATACTTCACGACCTGAATGGTTCATTTTGTAAACACATTTTCGTGAGTTTAAATATTGTAGGTATTTGCATGTCAACCTACACATGTGTGGGTCTAGAATTTAGAATTCATTACTTAGGACACGTTTGGCCATAGACTTTGGAAACACTTTTTGGGGAACTTTTTTGGCAAAATCTGTTTGGCCATAGAATTTGTCTAGTTTTAGTGTAAATTTTGAAAATCAAATCACAGAATCTACTAAAAACTTGTTTTTGGGCCAAAACATAGCTATTGATTCCTTTTTAAATATTAAAACTTAGCCCAAACTTATATATTTACAAAAAAAAGGGGATCTCTTTATGGTTCCCCAACTAATTCCTATCTACTCTTTTCTGTTATGTGATCTGGAAATGCATGCTCTCCATGAAAAGATTGTTCATAGAATGTGGAAAGATTATATTAAGAATAGTTAGTTACTACTGTTGTAATTATTTATATCTTTCACTTCTGGATCTTCATAACTAATTGTAATTTGATGAATTGTAGCAGCTAGGAATTGTGTTATTAGTAGTTTTTTAAATAAAAATAGGTCTTAGTCTTCCACTTTTAGCTTAAAAAGGGAAATAAATTCAGTTGAGTCAATTGTGTTGTGATTTTAGGATAATGTACTATCTAGTTTATTATAAAAATGATAATTTTGTTCCAAACTTATAGTTTCTGATAGATTTTAAAACTTATTGCTACTTCTGATAGTTTATAAAAATTATGGGTACAAGTCATGTTTCAAGTTTTTCAAAAAAGTGAAATATGTTTCCAAAAATTATGGGCAAATACATTTTGAAACTTCCAAATCCAACCCTCACCCAGATCTAATTATTTTTGGGAATCTATGGCCAAATGCTAGCTTAATCGAATTCGCATAAATACTTTGTTATGCCAGATATTGCAATTAATTCTTACATTTGCTTTCAATACTATTTTCATATATCCTCCCAATTTTATAACTTTTACCAATTTAAAACTTTATTTCATTTTTTCATCCGTATATGGAACTAACATTCCATCCTATGACAAATAAGATGATTCAACCTACGTCTCCACCTCCTAAAGCCAGTGTTGTCAAACGCGCGCTTAAGCCCTGAAGCGAGACACCAAACATATTGGGTGTTTTACCTCGCCTAAAGAGCATTGCAGTGTCGTCATCAAGGACCTAAGACATATTTCCCTTGCCACTGAGTGGTAATCCCAAATAGGTGGCACGTAAGAAATTGATATGTCACTTTATCACAAAGAAAGTTTAAATTTCTTTGACCATATATTTAATATTCATGCTTATAATTATAAGTCTTATGCTAAACATACATATTTGTATTATTTTTTTCAATTGTGCTTTTCTTCATTAAAGCCCACACTTGAATTGCATCTTGCGCTTAAAGCCCTAAAAGACCTTAGAGTTCTTTGCGCTTATTGCCTTTGATAACATTGCCTAATACACTCCCAAATCCTAACAAGTGAATTGATGTTGGCACTCTCTCGCTCTTGCATAAAACTAAAGAAAATTCATTGAATACTCAAAGTACAAGCTGAGGGAAATTTAAGAATAGCATACCTTGTTGGCCCTAAAGGAAGATACTTTGATCTTGGAACATAACAGAACAGACAAACGAGATCCAAGAGCCTCTCATGAGTTTCATATAATTTCTTTAGTTCCTCATCCGTCCATTCTTTTTTTGCATTATCATGATTGCGCATATCTCTACATATTCAAGCACAATATGTTAATGAGGACAACAAATGGTCCAATAGTGTTGAAATGAGCCAGAATAGTGTACTTACTTTATTAATTCATCCTGCGCAGAATATATTTCATCAAGGACCTTCAACATAGGACTGATTAAAGATCCAAGGCCAGTGCCACTGGCTCCCTGGTCCTCTCCATTGCTAATATGCATATCTGAGAACTGAGACTGTACACCACCCTGGACTAAGGCATGTAAAAATTCATAAATCTGTAACCTATACGGCTCACCAGATCGAATTGCAATAGTTGTAAGAGCCTGGGACGCAATTATACGAACCTGAAATTTGACAGTAGTAAGAAGTGAAACCACGGAACACTCAATAATTACATTTTTTTAATATAATACACTCAATGTTGTATATTGAGAATAATATGAAGCATTTATAGTTGGATTGATAACTAGAACTAACTAAGCTATACTCATATATTTGTATACACTTTTTCAGGGGAGGCAAAGACTTGACGCAATTTAGGATGGACTTGCTCCAGAACACCACCAAAAGTGTAAAACACAAAGGCAGCTTAACTTTTCATCTTCAGCAACCGGAAAGGAAACTCGAAGTACACACCATAAATAAGATTATAAACAAAGCAATTCCCAGTTTCTAAAGTAAACAGAGAAGTTGATTGGACACAGTTTTAGGATGAATTTGCTCTTGAACACAGCCTATGGTGTAAAATACAAAGGCAGATAATTTTCATCTTTGACAAAGAGACAGACACTCAAGCTACTCACAATTTATAACATCATAAACAGTTTTGTGAAAGGTGATCGCCTCGTCACCAACGGCGAGAGGCGAGGCAACCCTTCATCGCCTTTTAGCTTTGTGGTGAGGCGATCTTCAAAAGGCGATGCCATGGCGACAATCGAGGCAAAGGCGAGTGGCGAGAACGGCGTCGCCTTTTTTTTTTTTTTTTAAAAGGCAACCAATTTAGGGTTGTTAGAATCCTAGGAATATTCTATAGCAAATTTGTACATATATAGTAGGTAGCTTGATTTCCTCCTAGCTTTACTCTAGCCTGATTGGATATTAATTTGCATTGATTAGGTATTGATTTCCTTTCCTTTTTAAGACATGCATACTTAAATATTTAAACCCCAATAGCTTGTGGAATAATCAAGCTGAGTTCTCTCTCAAACTCTTGTCTTCTCACATGGTATCATAGCAAACAGGTCATCCACAACTGAAACATTAGTGATCCTCCACGTGAATATTTATCATCTCAATTTCACCAATTTATGTCTTCCCATGGAATTCTTCTACAGCCATCCTGTCCATACACTGCACAACGAAATGGGATTGCATAGAGAAAAATAGGCATATTGTTGAGATTGCACACACTCTTCTTATACAAGCAAATGTTCAATTGCGATTTTGGGGGACACAGTGCTCACCTCTTATTATTTGATTAATCATATGCCTCCCCCTGCTATTCATAATCAGGTACCGCACTCTGTTTTGTTTTCCAAGTCAACCTTTTTTATGACAAGGGAAACCGAAGCCGCTACCCTCGCTCCTATGCAATAGCTCGCAAACCACATAGGAGAGGTAACCCGTACCAGGCAAACCCCTTGCTTTCGCTGGCAAGGGATTTCGAACTTGAGACCTCCAACATGAAAGTCCCAAGCTCGAACCACTGTTCAACCTTATTCTCTATCCTAGCACGCGTCTTTGGGAGGACATGCTTTTTCCACATACTCACTCCAGGAAAAGACAAATTTGCTCCATGTACTCTTAAATGTCTCTTTCCTCGTTATTCAAGGGTGCATAAGGGATATCGATGCTTCTCACCAGACATCCAGTGATACTGTATGTCAGTTGATGTTACATTTTTGAAGGTCAGACCTACTTTACATCCTCATCTGCTCAAAATTAGACATTTCCGAGGTTCTACCACTTCCATCCTTGGGGATCCTGCCATAATTTATCCCAACTCCTATGACTCCATCTTACTTCTGTTAACCTTTCATCTCGTCCACGCCCATATGATTCACATCATCCGCCAGAATCTTTGCCTGTTGAGGACTTGTCTACCCAGAGTCCTTCCATCGCCACTTGAAAAGGTAATCGCTCTACTTGAAACCCTCATCTTATCTATACTTGTTTGAGCTATCATCGTTTGTCACAGGCCCATCTTGCCTTTGTATCATCACTATCATTTGTATCTATTCCTAAGACTACATGTGAAGCTCTTTCTCATCCTGGCTGGAAAGAAGCCATAATTAAAGAGATGTCTACCTTATACTCTAGTGGTACTTGGGAGCTTGATAAATCTACAATTGGTTGTCAGTGGGTATATACCGTGAAGGTTGGCCCCGATGGACAGAATGATTGCCTAAAAGCTCAACTAGTGGCTCAGGGTTATATACAGATTTTTGGTCTTGACAATGGTGATACGTTCTCTCCTGTGGCCAAGATTTCTTCAGTGTTCAGTTTCTCTTTTTATCCATGGTTGTGGTTCGTCATTAGCCTTTCTACCAGTTGGATATTAAAAATGTCTTTCTTTATGGAGCAACCACCTGATTTTGTTGCTCAAGGGGAGTCTAGTAACATGGTGTGCAAACTATGACAAGCACTTTATGCCCCAAAGCAGTCTCCTCAAGCATGGTTATTCAGCAGTTTGCCATGGTACAAAGTGAAGCTGATCAGTTTGTGTTTTATTGTCACTCTGCTTCATGTTTGTGCATGTATTTGGTAGTGTATGTTAATGACATAGTTATCACGGGCAATTCTGATGAGGGAATTACCAAATTGAAACATCACCTTTTCTAGCACTTTTAGACAAAGGATTGAGGTACTTCTTGGGCATTGAGGTTGCTCAATCCAAAACAGGAATTGTCATTTCACAAAGGAAATATGCACTTGATATTCTTGAAGAGACGGGGATGGCAGATTATAGTCCTATTGATTCTCCAATGGATTCAAATGTTAAGCTCCTACCAGGTCTAGGGGGAGCCTCTTAGCGATCCTGGAAGATATAGAAGGCTTGTAGGAAAGTTGAATTATCTACCTTCCGATTAGTGTCGTAAGTTAGTTCTTGAATTCTCTTTGTGATAGTCATTGGAATGCCGTTATTCGCATTCTTCGATACATAAAATCTGCTCCGGGAAAAGGACTTTTGTATGAAGACCAAGGATATGAGAAATTTTTTGGATATTCAGATGCAGATTAGGCAGGGTCACCCTCTCCAAACAATCCACTTTAGGATATTGTTTTCTAGTTGGGGGATATCTGGTATCTTGGAAAAGTAATAAACAAAATGTGGTTGTAGATCTAGTGCAAAAGCAAAATATCAGGCTATGGCGGTGGCAACATGCAAACTCATATGGATCAAGCAACTACTAAAGGAGTTGAATTTTGGAGATACAAATGGAATGGAACTAGTGTGCAAAAATCAAGTTGCACTTCACATTGCATCGAATATAGTATTTCACGAGAGGACCAAATACATAGAGATTGTTTGTCATTTTGTTAGAGAAAAGGTACTTTCAGGAGACAGTCACAAGGTTCACGCCATCAAGAGATCAGTTTGCAGAAATACTCACCAACTCCCTAGCAGGTCCCAAAACAAGTTATACATGTAACAAGTTTGGTACATATAATTTATATGCACCAGCTTGAGGGGAAATGTTAGAACCCTAGGAGTGTTCTATAGCATGTGTATATATAGTAGATAGCTTGATTTCCTCCTATATTTACTCTAGCTTGATTTGATATCGATTTGTATCGATTAGGTATTGGTTTCCTTTCCTTTTTAGGACATGTATACAGAGGTATTTGAGTTAATATCTTAAAAAGTCTCTCAACTTTGAGAATTTATCTAATAAAGTCTTTAAACTTTGATGTGTATCACAAAAATCACTCAACTTAAACTTTTATATCAAAAAAATCACTCAATAAAATTTATTCTCTAAAAAATATAAACACATCAAAAAAAAATTTGTCCCATATAAATGTACACTCCACAAATAAATAAAATCAAATTCATAATTAAATTCTTTTAAAAAATCTCGATTTTACTCAAACTGAAACTATGCCAACTTTGTTCACTGCAACTAATGCTCTATTAGTTAATATTAATTTGTTGGTGAAATTAACTTTATCTACTTATTTTAGAAAGTTCTTTTTTAAATTGGATGATATTTGATCAAGTAATTTTTTTTTTTTTGAAAAAATCTTGTCGATGTAATATGATATGTTTGGCCAAAGTTTAAAAATACACAGTATTTTCTTTTTAAATTTTTGTCCAAATATTTCAATATTTCTCAACCGTAAGTTATTAATATAAACAAAAAATTAGAAAATTGACTAAACAGAATATAATCTCCGCCCAACCAAACATTAATCTATACTCCCAAAAACACACACAAATTCGATTGTATTTATTTGTGATCAAGACGTAAAAATCGAGTGAAATTTAAAAGTACGAATTCGATTGTATTTATTTGTGGAGTCTATATATTTACATAACATAAAAGAAATTATTTCTCATATAAAAAATTTAGTTGAGCGATTTTATTAATATAAATATTTAAGTTGAGTGATTTTTTTGATATTAATATCTAAGTTGAGTGATTGTATTGATACAAAACAAAGTTTAACGACTTTACTAGATAAATTCTTAGAGTTGAGTGACCTTTTGAGATATTAACTCGAGGTATTTAAACCCCAATAGCTTGTGGGAATAATCAAACTTAGTTCTCTCAAACTCTTATCGTCTCACAAGGGTTTTAAAAGTTAAAAAGGTAATTTAGGATTTTCTTTCCAGATTTGCACAGTTGCACTCTTTGACTGCGACTCCGACTCCGACCAGTCGACTAGACTAGACTTCTACGACGACAAGCCTGACTTTTTCGGTGACTCCAATCTCCAACCGATATGTATTTTTTCTTTTCTTCTTCATAATTCTTTTTACTTCTTCAGAATTCAATGTTACTTCTGCCTCTGTTTGTTTCCTCACTGTTTTGACTTTTGTTTTTTTTTCTTTTCAAGTTCTAGACTTTTAGTATATACCAGTGTTACAAAAGGCGAGCGCCTCCTCGCCTTTGGCGAGAGGAGAGGCGAGGCGATGGGTCCTCGCCATTCTCTGCCGAGGCGAGGCGATAGTAAAAAGGCGAGGTGTGGCGCTGCAATGGCGACAGAAAAGGCGCCGCCTTTTTAATTAAAAATATTTGACTTAATAATATTAGTCAAAATTAGGGTTTTTTTTTTTTACTTTTGAAATTTCTGAAACTCCATACTCCATCGCGACTCTCTCTCTCTCGATTGACTCTCTTCTCTTCTCCTCCATCGCTGTCTCTTCTCCATCGCTCTCCATCGCTGTCAGCTTCTCCATCGCGAGCCTCTCTCCAGTTCTCCCTCGCTGTCGATTCTGTTCTCCTTCTCCCTCGCCGGCCGCCGGCTCACGATTGTGTTCCCTTCGACCCTCGCGACTCTCTGTTCTCCAGGTATCGTTTTCTCTCTTCTTCTTCAACAATTTTTTTCTGTTCTTCTTCTTCATTTTTTTTTTTTTTCAGTTGTGTTTTTTTGGTGTAAGGCTGTAAGCACTAAGCAGTGCTTAGTTGCTTACTGCTTTGTGTAAACATATTTTTTTTTAAATTATAGGCAATTAATTAAAAAAAAAAATCTCTCTTTTCCTAATTATTTATTCCAATATTCCTAGTATCTACTATTGGTTTTTGAATTGAATATTTGCTAATATGTGTTATTGCTATTAAGATTTTGGATAAAATATGCAATTAAATATTTTTAATTTTTGGTATTAATTGGCGCCTTTATTCAAAAAGGCAAGCGCCTCGCCGCTCGCCTCGCCGCGTGGCGAGGCAGGCCCTTGTCGCCTTTTGTCGCCTCTAGCCGTCCACAACACTGGTATATACTATCTATTTTCAGTTTTTGAATTGAAATATTTGCTAATATGTTATTGCTATTGAAATTTTAATTATTTATATATGCAATTTAATATTTTAATTTTTTGGCAAGGCAGACCCTTGTCGCCTTTCACCATCCAAAACACTGATCATAAATAAAATAGTTCTTAATATTGGGAGGGCCATTTAATGAAATAACTTTGGAGATACAACAATGAAAAGTAAACTTTTATGGAGACGGGTCATCAGCTGCAGGGATGAGGCAATTGGGACACTGGAGCACCAAACCAGTCAGAACATCATATGGAGTTGGCAATTGAAAATCCGTTCGGAATCTTTGGGAGGAGTTTGTAGCAAACACAGGTTTCAAGATGGGAAATGGGAGGAAAATTTCATTCTGGAATGATGACTGGCTTGGCCATGGAGCACTGAAAGACCTGTTCCCTGGTTCATTTGTCTCAACTTATCCTACTATAG
Organism: Solanum sitiens; assembly: GCA_016801875.1. NCBI lineage: Eukaryota > Viridiplantae > Streptophyta > Magnoliopsida > Solanales > Solanaceae > Solanum > Solanum sitiens. The sequence continues at coordinate 299,237 of JABWTJ010000116.1, forward strand.
AAGAATCTTGGAGCCCCTAGGGTTGAAAGTATCTTCCAGAAGGCTTCGTAATTACTAGGATGTTACTAGAGTAACTGAATTCCCCATCCAGCTAGAAGGCTTTACAGGATTAAATGGAAAAGAAGAAGCAACTCATAATTCAGTCAGGGCAGCATACTACTATCTATCATCTATAGGGAAGTCCAGCACCTCCTTGTGCTGGAAACCAGTGTTATCAAAGGCGAAAAGCGAAAAAAAGCTCTAAGGTCCGTGGGGCTTTAAGTGCAAAGCGCAAATAAAGCGTGGGCTTTAATGAAAAAAGGCGCAAAGGGAGAAAAGAATACAAATATATATGTTTAGTCCAAGACTAATAATTATAAACATAAATGACAAATATATGACCAAAGAAATTTAAAAAAATTTATGATAAAGTGAAATATCAATTAATTAGTTTCACTTCTTCATAAGAGGCTCATTGGCAAGGAAACGTTTGCCTTAGAACCTTGATGACAACATGAAGCGCACATAAAGCGAGGCGAAGCGCTTAACACGTTTTGAGCCTCGCTTCAGGGCTTAAGTGCGCTTAAAGTGCGCCTTTGATAACACTGCTGGAAACAGATTTGGAAGATTAAAGTGCCATCCGAAGTTTTCTGTCTTTCATGGCTTATAAGAAAAGCTTGCCATACAAGAAATTCTTCAGAGAAGAGGCTTTCAGCTCAGTCCTAGGTGCTTTTTATACCAGCAGAAAGCTGAAAACAATAACCATTTATTTCTACACTGTTATTACTAGCCAACTCTGGCAACTTTTTGTAGCATTAAGCTGAAATTAGTTGGGTGATGCCTACAGACACTTTTGGCCTGATATGCAGCTGGAACAGTATAAGGGGAAGAACATGTCACAAGGAATGGTGGAAGACTGTTCTAGCTTTGCCTATGGTGGATAATTTGGAGGAAAACCAGTTGTTTTGAAGGCTCCCAACAAAAAAAATCTAGAGTACACACATTTCTCCTTTTCATTTTTGGTGTAAAGAACAATTTACAAATGATGCAGAATCACTGACAAACCTTTTTGACTCCTTGTAAGAATTACAGGGGTTTGTATTTGTAAATATTAGATACAAGCCCTGCTTTGGACGCTGACGGATATAACATGTTACCTTTATCAAGAGAATATTGTGAGGGCAGTCACAACAAGATAAACACACTGTTCCATTTTATTTAACCTGGTTATAATCTGGAAACTCGAAAAATACGTTTTTTATCCATGTATTCTTCAAATCCACAGTTCCATATTTTTTTAAAAAAAATAATCAATGTTAGACAAAGAATTGATCAAGTCAACCCTTAATAAAAAATTTGGAAAGAAGGGAGAAATATAAGTTCTCATACTCTTCATATTCACAACTAATTAGCAGTCATAACCAATAACTGAAAGCATAAATCATGTATGGAATATATCAAAGCTTGCCAAATAAGAAGAACTTTTTGAGGGCTTAAAACTTCTACCTCCCAGCTTCCATTGAAAGCACATCGTTGGAGCCGAGTCAGAGCACCAGCCAGAGTAGGATTACGGGAACTGGCAGCAGCAACCATCTTATCTGCATCTAACATCATCAACGCTGTACCCGGAGGGGTTGCTGACTCCCAAGCATACTCAGAGGCAGCATAATTTGCATTTTCCCCAAGGAACCAAACCTTCAAGTATGTCATAACCCATTCAGAAAAATAAATGCAGTCATGACAGATAGTTGCTAGATTCTGGTAACTCAACTATCAACAAATTAATTCGTAGGTGAAATTCTTACTGCTGCTTGGACCATTCTCTGCAATGCTAGAGCAGACTTTGGGTCAGAAGCAGATACACTATCAACTGAGGTAAGTCCAGACAATGAGCCAGGTTGCGGAGGAGGCAAATCCAGAACTATAGTAACTGCTTCCAGTGCGGTGTGTTTTCCATCTGGACCAGCTCCAACTAGACAGGTCTAGCAATGACATTATAAAATAGATTAGCACGAAGGTTTGCTACATGAACCAGCACAAATTGCAAAACTTGAAAAAATGACATATGGGCGACATTGGGAAAAGTATGAATTTTAACAAGATCAAGTTAAATGTAGCATGCGAGAGAAAAGAGGATGTGCATTAGCAAACAATGTCAAAGCTCCATTCAATTCAGTGGAAGAAAAATTCTGTAAATTATACTGCACTGCCTGATGAAAATAGCATCCCCAGGAGTATAATCACATAAGAATACCAATACCATTGATCACTGATGATCACAAAAAGAGAAACCTAACATTGATGATCACAAATATGGAAAACCTAAGGGCAGGTTCTAGTCACACATGGACACGCTGATCTACAGATTAAAAACCTTTTTTTTTGCACATTTGGTCCTTTTTTAGGAGATTGATGAGTGGACCTGATGTAGCGAGATATCGTGCTAAACAGATTGAGCATGCACTTGGAGAAGGAGAGAGCGGGCGAATTAGGCTGAAGAAGGCCTGGAGCAGAGAGAGAGAGAGAGAGAGAGAGAGAGAGAGAGAGAGAGAGAGAGAGAGAGAGTAGGTTCAATGAGTAGAGTAGTAACTAGTAATCCTGGAACAAAGTTAGTGACTCATCCGACTGATGAGATATGAGAAGGACCTAGAGTTGCTGTATGGGTTAAGTTGAGCGAAAGAAAACCAGGGCAATACAGCAGGTAGAGAAAAGAGGGTTTGTGAAATGGGCTTACAAAAGTTAAGGTCGAATACCATGTTAACAAAAATGGACCTTAAGCGTAACTCATCCTCAAAAGCTAGCTCATGAGGATTGCCCAAGACCACACAAGGAGATAAGTGATAAAAATACATTTTCTCAACCAATGCCGGTAGTGCCATTAAAACCATCATTTTAGTGATGAGAAGTGATTGTTATCAGTACATTGGTGAAGTATGTGCTTCAGATAAGTGTCTTCTTCAACAATGAAGCCTAAATGATCAAAACAAGAAGCGGTAAGTTCTTTAAATTTCACTTTGAGGATTTGGATTAATATTAGCGATTACTATGCATTGGATTGGATTAACATTAGCATTATTATACTGGATGCTGAAATAAACTATTTTTATTGCTATCATAGCTTTTATCCCCCAAAAAATTGGAGCCTTAGAGTTGAAGGACTATAGAGTAATCAGTTTGATAGGAGTAGTATAAAAAATCATAGCCAAGCTATTGGCAGAGAGACTGAAAAAGGTGGTAAGAAACCTGGTCAACAAGAATCAGATGGCTTTCATTATAGGGGGGGACAGATCATGGATGTTGCATTAATAGCTAGTGAATGCATAGACTCAAGATTGAAAGGTGGACATGCAGGTGGATTTTGCAAGTTGGACTTCCAAGAAAGCTTATGACCATGTAAATTGGTCCTATATGTTGAACACTAAGACAACTGGGATTTTGCAACAAGTGGCTGAAATGGGTAGAAGTATGCATCAACACAGCTAGATTTTCAGTCCTTGTAAATTGAGTCGGGAAGGGGAGAAGAAATCATTCACTTATTATATGCAGATGACACCATCATAATGTGTGAAGAAAAAGCAGAACAGCTGAAGTTTATCAGATTGATTTTGAACCTCTTTGAAGCAGTGTTAGGCCTAAAGGTTAATTGGGGAAGAGTAGCTTGATTCCTGTTAAAGATGTACCCCAAATTCAAGGTTTTGCAAACATTTAGGGGTGTAAAATTAAAGGATTGTCAACAACTTATTTGGGCATGCCTTTAGGGAGCAAACACAAAGCACTGAAGATTTGGGATGGGATTCTGGAAAAGACAGAAAGGAAGCCAGCAAGATGGAAAGCATAATGCCTCTCATTGGGAGGTAGAGTGATTCAGATAACGCTGTACTGAAGTCTGAACTGCCTCCCCACTTATATTATGTCCTTATTCCCGATTCCTTCAAAAGTTGTCGAGAAACTGGACAGGATTAGAAGGAACTTTCTATGGCAAGGAGGGAAAGAAGGCAAGGTTACTATATGGTGAAGTGGAATATTGTAATGCTGAACAAGGAAAGAGGAGGCCTGGGTATCAGAAATCTAAAAGTTCAAAACAGAATTTTCTTAATGAAATGGCTATGGATATCAGTGAGGATAAGGCACTCTGGAAGGAGGTGATAACAATAAAATATGGAGAGTTGAATCCTAGGTGCACAGAGTAAGTTACAACACCATATGGATGGACAGTATGGAGAACAATCAGAGCATTATGGAGCTTTATGGATGAAAATCTGATGCTCAAAGTGGGAAGCAACAACAGTTTCAAATTTTGCAGAGAAGGTTGGATTGATCAGACCCCTTTGAGTGAATCATTTCAAGACTTCTCCATTTGCACCAATCCTGATGCCAAGGTAGGTGATTGTTGGTCTACACAAGGATGGAACTTATTTGGGAAATAGAGAGAGTGGCATCATTGCTGAAAAATTGGGAGGTACGAGCCTTGACACAAATGCAAAGACAGGGTTATCTGGAAACACAAGGAGGGCAAGTTCACAGTTAACAATGCCTTTAAGAGAGAGAGACATGGGGAATCTGGAAGTGCTCAATATCAATGGAAGAATATTTGTAGAAGTTTAACTCCTACAGGAGTGCAAGTTTCACTTGGTTAGTAATCATGAAAACCTGCCTAACCAAGAAGTCCTTCAGACTGGTACCAAGATGTTTTCTATGTAATCTAACAGGGGAAACAAACAGTCACCTATTCCTACATTGCAAGTTCACAATACAGCACTGGGAACTTCTTCTCAACATCACCGGTCAAAGTTGGACCATGCCAGAGCACACAGCTGATCTATTCAGTTTTTTTTTTTTTTTTTTTTTTTTTTTGAGAAGGTTACAACTTGAATACTATTTCCAAAAAATCAGAAAAGTGCTACAACAAGTTAGAGGTTTCCTAATTAAAATTGAGGTGGAGTATCCAGAAGATCTTCAACCCTTATAACAAAAATTTACAAAGATCTTAAGACATCCATAATTGATTATAGATCTTCCATATACTCCTGTCTACTCTTTACACTACAAATGAAACAAAACTAAACACTTCATCTTCATCTTTTGGATGTTGTTGCTCTTGTTCTGGTGGTACCTGAGGTTTCTTTCTGTCCAAGCAGCCCACCATATGCAAGCTGGCATAATTTTCCACCTATCCTTATGGTCTGAAATGTTAGCATAACTGTTCCAGATCTTCAAGGTCTGATCAATTTTCCTTGGCATCACCCAGCTCAGACCCTTCATACTTGGGAAAATTTCCCATAGTTGAAAGGTAATCCTGCAGGGCATAAATAGGTAGTTACCGTCTCAGCCTTTTCTCAACAAAAGAAACACCTAGGGCTTAGGTGGATCCCCCTTTTCATGAGATTTTCTTGAGTTAACACAGCTTTTAGCCAAAAGCCAAGTCAAACAGGAAACTTTATCAGGAGTTTAGACTTTCCATATAAGCTTCCATGACCAGTCATCAATCTTATCATAAGGGTTAACTTTTTGTAGGCCCCTTTCACATTGAATCTACCTTCATTGTGGCCATGTCACTCCAATCTATCTTGGTCAGTTGAAATTCCTTTGAATTGCTCCAATTTGCTGTAGAACTCAGCTAACCTCAAAATCTCCCGGTCATTAAAAGGTATTCTAAAGCTCAAATCTCATCCCTGATTTGACCAAACTTCAGTCACACTGGCCCTTCGCTGTTGGTTTAGGATGTAATATCATCGACGGTATTACTTAGGGGAGGCTGTTCTAACCAATTTTTTTTTTAAACTGTAACATTGTATTTCATAGTACTTAGGTAGTACTGAAAAACCATATTTACAAAAGCAGAAAGGAAGTATAATCTATACAAAAAAAACTGAACCAAATCTAAATGGATCCTAAAACATCTATGATTGACACAGTTTCATTGGAGTAGACATTTGTACACCAAAAGCAGAACAACAAAATACACTTAAGCTTAACTTCCTGCAGGTTGTTGTTCCTATTCTCAAAACATCTCTTGTTTCTCTCCCTCCATATAGTCCACCAAATACTAGCACGGATCATCCGCAATTATCTTCCAAGAAAAGAACCTTTTTCCTACCATCTTTTGTTCTGAGGCTGCAATTCTCTCTAAGCTTTGGTCAGAGGTTCTGATAGACCTCCAAAGTGACAGTCATGAAATACGGGATTTGATGCAATATGAAGGCCGCTTGATTATCACACACAAGTTCCATCTGACCGACTTCGCCAAATTTTAGCTCTCTCAACAACTGTTTGATCCAAACTAGCTCACAAGTTGTTGCATCCATTGCTCGGTATTCGAATTTTGTACTAGAGCAAGCAAACATGCTCTGTTTTTTACTCTTCCGAGACACCAAATTACCTCCTACTAAAACACAATATCCAGATGTCGAACGTCTATTAGAGGATGATCCTGCCCAATCAACGTTTGTACATCCAGTGATATGCTCATGGTCTTGATCCTCAAAGAGTAGTCCTTTACTAAGAGTTGATTTTATATATCGCAGAATACGAACAACTGCATCCCAATGACTATCACAAGGGGGAAGTCATAAACTAACTTACAACACTAAAAAAAAAAAAAAAAAAAAGAGGGCGGTCTACTCACTGTGAGATAATTCAACTTTTCAACCAGTCGTCTATACCTTTCAGGATTACTGAGTGGCTCCTCTGTCCTAGGAGTTTAACATTTAGATCCATAGGAGTGTCGATGGGTTTACATCCCATCATTTCTTTTCTTCAATAATGTCTAAGGCATACTTGCGTTGAGAAATAACAATACCTGATTTAGACGGAGCAACCTCAATACCGAGAAAATACTTCAGGTTTGCCAAGGTCTTTAGACTCGAAATGCTTAAAGAGATGTTGCGTCAAAATTAGTAATACCATCTTGATCATTGTAGTGATAAAGATATCATCAATGTAAACCAAATAAATACACCGATTTGGTGCAGAATGTCGATACAACACAGAGTGATCGGCTCCCTCACGAGTCATGCCAACCTCCTTCATTACTATACTAAACTTTATGAACCATGCTCGAGGAGACTGTTTCAGACCATAGAGTAACTTATGCAATCGACATACAAGGCTACTAGACTCCCTTGAGCAACAAAACCAAGTGGGTTCTCCAGATAGACTTCTTCAGCAAGATCACTATGTAGAAAAGCATTTTTAATGTCTAACTGACGAAAAGGTCAATGACGAGCAGCAACCATAGACTGAAAAAGACAGACAAATGCTATTTTAGCAACGGGAGCGAAAGTATCACTATAATCAAACCCAAATATATGAGTATACCCTTTGGCAACAAGGCGAGCCTTGAACCAATCAGCCCAACCATCTGGACCAATTCTGACTACATAAACCCACCGACAACCAACAGGAGATTTTCTTGCATGAAGGCAGACAAGTTCCCAAGAACCACTTGTACAAAGCAGACATCTCATCAAGCATAACATGTCTCCATCCAAAATGAGAGTGTTTCAAGTGTAGTCTTAGGAATGGAAATAAAAGACAAAGATGATACAAAGGCATAATTGGGTGACGAGAGACGATGATAACTCAATAAAGTATGATGTGAGTAAGCATTTCTAGTGGATCGTATACCTTTTGAAGTCCAATCGGTTGGCTAGAAGGAGGCAAGTCCGCAGTAAGAGCAGGATCCAACGCATGATATGAATCATCTGGGACTAGTGCTGGCGCGGACGACGATGACTAGTGCTGGCGCGGACGACGATGATAAGTCAGGAGTGGTGGCACAAGTGGAGATGTAGAAGTAATTATAGATTCCTCAAAAGTCGATACCGATAAGACCTCAGAGACATCATAACGATCAGAAGATGTATAGTAAGGTTGAGATTCAACAAATGTGACATCGGTAGACATTATGTATCAACGAAGATCAGGTGATTATCAACGACACTCTTTGTGAACTCGAGCGTAACCAAGAAAGACACATTTGAGAGCACGAGGTACTAATTTATCTTTACCAAGGGCTAAGTTATGAACAAAGCATGTTATCCTAAAGACACGAGGGAGATAGAGTAAAGATGTAAGTGAGGAAATAATATGGAATGTGGAACCTGATTCTGATTAGAAGATGAGGGCATTTTATTAATCAAATAACAAGATGCAAGGACTATATCACCCAAAAATGCAAGTGAACATAAAATTCAATGAGAAGAGTGCGAGCAGTCTCAATGAGATGTCTATTCTTCCTTTCTACTACACCATTCTGCTGAGGAGTGTGTGGACAAGATGTTTGGTGAATAATTCCATGGTGAGTCATAAATTCTTGAAACTAGGAGGATAAGTATTCTAAGGCATTCTCACTACGAAAAGTACGAATAGAAACACCAAATTGATTTTGTATTTCTGCATAGAAAATTTTGAATATAGAAAATAACTCAGAACGATCTTTCATTGAGAAAATCCAAGTACATCTTCAATAATCATCAATGAAATTAATGAAATAAAGAAAACCTAAGGGTGAACAGACTCTACTAGGACCCCAAATATCATAATGAACTAATGAAAAAAGAGACACTGAACGACCCTCAATATTACGGGAAAAGGTAGCACGGATGTGTTTCCCAGATTGACATGACTCACAATGTAATGTGGATAAACTAGACCAACTACGCACCATCTTTTGCATCTTAGATAGACTCAGATGTCCCAAATATTTGTGTTTTAGGGTTGGATGATCTGTAATGGAGTTTGAAAAGGTAAAGATCGTAAAGGCCTTGTGATTCATATCATGTGCGAATCATATGTCCCGTACTGCGGTGCTACATGAGAAAGAAATCATCAAAATAGGTTATGGCACGTGTCAAACGACTTACAGAGCTAGATTAAAAGGATAACCAGGGACATAAAGATAAAGAACAGAGTCTAAAGTGACCGTAAAGAGAGGTTTGGCTTTTACAACCCCTTTTGGTTTGGTTTGGATCCCATTGGCTAAAGTAATAGCTGGAAAAGATCGTGAATAAATAAATATCAGACATAAGTGATTTGTTACCAGAAATATGTTCTGAAGCGCCTGAGCCCATGACCCATGAGCCAAGAGTATTAGACTGTGAAACACAAAAAAAAGTATTACCCGCAACATGAACATTAGGTTGAGTAACCAAGGCTAATGGTGGAGACGTTTGCTTACTAGATCGATACTGAAGGAACTCATCATATTCTGCTTGAGCAATATGAGCATTATTGGGTGGTCAATCAGGCTGAGCAACAGTTGAGTCTTGTGGAGATGTTTGCTTACTTGCGTGATTCCTAAGAGACTCATTATATCCAATATAGCAGTAGGATCATAACTAGGTGGTGGACCATGCAAAATATGACATATGTCACGAGTGAGTCCAAGCTTATGACAATAGCTACACTTGGATTGATATCTACCAAAACCACCTCCTCTTTTATTATCCATAGGTTGATATGTTCTTTTGTCTATGGTTGAGATGTGAGAACAGAGGAGTCAATGGTGGATGATGAAACTACTTTTTGACGGGGAGGCGCAGCAAGACAAAGTAGACGAGAGAATCATTGATCAATTGTAGGAATTGTAGGACTAGCTAAAATTTGATCACGTACTGAATCATGGTCAAGAAGAATTCCAGCAAGTGTAACAACTAGAAACAACGTATGTATGTGCTCTTGTTGTTTTTCTACATTCACAGTGACTGGCATCAACATCTCAGACTAGAATCAACATCTCAAATTCATCCATGACTGCATGTACTTGTCCCAAGTATGTAGACATATCACATTCTTGTTTCTTTAAGTTGGTCATGCGAGATATCACATCATAGAACTGAGATGTGTCATTAGTGTATAAAGCACGAGCCTTTTCCCAAAATGAATAGCATGTCTCGGATGGGTGAAACAAGGCAATCAACTTGGAATCAATAGATCACCATAGATGACTACATAGTTGAGCATCAACCTTATCCGATTGTGCTTTGACTTTTGCATATTCCTCACTAGCCTTTGGTCTTTTCATCTAAAACACAAGCCTTGGTAGTTAAATGGTCTTGACCCTTGCACCACAACTTAACCGAGGAAGCCCAAGCTAAATAGTTTGAGCTTCCCATTAATGATTCTAAAGTGATCATAGGGCTTGAATTTCCAATTTTGGGGCCAAAATATCAATCCCGAAAGACATTCTAAAATCAGGCCAAAAAAAAAAACAGATCTGCCACTGGAAATTGGACAGGAATCAAAGAGGAAATAAAAAAAAATTGTGTAGGGCCGGAATTACGAGGCGACCCTACTGAGAGAAAATATGCTGAAAAAATGGCCGGAAACAGACTGATATTGTCTGAAAAGTGGCTGGAATTGCCGGAATCTTAAAAAATCAGATCCGATTGCCAAAAAAATGGTCGGATTCAGGAAATAATTGAACGGGAAGCCTCAAAAAGGAGAGCCGATCCAACTGGAAAAAAAGAAAATGCCAAAAAGTTGTTGAAACTGACCTCACACGCCGGCGTGTGGTCAGATCTGCCGGAATATTCACACCTCTAATCGGCGTGTGAGGGCGCATGACAAAGTATTTCCAGTGGGTCTGACTGGAGTTTCGTCGCCGGAGGGTGAGGGACCCAATGATGGTGTTGGTGTTCATACAACACTAACGGAAAGAGATGATGACAAAATTAAACTTCGACAGTAGCCGGAAATTTCTGTAAAGGTTTCTCACCATTGCTCTGATACCATGTGAGAAATAAAGGAGAAATATTATTGAGATTGTATATCTAGCATCTTTACTTTTTTTGGTGTAAACAAATATATTATCACGATGTAGATCAAATTGTAGATGATAGGAAATTTGTAATTATTGTGATGAATTTTGAAAGTGGCCAGCATATTCTAATACTGAAGAATACAAACTTACCAGTTCACACACACAAAAAAAAAAAAAAAAAAGAGTATTATAGTACTGATTTAAAATGTGACTGTATTTTCAATTTCTTTATAAATTGCGCACTTCACTTCAAAGAAACACACACTTCATTTCTCGCTTTTCACATCACTCCCGATGGAACTCGTCGCTTTTAGGGAATTTTCCTTTTAAACACTGATAGTAGGAATGGTGAGAAATATCAGAGAAACCATAAACAAATGAAATATCAGAGGAACCAAAAACAAAAATCCACCCTCACTCGCTACTTAACCTAGCATGTAATGGTACAAGTGCAACCAGATAAAAGACTCATCAAACCACGAGTAGAAGTATTTATAGATGCAGAATTTTCAAAAATGTATCAATTCAATGTGTCAGAGAAGGTCCCATTTAAGGTCACCAAGATCATTGACACTATACGGGAATTAGGTTGTAATAGGAAATACCATTAACACATCATTTTTGTACAAGAAAGTAGATGCACCACATATAAACGTACTCATTAGAATTCATACGTTATCAATACTTGTTCAGTCAATGTGGTAATTAGGGTAACCGCAATCTGCTACATACAACTTTGAGCCATCAGTTATATACTATTTAATGCTTAACAGTATAATCTAATTGGAGGCAATAACTACAAAGAAACTATAAGCATATCCATGACAAACAAAACATTCGCCAAAAAATAAATGAAACTTTGGGGGAAAAAGAACAAAGGCGTTAATTAAGAAAACAAATCAACTCTACGTTTTGTTATGACAGTGAGCTTACTTTCCATAGTAGTTGTAGCACATCTGCATCTATCTTTCCGGGAACTTTGGTGGCAAAAATTCTGGCGATCTCTAGAAGGGTTACTGCCATATCAGGAGTAGCCTAACAATCACAAAGCAAAAAGAAAGTAGGATATGTGAGCTCTGGGGACTGATAATTAACAAAGATACCAAAAAACACAGAATATTTACACGTCTATTACAATGTTATCAAAGGCGAAAAGCGCAAAAAATCTCTAAGGTCCGTCGAGGCTTTAAGCGCAAAGCGCAAATAAAGCGTGGGCTTTAATGAAAAAGGTGCAAAGGGAAATAAAAATATAAATATATATGTTTAGTCCAAGACTATTAATTTTAACCTGAATGACAAATATGACCAATGAAATTGAATTTTTTTAATTCTAAAGTGAAATATCAATTGTTTAGTGTCAATTCTTCATAAGAGGCTCATTGGCAAGGAAAAGTTTATCTTAGAACCTTGATGACGACACTGAAGCGCACATAAAGCGAGGCGAAGCATTCAACGCGTTTTGAGCCTCACTTCAGGGCATAAGCGCGCTTAAAGCACGCCTTTGATAACACTGGTCTATTAACTATATCATGGAAAATGCATGAGCTTGAACTTTCATTGACCCATATCTTCATTTCTTTTATTGGTTGCATGGACATCGATGCCAAGACGTTTTTATAGATACCAAGATTATGATCAAAAGAAATGTATCTTGATAAGGTAAGCATAAGAAAACCTCAAATAACTTAACATTTAGGCCTACTTAACTACAGTAGAACTTGAATAACCTAAACCTCTCTCAACAAATGGCTGGAAAAAACAACACCTCTCTACCATTCACAATAGCATACGAACACATTATAGGAGAAAATGATCTTATGCTTCCATAAAAGAACAATGAACACCTCAATATACGAAACTCCGGTGTAGAACAAATATTCGCTTAAGCATCATCCTAGTTCTTACATCAAGATGTCTTTACTCTTTATCTTTTCTCATGGTGGTGAAAAAGAATAACATTATGATCGAAAAGAAAGGAGTGGTACAACCAGAAAACTTAAGAATGTTGACATATCTAATCTCACAAGAAGAAACTAGAACATACAAGGCTCCATAGTGAAATACAGACTAACACAACTTAAAGACATGATATATAGAGAATGATCACTTAACCCGTTTACCAGACAACTAGACAACAATCCAAAGAATATGTTTTTCCCCGTCCATACGTACCTTGAAACGAGCATGAAGTGTTAGCAATATATCATTCACTAATGGTGCTGGCCAAGCTGGATCTGTAAGTTCTGATGCAATGATGGATTCTAATTCATCAAAGGACTCGTGAGGGCTTTGCATCCATATTAGTGCTTTTATTACCATTGCGCGAACATAAACACATTCACATGCAACAGTTGTCCGCACCACCTCCATTAAGGAGGCCAATAAACTTGCAATCGTGTCCTTGGCAGCATTGGTATTAGATAATGAGGAAACCCGACGTATACCTAAACAAAAAGGACAAGAAAATCAAAAATTTGGAAGAATCAGTGAGGTGACAATTCTGGATCCAACGAAGAGAACACGAAAGTCATAGAAGAAATGAGTCTAGACACCAACCGTAATACAAGAAAATACTGACAGTTCCAACTAAATAAAGCCAACAAGTGAAAGCTAGTCTTTACAGTAGTAATAAAATTAACAGCAGCAGGTCATCCACAAAGAAAATCACCTCCAGAAAAGCAAACTCTATAAGTAAAATAATACAGCGGAAAACATAAATAATTTTTTTTTTGACATACAATTAATGAAGGCATAAAAAGATAACTGAACTTGTCAATGGAAGATAGTAAAGATCAAGGAAAAGGACAATGACCAATATTAAAGGACCAATGCACACCTAAAGGAGTTGAAAATGCAACCAAAACCAAGCATCTTCATAAACAAATGTACGTTTGGCTAATATTGTGTGGATTCTGTTGAAGATACCTAAATAAATAACAGTGTGATCTCTATGATAGCTTAAGCTTTCATGGTGCCAGAGCTGGAAAAGGTTCTAGATTCGCCGCCACCTATTATCAAAAAGAATTTCCTCGTGTCTTGCCAGTGAAAGAATCTGGCCAGCACGTGAGAGAGTGTGGCGAAGACATCAAAGTGTGCTCTCTCAGCTCAAACTTTAGATGAGATGGTCACACACTTTCCAGATTCTAAGATATTATGAGTCTTCTAACACAACTTTTCATTCATTTGAATTTACGTCCACTTTATCCCATTTAGTGCGCATTCAATCATCATGGTGCCACACCAACATACATGTGTATTTGGATGTCTACCACATGACTGAACCCATATCATGCTGTCAACTCTCATTTTTGTTGTGCTATTTTTCACCTATCGGATATGATCATTTGTAATGTCGTCAAATCTTGTATGACCTGAACAAGCTGCAATCTGGTGGACAGTTTGGAGAGGAAGGAATGCAATGTGTTTTGAGGAAAATTTTAACTCTCTATAGAAGATCTTTTCTTTGTTAGTACAAACCCACTAAAGTTCATTAGGGATCTTTTTTTTGAAGGATTAAACATTAGGGATCATATTCTGGGGTGACAATTGGCGTATCCTTCTTTTTATCATTTTCCCAAAAAATTGATGAGTTGGCAGGTATTTAAAAGATATTATTTGGCAGTCTGATTGAGTTTCTCACCAATGGTCTGATATCATATGAGAAATATTGAAAAACAATTTATTGAATTGTGTGTTTACATTATTACATTGTGACCCCTATTTAGAGATACTGCTTTAGATTCCTTATGCAATTAGGATTCCTGTTCCTATTCCAAATAGTATTGTATATACTATTCCTATTCCTACTACGATTCTAGCAACAATGATTCTAAAATCTCTAGTATTGATTTAGACTCCACTACAAAATATTCTTTATGCCAGAAATGTAAAAACAAAATGCGATCAAGCTATGAAATGAAGGGGACTAAACAGGAACAAGAGGGATCCACTAAAGAAGATCCTTATCCTTCTCCTTCCCTTTTATCAACAGAAGGGTGAGATCTGGACAAAATCTATGGATGCAATTCTTATTGTAACTTCATGATAGAAAAAGTAAAAATAAAGACCGCTTCTGGTTTGGAAAAACCTCTTGTGAGTCTTTTCGATTATAATCAATGTAATCAACTATTTCTCTACATAAAGAATAATAGATTTGGACAAGCTGTAAGAGGCCTGGACACACTAGTGACGTATATTATTCTCGATTTAAGTATACCTATTGTGATAGGCTTGGACAAACTCATGAAACATGTTATTCTTTGCATGGTCAACCACCCAAAAAATGTGCGTGTTGTTCAATCTAACGCCATCGGTAATAAACAGGTTTATTTATCTGAACAGGAATATAATGAGTATCTTCAATATCAAGCAAGTAAGGAGATACCTCTACCAGTAGCCTCAATTGCACTGTCTCCTACTTTTGAATCATGCATTGTGGACTCTGGCGCCTCCGATCATATTTCAGGTGATAAATCACCTTTGTCAAATACTGTTTGCTCGCAGTCTCTTGCAGCTGTCACTTTAGCCAAAGGTAACCAAACCAAAGCAAAAGGAGTTGGACAAGCTAATTCCCTATCCTCTATCACTTTAAACTCCGTTCTTTATTTCCCTAGTTTTCCGTTTAATCTTGCGACTGTCAGTCGTTTGACTCGTGCCCTAGATTGTCGCATACTATTTCTTGAGGACCCATTGTCAAGCATGACCGAAGTATGGGACAAACAATTGATGTAGGATATGAATCACAAGGTCTTTACTACCTTACCTCTCCAAACTCCTCAATAGCATGTCCAATTACAGATTCTCCAGATATAATTCACAAACATTTGGGACATCCTTGTTTGTTCAAGCTACAAAAGATGGTGCCTTGTTTGTCCTGTTTATCCACATTAGATTGTGAGTCATGCCAACTTAGAAATTAAACTTGAACAACCTTTCGACATAATGTTAAGAGTCATACAGAGTCAATCTTTTCCTTAATTCACTCTGATATTTCGGGTCCTAGTAGAGCCGGTTCACCTTTAGGATTTCGTTGTTTTGTTAGCTTCATTGATGATTATTCAAGATCTACATGGATTCTCTTAATGAAAGATAGCTCTGAATTATTTCCTATATTCAAGAGTTATGGTGCTGAAATACAAAATCAAATTTGGTGTCACTATTCGTACCTTTTGTAGTGACAATGCCTTAGAATGTATGTCCTCCCAATTTCAACAATTTATGACTGGTTAAGGAATTATTCATTAGACTTCTGGTCCATACACCCCTCAACAAAATGGAGTAGTAGAAAGGAAGAATAGGCACCTTATCTAGGTACCTTATCGAGACTGCTCACACTCTACTCATTCAATCCCATCTTTTACAGCATTTCCGATCAAACAATCTAGGCAGACTGAAGTATTTTCTAGGTATTGAGTCTCGACACAAATATGCCTTAGACATTCTTCAGGAGACAAGAATGATGGTTGTTGACACTCATATGGATCTAAATGCTAAACTCTTGTCAGGACAAGGGGAGATACACAATGATCCTGAAAGGTAAAAGGCGGTTGGTTAGAAAGTTAAATTATCTCACACTAACTAGACCAGACATATAAGTCAGTTCATCACTTCCCCATGTGATAGTCATTGGGATGCAGTTGTTCGCATTCTGCAATATATAAAGCCAGCTCCTGGTAAAGGACTACTCTTCGAGGATCAAGGCCATGAGCATATCATTGGATATACAGACGTTGATTGGGAAGGATCACCCTCTGATAGACGTTCTACAACCAAATATTGTGTTTTAGTAAGAGGCAATTTGGTGTCCTGGAATGGGGAATCCCTGTTGTGCACCCTAGTTATGGGGAATTCATTTAAATCCCACGGTCCTCACTCCTCACATTAATGATGATCCCTACTTATATATTTTAGTTGTTCTTCAAAACCGGAAAGTCTCTAGATCTCACACTTATTTTCTCTCCATAGGTCCCGAAATGCAAACTTATATATCAACCCATAAGTGATATGATTATGTCTACTATAGTTTAAGACCTTGACAAAGATCATTTGCACTAGTAATTTTTAAACTCTTTCACTGGGTATGTCTTTTACAAATATTTAGTATCACAAATTGAACTTCCATAAACATTAAAGAGAGAGAGAGAGAGAGACTATGAGTTATGGCTAACAAGCTAACTCGTTTTCAGTACCTTCAGGGTGAGAGGTTTCATTATGATCCTGATCATATGAGTCATTATTTTCTGGAACTGTTTTAACATAAGCTCCTTCATCAATATCTTGTAAGCCCAAAGCAAAAGCTGCTGCACGACTTTTTCCCATTTCTTGCACCACCCGTGCGGCTGAATGAAGTACAGGTCGAGAGAAACTGCGGAAAGAACTCTCTAACCTGTCAAAGTGATGGGGGTGTTAGCTGAACAATTCATCACAAAATAGTTGGAGTGTAAAAGGTTTTGGTTTGGTTTGGGGGGTCAGGAGAGCAAAAAGACAAGCTTGAAGACCTCCTCATCACAAGTTTGATCAAAGGTTGAGGACGCCTTGTCTTTGAAGACTTGTCTTTGGAGGACTTTGAAGGAGCTCCATCCTTTGATTCAGAATTTGAGTCTTTAGCTGAAGGTGCTTCTGGAAGCTTGAGAATTTCTCTGGTCAGTCTGTACCATCCAGCAGCTCGTTCCTCAGTCCTGCAGAGTCCAAAACTCCACAGAAAATTACGTGCTTAATCTTACAAATTAGGCAGTTATCTGAGACATTATGGTAAGAGAAGTTTCGAAGATGAAGCTACCTCTCAGCATTATCAACTTTACCCAGCACACAAAGGATAGCCTCAAAACAAACTCTTTCACTAGGATCAAGAAGTAGCTGATACAGCACCGAATTGAACTGAGTCTTAATGTCTGGCCTTTCTGCACACACAATACGGAGTTCGCCAGCAATCAGTCTTATTATCTACTCCCAGTCTCCAAACAGAAAAGGAACATGCTTGCTCAGAATACATTTCAAACAGACATACCATCTAGTGACCGAGCTCGGGATATACTGTGGCACAACCTGGCAAGTGCAACTCTAGCAAGAACATCATGCATATGGAGTACATCTTGTAGAGCCCCTGATTCAAACAAATTCTGATACTATTAATGGATGATATATGACTATGAAACCAGAGATAAGAAATTAAATTACCACCGGGCTGCAGAAGCTTCCCTACAAAAGACAAAAAAGCTATAGTCAAAAAACCAACTCAAACCATCAACCAAATACATACGCCAAGAAATTCCCCTTTTACCAATAAGGACTTCCACCAAAAAACTCGATTTATTTCATGAAAATTATCATAAGGATGCCCTTTTACATGGGTCTTAGCATAAGACACCACAACAACAAAACATTAAAGCAATGCTACTTGTCAAGTGAGAACACACAAGAAAACAAATACAGGGGCATTAATCAAAAAGGAATATCAATACAGATAGGAAAAGCAGTCCTCCTTAAAGAGTCCACATACTAATCAATATTAACTCATGAAAGTTCGAAGATATCCCAGAAGCCCAGAACATTGCAACTTGTAGGCCCTTTCCTCATCTTATTTCACTTCTTACTAATTGAACGGTGGTCCGTTTGCATGACACATCATTCATTCTATTCAATGAGTTCCTTCTCTTCCTTTCAACTGATGAAGCAAGGATTTTCAAGTTTCTCTTCCCATTCATGAAGGAACACTTCAGAAATTTATTAAGAAATATGTTTCTTTTTCATGTTTAGGGAATGTGAGGACCTTGAAAGAATTCGAACTTATCAATGGAGGAAACCCAAAAATATGAAACCCTCATACCTTCTAAACATCCTATTTACTTAACACAACTGGGAGATTTATTTAATACCACTTCCCCTGATCTCATTGTCTTTTACGTCCCTGTTCAAGGTATAGCACTATATCTTTAAACCACAATGAATTCAAAGTGCTCCCTCCAACATGTCTAACAACTGGCTATAATCATAGTTGCTTATCTTTTTCTCTTGATGTAAAAGGGATTTCATTTCAAAGCATCAAAAAGATGCATAACTTACAAAACAGGAAGGATTAATTGCTCCAATACAAGTGAGTCTATGCTACTATCTTCTTCTTTTTTTGACAAAAGTACTGTTGGTGAGTCTACGCTACTATCAGGGAGCTAATAAAATCCACAAAAAGATAATTCCAGCAAAATGATGAAAGGCCTGTTTGGATGGGCTTATAACTTAGGAGTTGTGTGGTGTGAGGTAGAAGGTATAATAGTCCCAGGATAAAATGTAGGATTATCTAGACCCACGTTTGGTTGGAGGTATTAGGTAGTCATTGGATTATTTTATCCCACCATTTTTGCTAGAGTGATGGGATAAGTTATACCATATACATGGTGAAATAACTTTTTAAAAAAATAAAAAATATCCCGGTATAACTTGTTCCTAGCCAAACGACCCCTTATAATTTATAGTCCACAAGCCATAAGTTAGGAATTCTAACTTATGATTTTTGGCTTATTTTTGTTATTTTGGCTTAAAGCACTTTTTATTTTACCCAAACACCACAAAAGTACTTGCAATTTATTTTGGCTAGAAAGAACCTAAAATAAGCCAATCCAAACAGGCTATAACTAAACAAGCAGCCTTGAGGAAGTAGGTTGGATTTGAGATGCCATCGAACTATCTTTGGTTTCTATCTGTTCAGACACCAAGAAATTACTGCTGGAGCCATTTTCCAGATTTTCTAGAAGGTTTTATGAATACTCAGGGAATAATAGCTTTCATAGGCTTGCATTATTTTCTGTGGCATAACCCATTTCAGACCAAAAATAGATCTTCTACAGTATTACAATTGGGCAGGGAAGGAAGAGTAGCTGACACTTCTGAGCTTTGCTGACACATGTAGCATCTGTTAATTAGTAAAATATTCCTCTTGATTATGCAGACAGGGTCTTGTGGAAACTCAGCAAGGATGGGGCTTTATCAGTCAAAAGTGCATATAAGAGTGGTCTTCATGAGATTATTGGGAACACAACATCCTTGGAGGTACTTCTGGAAGAGTGTCATGTCCACCAAAGTGAAATGTTTTACAACGTTAAAGATTAAAAGAGCTTGCCTTACTCAAGAAGTCTTACATTGCAAGTTCACTAGAACATTTTCATGAACATTACAAACACAAGCTAGATAATGCCAGAGCACACATCAGATCTTTTGAGTTGCTGGATTTGGAGGGAGAATTTAAAGTCAAAAGGGATGGTGGAGATTAATACCATCATATCATAAATATGGTGGTCAATATGGAAGGAAAAAAATAAGAGATACTCTAGAGATAGGTCAAATTCCATACACAAAGTAAAATGGAATTGTATTGTATCCTTACATTTTTTGGTGTAAACAACTTTGTGTAGAAGATGTAGATTAGATTGTAGATTTGATAGGAAGCTTGCAATTGATATCTTTTGGAGTTAGCGAGCATACCCTTAATGCTAATGAATACAACTTAACAAATTAAAAAAAAAAAAAAAAAAAAAAAAAAAAAAAAAAAAAAAAAAGAAGCAT
This sequence comes from Solanum sitiens, assembly GCA_016801875.1. Lineage (NCBI taxonomy): Eukaryota > Viridiplantae > Streptophyta > Magnoliopsida > Solanales > Solanaceae > Solanum > Solanum sitiens. Next base: position 319,533 of record JABWTJ010000116.1, read on the forward strand.
TCCTCTTGATTAAGTCGTCTTGGGTGAGAAAGGCCCCTTTGAGAGCCAGTCAGGTGAAGCACTCCACCTTTGTAGGCACTTTAGTTTACTTGTTTATTTATTTGTCTCTCTTCTGAAGATTCTTGAAGTATAGAATAAAACATCAATGATTTGACTCACTAAGCCTCATGGAGAATTAAATATCACAAACAAATTAATTACATAAAGTGAGGATAAGAGCAGAAACAGGACATGAAAATGACATCCATTTTAGTCTTTTGGGAACAAGTAAATAAAGAATATGTCCTCAAGGCATCTATGGTACTTTAGTTTGGACCTTTTTTTCATTTGACAGGTTTTACCCACTGCCAGTCATCTCTACATTTTAATTCAGACCTTTTGGTGAACTTTTGTGGTATTATACTCTTTTATACCACTCTTTTTTAGTAACTTGTTCTTTAGGGAGGACAGCAAGTGCTTCAGCATACATGCTCCCGGAGCTCCAATGTAGGTAAAATATCTTGTTCATGTTCATTAACTTTGTTAAATTAGGTCTTAGGTCTAACTCACACCCCAAAAGCTAGCACAAAGAGAGGAATACTGCCCAAGCCTTATAAAGAGTCCACCCAGTGTTATCAAAGGCGAAAAGCGAAAAAAAGTTCTACGGTCCGTGGGGGCTTTAAGCGCAAAGCGCAAAAAAAGCGTGGGCTTTAATGAAAAAAGGCGCAAAGGGAGAAAAGAATACAAATATATATATTTAGTCCAAGACTAATAACCATATATATATATATATATATAAAAGAGAAACCTTAAGCCCGCCTACGTGGCGCCACCACAAACAAGAATTCTCTTTTAATTTATTTATTTACAAAATTAACCTCTTTCTTTCATGAAAAGTCATAACTTCTATGAAAAGTTGTGACTTTGATTGAAAAGTTGGACTTTTATCAAAAGTTGTAACTTTTATTAAAAGTTGTGACTTTTATGAAGAGTTGTGATCTGTATGGAAGGTTGTAAGATCTATGAAAGGTTGTGACATTCCAAAAAGTTGTGACCTTTCCGGTAAGGCACAATAAACATTTGTTTACACTACTTTTTATTGTCTATAAATAGAGGGGTTTCCTCTCATTTTAAAATATCGAAAATTCTGAAGTTCTTCTTCTTCTTCGTTAAATACTTCATTATGAACTTTTTCTTCTTCTTTTGCACAATTAAATATTTGTGTATTTTGCTCCTATTGAGTGTCTCACTAACAAGTAGACATTGTGCATTCAATGAGCACGATTTTTCTTTTCTATTTCATTGAATTGTTGCAGATCTTGGTATGTTTTCTTACTGTCATTAATTTATGCTTATGATAATAATAATTGTTGTTTTTGAGTGCATGTTTTTAACTTTGTTGTTTATGTTTATCTTTCTAGAAAGTTATTGTTTTAAGTATATGTTAATACATACTATATGTAAATCCACCTACTGAAGATTGACATTTTTAAATAATACATTTATTTACAACATTCTCCAAAGAAATCTTTTCTTCTCCAATAGATCAAGCCTATAAATTTATATGATTTTTTTTGTTGTCATAATAATATTAATATTAATAAGAGTGAAAAAAAATAGAAATTCAAATGATAGAATTAGAACTAGCAATTAATTATTATTTTATGATACAAAAGGATGACTATTCTCTCACACCAAAGTACTTTTTTTGAAATTTTTCTCATGTCCCTTACTTCTCTTTAATTCTTTCAAGGATCCCTTAATGTTTTGTTTGTGCACAATTTCAATTATAAAACACTATCATAACTATATTACATATAAAATTTTGATTTTGGAAAACACATTATGACTACATATTATTATTGGTACTTTATATGATTATGACCTTTGCTCTTGATAAACACATTAGTTATATATATATATATATATATATATATATATACATACATATATATATATATATTTTAAATATTTAATATTTGAATTTAATTGATAGTGTTATATCAACGAAATTTGCAAAGAAGAAAATTCAGAAATATATTCATGTGACTCTCTAATTATAGACACTATGTAATCATGGTAAAATGAAATTATGTATACTAGGAAAAAATAGTGTTGTGAATTTTAATTTTTCCTTTTCTTCTAATAAAAAAAATTGTAAACTATAATTGAATAGCCTCTATACTCTTAAAAAACTTATATAAAAATACTATAACATAAAAATACAAGAAAAGTTCAATTCTAATAAATTTTAAAGAAGAAAGTTATAACCGCGCGAAGCGCGGACCCATTTACTAGTTATAAACATAAATGACAAATATATGACCAAAGAAATTTAAAAAAAATTATGATAAAGTGAAATATCAATTAATTAGTTTCACTTCTTCATAAGAGGCTCATTGGCAAGGAAACGTTTGCCTTAGAACCTTGATGACAACATGAAGCGCACATAAAGCGAGGCGAAGCGCTTAACACATTTTTAGCCTCGCTTCAGGGCTTAAGCGCGCTTAAAGTGGGCCTTTGATAACACTGAGTCCACCCATCTCATTAACCACCGATGTGGGACTTTTGTCGTTCTTTAACAAACATAAAATGAGAATCAGCATAGCAGTGCACAGTATTGTAAGTTACCAATAATAGAATTTGGAGTTCGGAAATTGAAGTTCTTCATTCTATTAAAGCAAAAGAAAAGATTGTCAAAAGCTAAAAAACCTTGTTCAGGAAATTACCTAATGCCATTGCAACTGCATACGGATCACTTGTGGCTAAATCGGAGAGAATTTCTAAAGAATGCCTCACAGCAACTGGATCAGCAAATGAGACTCTGTATCAACATACAAAATGTCTTAAGTTTTGTTGTTCGACGATTTAAAAAAAATTACATAATCATAAATATATTTATACTAAAAATGGAAGACCAAGTTACTGTAGACAAGTACAATTTGAGAAGTTGTTGTATAGCAGAATCGTATGATTTTCCTTGAATTTCTTCGAAGTAAATAATAGGGATCAGGTAATGGCTTTGCAACTCGTGCAAAATTACTGAAAGGTAAAGGCATATTTAACAACCCAGGCCTGGTATGCGTAAGAGAAGGCTCCTGGTAAACTTGAAATCCAGAAGCTTGATTTTCACCTCTTGGACCCCAAACCACTTGGCAGCAGATACCTCCAGGATGTATTAAGCCACTTGGGCCTCAAGCAGATGAGATCTTTCCAAGTTGGTAAGCACCGAACATACAGATCCTTTCGCTATACCTTTTGTCAGAAATGCCAAAGGTTGAAAGGTAATGTAATAGCCACTCTTCCATAAGAAGCGACACCCTTGTTAAGAGTATATACACACAAAGTGATGCTGGAACTATAGGTGGCTCATTGGGGCAAGATAAAGGAAGCGAGACTCAGAAGATTTGGGCATATATAGAGAAGGTGTGTTGATGTCACAGTGAGGAGATGTGAGAGGTTGGTTGTTGGGAGTACGCGGAGAGGTAGAGGTATACCAAAAAAGTACTGGAGAGAGGTGATTAAACAGGAAATGGCGCAGCTTCATATTACTGAGGACATGACAGGAAAGAGTGGAGGTCGCATTTAAGGGTAGAAATTTAGTAGGGATAAAGTGTTGTGTTGCCTTGCGAAGGCCTAGGCTTGTTAGTTCCTGCCATAGTACTAGTCGTGCCATATGTTGTTTATTGTGTTTCGGTTACACACTATTTGTTGTTATATTGTTTCTTTCTTGTAGACCTTACAATGCTTATCTTATTTTGTGATATGCTTTATTCATTGTTTCTTCTTCTTCTACTTGGGTTTGATGCAATTGAGCCGAGGGGGTCTTTTAGAAACAACCTCTCTAGCTCCATGAGGTAGCGGTAAGGTCATTCTACCCTTCCCAGACCCCACTTGGTGGAATTTCACTCGGTATGTTGTTGTTATTGTTGTTGTCCCACTGCCTACCTTTGAATGCAGCATTTGGCCCCTTGCAACACTTACTCTTTCGATTGATAAAGGTCTGATATTAATATGCAGCAAAGTGATGCAACGTATTTATAGGGAACCTTTGACACAGTTAATTCAAACACCTGTCACATTTTCATATCAGTTTTAACGCCCTGGTTCTACAAGACCCAATACAATTCTCTCAATAAGTTTCAGAATACGGGACTTAAAATATTTTCCTTGGGCCTAAAACCACTTGCCCAAGCTTATAAAGTCATTCATGTTCCTTTTCACTGATAGGGGACTTAAGGGATGTAACAAGCACCTGCACTCATTCCCCGATACCGCAACAAAAGATAGATTCTGACAAGTAGTTTTTTTCACAAGTAAGATTCAAGCAAATAGGCATTGGAATCAGCAACCCAAATGCTGGCGCAAACTTTAACAGTAGCAAGCCTTTTTCCACTAGAAAATTGGCCGACTCAAACTGAATCCTTCCCACTGTGCAGATGATTATGAATTTTCCTTTATCGATTACTGTATTGATATTACTTATTGGATGTGAAGTTCCACTTCATATTCTTCTCCTTAGCTTTAAATGTGCATCCTAAACGCCTGATAGAAAAAAAAAATTATGACCGAGAACTCCCCGAGGGCCAGTGGCACACAGTTAGGAACTCGGTGGATAATAGACTCACCCCTCTACCTTCTCCAATTTATACTAGGTTTTCGTTTGCGGCAGAGTTCAAACCCGTAATGTGCACCTAACCCACAATCATTAATTGCGCTCTTACTACTAGACCAAAGCCCTAGAAGACACATGATAGTAATGCTTATTGCAATCACTTTAAAATATTCTCCATAGTATGCCAAAAGAACATTGCTGGAGTTGCACTCAAAATGGTAAAAGTCACATTAGCAGTCAAACTAGCATTGATTACTTATGCAGAAAAGGTCTGTGTACAAAGAAGACGATGAAATGTTTGCTTCAATGGATAATAGTGGAGATGTGTTCTTTTATTTATTTATTAACATGGGGGAGGGGATTACAAGGTGGGGAATCGAACCCTCACCAACAGCTACTAGGATTCCCCCAAGGAAGACGCCAACAGAAAGGGGAAAGCAAGGATTATCACAATGGACCACTACTGAAATAGGGTATACCACATTAAGCAGTAAAATGAGAGAACTAAATTTTTTTATCAATTGATTACAAAAGACATCAACAGTAGGAAGTAAACAAACCCTTGCACAGCACGATGAAGGAAAGCTGGATTCCCTGGATCCAAGGGAAGTCTTCTCAACGCACTCAATGCAGCATATTGCAAATTACTCCGAATCGTAGACTGAAACATGAAGGGGAGAAAACGTAAGTTCACATATACCAAGCGGAGCCATGATAATGGAGAAAACTTGAGGCACACCACCGTACAATATCTATTTGTCCAACAGCTCTTACACACCTGTACTACCAATAAAAAGAGAATAATTGCATACATTCTACAAACACAACATTGACCTCATGTTTTTCCTAAGAGCTTTACATAACAAACACATTGAACAATTGTATTGGCAGTCTAAGTGGCTCGGACTCATTTGTGGGTGTCCGATATGGGTGCGGATCTAGAGGTCGGATCCTTCATGATCTAATTTATTTATTTATTTTGATATATAAGGTTTAGGTTTCATGATCTAATTTTTAAGATTCGGGGATATGGATCCATGTATGGATACGGGAGCGGGGATTTTGCCTAAAAATAATTAAAATATCTAAAAATAGAGTTATAAAACCTAAATTATGAGATATTATGTGGAGAACTTGAGGAGAATCCATGAAGGAGATTGAAGGAAAAGGAGTGACTTTTATATAAAAGGTATTCTATTTTCTTCAGTTTCACCTTTAACTTTTGTAAGACTACAAAAATCATGAAAACTGCCTAGAGTTTCCCCATCGATTTTGGTCAAAATATCCAAAATTGGCTGACCAATACGGACACGGATTCCACACCCATGTCATGTTGACACGGGTGCGGTACCAAAATTGAAGAGTGTGAGCAACTTAGATGGCAGTAGCTACGAAGTTAAAAGTAAACATAAAGCATATGATCTTGTGGATGGAGTGTTTGATGAGCCATTGTGAAGTACTTCCTAATTTTTTGAGAAATTGCAATTAATTGAAACTATACATATAGAGAGATAACTGTCAAAAACAATCGTAAACTATTCCCTTTTTTTTTATTTCATACCTTAACTATTAGGAGCGTAACATTCATACCTTAACTATCACTTATTAGTTTTTTTGATAAACACACTCAGTCGTGTGTGTAATACACTCTCTTTTATTTGCAAAAACCTTGCCACATGGCAATCCACATGGATAAAATATTCCACCTTGACAAAAATTAAATAAACAATTAATATAGTTAAATACTAAAGAGTAAAATATTCTATCCCAAAAAAATTGAAAATTAAAAAAACAAATCCCCACTCTACCATCTCCTACCCCCCACCCCCACCCCCATAATCCCCCCGTTCTTTTATTCCTTAATTCTTTCATGAAATATTTCTTAAAATTCAGACCTCACCCCCTCTCCAATCCTGCGTAAAAACATTTTTTATATTATTTTACAAAAAAAAAAAATCTACCCCACCCCATCTGACGCCCGGCTCCTAGTTTATTTTTCTGTTTTACATTTTTCTTGTTTTGTGTTAGATGTGTAGATATATCTTTAGGAAAATATTATTTTTTTTTACTTAAGTAATAATATCTAAATTATTATTTGAAGGGATGGGGGTGGGGGAGATGAAGTAAGAATTATTTTTTTAAAAAAAACTAAAAAAAAGGGATGGGGAAGAGTGCGGTAGAGGAAATGGTGGAGTGGGGTAAGAGAAATATTTTACATTTAATTTGATTTTTTTTTTTGGAGGGGGGGGGGATAGTAATACTTTAATCTTTAACTTTAGCGAATAATTTATTTTATATATATATATATATATATATATATAATATATATATATATATATATATATATATATATATATATATATATATATATAAAGGTAACTTTGTATTCACAAAAGGCTCATCATCAAATAAGTGATGAGCATGGGTCACTTTACAAATTACCTATAAAGTCAGCAAAAAGTTCTATATCCCCATCATATCTTGTTTGCACCAAAAGTACAAAAGACCAAGACAATTCATTCTAATTTTTTGGATATTGTTCTCTTATCCACAAAGCATCTTCCGTTCCTTTCTTTCTATAGGGACCACCAGAAGTAGGCTGGGATTAACTCCCAGCCATCTTCATTCGACTCCCTTCTTCCTATCTCCTTCAAGCTCTAGAGCAAGTCCTTAGTGAACTTTGGAATTACCCAGCATACACCAAGAAGACCAAGAAACATGTTCCACAAGCTTGTAGCTACTTTGCAATGAAGGAATGAGTGACTATTAACTTCTGCATCTTGAGCATAATTGTTTGTCTTTCTTTTGAAGCACTTCATGTGTTAAGCAGGCCCTTTTGCACACTAACCAAGCAAAACATGAGATCTTAAATGGTATTTTTATCTTCCATATTAACTTCCATGGCCAGTTTCTGATCTATGTTTGGCCAATATTGTATCTACAGTAACATGACTTTACTGTAAACACACCTTTGTTTTGCCATCTCCAAATAGGCTTATCAGGTCCAGTGGAGGTGCCTGGAAGGCATTGAGGATCTCAAACATATTAATGATCCTCTCAATTTCCCAATCATTGAAAGCTCTCCTGAATATGAGATTCCAACCCTGATGGATCCATATGTCACGTACCGCCACATGACAATTAAATTTTGCGTCCGGATGGGAGCGGAAGGGTCTAGAGTTGTGGAGATGTTTGCGGAGAACTCTAGAACCTTGTAGAGTAATCAAGAAATATTTTCTTGTAAAGGTTTAGCATATTCTAGAAAGTGTAGACTTTTCTAGAATAGGGACCAAAGTGTAATTATTAGGACTTGTAAAGTAATTATAAATTACACTTTAGCTACTAGGAAGTAGTATAAATAGGAGGGCTCTCATTTGTAAATCATCCAAGCTTGAGTACAAACATCCAACTTGTAAGCAATCTTCCAAGCAATAAAAAGCCTTCTTCCAAATCTCTCCGAGTCTTTCCTTACATTCTCTTAGCGATCTTAGTTTTAAAGGCTTACTTGAGCTTACAAGATCGTGAAAGATTCGTGAGAAAGTTGTCAAGTGCCGCACGGAGCTTTAGTAAGACTCTAAGTCCGTGACAACGTGGTATCCGAGCGAAGTTGGTTCTAAGGGAATGGCTACCGAAGGAGACGTGAACAGCGCTAGCACCACCAATGTCCGTATGGATGGTGGAAACAAGAACCGAAAGGGGAAGAAACATCAAAAGGGTAATGAGCAGGTGCTGCCCGATCCCAAACCTAGCGAGGCGCTAACATCTCATCCGTCCTCGACTACCGAAGTAAGTGACGATGAATTGGGCGAAGACGCCATAGACGTCACCGCTGGAAAAGAATGGGTCGCAAGGGTGGAAGTGGCAAGGCAGGCCGTGGAGATATTAGGCCAGCGCATGAATGTGGCCGACGGTAAGTACAAGACCTTTGAGGACTTCACCCTTGAGAAGAATGAGAACATCTGTAAGGAGTTGGAGGGACGTCAGCATGCTGAGTTTGAGATGAAGGAGGTTATCACTTCCTTGGAGTGTCGTCTCATAGAGGCATTGAGCACGATTGGGACCATGAAAACCGAGATAAAAGCACTCAAGGAAGGCGTGAGAGCTGGAGGATCATCGTCGCTTGACCAAGATAGGGAGGCCAAGGTCGAGGCTCCCAAGCCACCTATGTTCAAAGGCGTCCGTGACGCGCAAGAGGTGGAGAATTTCTTGTGCCACTTGGAGAATTACTTCAAGTGTAATCGACTGAAGAGCGACGAAAACAAAATCAACACTGCTGTGTTGTATCTTTCGGAGATGGCCATGTTGTGGTGGAGGCGTAAAGAGTCGGAAATAGGGAAGGGTCGTTGCACCATCAATACTTGGGAGCAATTCCAAGAGGAGTTCAAAAAGGCATTCTTCCCTAACGACGTCATCTATGAGGCGAAGCGCAAGTTTAGGGAGCTGAAGCAAACAGGTAGCATAAGCGCATATGTGCAGGAGTTCACCACCCTCACGCTTCAGATTCCCAATCTCACAGATGAAGATATGTTGTTCCACTTTATGGATGGGCTGCAGAGTTGAGCCAGGACAGAGTTGGAACGCCGATAGGTCAGGACTATTGATGAAGCCATCACACAGGCCGAAGCTTTGACAGATTTCAGGCATGAGAAGCCCGACAGAGCCAGAGGAGAGGAGATGAGAGGTAGTCAAGACCATGGTGGGAGAGATCGTGGCAAATGCGAGGAGCAGCGGCCACATCCTAAGAAGCATGATACCTATAAGTTCGATGGCAAGAAGTCTGGATGTCATGGCAACACGGAGAGAAAGACAGAGGTTTCCAAAAGAGGTAGTTCCGACATATGCGGTGGGTCGCATGGCTATGCGAGGTGCCCTGAACTGAAGAGCCTTGGTGCTATCCTACGAGAAAGGAAAGAGAAGGAAGCACATGAGCAAGAACAAGGCGCGGAGACGACACAGTTGGGCTTGATAGGATTATGCGGAGCTATCACCAAGAAACCAAAGAAGCCGAGAGTATGCGGCGCGCAGTATGTTGACATCACGATCAATGGAAGACCCGCTCGTTCTATGGTCGACACAGGTGCAGAGGTCAATATCATGACCAAGACGTCAGCGACAAGGTTGGGGTCGCGTTACAGCCCAAGTAATGCCCAACTCAGGACGGTTAATTCACCACCGACTCCCGTGAGTGGAGTCGCGCATGGAGTAAGCATCACGCTAGGCGAATGGCAAGGTAAGACCAACTTCATTGTCACTCATTTAGATCTCTTTGACATTATTCTTGGGCAAGAGTTCTTACAGCAGTGCCACACGGTGATCGATCCTTACCTCCAACGACTTCTGGTCATGGAGCAAGGAAGAACATGCATGGTTCCCATGGTTAAGGCACCGAAGATAGGAGGGCAGGTCCGACTAACAGCCATGCAGCTCAAGAAAAATCCTAAGGAGAAGTCGACATTTGTAGCCACTATTACAAGTTCGAAAGAGTACAATGGTGCTATGAAATCCTTGCCACCGTGCAAGGAGAAGGTTCCAAGAGGGAACAATGTTGTGATGCCAAAGAAGCCGCCGAGGCGCTTGCCTATGAGGAAGGAGGTCGATCGTGAGACCGAGTTAGAAGAGATAAAGAAACAATTGAAGGAGTTGCACGAGGGCATTGATCGAGTCAATGGACTATTGATCGCCCGTACGAGAAGACAAGACTCGATCGCCAATGAAGTGACGATGCGACGCAGTCGTCGCATCAATAGGTGGGGGAGAGTGTCACGTACCGCCACATGACAATTAAATTTTGCGTCCGGATGGGGGCAGAAGGGTCTAGAGTTGTGGAGATGTTTGCGGAGAACTCTAGAACCTTCTAGAGTAATCAAGAAGGCTAGAGAATTCTATGGAATTTTCTAGAATAACTTGGATATTTTCTTGGAAAGGTTTAGCATATTCTAGAAAGTGTAGACTTTTCTAGAATAGGGACCAAAGTGGAATTATTAGAAGGACTTGTAAAGTAATTATAAATTACACTTTAGCTACTAGGAAGTAGTATAAATAGGAGGGCTCTCATTTGTAAATCATCCAAGCTTGAGAACAAACATCCAACTTGTAAGCAATCTTCATAGCAATAAAAAGCCTGCTTCCAAATCTCTCCGAGTCTTTCCTTACATTCTCTTAGCGATCTTAGTTTTAAAGGCTTACTTGAGCTTACAAGATCGTGAAAGATTCGTGAGTAAGTTGTCAAGTGCCGCACGGAGCTTTAGTAATACTCTAAGTCCGTGACACATAGCTGTGAGATTGTGGCCTTGTTTTGAGTGGTGAGCATAATCAGGTCTAGGAAGAGTGGTTGCAGGCTTTCATCCCCAATCCAATGTTCATTCCAAAAATGAATTTTCTTACCATTTCCCACCTTTAGTGAGATGTTGCCTTTGAATTGGGGCCATAATGTTCCAATAGTCTTCCACACATTGCATCCAAAAGTTCCAAGAGCCTCCTCAGTAATCCAATGGCTTTGTAGTCCATACTTCATTGTGATGACTCTTTTCCAGAGTGACTGATCTTCAATGCAGAATCTCCAAAACCATTTTTGAAGGAGACAATTGTTCTGAAGATTGAGCTTTTTTATTCCCAGCCCCCCTTGCTTTCAGCTAAGAGTAAGAGCATCCCACTTAACTAGAAAGTAACATTTGTACTCTTTATTTCCATTCCATAGTAAAGACCTTCTGAGTTGATTGATCTTTTTCAGTGTTCTTTGGAATTGGAAGTAGGCTCATCATATATGAAGGAAGGGCATCAAGGACTGATTTAACTAGAGTCAACCTACCTCCCAGGGAGAGGTATTCACTCTTCCACCTAGCAAGCTTCTTGTTACATCTATCCAAAACTTAAGTCCATACTTTTGTCTACTTATTTTGTGCTCCTAAAGGCACACCCAGTTACCTTGTAGGTAGGGATGATATTTGGCAGCCAAGACTTCAAGCTAGCAACTCCATATTATCCACTGGATTCACAGGATAGAGAACTTTTTTGCCAATTTATATGCAGACCAGATATACCTTCAAAGATGGTAAGGATTGCTCTGATGTGTCTAATTTGTATCACCTCAGCCTCACAGAAAACTAAAGTATCATCTGCATATAGTAGATGAGTAATCCCCACCTCATTATCCCTATTCCCCTGAGTCTGAGCCTTAAAGCCTTTAACCCATCCATTAACATTAGCTTTTCTGATCATGTGATTGAGGCCATCCATGGCTAGCAAGAAAAGAAAAGGTGAGAGAGGGTCACCTTGTCTCAAACCTCTTTGTGATTGGAAAAAACCTTCGGAGTTTCCATTTATGATCAGGGAGAAATTAGCAGTGGATATGCAGAACTTTATCCAATTGAGCCATTTCCTCCCAAATTCCATGTCCTTTAAACTCTTCAGCGGAAAAGCCCAATTGACGTGATCATAGGCCTTCTCTATGTGGAACTTGCATAAAATTCCAGGAATTTTTTGCTGAACTATGGAGTCTACCAACTCATTAGCAATTAGTGCAGCATCCACGATTTGCCTTCCTTCCAGAAAGGCCATTTGATGCACATCAACCAGTAATCAGTTTGGAAATGATCTTGTAGACTCCTCCTATCAAGCTAATAGGCCTGAAATCTTTCAATTTTTCTGCTCCAGGTTTTTTAGGAATCAGTGCTAGGAAGGTGGCACTGAAAGACTTCAAAAATTTGTGAATTGTCAGCATCAGATTCTTTACAATTTCCCAACAAGATTTACAGAAACTCATTATGTAGCCATCTGGACCTGGAGCTTTATCTCCATCAAAAAGTTGTAGGCATTTGCAAGACCTCTGATTCAGAGTTTGAGAATTGGTGGCTAAAGGTGGAGGGTTTCACCAACTTGATTGAGAATTGGTGGAATGAATTTCTAGTGGAAAGTTGTCCTGATTACAGATTGAATATCAAACTAAGAATGCTAAAGCAGAAACTCAAGGAGTGGAGCAAGTCAAATTTTGGGGAGCTTACTAGTAAGAAAAATAGCTTACTAGAGTAACTCGCAGAAATTGATTTGATACAAGAAACCAGGGAATTGACTGAAGATGAAGTGATAATAAGAGCCACCATAGTAGTGGAGCAAAAAATGAAGAATCGAATGGAGACAAAAATCAAGGGTTTTATGGCTGAAACAAGGAGATAATTACACAAGGTTTTTTCAGAGAATGGCAACAGCCCACAGAAGGATCAACACTATTGATAGGTTGATAGATAGAGGAGAGGTTATAGAAGACCCTGTAGAGATAAGGAGCACCATGATTAACTTCTACAAAGAACTTTACACTGAATCTGTGGAGTGGAGACCCAGTTTTGACCTTATGGAATGTCCAACTATTTCCCAGGAAGAAAAGGATTGGATGCAAAGACCATTTACTGAATCAGAGGTATATATATATGTGTCTACAGATCCTAATCTTTTTTTTTTTTTGAACATTGGTTAAGTTGTATTCTTCAGCATTAAGGACATGCTGGCCACCTTCAAAAAAAATTACAGCCCTAACCAAAATTACAAGCTCTCGCTCTCTATTAATTCTATAATTTGATCTACATCTTCTATACAGAGTTGTTTACACCAAAAAAGTAAAGATACCAAACAATTCCATTTTACTTTGTGAATGGAATTAGATCTATCTTCAAAACATCTCTCATGCCTTTCCTTCCACACTGACCACCATATGCATGATGGTATTAGCCTCCACCACTTCTTTTGAGTCTTGCTACCCCCCCCCCCCCTTCTGATCCAAGATTTAAAAAGATCAGAGGTGTGTTATGGCATAGTCCAGCTACAGCCTGTGATGTTGAGGAACATCACCCAGATCTGTGTAGTGAATTTGCAATGTAAAAATAGATGATGTTTGTTTGTTTACCCAGTCAAATTGCATAGAAAACACCTGGGGACTAGTTGCTTTCCTTTCTTCTGCAGCACTTCTTGAGTTAAGCAGGCCATTTTGATGACTAACCAAGTGAAGCATTTCACTTTGGTGGGGATCAGTCCTCTCCAAATATTCTTCCAGTGATGATAGTAGCCTCTAATCCGAACTTGTATGCCTTTCTTGTACGCACTGTTTACTGTGAATCTGCCATCCTTGTTGTGCTTCAAAATAACTCTATCTGGTGCATTTGTTACTAGATTGGTTCCCCCCAATTTTTCCACGAAAGAAGCCACTCTATCTACTTCCCAATCATTCAATAGACTTCTGAAAGATAGGTTCCAGCCTTGAGTTGTCCAACATTCACATACTCTAGCTTCAGGGTTGTTGCAGATTGAGAAAAGAACTGGGAATGACTCACTTAGAGGGACTTGATCAATCCATCCATCTCTCCAAAACTTGATCTTGTTGCCATTTCCAACTTTGAGCAACACATTTTCTTCCATAGAATTCCATAAAGCTCTGATTGTCCTCCATACTCCCCATCCATAAGGTTCTGACACTATCTCCTAACACCATGGGTTCAATTCCCCATACTTTGCCACTATTACCTCCTTCCACCGGGTTCCTTCCTCACTAGTATATCTCCACAACCACTTCATCAAAAGGCACTTGTTTTGGATTCTCAAATTTCTAATACCCAGTCCCCCTCTTTCTTTGCTTAGCATCACAGTGTTCCATTTCACTAAATAGTAACCCTTGCTTTCTCTATCTTTACCTTTTTGCCAGAGGAAGTTTCTTCTCAGTCTATCCAGCTTTTTGATAATTATTGGAGGAATTGGAAATAACGAAATAACATTAGGCAGTGAATCTAAAACAGAGTTAATCAAGATCACTCTACCCCCCAAGGATAGATACTCAGCCTTCCATCTTGATAATTTTTTTTCCGCTTTTTTCAGAATTCCATCCCATATCCCCAAAGCTTTATGTTTGCTCCCTAGTGTCATTCCCAAGTATGTTGTCGGCAACTTCTCTACTTTACACCCTAGAATGCTCGCAAATCATTGAATCTGAGGCACCTCCTTGACTGCAATCAAGCTGTTTTTCCCCCAATTGACCCTTAGCCCTGATACTGCTTCAAATAAGATCAGAATGAATCTGATGTAGTTCAGTTGTTTGGCTTCTGGCTCACAAAAGATGATAGTATCATCTGCATATAGAAAATGGCTAATCTCCTTTCCAATCCTTGTTCTGTCTCCTATTTGGAAACCCTTAATCCACCTATTCTGTGTAGCTATTCTCCTCATACTGTCAAAACCTTCCATTGCTAGAATAAAGAGAAAAGGTGATAGTGGATCACCTTGTCGCAACCCCCTTTCTGATGCAAAGAAGCCAACAGGTTCACCATTCACTAGTATTGAGAACCTGACTGTTTTAATGCACCTTCTATCCATTTTAGCCACTTACTACCAAAGCCCATTTGTCTCAAAACATTCAGTAAAAATGCCCAATTTACATGATCATATGCTTTCTGGATGTTTAACTTGCATAATAAACCCGCAACTCCACCTTTCATCCTTGAATCTATGCACTCGCTAGTTATCAATGCAACATCCATGATTTGTCTCCCTTTTATGAAAGTCATCTGATTTTTATTGACCAATTTGCTCACCACACTCTTGAGTTTTTCTGCGAGTAATTTAGTTATGATTTTGTAGGCCCCTCCTATCAGACTGATTGGCCTATAATCTTTTAGTTCTAAAGCTCCAACCTTTTTAGGAATTAGAGCAATGAATGTTGCATTGAAACTTTTCTCAAAATTCTGATTGGAGTGGAACTGTGAAAGAGTGTTATTATGTCCTTCTTCAAAACCTCCCAAAAAGTCCCGAAGAAAATCATTGGGAAGCCATCCGGTCCAGGAGCCTTCTCCTTAGCACACATCCTAATACTTTCTAGGATTTCTTCTTCCTCGAAAGGTCTTTGCAACCATACTTGTTCCTCTCCATTTATCATATTAACATATTGAATGTTCAGATCAGGCCTCCAGTGTTCAGCTTCCTTGTAGAAATTTATGTAGAAATTTTGGACAGCCTCCTTGATCATAGCTGGATCTTTCACATTGTTACCTTCTACTTCAAGTTGTTCCATAGTATTGAACCTCTTATGAGAGGTGGCGATTCTGTGGAAAAACTTTGTATTGTTGTCTCCATGTTTCAACCATTGTACCCTGGATCTTTGTTTCCATGTTATCTCCTCTTTCTTGGCTATCTCTTCAAACTCCATGCGCAGATTTGCCTTCTGTAAAATTTCATCATCAGGAAGCACTCTGTGTTCCGTATTATCTCCCAATTTTCTATCTGCCTAAAAATGTCTTCTTTTCTATGCTTCCAGTTACCTTTGTTTTCTTTGTTCCATTCTTTCATCTTTACCTTTAACAGTTTCATTTTCTCAGCTAATATATATCCTACTCTCCCCTCAATGTTGAAAGAATCCAACCATTCCTTTACCTTGTCTTTGAATCCCTCTACCTCCAACCACCAAGATTCAAATTTAAAATAAGATTTTATCCATTCCCAACCACCACATGTTAGCATAATAGGATTATGATCAGATGTTATTTTTGGTAGGACATTTTGTTTGATGTGAATGAAGCTTTTCCCCCATTGTGCACAATAAAGAAATCTATCAATTCTTGAAGCACTCATTTGATTGTCCCCTCTTCTCCAAGTATAAGATCCTCCAAATAAAGGAGGATCAATCAACTCCAACTCCTCAATACAAGAGGAAAATTTTGTCATAGCACCGCTAAGTCTGCGGCAGTTTGTTCTCTCTGATGGGTATCTAGTAACATTAAAATCTCCGCAAACTATCCATGGTCCTACAATCCTTCTCTGATGGCTTTCAATTCCTCCCACAATACCTTTCTGATCTCTCTACTACAATTAGCATATGTTGCAGTTATATGCCAACTGAATTCTTCACGTACCCCTATGAATTTCCCAATTAAGCTTTGCCTGCCAATCTCCACCAGTTCCCCCTTCCATACCCTTTTATCCCACAAAATTGCAATCCCCCCACTGCTCCCCATTGCCTCCTTATGAACTTCTCTCATCCATCTATTTTCCCATATCTTAGGTATTCCATCAATACTACCCTCCAGCTTTGTCTCAACTAATACATAAATATCTGCCTCCCACTGATGTATTAGTTTCCTAACAGTGTCCCTTTTATCCCTCCCATTCAGCCCCCTCACATTCCATGAGATTATTTTCACTCTCATTGATTGGTTAGAGCTAAAACCCTCCCACTAGATCTTGGTTCCCCGTCTTTGAAATTCATATCAAAGAACAAATTTCTCACCTCTTTTGGGACATCATTGTTAGATTTTATTGTCTTCGTCTTCTCCCCTTTTCCAGTCTCCTTTTCCCTCCTTTGGTCTAGCTTAGCTAACATGGTATACGCTTCCTTTTTGCATCCTTTAAAATCGACACCAAATTGTTTACCTAATTTTAGCATGTTCGCTTGGATCCACTCTGTGGCATGTGCAGCTAAGTCTTCCTCATGTGTGCTATTGTCATCCTGTAAAGGTTCTGGCTCTGTATACATAACCAAGAGTGAATTTGAAAAATGCATCTCTCCTCCATTAATTTGAGTTGGATTGTTCTCCCTTATTGATCCCTCTTCCTCCTAAATTTCCGCATGTGGTTGTAGTTGATTGTCCTGCTCTTTCTCCCTTTTTTCCGTTCTTGTTACTCCTGTCGCATCCAGTTCTCCCTCACCTTCGAATTCTACAAAGTTAGAACAACGACATGTTTCTGAATTTGACATACTAATGAGCTCGACAAAAGGCTCTGTGAAGAGCTTTTGTTCTTGTTCTGGGCCCAATTCTTTTGGATCTATTTTATCCTTCAGTTCATTTGATTTAAATGGAATGGGCTTTCCACCATCTGGCCCACCACTTAAATGAACTGAAAGGGTTCTTTTCTCTTTCTTCCCTAACTCCTTTTTCCAGCTGTCTATCACTTCTAATACTCGGACCCCCAACCCACTTCAATCTCTCCCTTGAAAAGGTCCTAACTGTGGACACATGCCTTGTGTCAGCAAAGGACACTCCTTTTTTGTATACATGGATATCTGAAATGTATCTCTCTGCATCCTCTCTTCCTTTTTGGTGAAATACCTCTGTATCTCTAGATATACTAGGATTTGACCTCTCTCCTTGGCTACTGGTTTCAACAGTCATTTTCTCCGGTATTTTTTTCCGGTAGGTTGCTGGTTCTTCACACCATACCGGCATTGAGAAAACTAGGTTTTCGTCCTCGACTTCTATGGATGTTGGGATTTTTTCTCTAGGCCCTTTAACTCTGATTCTGGCCCACCGTAAGTGGTTTTTGAGCTCCGTTTCTTCTTCATTCTCCTGCCAGCCTCCACATTTGTCTCCTATCTTTCTCATTGTTTCAAAATTCCATAGATGCAGAGGAAGTCCCAAGACCCTGATCCAATACCAATCGAATTTTGTTGTATCAGGAAAAACTCCCTTTTTGGATGCCACCAGTCCAGTTTGAGAATTTGGTTTCGTCTCTTCCATTCTCCCATCAGAATATGTTCTGCTGCACTTCTTGACTGAAACTCAAAAAGGAAATTGAATCCATTCATGTCATACACCTGGATGTTTGGTACTCCTTTCCAGGTTTGAACTGCCCATTTTCTAACATCGTTGCGTGTTGGGGCCTCTTCTCCTCCAATGAATCTCCCAACCAAACATCTTCGTAGCTGAGCATCATCCTCGTGACCGACAAATTTTGCCACGTTCATGGGTTCTTTTCTAACTTCAAGCCTTCGCTTCTCCCATTTAAGCTTTGTAATAGCTTCTTTGTAATTACCCCCCCCACCACCACACTATAGTACCTTCTATCCCCTTCTGTAATAAAAGTGTCATGTGTATTTGACACTTCATTAATAAAATATTTTGTGGACCAGTCTCCCCCACCCCTCATTAAATTGATTCTCTGTTCTGTTCTAGCCCTTAACAGCTATTATTGAGATGTAGCGGCCATATTTGTTGAACTTTTGAGTGCGGTAAATGTAGGTTGCCATATCTTGGCATCTCTATGATTTAAAGATGTTCCCCTCATTGTCCGAGGCTTCTTGCATCCTTTTGCACAGCCATAAAAGAACTCCCCTTCTAATTGACATCCTCCTCAATGGGGGTCTCGATCACTCTTCCCAATCAAATCAGGTATCTGTGTCTGAGAAGGAAGTTGTGATATCAAAAGACTTTACCCCCATTCTGAAAAAAAGTCGGTTATCCATTTCTGGAAGAGAAGGAAGAGATTAGTAGAAGTGTTAGAAGGAAAAGTGGAGTCTCCGATGGTAGAAGACCACCGGAGAGGAATTCAAAAGCCCAGAAGGGACTTCTGAAAGTTTGCCTAGGGAGATGTGCCTGAGAGCTTTTTCCCTCAGTAATTTCTATGCGTGAGTGATCCTAATCTTTTAGGAAAAGCAATGTAGAATCTAATTTTATTTTTGTGATTTGTAAGAAATATAGAATTGTTATTTCTTTACCGCCTCCTACAGATACATCCATTGGTCTGGATACTTCGGTACTATCATATCCTAGCATATGGCTAAGTAAAGATGTATTTTTCAATCAGCAGTACTTCAGAATTCCAAGGCTAATGAAAAGACCATGAAGGACAAATTACCAACTCTTACTGGATATTATGTGAAAATAATATATCAAATAAAGATTGCACAGCTGGATATAATAGAAATATCTTAAGAGAGGAAGCACACACGTCCTCAAGCTAACATTATGTTTCTGTGTTAGAAAATTCTCCTTCATCACGCGGTTTGTAATATAGTAAATCAATACCCGATGAAAGAATACAATAACTTGCAAAAGTTTGTAATATAGTAAATCAATACCCGATGAAAGAATACAATAACTTGCAAACAAAAAGATTTCTGTGGTTTGAAAATAGTACCTCCTTATCACCTCCTTTGGTCCCAAGGATGCCCTTCTTGCGTTTTTGTGGTGTATCAGCAACCTAACAATTGTAAGGCATAAACAAACAACTTGCAGTTCAGTAAAGTTGATTTTTATTCAATTATTTAAGTAAAGAAAGTTATTAAAGAACATCAGTTGTTGATCTAAGAAATACTCCCTCCGTCCCAATTTATGTGATGGTGTTTGATTGGGCGTGGAGTTTAAGGATGAATAAAGACTTTTGAAACTTGTGGTCTAAAATAAGTCATAGATATTTGTGTGGATATAAGTGCCCGTTTAGATTGACTTATTTTAGGTGTTTTTAAGCCAAGATAGTTTTTAAGCATTTTTGAAGTGTTTGGTAAAATTCAAAAGTGCTTATAAGCACTTATTATAAAGTCAAAATAACAAAAATAAGTCAAAAGTCATAACTTAGAAATCCTAACTTATGGCTTTTGGCTTATAAGTCATAAGCCAAAAGACAATCCAAACAGGCCCTAAATCATCTCATTAAGGGTAAAATGGGAAGTTAAAGTTAAATTGTTACTAAATATAGAAAGGCGTCAATTCTTTTCGGGATTGACTAAAGAGGAAAGAGTGTAACATAGATCGAGACGGATGGAGTAGAATTTATTGAGGCAAAAAGAAATCGAACTCATGAATTCTCTAGCATAATTAACTAACATAGCTCCAAATATTTGGAAGACCTCTTCAGGAAATGTACCTATTACTTATACTAGTGGTATAGAGGTACTATTTGTACTCATAATAGAAAAATAGAAATATTCTTAATAAGCCGCAACCACGAAATAAATGCACTCTATCTGGCAAAAACAATTGTTTTTGTTTTTTTGTGAAAGGTAAGAATTGAGGAAAAGAGTATTTTTATTTGGAAGTGATACAAAAACAACATATCCACTGAAATCCCACGAGGTGGGGTCTGGGGATGGTAGAGATTATGCAGACCTTACCACTACCTTGAAAAGGTAGAAATGTTATTTTTGATAGACCCTCGGCTCAAGTGCATCAAACTCAAGTACACTAAGAAGATAAAGATGAAGAAACATAGCAATCATATATTTATATATAAAAGAACCCTAGACCCGCCTACGTGGCGCCACTACAAGCCAGAATTTCCTTTTAAATTTATTTATTTCCAAAACTAGCCTTTCCCTTTTATGAAAAGTTGCGACTATGAAAAGTTGCGACTTTTACGAAGAGTTGCGACTTTTATAAAAGTTGTGACTTCATGAAAAGTTGCGACTTCAAATGAAAAATTGCAACTTTTATAAAAAGATATGACTTTTATGAAAGGTTGTGACCTTTTCGAAGGGTTGCAATAGTTGTGACCTTTCCGATAGACGCAACAAACATTTGTTCACACTACCCTAGTTAGCTATAAATACAGAGATTTCCTCTCATTATAAAACAACGAAAATCTGAACTTCTTATTCTTCTTTTTCTTCTTATGCACAATTAAATATACGTGTACTTTGCTCCTGTGGAGTTGCTTAATGACACCATTGCTTGTGTTACAGATCCAGGTATTATTTTTCCAGTCATAAATTTATGCTTATGTTGTTAAGGATGAATGATAGGATGTAATAATTTTCATTTTCCTTTACATTATTAATGTTCGTTACTGTGTAATCTTATTGGTAAAATATTATTGTGTTTTAGTTTTAATAACGGATAGGTTTTAAATATTATTTTATAAATTACATGATAATAAATTTCCACGCAAAGCACGGGTAATTTTACTAGTTAATAAGTAAGCAGAGTAAAGTGTAGAAGAAAGAACAGAAACATCAGCAAATAGTGTGATAATCGAAACACAATAAACAATATATGGCAATAAGTACAGGGAACCTTCGCAAGGCAAGACAACACTCACCCGTACTAGTATTCTACCCTAATACGCAACTTCCACTCCTTCCTATCTAATTCATGTCCTCGGTAATCCAAAGTTACACCATGTCCTGTCTAATCACCTCTCCCCAATACTTTTACGACCTACCTTTACCTCCTCCATGTACCCCCTACCACCCACCTCCTTACCTCCTCATTGGGGTAGCAGCACAACTCATCTTCACATGCCCAGACCATCTAAATCTTGCTTACCTCATCTTTTCCACCAAAGAGGTCACTCCCACTTTCTCTCGCATAACCACATTCCTAATTTTGTCGCTCCTAGTATGTCCACACATCCCTCTCAACATCCGCATCTTGCTACATGCATCTTCTCAACATATGAGTTCTTTATTGGCCCACACTCCACTCCATACAACAAGGAAGGTCTAACAACCACTCTATAGAACTTTTAATTTCAAAAAAAACCACCACTCTATAGAACTTATCAAGTTTAGGTGGTACCACTCTATAGAACTTACCAAGTTTAGGTGGTAGCATCTTATCACACCAAATGCAAGCCTCCATTTCATCCATGTCGCTCTAATGTGATGTGTGACATCATTGTTAGTGTCTCCACTACCCTGTCTCCATTACCCTGGATTATGGACCCAAGATACTTGAAAAATTTCCCTCCAAAGGATATGCTGAGTGGCAAACCTTACTTACACGTCCACTTCATCCACCATCACACTGAATTTACACTTTAAATATTCAGTTTTGGTCCTGCTCAACCTAAACCCTTTGGACTCCAGTGTTTGTCTCCAAACCTCTAATCTAGCATTCACTCTGTCACGAGTTTCATCAATCGGTACTGTGTCATCCGCAAATAACATACACCATGGAACTTCCTTCTAAATAGACCACGTCCACCCATCCATCACCAAGGTAAATAAGAAAGCGCTAAGAATTGATCCCTGTGTTGGTGCTGGTCTTGGTGCTGCCCCATCTCATCTGGAAAGTGCTTTGAGTCTCCTCGCACCATTCTACAAGAGTTTTGGCTCCTTCATACGTGTTCTTTATAATTATCGCCTTAATATAAGCCATCAGGACACCTCTAGCCTCCAAAGCACCTCTAGAGGACATCCCTCATGAGTTTGTCAATTTTCAAAGACTGAACATCATAGGTAGATCCCTCTTTCTTTCTCCATATTTCTCCACCGATCTCCACACAAGATGGATGGCTTCAGTGCTCGATCGTCCCGGCATAAATCCAAATTGATTCCCAGAAATGAACACCCCTCTCCTCACCCTCATCTCCACTACTCTCTGTCAAACCTTCATGGTGTGGCTTAGCAATTTGATACCCTTGTAGTTGTTACAGTTTTGGATATCACCCTTGTTCTTGTACAGTGGAGCCATTGTACTCCATCTCCCTTTGTCTAGCATTTCTTTTCTTAAGAATAACATTAAACAACCCCGTCAACCACTTCATACCTTCCTTGTCTGTGCTCTTCCGAAATTTCACCAGAATCTCATCAGGTCCAATTGCTCTTCCTCTGTTTAACCTACTAATAGCACGTTTAACCTCCTCGGCCTTAAAACACCTACGATACCCGATGTCTTTCAGAGTTCACCAAATCACCCAACACAATGTATCGGTCCCCTACTTCATTTAAGAGTTGTGGAAGTATGCTTGCCATCTTTGCTTAATGGCAGCCTCCTTCACCAACACCTTGCCTCTCTCATCCTTGATACAAATACAATATTCAACTGACTGGGGCCTAAGTAAGTAAATGGCAATGGTTTTTTTTAAAAGGTAACATGTAGTTGACAATGGTTTTTTTAAAGAAGGTAACATGTACTTCCAAGGCCTCTTAGTTGTTAGTATCTCTCCATCAGGACTGTAGTTCACTTTGACAAAAAGTAAATCATAATGAGCATCTCTTAACTCTTTTTTTAATAGACCAAAAGCATTCAATTATACTTCACCAACAAGTAAATAATATTCATAGAGTCAAAAACATAGAAAATTATGAATGATTGGGCAAAAAAAGCATTCTGAACTTAAAATTATTAAAAAGTTTAATGAGTTCCACAGTGCTTGGTTGACCTGGAGGTCAAATTATTACGATCACTAGAGAAGATAAGAATATTGAGGGGAAGGATATTCAAATACTTATGGTCAACAGAATTTGCCGAAAGAGGGAAAAAATCAAATTCTCATGAGCATGTGTCCAAAAACAAAGGTGTACGTAGATGAAAGCAGGAAATTTATACTAAAATTGGTGTAGCTTCACTATGAAGATTCTGGATTGCATTTGCAAACTAGGACCGAAAAATGGGTAAGACCTGCCTTAAGCAAATCCAATTCACCAGTTCCCCAAATACTACCATAAGAATTAGCATTTAAACTTCAAAACATAATAAAAGTTCAATTACTATTCGTCCCAATTTATACGACACCTATCCCATTTTGGAACTGTTCAAATTTAATTTGAACATTGATGTGATGTTATCTCTATTAAACTTATTTTCAGCCATTACATTAATATTTTATTATGTTGCATATATACAAGTTAAATTACCATCTTAAATAATGTCTCCACTTTAATGTCATCATATAAAATGAGATAGAGGAAGTAATGATCTGTGAGTTAACAGTAATCAGTCATTTATACGAACTCATCTCCATTTGGTGACTCAAAAACTATTGTGTAATGATTAATATCTATTTAGAGAGAGTGAATGTTTTCAATAATTTTCTTTGGACAAACTCTGTCCTTTGCCTTCTGTTATATTAATAATATATTTTCACAAATCAGTTTTTCAGGTTATCAACTAGTAGAAAGTAAATGTAGACACCTCCTGCAGAAACCAAATTGTTACTTCAAATTGCATTTCGCAACATGCCTTTATCCCTTCAGGTAAATAACAAAATACAGTTGAATATCGTATAATCTGATTTTGATGTGTTTAATTTAAATATGTAAAACATCTCAATTACTTCCAGCACAAAACAGTGAACCGTCCCCCCTACTCCTTTACGAGAAGGAAAGAGACAACAGGGAACAATAAATTGGACTGGCTTAATCAGGGGGCTGAAATAAATTGGAGACAATACAGCATATATGCTAAATATGTACCAGATCAGCCTCACCCACATTAATAATGAAAATGTGAAATCATATGAAATAGGTTGTTTAAGAGAAGCAATCAGTATTCATCAAGAAAGAGAAGCTAGATGTACAAAGGAAGGGATTCTTTCAATCCAAATGTAAAATGATGTTGGTACAAAAGGGTGAGATTTTTTCAATGCAAATGTAAAAAGGAGCAGACAATAAGACAGATAAATTTGTGGACAAACCTTATCTAGAATGCCAAACACGATTTCATACAACTTCTGTGTTATCTCAGGGCTGCTAGAAGGTGCGTATGTAAGAGCCTTTAGTGCTTGAAGACGTCGTGCATGAACTTCAAAAAGACAAAGGAGCATCACCAACTTCATCCAGTTAAACAAAAAGACAACCATATGAAACAAATTTATCTAATTAATAAAGTTCTGCTTGTAATGGCCCTAAGAATGATATATAGAAGTTAACTTCATGTGTGAGAAAAGACAACCACATGAAAAAAAATTATCTAATTAATAAAGTTCTGCTTGTAATGGGCCTAAGAATGATATATAGAAGTTAACATCATGTGTGAGAAATTCCTGGTAGACAACAGATCTTAGAGAATGAATTGGTTCATAACTTATAGATCTGCTATAATAGCAGCAAGACTCGAAGCAAATAATGGCATGTACAAATGGAAATGCATGAATTTTGACAACTAAGTTGACAGCAGAGCAACTATATTTCTGCAGGGAGCATATTCAGTTTACAAGAATTCACTCTATACCTTTAAATAATTTTGAGGAGGATTCAAAAGGTTTGCATTCAAGCAATGCAACAAGCTAAAAGAATCACAGTAGGTCAAACATCGAGATAAAAATGTTTCTTCTTACATCTCAGGTTGTTGCATCCTATTTATGTGGCCCTAAGAATCAGTAGGTCAAACATCAAGAAATAGGGTGGTTATTAATTCCACCTTTGGATTGGATGGGGAAGATTGTTAGAAGAGAGAGGATGTGGCTCCTCTAGCACTTTTGTGAACTGTTTGAAGGGAGAGAAATATGAGAGCTTTAGAAGGAGCAGAGAATGATTTGCACAATTAATGAGCAGACTCTTATCCCTTAACGCACACCACGTAATTCTTATTTGTAGATAAGATTGGGTGACTTCTGTAGAACACCATATCATTTTATAGGTTTTTCTACTTTTTGATATACTACTGTTTACAGATGGTTTAGCACCCTTCATTCATAAAATTGTATTACTTAAAAAAAAAAAAATAGTGATATGATGATTGTTTTAGAAAGAAGAACTATAAAACATAGAAATTGCAATGCAGAATAAGTGAATAATAGTAGTAGACTTTACACTCAACATCTTCATTTAAGGCCTCTGATGTTAACCAATCTACTATTCTAGGTACCACGTCAGCTCTTGTCACCCCTCCAACTGCATCAATATCAGCTAAAGCATCCCAGTTTGGTGTAGGAATCCCACCACCTGAGCTTACACCTTGCGAACCACTATCTGAGAGAATTCGGGCCAAGTAATAATAGACATAACGCAGAACAGTTCGATCCTCGCACTGTTGATCAAGCTGTGATGTAATGAAAGAAAGAGAAGAGTGGGTAAATTTTTCATAAAGCTTAACAGATATATAAAAACACATTCTGTCCAGCATAAGAATAACATAAGGAAGCTCTAAGATATGAATACTGATCCAGAGTCTTCTTAAGGAAGCTCTAAGATATTTTTAAAAAATAAATCACTTCTTTCCTAAAGTAGAATAATCTACAATCTTCTCCAAATAAAAGGAAAAGAACATTTTCAGAGTGGTAAGCTCATGCAACTACCAAATCCTTCACCACAGACAAATTGTTTTTTGAAGCACAGACAACAGACAAATTTTTGGGTTAAACTTATGCATACCTTCTTGAATCAAAGGCAATGCTAAAGACGAAACAAGACAAATAAGTAGTCAAAATGCACATTTACATCAGATAGTCAAAATTTTCAAGACAGATTAAGCATTCAAGCTCTAAATACATATCACAGCTCGACTATTAAACCATTTCATGTAAATCAAAAGTCAGAAATACTCAATGTATGCCCTCTTCTGGTATTATTCTCTAGTTTTGCAAACTCAAAAGTGCTTTCTAGTAAATAGCAAATGAATTGCAGAAACGGGATAAAAATGATCATAAGCAATACCATAAGAAGAGATGGTGCTAGAGAAGGATCAACAGAATTGTATACTGCCAGTTTTGGGAAAACATGATGAACCAATTGCCTCTGAGAACTTTTCTGCAATTAATCACAAACAAAAACAGAACAATTAAAGAAAGAATTTTCCAGAGGAAAGTACAAAGTGAGAAAGCTAATGTACTTGATCAGACGTGGCTGCTAGCTCGTGGATGCTCCTTGCAAGTTGTGCATAAGAAACTGGCTGTACAAAAAAAGTAAAGCAAATTGAATCAGGTACACTAGAAAGGCACACAAAAGATCAAAGATATTCAAACAACTTTTGGTCAAAGACAATATGTCCCATTACCTTTGAAATGTACACCATTTAAGTTTAGCTAGGTCTAGTCCTATAATATAAATTCCCAAAAGCTGGAAGGGACATTTTTCCTTCTATAACACCAACGAGGGGGTAGAACTATTACATGAGTATAGCCGCAATAAGATTGTGCATTGTCCGCAATAAAGGTTTACAAGAACAATTATGAACGAGGATGAATTATGCAAGAAAGTAAAATTATTCATTTATATTATCCTCTTGAACAAATGTGCAGTTACAGGCAGGTTATAACTGTAATCGATTTGATAATGCTGAAGAGTTCTACTATAGATCAAAAAGATCCAGGTTATAAATTGGTGATAGTAAGAGCACCGGAAACATTTGTGGAGGGGGAGCTTCTAAAACTGTTCACAGTCCTTCGAGGTAGATAACTCTAGCCTCGAAGAGTCTGAGCATGTTTGGGATTGTTGTGTGTATTATATTTCAAGCGCTTCTGGAGCTTTTGTATTATATTTCAAGTGCTTCCGCAACTCTTTTTTTCCTGGTAGTACTCTTGATGGATTTCTTCGCACCCAATTTTCCGAGGTTATTTCCTATATTCTAGCCTATCATGTGAATATCGACTTTGGTGGAGAAGGACATGAATCTACTGTGACCAAGACGGGTCTCGATTGGGAACCCGTTCCACTGGTGCAAGCCGACACAGTGGTTCTTTCCCTTTCATCAGGAATTTATGCTGAAGAAGAATGGACTGGAAGGGGCATTGCAGATACCGTTACCAATTTGATAAGCTATCTGGTGGCTTATGTATGCATTACGTTGGGTGATAAATCCATGCTTATCCTCTTCTTTAACTTGTTACTGTTAAATGCCCTTTTACACAAACCGTGCGCAGAAGGAGATAACATTGTTAATGTTGCAATGAATTCACAGACTAACACATTGACAAATGATGTTGGCCTCTTTGGTAATGCACAAGAGTAAATTGACCGTAAGGGCCAAATATTTTCAATAATTGGAGCTAAGCTGTCTCTCTGTGAGCTATGACTACGAAGATTGTGGGAATTGCTATTCTGAGGAGCAGGAAAATGAAAAACACAAACCAATGAACCCAATTTACAGACTAATAAAAACTACTTATCTTAATTCACAAACATATCAAGCAGAGGCCGACCATCTTGAACTAAGGTTTAGACACAACTGATCAAGTTGGGTACCGAACAAGTATAATGAATTTAACTGATCTCAATTGATACCACGTTCAAGTTAACTAATCTAATATGAATTTTCCACGTAATAACAACTAGCTAGACATTGGAAGTCAAACCGAGATTTTCCAGCTCAATAATGCAAATAAGTCTTTGCCTTCTCCCGAACACTTTCTCAAACATCTGGCTTGTGTTAGAAATGTATATAAAGGAATTTAAAGATTGGTAATGGGATACCAATTGAACCTAAAGTGCAACAGTAAAAGATGTAAAAAAATTGATAACAAAAGTTCATAGCTTGATTTCAAATTAGCCAGTGTCAGAGACAGACAATTTTGTGATTCGAAATAATAGTATAGCATTTAGAGCCATAAAATAATATGTAAAAAATTACCTTTTTCTTTTGCTTCTGAGGCATAATGTTGGCACGAACAGCCTTAGCAGCAGAAATAGTATCACTTTGGATCTGCATCAATGTACCCTTCTTCTTCCGATCTGTGGATGCGGAAGGCGGCGGCGCCGACTGTTGAGGCATTATCGGTGGTGGAGCAGTCGTCGACTGTGATGAAGTTGAGGCGGATGATGGGTCTGATGTTATCAGATCCATTAGTGTCGTCCCCGACGAATCCTGCATCATTTACAAAACGAGAAAAAAGAGAAGCAAAATTTAGAGTTGGAAAGAGCACATATATATACCATACATGAAAATTTGTGATCAGCTTTAGGTTAGAGAAGATGAAATGTGAAATCGAAGAGTGAGATCAGTAAGAAAATTACTGCCATGGCTGTGCTTTGATTGAAGCGAATGAAGCAGACGCAGACACTAAAAATTATGAAGATGCACGTTGATTTGATAAGGAAGAGAAAACTCTAAATTCTTTCTTTTTTGGAATTGGAAAATACACCTAAATCCCTCTTTAGATGCTTTATTTAAAAAATAAATTAATAATGATTAGAAAGAAAAAAAAAAGTAAAGCTTTGTTTTTCACCTACAGTATTGCAAAAATCCATTTTTAATTAATAAATCTCAAAATTCAAATTCTGTTGTAAAACAATGGAGGCTCAAAATAGTCCCTCATATTTTGAATGAAGTAAAATTTTGAATGAGGACCAAAAATGCATCAATATTACAAACATGAGGGATTATTAGTGCTCCATGTGAAAACTCAAGAATCACTTTAAGCCTTAACCCAAAAAAGAGGGACTGTTTTGATCTTTTGCTCTAAAACAATGACCATTACCACTTTAGCCCACCACTTTAGTGACATTCATCACTTATCATAGGGCTTTGAACTATAGGTGACATTAAGGTGTCAAAATAAAAGGGTGGTGACATAAGTCTTTAATATTGAGTGTAAGTGACAATTATGTGATTAATGATTACAGATTTGTGGAGATGACCTCAAGTTCATAAGTTGACATTTTGGTCCATTGAATTAAATGAAGGGCAAAAAAACAAATGACTAAAACCTAATTTAACCAATTTTGGTGGGAACAAAAAATGGAGGAAAGCTACCCGGAGCTGTACCAAAACGGAAAATAAAAGTTTTTTCCCCGCCTCTCGTCGTATTCCCTCCTCCTCCTCCTCCTCTTCTTCTTCGTTCTTGTTTGTCTTTCTTCCCGTTCTCTTCATCTTCTTCTTATTTTCGTACATTGTTGATCTTGGATGCTAGTCCTTGAGCTTACTTCTTCTTCTTTTCTTTTTCTTGAATCAAATTTAGCTAATTTAATCAGTGGACCAGATTTTGTTTTGTATCAATTGGAATTACTTCGTAAGTTTTTGGGTTCACATATCATTGTTTTGGTAAGTAAACTTAATAGTTCTTTAAATTCATAGATCATCATCTGGGTACCCTGGATTTTTTTCGATAATTTTCATTCGCGTTTCCAACAGATGGTTGTATATGTTGCAACAGTTGACAAATGAAACAAATTATAGTCTTATGTAACAATAAAAAGGTTATTTCAATCGCAACATAATAGACATATGTTGCTAACATATAACTTGCACAAGCCGCAACATATGTAGCAACATATGACTTACATGTCGCAACAGAATAGTCATATGTTGCTACATATGACTTATACATTTCGTTTCAACATGTAATTTATGTTTCGCAACAGAATAGTTATATGTAGCAACATTTGACTTACATTTCGCAACAGAATAGCCATATGTTGGGACATATAACTTACACATGTTGCCACAAGTGATTTATTTGTCAGAACATAACAGTTATATGTAGCAACATATGACTTTCATGTCGCAGCAGAATAGTCATATATATGTTGCCACATATAACATTTCTTCATAAGTACTAATTATTTTTTAATTAATTTCTTCATGTACAATAAATGGAGGAATTATTTGTAAGGACTGATTATCGTGGTGAATGAGTCGAGAAGAAAAATTGATACATTTGGCGTTGGAAGGATGGTAAGAAATGGAGAGAGTCGGTAGGGATGACCATGGAAAGAAATATTGTGTATGATGATTTTGTGAACTTAGTCATCCAAAATTCTGGATTCAATTGTCAACCAAAAGATCTTGTCATGAGTTACATTCCCCATTTTTCCATAATGAGAAGGTCTTAACTTTTAAAATAATTGACGAGCCTAGTTTGCTTGTTCATTTGGGAGGAGGAGAGAGACCGCTCATATTAAGAGTCTACGTGGATGAAAATCCTATCGAAGAGGATGATAATCCAGAAAATACCAACAAGATAACTTAAATGATGATTTTGATGTTGTGGACGTGAATAATCACGATGATGAAATTGGAATAGATAAAGTGTCAAACTTTGAGAGCAACAATCATCCTACACCTATTATTGGCAGCATCAATCCATTTTCTTCTCAAACATCACATGTGAATAATGTTCGAGATGATGAAACCAGTTTTTATAAGGGAATGACATTCAAGAACTAAGAAGAACTGACAAATTCATTGAAAATTGCTTGCTTGAAAAAAAGATTTTAGATTGAAAAAGGTGATCAATTCTCGTAATGTGTTTTCTTTTAAATGTTCATATCCGAAGTGAAATTTGTGGTTGAGGTCATGGAAATTTACAAGTAGTGACAGGTTTGTCATTAGATCTATGAAAAGTACCATACGTGTGGTTCAAAGCACCTTACAAGTCATAATCCGCATGTCACGACAAAAGACATAGTAAGTACTTTGAAAATAGGTTTTCCAATGGTAAGGGGTCATCCACAATAGACATGTCAAATCATCTGCACAGAATTAGGTTGTAATGTAAGATATTGTAAGATGTATAAGGGCATGGAGCATGTTAAGTCTAATGTTATGGAAACACATGAGCATGGGTATGCAGTGCTTAATGCGTACCGTTATATGCTTGAATTTGCAAATCCAGGAAGCAAGACACCATTGTCGCTCGATGACGATGAGAGGTTCAAGTACTTCTTTGTATCATATGCCGCTTGGATAAGTGGTTTTTAAGAAATGAGAAAAGTAATAGCCGTTGATGGGACATTCCTGAGGAGCAAGTATGAAGGAGTTTTACTATCAACGGTGGCATAAGATGCTAAGAATCATATATTTCCACTGCTTTCTGTGTTGTGGAAAATGAATGTGATGCCTCATAGGAATATTTTTTTCAAAATTTGAGAAGTTTTGTTGATGATACTGATGAGTTGTGCATTATTTTTTTATAGGCATCCAAGTATTTGAAAGATGATTTAGACTATCTACCCTGCATCTCATTATGGTTGTTGCATGAGACACCTTGGGGAAAATATTCGAAATAACTTTTCCAATTCAAAGGTAGTGACTCATTTTTATAAAGTAGCAAAGACGTAAGATATATGAGAGTTCAATGACCGTTTGAATCAAATTAAGAGATTTGGTACTAAAGGCGGCTGAAATTCTTGAACGTATCGGATTCCACACAAGGAGCAGGGTATTTTGCCTGGGAAATAGGTACATTATTGTCTATACCATCTTGTTTGAGTTTATTGTAATTTTATGTGCTTTGTTTGATTTTTATTTTTTGTTGTGTAGATATAACATTATGATGTCAAACATCGATGAGTCGGTGAATTCTATGTTTGATGTTGAAAGAGAATTTCTCATTGTTGCGCTATTTGATGAAATAAATAGGAGGTTTGCACTTTTGTTTCACCAGAGGCGTATGAAGCTGGTGAACTCTGTAAACAGATTTGTTCCTTCAATTGAAAAAAGACATATCAAAGTATGTCAATGCGGGCAACAAGTTGTTGACTCATCAAATCGCAAACTACATGTTCAGTGCCATTGGTCGTGGTGATGTTGCTATAGTGGATCTACAAAGAAGAACTTGTACTTGTAAAATTTTTGACTTGGACAAAATACCTTGTCCACATGGCACGACAGCGATTCGATCCCAATATGGTGCCAATTTTGGAAATCAAGTTTATGAATACTTCTCTCCATATTATTTAGTGGAAAAATACATGATGTCATATTGTGAGAAAATTCGCCCGGTGCCACCGAAAGATTCTTGAATTGTCCATTTGGATATCATAGAAAGAGAAATACCTCCTCCGTATGTTGATCCAAGCAAACCTGGAAGAAGGATATATAAGAGACGGCGTGGAATTGGTGAATAATTTCCAACAAGAAAAACTAAGTGTTCCGTATCTAGGGACATTAGCCACAAAAGAACTACATGTCCAAATCAAAATACTCCATAAGTGTTGTTGAATTTTAATGAATGTTCTTTTTTATTTGAGGATGATGTTCCAGATATTCTTATCTTAATTTGAATCAACTTATGTTATGTCATTTATAATGTGTGATTTATTTAATTATGTGTTGCTACTTACAATAGAATATTTCATTTGTGGCAACATATGTCAATTATGTGTTGCTACTTACAACAGAATATTTCATCTATGAAAACATATGTCAATTATGTGTTGCTATTTACAACATAATATTGCATCTGTGGCAATATAAGACGATTATATGTTGTAACTTAACACAGAATACTGCATCGGTGGCAACATATGACAATTATATGTTGTCACTTAACACAAAATATTGGATCTATGGCAACATATGCCAATCATGTGTTAGATCTTACAACATAAAATTACATTTGTCCCAACATATGTCAATTATTTGTTACAAGTACCACAGAAAACGAATTTGTACCAACATATTTTAAAAAATACTTACGTGTAATGTGTGTGAACAGTCAATCAATCATATCATTACTGTCATTGGAACAACTTTCAAGGAAAAAAACTTAATGACGACTCTTCATATTTTACTGTTTTTTCAAAAAAAATAAGTACTTGCATTTGAAAAGTCAAAAGTTTGTCTCTTCTCTTCGTCCTCAAAGTTGCAACTTTTCAAATTTCATTGAATATCCAATATGAATAAGAAATCTTCAAAAATGACCATGAGTAAAAAAAACTACATTTAATCCCTTCTGAGGAAACTACTGATTGATATCATTGAAAAGATTGTTTCCTACTCCCTTTAAGATTTAACAAGGGTTAAATTAAGGTATGTATGTATGAATAAATTTTCGCTCTTTAATTTGATTTTCTAACCATTTTATTTCATTTCTTAGTTCCATGATCCTCAATGAAATCGCTAATGAACCTTCTGTATGTCAGAAGGTAACATTGGTCAGGTTTCCTTATCGTAGATGATCGATTGTTTAACCAGCCATTTTTTTCGTGGAAATATGTAGAGCATCATGGAATTTAGAAACCTTATACAGAAAAGGTGTGGTATTTTTAAATATTTTTCGATTGTATTCACGTTTTATTCTACATTTTAAATGTGTTATTTCTTCTGTAGTATAATTTTTTCAACCGTAGCAATCCAACTGCATTGAAAATGATTAATCAAGCGATAGATGGTGATCACAGTGGTGCAGAGTATGTGCTTTACAAAATTTCAATCTTCAACGACGATGAATCCATGAGTGAAGACTTAATGTTCATTGCCAACATGAAAAAAACCGAGCCACTAAAAGTCACAACATGTCGAAGTCATTTGCGAAATATTTAAGGTGTAATGTGGGTGCTAGAACCTCGTTTGTTGGGAGGAAGACTCATTTGTTGCATTATTCATCAATTTGAGTGAATCAGTCGTAGGATTGATTTGCCCTGGAAAAGAAACTACAATGAAGGTGATATTCGTTGTGATTTATGTAGGTGTGATATAGAACTAGATTATCTAGTTAAATTTCTGTCTTATACCATTTTGAGGCCATATGTGGCAACATATGTAAAGAACTTGCAAATTCTCGTTTTGTCACTTATGTATCTTTTTTTATCTTAATTTGAATCAACGTATATGTTATGTTATTTATATAAAAAAAATGTGTGTTTTATTTTGAACTATTGCATTTGTGGCAACATATGACAAGTATGTGTTATATTTTACAATAGAATATTTCATTTGTGGCAACATATGACAATTATGTGTCAGATTTCTTAACAGAATATTGCATGTTGCAACATATGACAATTATGTGTTTCTACTTACCACATAAAACATATCTGTGGCAATATATGACAACTATGTGTTACATCATACAACATATTATTGCATATGTTTCAACATATGTCAAATATGTGTTACAAGTAAGGTGTGTCAACAATTTCTAAAAAAATAATTACTTGTAAGGTATGTCAACAATCAATCATTACTGTTATTTTAACAACTTTAAATAAAAATAATAATTACGTCTCATCTCTTCTCTTCTCTTCTCTTCATATTTTTACCCTTTTTTTTAAAAAAGTCAATCATAGTCTCTTCTCTTGCAACTTTTCGTATTTCTTTTCTTGGGATTGTATAATAACACAACAAAAGGGAGAAGTCAAAAGTTATCTCCTCTTCTCTTCTCTTCGTCTTCAAAACGCATGTGGTCATTTCATTTCATTTTCTCAAAAATGATTTCAACTATAAAAAAAATTCATTGAATCCCTTCCGAGGGAAGTACTAAATGATATCATTGAAATGTTTGCTTCCTACTCCCTGTAAGATTTAATGAGTGTTAAATTGAGGTATATGTATGTATTAATCAATTTTTGCTCTTTAATATCATTTTTTTGATTTGATTTCTTAGTTCATGGTTCCTTAATGAAATTGCTAATGAACCTTCTGTATATCAGAAGGTAACATTGGTTAGCATTCTGTACCTAGATAGATGATTGATCAACGATGCACTTGTTTCCTGGAAATGTGCAAAGCATTGGGGAATTTAGAAGTTTTATACAGAAAAGACGTGGTAATTTTTAATGTTTTTTTGTATGTATTCACGTTTTGATAAATGTATTCAGCCTTTTAAATGTGTTATTTCTTTTATAGTTTGATTTTTTCAACCGTAATGATCCAACTGCATTGGGAATGGTTAAACAAGCAGTAGACAGTGGCCACATTGGTGCATCGTATGTGCTTGCCATAATTTCAATCTTCGAAGGCGGTGAATCCATGAGAGAAGGATTAATGTTCATTGCGAACTACACTAGAATTCATAAGCATTAAGACAATATCAAGTCAACCATAAGGTAGTCAAAACTAAGATTCATTAATTACATGGGTTCATAGGTTAATTATGTTAAAATCATCTAATTAACATCAATATAATCAATATATAATGATTCAAAATATTTAATGCAAGAACCCATGGATAGATCATAAAATTGGACAAGTTCATCTTTAGAAAACTTAGAAATCTCTTTGAATTTTGGGCTCCTTAATGAATTCAGTTTCAAGGATCAAAAATCATACCTAAATGATGTTAATCCACGAAATTGATGAAGAATCACCACTCAAATCTCTAATCCAAGCTCTTCCTTGAGTTTTGGCTTCAATGGAATTCTATAGAATTTCTTAGAGATTTTGGGCTTTTGATTTGGAAGAATGAATTCATCTAGGTATTTAGGGCACATATATCCACTTAAAATACATAAAATACCCCTAAGTAACTGCCCAAACTCTTATTTGGACGTGGGGTGAATTCACCAATTCACCCTTGCAACTTAACAGTGAACTGCGAAGTTGTAGGTCTCACCAATGATTGGCCATCGACGGACCGTCCTGTCTGGCTGTCGTTTGGTTTAGAGACTGGCCATTGGGAGATTGAGCTCCCTAGGCTAAGTATTGACCAACGGCCACCAACGACGGGGCGTCAACCAGCCTATTGGCCGTCGATTGCCTCAGTCGATTAGGCCTGGGCTAGACAGTCTTTGGCTCACATAAAGGGTCCTTCCTCAAGGACCCTTGGTTGGTCCTCGGGGATGTTTTCTCGGATTTTTCCAACTTAATTATGATCGTATACGATTTTAGGACCTCTCATATCAATTTCACCCAAAACTAACACATAAAACTCTACGAAACATGCTAAGACACACAAGGTCGTTTCAAGGCAAACCTTTCGAACGTCATAGATGTTCTTGGACGTTTGACCTCCAAATTTCATGAAACTTGACACACTGACTTTAAACACCATTATAAATCATATAAGGGCCTCATAATATCATTAAACACACATATATGCACATAAACACATATGAGACACATAGGTGACTAGTCGTCGAACGTCTTGGTCGTCCCTTGACATTTGACTTTCAATGCACCTAAATCTTTAGACACTGCCTCATAACCACATTATAAACCATTTTAGGACCTTAGACCCTCATTACCAATATGGTTAGTCTCTAGTTTCACCTAAGTAGTTTTAGAGGTGTCACATTCTCCCCCAATTGGACAACATTCATCCTTGAATGACACTTGCCACTTTTCAAAAATTCTAAGGGTAGAGTTTCAGCTAACAGCTCTCAACCATACCACATAACACATTATACAATGCACAATCTAGGAGAAACATCAATTTCACAAAATCAAGAGATTCACAACACAACAAGAAACTAGAAGAAATTCTACAACTCTTCATGCCATAAAACTTACATACTCACTCGGTGCTAGCCTTTGTTCTCATAGATTAATTCACATTAAAGGATCATACAAAAGGGTTTCATATCTAGTTCATAACCCAATCACATTCACCCTACCAAAGAGGTCCCCAAGGGCTGCCTTACAATGGCGAAGACGATAGCTTAATGACTTTCCTAAGGATGATATCATGCCGTTCCAGCTAACCAACCTTAAGTCCTCCATTCATTACAAGAAGGATACCATTACGACTTTCGACTTCAAGGATCATAACCTTACCACTAGGTTTACGATTTCACATAAAGGTTCTTCTTAACAACATTCAAGGTCTCATGTCATTCATACATACAAGACATGAGAGGCTTTAGCATCCTAAGTCAAGACATCTCATATTCACATTCATACATGTATCAAGTAAGGGACACAAATCTATCACACAAGACACACCAAGACTTCACTTTATCACATATAACATATCATTCTAGAAGTACATAGGAATAACCATTATCATCTATAAGTCATCCTATACACTACTATAAAATCATCAATATAACCATCATAGACTCATATAGCCAAGTAGGAATAATCATGCATCAACTCTAAGACTACACACATAAGGGCATAGTCATAGTCTAACATAATCACCTAATATCAATAGAATACCACATACTTTCACGTTACTCACATGTAGATAGATATGATCATACTTCACATAATAACCGTAGGTGAAAATTAGCAGACAGTTAAGGGGAAAATGTTGTTGGGTCAACTTCAAATAGTCATAACTCTTATCACAAAATGAATTAGGTGTACCATGACCTATCAAAAGATATATAATTGAATTAGCTTTCCATAGACACCAAGTTTACTAAAATCCAACTTCCGAGTAAAAAGTTATGCCCGTTTTAGTAAAGGCATGTTGAGCAGACCCAACCTACGGACCCAAACGATGGACGGTCGATTGAACAACGGCTCGTCAGTATAGGCCATCATTTGGTCCAAAAGCAATTAACTCAAGGGTCTTTTGGTCTTTTTCTACTTCGTTTAAACCCTAAGATACGTCGTTTTGACCCTAAATCATCAGATATTAGTCAGTTTAAGCCTAGAAACATAACTAAATCTTACATAAGTCAAAATCATAAATCAAAACTTAGAAAATTGAAAGCAAGAAAGGAGAAAAATGTCAAGAACCCTAGTTCAAGAATGCAACAAAGTTCCAGCAGTTCCATCCCCGAAATTTTAATATTTCTTCGTGAATTTCATCACCAGGTATGTGAGATTTCACTAGTGGGTTCCTTTCACCCATTAGATCCCTAGTTTTCAGTCGGTTCTTGATTCTCTTATTATGGTTAAACCTAGGGTTTGTAGAATTACAGCAGATCATCAGTAATTAGTTAGTATGTTCCAAATCAGATTGTGAAGTTACAGAACCCTAGCTATGTATTTCTCTAGTTCTTGAATTACACATGCTAGGTTAGATATTTTAGTTACTTCAGGTATACGTGTCTCAGTTATTAATGCATAACTATCAGATTAATCATTGCACTCTCAGTTTGCATGTTCAGTTTTGAGCTATTCAGTATTTACAAACATCTAGTCATAATGTCTTAGTCACTTAAATTCATTGGGAGTAGCATAATACCGAGTTGGACTAGGGTTCAGCGAACCCAAATAGTCCCAGAACTACTAGCCAAGTAGGTTGTAAGTCCCCTCTGTGGGCATCAGTTTAGTAATCATGCTAGCATGCCGTTATACCTCTAGCAGGATATATTGGGTCCTCTCGATGGGGCGTATACATCGGAATCCATATTTAGCTCATGTGGTTTTATTATCGGTTATTAGTAGCTCCCATAGTTCTGTCAGACTCTATTGCATTGACCATTTATCAATATATTCAGTATTCAGTTTCACCATGTTATAAATTGGTCATGCATTCAGTTATCTTAGCATTCAGTATATCATGTTCAGAATATTTTACTTGTATTTGTGCTTGTTCAGTTATATTTTAGTTCATCTTTACTCTATCTTACATGCTCAGTACCTTCAAGTACTGACGCATACGTGCGCTACATCTTCTCGTGATGTAGGTTCAGGTGCTCAGTATCCATATTGCGCTTAGATCGATTTCCGATCTCCAGTTCAGCAGATTTAGTGGTGAGTCCTCATTCTCCGAGGACAATAGTTGTGAGTTTCTCTTCAGTATTTAGTCATTTAGTTTCAGTTTTTGCTAGACTTAGCTGGAACCTGTCCCAACATTTCTAGTCAATTTAGAGGCTATTTTCAGACATAGTTAGTTTCAGCTTAGCATTGAGTTAATATTTTTTGTATTAAACACGTCAGTATTTCAAATATTTCAGCTATAGTATATGGGTATTCCCCATCTTTTTATTTAAAGTATGATTTAGCTTCCGCAACAATTTATATTCTGTAGTATGCTCATGATCATGCCAGTAGGGTTAGCTTGGGATCACTTGTGGTCCTAGGTCCCGTGTCCGCATCTCGGGGGTAGCTGGGGCGTAACAAACTTGGTATCAGAGCACTAGGTTTAAGTGTCCTAGGATGTCTGAAAATCCGCACTAACTAGAGTCCTTTTCATGGGTGTGAAGTGCACCACATCTAATGAGAGGGAGGCTATGAAGTGTTTTAGGAAAACTTCACTCTGTTGTTACTCTTATCGTGCGTAAGGTATGATCTAATTCCATTCTAACTTGACGTTCTACGTTTAGATCATGCCTCCTCGTAGAGCTAACGCTAGGAATGCGAATTCCAGGAATGCAAACGCAACTCCTCTAGTCCCAGATCAAGAAGTCTCCAATGCTGAATTCAAGAGTGCCATTCAAATGTTGGCTCAGAGTGTCGCCAACCAGAACAATCAGCGGGTTCAAGCCCATGTGAATGGAAATGGTGGATCGATAGTAGCAAGGGTCCGTGACTTTTTTAGGATGAATCCGCGTGAGTTCTTTGGATCGCAAACTAATGAGGATCCCCAGAATTTCTTAGATGAGATCAAGAAGATCTTTGAGGTGATGCAGCTTGAGTTGGCATCATACCAGCTGAAAAATGTGGCTCATATAGGGGTCCAAATGCAGCTCCTATTACTTGGGATTGCTTTAGTGAGACCTTTCTGGATAGGTTTTTCCCAATAGAGTTGAGAGAAACAAAGACCCAGGAATTCATGAACTTAAGGCAGGGTAACTGTCACATCCGGGGAGAACCCCCTAGAAGTAACATGACGTTCTTGACCTCTCGGAGGTCTTATACAAGCCCTAGTTATCATTCATCGCATTGACATAGTAAATTTAGCGGAAAATTTAAAACTTTTCATAGCACATCATATGCTAGAAACTTTACTTCATATATATAAAAGATCCTATTACATACTTAGACCTTAAGACTCTTTGCCATCGTAGACTCAACAACATTAGAGTACATTAGGGACACGACCCTTAAGACACATTACATAAATATGCAATATTTCAACACTTTACAGTAAAGACATAAGTAGGAGATCCTTGAACTTAAGGATTCCTTTCATTGAGCTTAGGAATCATCTATCAATCTCTTCACCATCCAAGACATCCTTTAAGCATCCATAACCTACACTTTGTGTAAAAAGTAGAGAAGAATGGAGTTAGCACAAGAATGTACTAAGTATGACAACCATGCAAAAACATGCATTTAAAAGGGACATTTTCCTTGAAATCATACTGCATGTCATTTTGAGTAAATCATCATAAAACCTTTATCCAATA
Source organism: Solanum sitiens (assembly GCA_016801875.1). Taxonomy (NCBI): domain Eukaryota; kingdom Viridiplantae; phylum Streptophyta; class Magnoliopsida; order Solanales; family Solanaceae; genus Solanum; species Solanum sitiens. The sequence goes on from JABWTJ010000116.1 coordinate 360,380, forward strand.
GCATTTATATAAATCATATACTTCATATAAACATATTCAAAGGCCAAACATCACATAAGATTACATATAAAATTTATGACATTTTTGAAGCCACTTTACAGTAAGCTACTTTTATGATACAGTGAGCATTCTTTCCTATTATTCATTAACTTCCCAAGTAACCCTCTAGTGATACTTGGTGCAATGTATCACCTTAAGGTCACAATAAAGCATACATACAACCTACATAAGTCATCACACATCATCGTATAAGCACAACCTATCAAAGACACATTTAGGTCAAGGCCTTAGGAACATTACAGCAAGCTACTTCCATTTGTACGAATTTTTTTATTTCTTTTAATATACATCATTATAAGACCTTGTTCATGACCCCAATCTTTGTCTACTAGTGCAATGAACATATGGAGCCCCATAACCCCATACATTCTTAGTGAACCCATCATGAGACCACAAACCTTAACATTCAATTCATACCTCAACATAACACATAAGGACAACTCCATTCATATCAACAATCTTCATCATATAGTCATTAAGAATCACATAGTGCATATAAGAATAAGACCATATCACATAGACTCATACCATGAACATCTTCATCACAACAAGTAGACCAATACTACAAAGTCATGCATATAGACATAAATATAATCATACATATTAGGTCACCTTCTTAGGACTTCCTAAGGAGCTACTTGTGCAATGTCTAGATGGGTTCATTACTTCTACCTATCCTAAGTAACTTACCTTAAGTCCTCCTAGTTAGGATCCTATTCATTTTCTTCCATTGTACATTTTACTTAAGGGAAACTATAGCCTTAACCGACACTAAGACCATGGGTGCTAAACATGGAATTTGGTGTTGTGGAGCCTTACACCAAGGGAAGGTGTTCCTACCTAGCAAAGGTAGAACATTAACACATGCTAGCATATTAGGTGATATCACTTGCTAGATTCTATGTGGCAAGCATAGTTTATGGAACATGGGGGCAATCATGGAAATATCACTCTACACCCTTTTTGAGTTATGAGGCTATCCACCCCGTGAGGACCGTAGTAAACCCTACCTCCCCTATTTGGGGAAGTGTCACTCCCTCACATGAGGACCGTAGTGAACCCTACCTTCCCTATGTTGGAAAGTGTCACCCCCTCATCTACAAGTTCACTCGGTGCTAAGCTAAGTTCCCTTTATTGAAAAAGCCTGTATTATCATTTCTTTATAAAACATAGGTTTAGGAGAGTCATCCCGTCATATGCTTAGCTCAAAGGTCATAGATGAGAGTTCATCAACCTATTTCATGTGAGAGATCCTTTCACATGAACATAGCATATGCATTAGCACTATCTAGTTAAGGATACACTTGAGCACATCTTTCAAGGTTCCATTATTGACTAGATCATCATTCATGTGTGTTGTATACATATAAGTGAGCAACCTTTCCCATAACACATTAAGACCACACATGACCATACATTCATATTCATGCACATAGAAACCAAACCTAGGAACTATCCTATTAAGGTACACATGTGCAATGCATAAACAAGGTCCCATACCCTTGCCCATACTAGTACACCTATCAAGTCATCCTAGTAAGGAATACATAACATACTTCACATACATATACTTTACATGCATAGTAGTAGACACTAGTGAATATGAGGACAACCTTTCATTAGGCACTATGAACATTTACTACATTGTAAGCATGCATGAAGCGTGAGTGTGTGTTTACATTGGTCAACATGATTACATAATGGCCATCAAAAACTCATTGAGGCAGCAACCCTCTTAGACCACATTACACTTTCAAGTATAGACCACACAACACAATTTAGCATAGGAGACAAGACAATCTTCATATAATACTTTAAGGCTCCTAACATTAGCTATTCACACATTCACATAGGGTTCATGGGTAGGGGTCATAAATCCTTAACACATGATTAATGGCAACACCTACACATGATATTACCTAACCCTTTACATGCTCATAACAATAGTAACATAACCTAAATTCACCACTAAAGTAAAAGACTAGGCACAAGTTACACATAAGGTGATCATCAGAACCATTCAATCATATATTCATCAATTTGCCTTCAAGGCCATGGTCAACACATATATAATGACAATAAAGTAAACACCGCACCATAAATGGACTATAACACACAATTCCTTACAAGGCTTTATCAACTACATTGATATAGAAAAGTAGAGGAATGAGCCATTCTTACCAATTCGTCAATCTTTGATCATCATTGATCAATAATCCTTTATCATCATTTATACATTATAGAGAAGTAGCTATAAGTTCTTAAATCATAAACGAAACCATGTACAAGTCGTCACAAGAGCATGATTCAACTAGTGCACTATATCACATATATGGTAGGAAGTAGAGAGTTATAGATCATCGAGTAACTTCCCTAGTTTTGCTCATCAATTATAATGTATCAATAATATACATCTAGATCAGTAGTCAAATAGATAAAATCAAATCTAAATCATGCTTCATCTAACTTAGAATTAAGATCATATAATGTTCATTACAACATTCAAATTGTAGGCTAGAAGACCTAGATCAATTCATGCCAAGACTCCTTTTAATTTCTTTGATCATCAAGAATTCATACCCACAATTCATTAATATCATATATACAAGGCAGTAGTTAAGGACAATATAATCTACACGAAATCCTACTACCATTGCTATAACCTCTAGATCACAGTGAACATGCTATTCTAGACATCAATGGAAAGTAGAAGAATCCTAGGCTAATACACATTGATCCACATAAATTCATTATTTACAATTCATTGTCTCATTACATCATAGGCAGCTACAAGAACCACAACATAATCGAATTCCACTATTTTCATTAAAATGCCAATATTACAGTGAATCATGAAAAACTAGGCTAAGCATGTTCAAATCTTCGTACATTGATCCTCATGGATCCTTCAACATCAATTCAACATTAATTCACGTAAATAACAGTAGGTATAAGCAATTAAACGTAATAGAATCATAATTCAATCGATAACAAGTCAAGACCACAAAGCCCATGCAAGGACTAAATCGATTTTGGGAAGGGACATGGGTTCATCATGCAATTAGATTCAAAATCACGTTAAAACCACTATATTAACTTCAATTCATCATTATTTAATCGTTCAAAATGTTTTAGAAAGAATTCATGGCTATATTGAAGAAGGAGAAGTTTGATCATAAAATCTCTTTTGAAACTTTGAGATTAACTCTCTAGATGGAAGGATAACTAGAGATGAAGGATCACCATACCTTTTTATTCATGAAAACCTTTAAAACTTGATGATTCATACATCGAAATCCAAGCTCCAAGCTATTCTTGAGCTTCACCAACAATGGTGGTTTCTAGGGAGAATATTTTTGGAGGGAAATGTTCAATTTGTGTGAGTTGGTTTGGGAATGGGTTGATCACGTTTTTGATCACTTAAATACACCCATCAAGACGTACATGAACGTCTCAAGGGCTAACTTTCGAACGTCTTGGGCGTTCTTGGACGTTCGACCTCCAAACTTTCTGAAACTCCATATAATACCATTAAACATCATTTTAACTCATTTTTAGACTTCCTAAGCTCATTTCATACAATTTTAAGCATGCATAGAAACATGAGGCACATAGATGACTAGTCGTCGAACGTTTTGGTCGACCCTTGACGTTTGACTTCCAAATCACCTCAAACTTTATACACTGCCTCTAAACCTTATTATAATAAATTTTAAGACATTATAACCTTAATATAAACATGTTAGGATCTAGACACCCTAACTCATTTTGGGGTCTTACAGTAGCATGACAGTCCAAGAGTATGGACTCAAGTTTAGCTAGCTCTCCGGGTATGCTTCTCACATGGTTGCTGACTCCAAGGCTAAAATGAATAAATTCTTGTATGGAGTGTCAGATTTGGTGAAAACTGAGTGCAGAAATGCTATGTTATTGGGAGATATGAATATCTCTTTGCTTATGACTCATGCTCAGCAGGTTGAGGGTGATAAGCTTTGGGAATAGGACAAGGAGAATAAGAAGGCTAGGACTGGGAACTATGACTATTCTCAGCAGAAATCAGGTGGTGGAAATCCTCACAGAGTCAGTAGAAGTTTTTAGCCCCAACCCCTTCATTAGCTAGTGTTCCATCCTCCAAGAACAGGTTTGACCAGAAGGTTAGGGCACCAGGCTCTAAGTCTCAAGGAAGTGTTTCAGGCACCAAGACTTACCCCACTTGCCCTAAGTGTAGTAAGAACCATCCAGGCGAGTGCCTTGCCGGAAAGGAAGGGTGTTTTGGGTGCGGTCAGTCTGGTCATAGGTTGAGGAATTGTCCTTCTAGACAGGGGCAAAGAGGTTGTAATGGTAGAGCTCAGTCTACAACTTCAGCATCACCGATAATTCGCCCGACTCAGCAGGGTAACTCATCTGGTAGAGGTGGCGGTCAGCGCCAGAACAGGTTGTATGCTCTCCAGGCTCGCTACGATCAAGAAGGTTCTCCTGATGTTGTCACTGGTACGTTACGAGTCTTTGACCTTGATGTTTATGCATTTTTAGATCCAGGGGATACTCCTTCTTTTGTAACTCCTTACATAACAGTCCAATTCAGTGTCAGTACAGAAACTCTCTTAGAACCTTTCTCAGTCTCTACTCTAGTTGGTGACCCAGTTATAGCTAGACGAGTATACAGAAATTGCCCTATCACAGTATCTCAGAAAGTCACCCTAGCAGATCTTGTAGAGTTAGAAATGGTAGACTTCGATGTCATTCTAGGCATGGATTAGTTACATTCCTATTATGCCTCAATCGATTGTAGAACCAGGATTATTCATTTTCAGTTTCCAAACGAACCAATCTTAGAATAGAAGGGAAGTAGCTTAGCGCCCATGGGTCTATTCATTTCTTACCTTAAGGCCATAGAGATGATCTCTAAGGATTATCTCTATCATCTAGTTTGGGTTAAGGATTCTAGATCTGGACCCCAACTCTTGAGTCAGTTCCAGTAGTCAGTGAGTTTCCAAAAGTGTTTCTAGAATATCTTCCCAAAGTTTCTCCCGAAAGGGATATCGACTTTGGAATTGATCTCCTTCCAGCTACCTAGCCTATTTCTATTCCTCCTTACAGAATGTCTCCAGCAGATCTTATGGAATTGAAAGAGCAATTGAAAGTACTTCTAGATAAGGGCTTCATCAGACCTAGTATTTCACCATGGGGTGCACCAGTGTTGTTCGTAAAGAAGAAAGATGGTTCTCTCAGAATGTGCATTGACTATAGACAGTTGAACAAGGTTACAATCAATAATAAGTATCCCATCCCCATGATTGATGACTTGTTTGACCAACTTCAAGGTGCTAGTCACTTCTCCAAGATAGACCTCAGATTGGGTTATCATCAGCTAGGAGTCAGAGATAGTGACATTCTGAAAACAACCTTCACAACTCGGTATGGTCATTATGAATTTGTAGTTATGTCATTTGGACTAACCAATGCTACTGCAACTTTCATGGTTTTGATGAACATAGTGTTCAAACAGTAATTGGACTTGTTCGTTATCGTCTTTATTGATGATATCCTTATTTACTCTAGGAATGAGGAAGAACATGCAAGTCATTTAAGAGTTGTTCTGCAGACTCTCAAAGATCGCCAGTTATTCGCTAAGTTTAGTAAATGTGAGTGCTGGTTGAAATCTGTTGCTTTTCTTGGTCACATTGTATCTACCAAGGGGATCCGAGTGGATTCACAGAAGATAGAAGCAGTGAAACAATGGCCCATACCTACCTCTGTTACAGATATCAGGAGTTTCTTAGGTATAGCGGGTTATTATAGAAGGTTCGTGGAATGATTTTCATCCATAGCCTCACCATTGACTAGGTTGACTCAGAAGCTAGTAAAGTTTCAATGGTCAGATGATTGTGAGAAAAGCTTTGCAGAATTAAAAACTAGATTGACTACAGCTCCTGTCTTGACTCTACCAGAGGGTTCAGATGGTTATGTGATCTATTGCGATGCATCCAGAGTTGGCCTTGGTTGTGTGTTGATGCAACGAGATAAGGTTATAACTTATGCTTCTAGACAACTTAAGGTGCATGAGAAGAACTATCCAACTCATGACCTTAATCTTGCAGCAATTGTGTTTGCACTCAAGATCTGGAGACACTACTTGTATGGTGTTCATGTAGATGTGTTCAATGACCATAAGAGCCTTCAGTATGTGTTCACCCAGAAGGAGTTGGATCTTCGCCAGAGGAGATGTCTTGAGTTCCTTAAGAATTATGAGATGAGTGTGCATTACCATCCTGGTAAGGCGAATGTAATAGCAGATGCTCTTAGTAGATTGTATATGGGTAGTGTAGCCCATGTTGAGTAAGAAAGGAAGGAGCTATTGAAGGATGTTCGTTGGCTTGCTTGCTTTGGAGTTTGCCTTATGAGCATATCAGACAGTGGTGTAACAGTTCAAAATGGGGCAAAATCTTCTTTGGTAGTGGAGGTTAAGGAAAAGCAAGACAGTAATCCAATCTTGCTTGAACCTAAGGGTGCAATCCATAATCAGAGAGTGGAGGTTTTCTCCCAAGGGGGAGATGGTGTACTTCGCTACCAAGGTGGATTGTGTGTTCCTGATGCAAGCAAGTTGAGACAACATATTCTTGCAGAAGCCCATAACTCCAGGTATTCTATTCATCCTGGTGCCACTAAGATGTACCGCAATCTGCGTGAAGTCTATTAGTGGAATGGCATTAAGGGGGATATAGCAGATTTTGTGAGTAAGTGCACCAATTGCCAGTAAGTCAAGGTAGAACATCAGAAACCAGGGGGTATGACTCAAGAGATCAACATTACTACTTGGAAGTGGGAAGTGATCAATGTGGATTTCATCACAGGGTTACCGTGTACTCGCAGACAACATCACTCCATTTGGGTAATAGTTGATAGGATGACTAAGTCTTCTCGCTTTTTGGCGGTTAAGACTACAGATTCGGCAGAACAATATGCCAAGCTTTACATTAATAAAATTGTGAGATTTCATGGGGTTCCTTTGTCTATCATCTCATATAGAGGACCTCAGTTTACCTCTCATTTCTGGAAGTCATTTCACAAGGGTCTTGGTACTCTGGTTAACCTTAGCACAACATTTCATCCGCAGACAGATGGACAGGCAGCTCGTACCATTCAGAACCTAGAGGATATGTTGAGAGCTAGTGTGATCGATTTCAAAGGTAGTTGGGATGATCACCTTCCTCTTATTGAGTTTGCCTACAACAATAGCTACCATTCTAGCATTCAGATGGCTCTTTATGAGGCACTGTATGGGCGTAGATGTAGATATCCTGTTGGTTGGTTTGAAGTAGGTGAAACAACTTTAATAGGGCCAAATTTAGTCCTTTATGCTATGGAGAAAGTGCAACTCATTCGATATAGACTTAAGATAGCCCAGAGTCGTCAAAAATCTTATGCAGGTGTAAGAAGAAGGGAACTAGAGTTCCAAGTTGATGATTGGGTTTTCCTAAAAGTGTCACCTATGAAATGGGTGATGAGGTTTGGCAACAAAGGGAAGCTCAGTCCTAGATATGTATGCCCTTTAAAAGATCTATAAAAGGGTTGGCAAGGTGGTGAGTAACCTGCATCACCTCAAACTTGAGAAATCTATCTTCTTGCTTGGAGCTTCAAACCTTAAACAATGGAGTTTTTGATAGAAGAATGGAGAGGTTTTGTTTTGAGTTGAGGGTTTTGATTTGATTGGTGATTTTAGGGTTTTAAAAAGATCTAATAACCGTTAATTAGTCACCCCTAAATTAACCAAAAGAACCCTGAACTTATTGGACATTTTAACCAATTCAAATTTTACTTAAAAACGATGCAACAGAATCTGGGAGTTTACTGCGCATCGCGGAGGCATTTTCAAATCTTGTTTTTGGAAAATTTTGAGACAGAATGGTTCGTGACAGCCCTCGTCGCAGAGCAAACATTTTTCCCATTTTGGGCCAGCTGCGCGATGTGCAACCACTGCCAGATTCTGGCTGGCGCGGCAACTTGCTTAGCCCATTTTGGGTCCTCCTTTGGGACCCTTTGGCTGGCCCCCGGGCATCGTTCTTGGATGTTTCGACCCTTTGTATGTCAGTCTACACTTAGTAACCCTCGGTATTGAATTTCACCTTCAAACCATCCCCTAAAACATCACTACAAAACACTATGACACACTAGTTCAATTTCGACTAGTTTCCGAACGTCTTGGATGTTTGACTTCCAAACCTTATATACTCCCTAAGAACACTATTATTAACTATTTTATGACTTTAAAACATCATGAAAAAGTGTTAGGCTCTAGTTCAACCTAGTTCATTTTGAGGGACGTTACAAGATGTCTCATATAAAACCATCTAAGTCGGAATAAAACAATTCTGGCATAGCCCTTACAAAAATGTATAATTGCCACTTTGGTATTACAACAATGTCTTGAACAATAAGAGTGAATAGAATTTCATTAGACTATCGCAAGTCACATAGGTAGAATGAGAAAAGGAACCATCCTTGGATCTTGAGGACATACCCACACTTGGAGAAATGATCCAAGCCTTCTTGAAAATTGGCCACGAACCCTTAAATGACCGGAACTTAAAATGTTGGGGGAAAAGGGAGAAATAGGGATTAGTACATCACTTGTACTAAGTAAGGAAACATATGCACACACAACATAGAAATCATGCTTAAAGGGGACATTTGATAGAACCATGCCAAGTTATTTTGAAAATCCTTATGCATAATCAAGAACACATATAAGAAAATAATCATGTATTCCGTAAACAATAGCATATTCTACACAAGACCAACATCATCAACATAAGTCACGTCAACATGTGTATAGCATATTAGAATCATAGCCAAAGCAACTTCAATATCAAATTATGACAACAAAGCATGCTCAAGAGTTCATATCATTACAAAACAAGCCAAAACCCTTACCCATAACACCTTACCAAGTTTATTAGTGCAATAGTCAAGTGAAGCCCATAACCCCACTCAACTAAGCAAACCAACCAAAGGATCATGAATAATGTCTAACTTCACAGAACATAGCATCATGAGTATTCATCATCACATTTAGCAATATAGACCAATAACATGTTCATAAGTGGAACTAACATCACGTAGTATAATTAGCATGTAAAGTCATCATATGCATATCATTCACTTATAAGGCATGATAACACCCTCCTAGGACTTCCATCAAGGCCTACTCGTGCAATGTATAGGTAGAGTCCCATACCCATACCTAGACTAAGTCAAACCCCTTAAGTCATCATAGTTAGAGTTCACTTTATTACTTCATTTTACTTTCGGGAACATCTTGCCTTAACCGGCATAGACCATATGAGCTAATGTGGAATCCAGTGTCATGGAACTATACACCGAAAGAAGGTGGACTACTTGCCAAGGTAGTACCAATACATGAACATAGCTTCTAGGTGGATCCACTAGCTAGTATTCTTATAGGGACAATATAGTTCAAGAACTAGGAGATGTACTTGGGACCCTAATTATGCTCCATGCATTATAGTCTCCAATATCATGAGTACAATAGTGAACCTACCTTCCCTACTTGGGAAGGGACACTCCTCACTACTAGTTCACTCGGTGTTAAGCTATAGTCCCTTTTGAAATGTCTTTCTTTAACAATCACAACTTAGTTTAGGTCATAGGAGACTACTCCTTGTATATTAATAGTCATTATCTCAATAGGAATTGGATGTGAACATCCTTTCATACAAGCCCTCATATGTGAGATTTGCACATTATCATCATTAAATCATAATAAGGCACATAGGCGATTAATAACCAACCTTATACCTTTACATCTTAAGCATAATCTCATAATCACATAATAAAGACATTTCGATTGCATCATCATACCACACCTACTTAACCTAATCACAAGATATACTTCAATTGAACTTCATCACCAAGTACAAGCCATCATAATTTAAGTAAAGGTTTGATATCACAAATGCTTACCGAATCTCCTTCCAAATTCATCATCCATCGTCTTACCATCAACCAATAAATTCCATCCAATAATAGGTGTAACAACATCATTCAATAGTAATTAACACAATAACCAAGTCAATTGTATCATTACAAATCAATTCAACACTAGTTCTAAACCTAGGGTTAGAGAATTGGGTCAATTCATGATATATTCCTCATACTAGGTTAAACCATCAAGAACTAGCATAATTACACAATATTACATCATAATCCTATAATAATAATAAAAGGAAACCATAAACAATACAATTTAGAAGATCAAATTCGTAGTAGGAAGAAACCCATATGAAATCATCTTTTTGAAGACAAATTTTGAAAGAACCATTTGGGGAAAGGAATCCCAAAGGTGAAGAGTTCCAATACTTTGATATTTGTTGAATATTGATGGAGAAAAGTGATCCTATTTCTTCCCTCATGACCTTGACCTAGTCCTCCAATGGAGTTCTTCTTTGGGAGAGAGAAAGTATAGAGAAAGAAGAACAAATTTGTGTTTGGGAATTGGGAGGTGTTAAGTTGGGTTTAGGCTTAGGGTAGTTTATATAGTGACTTAACTAACTTAATTAACCACCACAAATCATTAATTAAACCCCTAACTAACTAACTAAGTTAATTAAATGAACCAATTAAAACTTAACAAAAAAATTGCAGGCCTGACCTACGAGACCCTGACCTACGGGCCGTAGGTCAGTCGACGCCTCCCCCCCAACCGTCCTGCACAACCGTTGTTTTGGTCAGAGAGTTGTCATTTTGGACTTTTTGAAAAAATGACTATGTGTCCATCGATGGAGGCATCACGCCCCATCGTTTAGTCTACGCCCCATCGATGGCAAGCGTAGGTAGCTACTGCCTGCACTGCCTCATTTTGCAGGTTTGGGTAAAAATGGAAGGGTCCTCCTCAAGGAACCTTGGGGAGTCGCACCCAGACTTTTCGACCCTAAACCTATTCTAATACTAGTTTGATACCCTTCCACCGATTTTCATCAATTTTTGACTCCTAAAACCTCGTGAAATAGTCTAAGGCACACTAACACCTTTTGCACTAGTCTCCAGACGTCATGGACGTTCCTTGACGTTTTGACTCTAAAACTTCCTATATGACTTATATACATTATTTTTGACCTTAAATCAGTATTACAAACCTTAGAAACGCATGTGAGGCTCTATATTATGTTTTGGACTTTCAGAGTGTTACATGTCACTCATAACATAATGAGACATGCAACTCATACTCAGAAGCAATACTTCAAAACATAACCAAAATACTAAGAATTTTGGTCTCCAGCTTGAGTAAGAATAGAAGGAAAAGATAAGGATATCAACCACCTTACTACTCAACTCATTCTCCCCCACTTAGGGTTAACCCATGCTCATGCATATTATCAACTTTTGGCTTATAAAGTGGGTTTAATGTACATGTTTAGATAATGTGAGGGTTTGGTTTTATTTATGTTATATTGTGATAAGGTACTGCCTTAAATGCTATATTATGATGAGTTATTGGAGAAATTTAGAAGAGGTGGTGAAAGCTTGGATGAAGGGTAAGTTACTCTATATTGCTTAAATCTTATTTTGAAATGATCTTCAGTGGTATGGTCCACCTTTGGTGGCAGTGTTTACTTGAAGTACATGAACTTGTGTATACATGTGTATTGTGAGTATGGCCTTGAAGTCATAACATGTGAAGTTAAGTGATGATTATGATGTATATGTTTGATATGTTTTAGGAAGTTGGAATTGTATATCTTGTAGAGATTATGTCTAAATTATGTATGTGTATATGCGAAGCATTCTAGTGTATGAATTATGATGAATGAAGGTATGAGCATATTTAGAAGTCAAGTTATGAATATTGTGATTATGTGAAAGGTGTGCTCACATGTATTCACACACACTTTGAATGTATGAATGAACTTTATGAATGAAAATGGGGGATTGTAGTGTAGACACTTTTCGTGAGTAGAGATGAAGTGTCTAGACTATTCCCTACTATTCCTAAAGAACTCCAGTAATGAAAGGGGGATTTCTGGGTGAACACTCTTCGTGAGTTGAGATGAAGTGTTTAATAGAAACCTCACTATTCCCAAGAGCTTTTTAAGATAGGTTGGAGGTTGGATACTGTTACGACCCAAAGTACCCCCTAGGCGTAACCGGCGTCGTCGTCCTCGAAGAGGACTAAAAGTAGCCCTTTGCATACATCATAGCACATCATAGGTCAAAAATGCAGAAAATTTAAAACTTTACATAGTGAAGTGTACTTAGAGTTCTCACACATTATATATGCAGTTTACATAGACTCCTCGCATATGAAGTTTGCATAGACTTCTCTTTATCGTAACCAATCTTTTAAGAGTCTAAAGTCTATCTCACATATAAAGCATCTTAAAGAGTACAAACTTTTTTTCATAACCAATACAAGAACAATATGCCATTAAAGGCTTACAATAATTGTCTCATTGACAACAGGAAGACTAAATGTCTATAAACAAAAGCAACATCATAGCTAGAGTGGAACATGGAAACATCCCCGGACTTGAGGACTCACCAATGACTTGGGAAAATATCCAAGTCTTCCTTGCAAGTTGTCCACGAACTCTTCGACGGCCTGAACCTAAAATGTTTGGGAAAAAGTGAGAAATATGGGTTAGTACATCACACGTACTAAGTATGGCTTCTATGCACAAAAATCATCAATGCATGAGAAAAGGACATTTATGTCAAAATCATTCTTTCAATCAACTTAACTCAACATGCACATATAATAAGCATAGTAAGTCAATTCAACATAATCTCAACCCAACATGTAGACCACCTAAGTAATACTTGTGCAATGCCAAAGATAGAAACCCATTACCCTATCCAAAGCTAAGTATCATATTAAGCAACCCATTTCATATTTACAATATATTCTCATAATCATCATAATATGCTTAATACATTTATACTACTCATAGATTATCAACATTATAATCATAATCATTAAAGAACACTACTAGGACCATCCGTAGGACACCACAAATGCAATGTGCAAGGAAAGTCCCATACCCTCCCTTACACCATGTAGAAACCTTGAAGACGACCCTAACAAGAGTTCACATACTTAACTTATTCATTTACTTTTTTACATTAGGGAAAGAAGTGCAATAACCGACATGATACCATGTGAGCTACATGGAATCTAATGTTCTACTCCTACACCGAAAAGAGAGGGTTAAAACTTGCCTAAGGTGTAACCATTCATACGTAGCTATCTAGGTGGATTCCTAAGCTAGAGTCCTATGTGGGCACATAGTTAAGAGTTAAGGAGATTGTTACTAGGAACCCTAACTTACTAATGTGGGAGTTACCATCTCATGAGACAACACATTACTTGGGAATCTGGACTTACTAACGTGAGGAAACCCATGTGGGAGGCTGCACTTACTAAACGTGAGACCTCCATCTAATTTACATGCCCTTTCAGTGCTAAGCATTTATTCCCTTTTGTAATTATCTTATTTCATCATACAAGTTCACATTGGTCCTTCTAGACCCCTATGTAAACATCTTATCACATTAGATCATAGGTCATCACAAGTGAGAACAATCCTTTCACTTTAGACACCACTTCACAAGTGAATAAACCTTTCACTTGACACTTTATTATAATCACCAGAAACTACTTTCAATCATATAATTATCGTATCATAACATGCATACATAATTCATGTATAATTCAATGTCTTAGGGTTAAGGACAAGAAATACTTAGCATCAACATCACAACCACACATTAGACATATAAGTATTACTATCAAAGTACTCATAATTCACAATAGAATCCAAGGAGAATCAATCAACATACCTTCTTTTCCCTTTCAAGAACCTTCATACTTCAATTACCATGAGTACATAACCAATTACATAAACAAGGTAAATTCAAGAGGCAATTACATAATAAACAACAATGTAGTCAATCTACATGTTCATCATCTTCACAATTCACCCTATTAATTTAAGATTTTCATGAAATTGGGGGAAATACATGGGTCTAGGGAAAACTCATAGGAAATCATCAATTAACCATCAATATATACTTGAAAAACATTAATTCATCATAATTTATCACAATTGAATCATAATTTCGTTTTTCAAAGAAGACCCATGTAAGAAGAAAATTCTAGTTTTTGGAGATTTAGAAATCATCTTTTGGAGGGACCTCTGGGAAAAAGAATCTCAAGAGTGAAAGAAACCACACCTTAGAGATGAATAACTAAAAAATTTAAGTAGAACCCTGGAGAATTGGGTCTTTTTCTTCAACCTTCAAAGCATCTTCAATGGAGGGTGAATAGAGAGAGGTGATAGCTTTTGGGTTTTGATTTGGGGATTGGGTTTTTGTGGGAAATTGTAGTGAGAAAGTTATTTAAAATCAATATGTAACCCTCCCATAAAATACCCAAAATACCCCTCACTTAAGTTGACCTTTTAATGAAGTCAAACTAGAATTTCTAAATTTCAGATTTTCATCGGGAAACAAGTCTGCGTCGCGGAGCGGTTCCCGCAAAATTTTCGAAAATCTTTTTTGAACAAGACAAGTCCGCGACGTGTCCGCGTCACAGACCACAGTTTGTCCTTGTGTTTTCCATGTCCACGACGCGGACCTTCTCCCTCCATGACTAATTGCTTGATGCCTTTTGGCAGCTTGCTTGGCCAAAGGTGGGGTCCCTTCTTGGACCCCTAGGAGATCCTTGGGGGTTCGTACCTAGAAGTTTCGACCCTATATACGTTAGTTTACCTATGTAAAGTCTTTTTAGAAGTTTTAGACTTCATATGACCCTCCCAAACCTTCACAAGACCTATGGACGTTTAAACTTACACTAGTTCCCGGACGTCATGGTCGTTTCTTAGAGTTTTGGTTCTAATACTTCTCAAACAACTTATTTACACTTATTTAGGTCTAAACTCTTCATTATTAAATTTGTCAGGCTCTAGTATAGGTCATAGAATTTCTGGGGTGTGTCAATACTCCCCCCTTTTAGGAACATTCGTCCCCGAATGACACCTTAGAGCTTTATAAGAAGAAGAGACTCAAGACTAGCAGCCCAATCAACAAACAATATATCAAATGAGTCGCAACTCATTGGAGGATTTCTCCACTCCATTCATCATATAATCGTAGCAATGACACATATGAACTTAATCCACAACATACCATATACACAAGCTCAACTTTTCATATCTTACAAGGAGGAACTACCTTCTCTATTTCAATAAGAGCTCAATATTAACATCAACAGTTGTCATGCTAAATTCTTATCAAAATAACGTCAATCATGCTCAATACAATTCCCATGAATACTTATAGCACACCACATACTTAAGTGAAAGCTAAACATAAGAAACATACTTCATAGAAAAAGAGAACTCAACTTAAGCATGAATTTCTACTACAATATGCACACATAGAAAAAAAATATGATAAGTTCAACATTATTCATAAAAATCATATAAGGAACTACTAGTCAACCTTGGCTAGGAGTTCGAGGAAATAAATGAGGATAGCGGGACTTAATGTCAGCCTCGGCCTCCCATGTTGCGCCCTCAACAAGGTGGTTCCTCCATAGAACTTTTATGGAGACAACCTCCTTATTCCTCAATTTCTTAACTTGACGATCCAAGATCTTAACGGGGACCTCTTCATAAGAAAGGTCCTCTTTAACCCTAAACCTTCTAGACGGAAAATGGAAACCGGGTCCCATATACACTTCTTAAGCATAGAAACATGGAACACAGGGTGAATCATGGCTAATTCATTGGGCAATTTAAAAATCATAGGCAACACTCCCGACTCTCTTCAAAATTTCATAGGGACCACATAACAGGGACTAAGAATTTCCTTCTTTTCAAACCTCACCAGCCCTTTCATGGGTGAGACTTTAAAATAGACCCAACCTGGGAGATGCACCTCCTCTCATAGAGTGCCTCGAAAGGTTCCATAGAGATACTTGAATGGTAGCTATTATTGTTGGAGAATTGTATCAAAGGTTGGTGGTCATATCAATTACCTTTCAAGTCAATGACACATGCCCTCAACATATCTTCAAGAGTTTGGATAGTGCATTCTGCTTGACGGTCTGACTTGGGATGTAAAGCGGTGCTAAGCTTCACATTCATACCAATCCCACTTTGGAAAGCCCTCCAAAAATGGGAGGTGAATTTAGTACCTCTATCCGAAATGATGGACCAAAGGGCTCCATGTAACTTCACTATCTCTTTGATGTACAATTTGGCAAAGTCTTCCACCGAATAAGTGACTTTGACGGGAAGAAAATTTGCGGACTTGGTTAACCTAAGAAGTCCATGTTAATATCCTCCCACTTCCATATGGGAATATCTATATTTTGAGTTAAGCCACCGGGCCTTTGATGCTCCGCTTTAACCTATTG
Organism: Solanum sitiens; assembly: GCA_016801875.1. NCBI lineage: Eukaryota > Viridiplantae > Streptophyta > Magnoliopsida > Solanales > Solanaceae > Solanum > Solanum sitiens. The sequence continues at coordinate 376,878 of JABWTJ010000116.1, forward strand.
GCAATTTGGACACTTAGCAACAAAATCCGTTATGTCCCTTTTCATACCATTCCACAAATAAGTTTCTCGTAAGTTGTGCTACATCTTTGTGGCACTCGGATGTATGGAATATCGGGATCCATGAGACTCTTCCATGATCAATTACCTAAAGCCATCCACATCCGGTACACACAATCTTCCTTGGTGCCTAAGCATCCCATCTTCCCCTTGAGACAAAGAATTATTAGATTTACTAAGGACCGTTTCCTTCGACTCCATTAATAGAGGATCAAGGTGTTTCTTGGATTTCACCCCAACCACTAAAGACGACTCAAAGTTGTGGCGAACCATAAAACCACCCTTTGGAGAGTTATCTAGTTAAACACCCAAACGAGCCAACCTATGAACTTCCTTCACTACATCTTTCTTATCATCAACCACATGAGTCACACTACCCATGGACACTCGGCTTAGCGCATCCTCAACCACATTAGCTTTTCTAGGATGGTAAAGGATACTCATGTCATAATCCTTTAAAAGTTCTAACCATCTTCTTTGGCGTAGATTCAAGTCTTTTTGAGTGAATACTTATTGAAGGCTCTTGTGAACGGTGAACACATTAACATGCACCCCATAGAGATAGTGCCTCCAAATTTTCAAGGCACATACCACGACTGCAAGCTCAAGGTCATGAGTTAGGTAATTCTTCTCATGTGGCTTTAGTTGCCTAGAGACATAGGCTATCACTTTGCCATGTTGCATGAGAAAACATCGTAGACCCACTCGGGAGGCATCACAGTAAACCACAAACTTTTCGCTACCAATGATTGGAAGCTCTTTTCACAAGATTCCGACAATTCAAACTTGGGCTTCTTTTGGGTTAAGGCCGTTAATGAAGATGCGATAGATGAAAATCCCTCAACAAACGTCTTATAGTAACCGGCCAGCCCTAGAAAACTTTGAATGGCAGTAGGTTTCAAAGGTCTAGGCCAACTTTTGATCGATTCCGTCTTCGTCGGATCAACCTTTACCCCTTCACTAGAGATAATGTGACCAAGAAACGCGACCGATCTCAACCAAAATTCACACTTACTAAACTTAGGAAAAAGTTGGTTATCCTTGAGAACTTGCAAAACTATCCTCAAATGGCTCATATGATCATTCTCACTTCTATATTATATCAAAATGTCATCAATGAAGACAATCACAAACAAGTAAAGATATTTTCTAAAACTGATTCATAAGGTCCATGAAAGTTGCCGGGGTATTTGAGACCAAATGACACTAGGAATTCAAAGTGACCATATATTGTTCAGAATGCCGTTTTCAGAATATCAACCTCCCTCACTCTAAGTTGGTAATAACGCGATCTCAAGTCAATCTTTGAAAAGTAACTCGCTCCTTGGAGTTGATCAAATAAGTCATCAATCCTAGGAAGAGGATACTTGTTCTTTATGGTTAAAAAATTAAGTTGACGGTAATCAATGCACATTCTAAGGGATCCATCCTTCTTTTCCACAAACAACACCGGAGCACCCATGGAGAAATACTACGTTGAATAAAACCTTTGTCTAATAAGTCCTTGAGTTGAACCTTCAACTCTTTCAATTCTGCCGAGGCCATCCGATAAGTAGTGATGGAAACAGGTTGTGTATCCGACAATAAATCTATGCCGAAGTCAATCTCCCGTTCGGGAGGAATTCTGGGAAGGTCATCGGGAATGACCTATGGAAATTCCTTCACTACGGGTACCAACTCTATGGGAGGGACGTCAGATTCAAGATCCCTAACTCTAACTATGTGATAGAGACAACCATTTGCAATCAACTAGCAAGCTTTTAGACACGAAATGATTTTACCCCTAGGAGTTGAGTTTCCTCCTCTCCACTCAAAAATGAGTTTATTTGGAAATTAAAATTTGACTACCCTTGTCCTACAATCAATAGAGGCAAAGCAAGCATGCAACCAATACATTCCCAATATGACAACAAAATCTAGCATATCAAGTTCTATCAAGTCAACTAATGTAACTCTATTGGTCAAGGAAATAGGACAACCTTTGTAGACTCTTTTAGCCACCACGGAATCACCCACCGGGGTAGAAACCGAAAAGGGTTCATATAAGATATCGGGTAGTAGATCAAATTTCATGTATATAAGAGGGGTCAAAAAAGACAACATAACACCGGGATCCAACAATGCATATAGATTAAGGGAAAATAATTGTAACATACCGGTAACCACATCCGGAGAGCTCTTTTGATCGCCTCGGGATTAGATAGCATAAAAGCGATTCTTTTTAGGGGCATCCGGATTTGGGGCACTATCTTGTGCTTGAGGCCTTTCCTTATTTAAGCCTTCATCATAGGGCAATCTCTATTCATGTGACCACTCTTGCCACAACCATAGCAATTACCTGTGCCAACTAGGCACTTACCATCATGTTTTCTACCACATTTTGAACAATAAGACTTCTCAACATAAAAACCACCACCTTTCCCCTCTTGAGGCTTAGGAGTAGACACCTTACCCTTGTTGGCCCTTGGAGTATTAGGAGGGCCTTGGTTGGAAAACCTTATTTTGAACCTTGGTTTGTTTTGCGCCTCAAATCTAGTCTTAGATGAATTCCCATCTTCGGTCCTTACCTTCTTCAACTCCCTACCAACTTGATTAAGCTTTTGCTCCTCAATTTGTTCGGCATGAACCATGAGATGAGAGATGTCCACGCTAGGAAACAACATAGCCGACCTACATTCATTAACCTTCATACGACCCTCCCAAACCTTCATAAGACCTATGGATGTTTACTAGTTCAACTTACACTAGTTCCCAGACGTCATGGTCATTTCTTAGCGTTTTGGTTCTAATACTTTTCAAACAAGTTATTTACACTTGTTTAGGTCTAGAATCATCATTATTAAATTTGTGAGGCTCTAGTATAGGTCATAGAATATTAGAGATGTGTCAGATACCCTTCGTGAGTTGAGATGTGGTACTCAAAAGTAATCTCTAGGGATATATACCCTTCGTTAGTTGAGATGTGGTACTAATAGTTATCCCTTAACATATATTTTATGAATGTTTAAGACTCTGTGAGGGAGTTATGCTTAGCAGTGAGAGGATTTGAAGAAGGGGTTGGTACACTTCGTGAGTAGAGATGTTGTATCCAAAGTACCTCTTGAGATGAGTGCTCCTTGTTAGTAGAGTTACTTAGTAGAAATATCGTTATCCCTTAACTATGATCCCACATAGGTGTAGATATTGGAGAATCCATGTATAGGCTAACGAGTATGTTCCTACCTAAGGCAAGAAGGGATCCCTCATCCGATAGGGGTTAATACCGAGATTCCATGTCTAGCTCTCATGGTATATGTCGGTTAAAGTTATAACCCACAAATGAATGTAAATGAACTAAGTCTTCATAAGGGTGTACTACTTAGGGTAGGTAATGGTATGAGACGCTATCTATCCGTTGCACAAGTAAGAATTTGGAGGGAGTCTTGGTGTGTTCTTATATGAAGATGTATGAACGAGTCATTATATGATGTTAATGAAAGTGATGTGACTTTATGTCTAATATTACGAAATCATGTTAATGTTATGTCTTGTATGATGAAATCTATGTGCATGATGAATGTGAGGTGCCTAGTCGAAGGGAATTCTCAAGGAACACTAAGGTGGGAGTAGTAGTATGGGATGCTACTTTCACATTGCACTAAGTGTAACTTGGGAGTTGTCTTGGAGGATGGATTTATGTGAAGTTCCTATGCATATATATGTCTCTTCTTGAATATTTAGTATTAAATGATTGATTTGTTAAATGAAATAAAGCATGCTTATCTTTGGTAGCCTTATGGATCACTTAGGTACGTATTGAAGAGGTTGTATGGGCGGTCTCTTCATGTGTTACTTAGGTGAGCCTTAGGATAACCTTGGATAGGAAAGAGTCCTTAAGATTAATGGGTTTAGTGTAAGTGTGACTTTATGTGAGAAATATGGAAGTTTCATCTTATGTGCTAGTTGATGGTTTATGTGATGCTTTGTAACTTGATTCATGAAGGTTTTTACCAAAATAACATGACTTGTATGTTTCAAATAAAATGTCCCCTTTTACATGATTTTGCATAATGCCATACTTAGTAAAATGTTTGTACTAACCCATACTATTCTATATTCTACGAGTATAGGTGGAAAGCAAGTGGAAGTTTAGGAGGCAAAGCTTGGGAAGTTGACTCTCTCAAGATTTGGTATGTCCTCATATATTCGAGGACATAGTATATGTTTCTTTAGTTTCTTCTTTTAAGACTTGTAAAGACTTATTATGTTTTTCTTTTAATGTAAAGGCCCGTGTCCCTAAGATATTTAAGATGTGTCTTTAAGTTGACTTGTGATGATGAGACTTGTTCCTTAGTCTTTTATAAAAAGAGTTTCTTATTTATATTGTTGTGAAAAGTTTGAATTCCGAACTATTTTTCATACTTATGTAATGAATGGTAGCTAAGAGGCTTGTGAAATACCTCCGTGAGTTCAAGTACGCCGTGTGAAAACTCAATTGTGCTCTAACTTCTAGGGTATACTTGCGGGTCGTTACATTTTCATGCAAAGACCAATGCTTAGAATTCAAGATAGAAGAATTTAGGATTTGAAGCCCTTTTTGAAAAGCCTTTGGATTGAATCCTTGAATGAGGGAAGAATCAAGGATGAACTACCATACCTTAGTTGATGAAAAGCCTACGAAATTTGGGTTGAAAATTGAAGAATTTTGACCTTCTTCCTTGGAGCTTCAAAGCTTCATTAATGGAGGTTTTTGGAGAAAGAGTTTTGGAGAGCTTTTGTTTTGAACTTGAGGGTTCTGATTTGATGGGTGAATTGGGGTTTAAAGTGACTTGATAAACATCCATAATAATCCCCAAAGTACCCAAAAGACCCCTACACTTATTGGACCCTTTAACCAAGTCTAATTTGATTTAAAAACGACGTGACTAAATCTGGGACATGCTGCGCGTGGCGGGGACACTTCCACATCTTGGTTCTGGAATTAATTTAGATACAAAATGGTTCATCACAAGCCTGCGTGGCAAGGAAAAATTTCTGCCTTTAAGTGACAGCTGCGCGACGCGCAGGCAGTGTCACAAACAGGCTGTTTCGGCATCCTTCATGCCATACCTTGGGTCCTTCTCAAGGAACCTTTGGTTGGTCCTTGGGGGTCTTTCATGGACGTTTTGACACTAGGTATATCCCTATAGGTTCAATGGTAACCCCCACTGATTTTAGACTCCAAAAAAAACCAAAAAACATGCACCACAATCAAGGACATACTAGTACACACAAGGCTAGTTTTCGAACGTCTTGGTCATTCTTCGACGTTTGACTTTCAAACTCTTCAAAGTAACTTCTAAAGATATTATTCATCATTTTAGCACCTTATTAACTCATAAAACTCATGATAAGATTTAGCTTGTCCTATTTCATTTTGAGGGTTGCTTGAACCTGCCATATGTGGCGACATATGTATATCATAAAATGGGGCTTTTAGGGGTTAATTCAATTAAATTGTAAACTAAGTCAATATGTAATAATAATTTATTGTCCTAAAATATGTCTAAGTAAAAAATTATGATCTAATACAACTACCTTCATTCGATTCTATTAATTATATTTACAAAGACTATCATCCCACTAGTTCATCATACAATGACCAAGTAAATCCATATGGTAGTTATATAACACACTTGTAAATCATTGTTTCAAGTGTTATACCATATTTTTATTGCTTAACTATGGTAAAGAGTAATAAAATTTGATCCAAGTTGACATTTTTCTCTTCCGAAATCGCTCAATTCGTCGATTAACCCCTCCTTGAAGTTTCATCTGTGCCAACATATGCAAGTTCTGTTGGCAAAATTGCAACATACCTGACATATGTGGAAACATATGTATATCATAAACTGGGTCTTTTGGGTGTTAATTCAATTCAATTTAAAACTAATTCAATATGTAACACTAGTATGTAGTCCTACAACATATCTAAGTAACAAATTATGGTCTAATACAACTACCTTCATTCGATTCTATCAATTATATTTACAAAGACTATCATCCACTAGTCATCATACAATGACAAAGTAAATTCATCTGATAGTTAAATAACACACTTGCAAATCATTGTTCCTAGTGTTATACCATATTTTTATTGCTTAATTATGGTCGAGAGTGAAAACTTTTGGTCGAAGTTGACATTTTCCCATTCCTAAATCGCTCAATTCATCAATTGCCACACCTTGAAGTTTCATCTGTGCCAGTATATGCAGGTTCTGTTGGAAAAATTGCAACATACCTGACATATGTGGCAATATATGTATGTCATAAAAAGAGTCTTTTTGGGGTTAATTAAATTAAATTGTAAACTAATTCAATATGTAACACTAATATATAGTCCTATAACATGTCTAAGTAACAAATTATTGTCTAATACAACTACCTTCATTCTATTATATCAATTATATTTACAAAGACTATTTTCCACTAGTTCATCATACAATGACGAAGTAAAATGATAGTTATATAACATAACTTGTAAATAATTTTTTCCAAGTGTTTTACCATATTTTTATTGCATAATTATGGTCGAGGATAATAAAATTTGGTCGAAGTTGACATTTTTCCATTCCTAAATCGCTTAATTTGTCGATTAGACACTCCTTGAAGTTTCATATGTGCCAACATATCTGTTGGCAAAATTGCAACATACTTGATATATGTGGTAACAACTTAAAAAACGTAAGTACTTTATAAAAGTCATAGGCAAGCCCAATGTGTAAAACTAAAGCTAAAAGTAACCATATATATATATATATATATATATATATATATATATATATATATATATATATATATATATATATATATATATATATATAAATTAGGGTTTTCTTTTTCATTTCAAGAATAGGGTTTCATGTTCTTCCTCGCCGCTTCTCTGCAGTCTCTTCTCTAAGCTTGGCGCTTTTTTTCTCTCTCTCTCTCTCCGATATGACCTCTCGCGTCGCTAGGAATGATCTTGGACTGTCCCGTATCGTTAAATCAACGAAAACATTAATTTTGCAATATAGCCGTTGGGTAAGAATGTGTTTTTATAAAATATAGATCAGTATTCTAGATCTAATGGATGCATTTTGTTTGTTTTTGTTACTTCTGATATGATGTCAAATGCAATATTAAATTGAATTTACAATGATGAAAATGATACCATGTTGGGTGTAAAAATCTGTTGCAAACATATAGATTTACTTTCAATGCAAACTTCATGGTCGATAAACAAAACAGGTCAAAGAGTTTGGTCTTCTCCACGCTATCATGTATGCACATGTCTACATCTTAGTCTCTGTAGTCTTGAGATCTCTTTATTTTGTTATTTTTTAAATTTAAATTTCTTTCTTTTGGTGTGTATTTTAGGAGAATGAATGCAACTACTTTAGATGAAGGGATCGTGAAGATGTTGATATACGATCCAAGTTCGTTATTCTCATATTGGCGAATAAAATTAAGGAGTTGGAAACTGATGACAGTCATATCAAAAGAGGTAACGAATGGGTGATGAAGGAGAAGAAGAAGACCAAATGTTTTAGCATGTGGAAGCTAAACTTGGTGTTTTTTTATTAAGCAATACCAAGAAGAATACCGTGGAGGATGGGAAATTCTTATGTAGTTGTGTACAACCATTAAAATTATCATAGTTGTGGAAATAAATAAATGTAATTTTGCATTCGTGGTCCAACATTTACTTTTTCTTATCATAGTTTCTAAAGTAAATAAATATAGTTTTGCATATGTTTCTACATATGTCACATATGTTGCTACAAATGACACTTATGTAGCAATGTTTGACCATATGATGCATATGTTGCTACAGATGTCTCAAATGTTGCGACATATCATCCTTATGTAGAAATTTTTGACAATTTGAGGCACATGTTGCTACATATGATCCATATGTTGCTAAAAATGACGCTTATGTAGCAATGTTTGACCATTTGAGGCATATGTTGCTACATATGAGACATATGTTGCTACAGATGCCTCAAATGTTGCGACATATCACCCTAATGTAGAAATCTTTGACAATTTGAGGCATGTGTTGCTACATATAATCCATATGTTGCTACATTTGATTACGTGTGCAGCAATGTTTGACCATTTGAGGCGTACGTTGCTATATATGATACATATATTGCTAGAGATACCTCAAATGTTGAAACATATCACCCTTATGTAGAAATGTTTGGCAACTTGAGGCATATGTTGCTACATATGATCCATATGTTGCTACATGTGTCACATATGTTGCTACATTTGATTAGCTCTCAATATAACATCACATACTATGTACTTGCTCCCAATATAAGATAAAATAACATAAGTGATAAAATAAAACATTGTTTTTAATTACAAAGTAAGTTGTAAACTCCTAGATACTATCCCAGCATCCCAAACCCATTGCATTCGAGCAACTGTATAGTCACACAATAGGGTAGCAGGAGGTTGAATTTCTATCCTGGAAATCAGAAGTGCAATGAATGCAAGCAAATATGACCCGCACGTGGTGTTGGATTCATTTTTTACCATGGCTTCGAATCGACCTTTAAATTCCCATGGTTCATTGAGAAACTTATCTTGTAAATGCCTCATCATTCCATTTTGCTTCAACAATTTGGACAACAACTCGAAGACAAGTTATATGTGTGTCAAAAACTCGGCATGTTTTATACCCATCAGTTGGCAGTCATAAACATTCATGAGACCCTCGTGCAAGAGGATCCAAGAGTCACAAAATGAGTTTTGTTCCGGTTAATGATTGTCAAAATCCTTTTTGCACCAATCCAATCCATGCCTCCAAGATATTGTCTAATGCCCCTTACATAGTCAATTATATCTTCATCCCATTCAAACTCATTAATTAACTACGTCATGCTTCTGCCACCAACAATTTTTGTCTCCTCTCATTTGCTCATATCTTGTTTTGAAGTTGCTATAGAAGCCTAGATCAAGGATTCTATCTTTAGAATCATAGCACTCCGGGTATGTCACATGACTCTCCCGCATGATGCTAAGGATTTCATCAATATAATGAAATAGAAAATAATATTATAGATTAAAGAAGATAAATCATTGAAAGCATAAAACAAACGAGCATCATAAAGTGAAGGTACTAGTAGAAAAAAATTACTTAGTCTTCCCACCAAATTTTCATGCTTGTCATGTTCCTGAAATCTTCTTCACTAAAAATATGCATGTCGTATTGTACCTGCAAATCCTTGTGTCTCGTCAGGTCCAACGCCATGGCTTTTTTTGGCTACAAACACACGCTTATAAACACTCAACTTTTTGTACTCCAGCATTTCCTCGCATTCGGCCATTGCAAATTTTCCAAAGATCTTCTTCCTCAAATTTTGTATTGCCTTGGTAAAGGATTTTTTCCTACTCTTCGCCTGTGGAGTATATGGATGCCGAACATTCTTTTATAGAATGTTTTTGAACCCCTTCTTATTTTAAAATTCATTGATAGCTTGACTCAATGTTTGAAGATACATGATAAGATCTTCATCTTATTTCTTGTACTTCTCACATAGAAAGCCACAACATCTTCTACAAGAGGTAGACCCTAGGTCTTGTTCAGCACCAGCACCAACATCCATACTATCAGCATCAATACCACCACCATCAACCCCATCAGCATCAATACCACCACCATCAACACCATCAAAAACACCTAATATATTAACAACTCTATCTCTTTTGATGGTTGTTTCTCCAACCAATTCCATTTTAACTCTATCCACAATAGGATCAAATAAGGTTTCAACCAACTCTAGATTAATTAGATATGACATTTGCAATTTGTTTTCTGTTGGGACAAGCCATGGATGCACAACCTAAAATTATAAAAATGAGTCATTCGTAAGAATATTTGGGTCATATATTGCAAAGTATATGTTACATGTTGCTACAGATGGGTGATATATTTCCACAGATGTGCCATATGTTGCTAGAGTGTGTTGCCACATATTTTTCATATGTTGCTAAAGTATGTTGCCACATATGTGCCATATGTTGCTACAAAAGTGTGATAGGTTGACACATATGGGAATCTGTAGCAACATTTGTGTCACATGTTGCAACAGATGAATCATCTGTAGCAACATAAGAGTCCTCTATAGCAACATTTTAGGTGTAATATAATAATAACTTACTGCATCATGAGGAGGGTTATAAAGATCTGGAATGTGGCCATCTTTGGTAGTTTTTGATTTTTATCTCAACCATCTCAGTATCCTTGGAGATGAGATCTGTTCTTCCGCAATTACTTGCTTGGTCAAATGTGGAATGGCTTCAAATGACCAAGCCTATAAAAAAGGAAAACATGCCACAAATCAAATGTTGAATTATTCAATATAATATAAAAAGATTAAGAACATTAAGCTTTGCCATGAAATCCAATGGAAATCCAAATAAGTTACTGGTCTTTGCTTCTAAAGGTTTCAACAAGTATTCCACAGTTAATTGAATGATCTCATGACCCCAAGGATAATTGTTGAAAGCCTTAATATCTTGACAGAAATTCACCCATTTAAGTTGTATGTTGTTGTTGAGATCTTTCGCCATAAGTATATTATGTGTAAGCCAAAGTAAGCACAATGACTCCTTGTGCTTTCTTGGTGTATCCTCATGTACCAACAAATATATTAAATCAGGATTTTTGAAGCTTGAGCCAACAAGGGACATCAAGTCTCACTCCTAAGTTGACTCAGACTATTGTCTTGCTTCTTCTTTTACTCCTTTCTTTCTTCTCCATGGTTCTTTTTCCACATTGTATTTAGGGACGGGCTGAGAAGGAGGATGACATTTTAAATCCTGAAACTATGACAAACTCTCTTATGCCAAAGAAGGCTGGCATGCCAAAATAATTAATCAGAATCTCATCCTTCTTTTGGAGATTTTGAAAATGAACCTTCTTCTAAGAAGTTCATAGACCATGATAATTTGAAAACATGCATTATTATTCTCGGGTAAATAAAGAAAATGACTGAAACAACTATCCCTTAAAAAATTCTTCCAAACCATTTCTCTTGAGGATGACCCTGAAGGTGTTGAAAGGTTTTCCCATGCCTGACCTCATAATGCTATCACCAGTAGCATTAGGCTGCAAATACAACGGGAAAGTGTCTGCATTGATAATTTTGATCCCATCATCATCCTTAACTTCAATTTTTTCTTTTTTTTCTTCAAGCAGAACAACTTCTCTATTTTTTACTTCTTCTTCCTAAACTACTTCTATATTTTTTCCTTGTTCTTCCTCCACTCCTGTTTATTTTCCCTCTTCTTCCTCAACTACTTCTCTATTTGCTTCTTTATCCTTCTCCTCAACTTCTATTTTATTTTGTAACGACCTCAAAAAAACTAGGGTTACCTAGAGCCTCACAAGGGTTTAATGATTTAATAAGGTGTTAAAATAATGAATATTAGCATTGGAAGTCAGTTTGCAAAGTTTGGAAGTCAAAACGTCAAAGGCGACCAAGACATCCAAACACTAGTCTTGAGTGTGTGCTAGTGTGTCCTTGATTGTTGTATGTGTTTTTATGTGTTGTTTGGAGTCTAAATCAGTGGGCATGACCCTAACACCTAGACGAACATGTTTAGGGTTAAAACTGTAACACTCTGGAAGTTCATAACTTAGTCTAGAGCCCCACATGATGAATTAATATTTTAAACAAGGTTTCTAAGCCTAAATTAGTTTATTGAAACTAAGTAGGTATTATTAGACCCAAAACATCAAAAATGACCATGACGTCTGGAGACTAGTGAAATTGATGCTAGTGTGCCTTGGCATGTTTCAAGGGGTTTTCAGAGTTGTAATTAGTCAAATATAGTAAAAAGGTGTTAAAAATGTATTAGAGTGAGTTTATGGTCGAAACGTTTGGGTACGACTCCCCAAGGACCATCTTATGACATTTGACCCAAAACTATCAATTTGATAGTGGCAAAACGATGAGCCATCGATGGGTCAATGACCCGTCGATGTGTCGTAGGTTCATAATTAGCCACGTTTTAAAAAGGTCTCAAAACACCCTCTCTGTCACAAACGATGGCTTGCCAGTACGGGGCCGTTGTTTTATCGACGCCCCATAGACGGGGGTTCGTCGATAATGGTCGAGTAGACTGCCTAATTTTTAGTTAGTGAGTTAGTTGGTTAATTAGTTAAGTGATTATGTTACACCCTCAAACTGAGCTAGGTTGAATTAGAGTCTAACATTGTTGGATATGAGTTTATTAAGTTCTTAAGTTACTAATTAAAATGTTAAAAGAAAGTGTGTTAAGTTTGGAGGAGTTTGGAGGTCAAACGTCCAAGAACGTCCAAGACGTTCGAAAGTTAGCCTTTAGACGTGCTAGTGTGTTCTAGTAGGTCTTGGCATGTTTTATATGTTGTCTGAAGTCTAAAACTTGTAAAAAGACTTTCAATAGGTAAAATAAATTATATAGGGTTGAAACGTCCAAGTCCGACACCCCAAGGATCGCCCTAGGGGTCCACGAAGGGACCCCACCTTTTGCCAAGCAAGCTGCCAAAAGGCAGCAAACAATTGCATTAGTACGGAACCAGTCCGGGTCGCGGACTTGGTGTACCCATGGACAAAATGTTGTTTTGCGACGCGGACACGTTTTGGACTCCCCTGTCTTGAAATTTATTTTCAAAAATCTGGCGGGAAAAGCTCCGCATCGCGGACTTATTTTCCGATGATAATTCTGAAAATTTAAGTTAAGTTTGACTTGTCTAAAATGGTTCAATTGATATAGGGGTGTTTTTGCTATTTTGGGTGTGTGTTATATACTTAATTTAGGTCATTATACATTCATTTCCCCATTGAAAACCCCAAGCCCTCAAATACAAATTAAAAACCCAAAACCCTACTCTCTTCCAAAACCCCCCAAAACCTCCATTGGAGACCAAGCTCAAGAACAAGCTTTGGAGGTGGACTCTTGGAGCTTTCTTCTCATATTTTAGCGGGCTTTCTTATGTATAAGGTATGGTAATCCTCATATTTAGATAACCTTTCATTTAAATAGTTCTTTCAAAGGTTTTTCAAACATGAACCTTAAGTAAAAATCCTATCTTTCAATCTAGCCATGGGTTTATTCTTAAATTGATTTCAAAGGCATTCTAATGATAAATAAATGTTTCGCTACGGATTTTATGATGGATTTCACTCCAATTTCATATAGAACCCGTGATTCCTAAATCCTTCAAATTTGCCCTAATGTGGGTCTTGTGATCTTGAATTGATGATGATCCAATTATGATTTGATTATAGTATTTTGCATATTACCAATATTATATATGTCAAATGATATTGAATTTTTGGGAATTGATCAATAATGATCATAGCTTGGAGATTTGGTAAGTTGACCTATTTCTTCTAATTTGCTTAGAATGTACATTGAATTATGTTGATTGGTATAGTCCACTTATGGTGGCGGTGTTTACATTCTGGTACATGTTTATGTGTTATGATTATGGCCTAGAAGGCATTGTATATGAGATGAATTTATATGATAATTCCATGTTTAGGAAGTTGAAGAACGTAGCCTTCATTCTAATATCATGTCTAAGTGAATTAATGTTATGTGAAGTTATATGTATAGTCTTCCACACTAGTTGCATGGTTTAGGTGTGTGGATGATGTTGTGTATATGTAAATGATCATGTTAGGGTTAGGTGTGGTCTTTATTTGTAATGATAAGGAATATTCTTAAAGCATGAGCCCCTACCTATATAAACCCTATAAATTATGTGTGATCAAAGTTTTATATGAGTGTTCTATTCTAATGTTGAATATGTTCTTATCTAATATAATGTAATGTGAGTGTGTGTAGTCTATAGTCCTTAATGCTCTTTATGTGTATGACTTGAGACTTGAGGAATGTTGTACATGTGTGGTGATCTTTTGAGGGTGGCTTCCTCAATGTTATGTTGTAGCTATTATGTGATCAAGTTGCAAATGTACATACACAAACTTCATGCATGACTATGAGTAGGGTATATTCATGATGACAAAGAAAAGGATACTTCTCCTATGGATCATTACCTATCTCTGTGCATGTAAGCATATGCTTAATGAAGTTATGAACATGTGTGTCTGGAGGTGTTTATGTGAAGGTAGATCTCTCATTATATGCACCCACACATGATTGTATGAACATGTGAAAGGACATTTTCACATAAAGTAGGTTCCATGATGAAAGGACATTCTCATCTTAGACACCTTTGAGCTATATGATATATAAAGGAGCAAGTCCCTAAGCCTAATCTTTATGAACTAATATACTAAAGGCTTAAGTATGTTTTAAAAAGGGAGTTTATCCTAGCACCGAGTGAACATGAAAAATGAGAGTGGGAGCATCACGTAGATAAGTCCGGCTTCCCACAAGAGAACTTTCACGTTAGCAAGTTCGGGTTCCCCACCTAGATTTTGTCTCATGAGATGGAAACCTCAACGTTAGTAAGTCAAGGTTTCTAGTATCAATCTCCTTGTTCCATTACTACATTCCCCCGTAGGTTATAACTATTGTATCTACTAGAATAACTATTTTTTATGAAGGTCCTACCTTGTTAAGTAGTACCCTCTCTTTTCAACGTGGGAGTAGAACACCAGATTCCATGTAGCTCATATGGTCTATGTCGGTTATGACTATGTCTCCCGAAAGTTAAGAAATGAACTAAGATAAGAATATGAATTCTAATCGAATTCCTTGAGAAGTATACTTAGTATAGGGAGGACTATGGGTCTACCTATGCATTGCACTAGATGACTTCAAGAAAGAATAGGATTGGAGCCTCTTATGAAGTAAAGACTTATGTTATGTATGACTTGTATGAATGCATGTTAAGTGACCTTGTTATGTCAAGACATGAATTATGACTATGCACGTGAATTACACTTATGACTCCTAAATGAGGTTACTTAGTATATGTGGGGGTATGAGACTCCATGTGTACATTGCACAAGTAAGCTTGTGAAGGGGATGTGAGGGTGGTTTACCAATGATATGAACTAAATGAGTTTATGACTAAAGTGTAGTAAATCAATTAGTATTTCTATGATGTTACGAATTATGTGGCCTTATGTCTAGTGACAAATTAAAATGGTATGACTTGATGAATATGTTATGCCTAGTCTAGGGTGACTTCTTAGGAACACTAGGTGTAAGTAGTATTACGGGATGCTACCTACACATTGCATTAGCGTGACCTGTGGGTTGTCTTTGGTTGTGGCTATTTTATGAAATTTATGTCTTATGATGTGCTTGTGACCTTTGATTATATGTGGTTGTGTTGATGTAGCATATCTATGATAGGCTATCTTAGGTTACTCCAATGTGATACATTGCACTAGGTACACTTGAGGGTTGCTTAAGGAAAGAAGTTAAGGTAAAAAAGAACTAAAGTGTTGTATGTAATGAATGTGCCTCAAATATGTGATAAGTGGATTATGTGCATTATGAGTAGTATCCATGTCCACTTGATGTATATGAACTATATTTTGTTATTATGCCAATGTTCATGAAGATTACTAAAAAGACATGATGTATGATTTCTAACAAAATGTCCTCTTTAAATGCATGTTTTTTCATGGTTGCCATACTTAGTGCATTCTTGTACTAATACCATTCTTTTATATTATCTTTTTACGAAGTGTAGGTGGTGATGGCTAGAGGGTGTCTCCTAGGTGAAGAGCTTGGATAGATATCCCAAGTTCAAGAAAACGGATTCTTATGATTCAAGGATTTCCCTATGTCAAGTTCTTCTTCAAATTATGTAATAGCTTAGATATTATTTTATGTTTCTAAGGGTCGTGTCCCTGTTCTACTCTATTGAAGTTGAGTCTAAGATGGAAAAAGAGACTTAGAGTCTAACTATGTATTATGATATATATATATATATATATATATATATATATATATATGAAGTGATGTTCTAGCATATGATGTGCTATGAAAGTTTTAAATTTTCTGCTATTTTTTAGTTTATGCGATGAGCAATGTCTAAGGGCTTGTATAATACCTCTGAGAGGTCGAGTATGCCGTGTGGAGATTTGAGGATACCATAACTTCTAGGGTATACTCTCGGGTCGTAATAAACTTGTAATCAAAGCATAAGGTTTTGGGATGTCTTTAGATTTCAAAGTCTCATATTGCTACGCCTAGTAGAGTCTCGTTCATCGGTGCTGAGTCGCGACACATCTATGAGTGAGAGGATATAGGACAATAGAGTTTCCCTTCTTCACTGTTCTCATGTCGTGTCATATAAATTAAATCTATATGATCTCTCTTATGTTTCCTGGTCCCGGTGGTCTTTAGATGTGATTGCTTGGATTGGGATGATGTCTCAATGTTTGAGAGAGAAAAGGTGAGTTTTTGATGCTTACCTTGGCTTTATGGTTTGTTGAGTATAGGTGAAGGTGAATTTAGTATATGTTGATGTGATGCCATTTAGGGCTGCATATGTGATTTATGAGAATTGAGATATTATGTGAGAAGCTATTATATGATATGGTTCTAGCTTGTTAAGGGATGTTGTAGTTGGATGGAACTTCCTTTGGGATGATAGGTTTTCTTATAATCATGTGTGATGGTAGTGTAATGTATGGTCTAGGCTTGAAATTCTTTGGAGAAATGTGGAAGTTTCCACCTAAAGGTGATGACCCTTATAGGTTGGTCTTGACTTTCCTTGACCTTAGTGTTTAAGGGCATGATGTGATTAGGCATACCCCAAGTGGAGGATAATGTGCATAGATGGTATGATTTTGAGTGCCCTTGAAGTCCCTATGTTGAGTTCCCTTGAACTTCTCTAGGTTGAAAAAAATCACTTTGAAGCGATGGTGAGAAGGGTGTTCATAAGCTTAGATCCCAAGAAAGGGATGATGTGCTTAGTTAAAAAGGTTGGTAAGCTAAATTTCCCCAAAAGTTTAGATGAGTTGCTCTTAAATGGGTTTATCTTAAGTGGGGGAGGATGATTTAAGTAGTATTGTTGATGTCCCTATCATTTCCTTCTATTCTTATTCGAGCTTGAAATCAAAGAGTTCATAAGTAGATTATTCATGATAGGAGTCTTGCATAAAAGGATAAATTGCATGTTCTCCATATGTTATGCATGTCTTAAATGACACTATGTCATGCATGTTTTGAAAGGTCACTATTGCATGAAAAAGGGATTTTCGGTCAAATTACATGTCTCTCATGTTGTTGTGCCTCTTGATATGGTGAATATGCACTTAACTTCATGAGATGGCTTAATGAGTATTCTTGATAACACTTTTAATGTGAGAGTGTT
This sequence comes from Solanum sitiens, assembly GCA_016801875.1. Taxonomy (NCBI): domain Eukaryota; kingdom Viridiplantae; phylum Streptophyta; class Magnoliopsida; order Solanales; family Solanaceae; genus Solanum; species Solanum sitiens. The sequence goes on from JABWTJ010000116.1 coordinate 394,240, forward strand.
TTGGCCTAACGATGAAGTGTTAAGTTTTCCTCAAATGAGAAATGATGAGCACCTTGAAATACGTGTGACTTTTATGAATTAGGAAGTGTTGTTGTAGGCTCACCCTAGAGAAGTGATGTCATGTCTATCCAATGTCATCAATGTGTGCCTATGAATTGTAACAACTTTCCTAAATGATGCATGTTTATGAAAGCTAATGTCATGCTAGAATATGAAATTGTATGAAATGAATTCCTATTGTGGTGATGTGTGTGTATGAGATGCCATTTTTACTTCATTAGGAATAAAGCATGAGTATAATGTGGTTTTGAGTAAAGAAATACTCCTTACAATGAATTGAACCTTGTGTATTGCTTGTATGTGAATTCTATGATGCCATGTGTGTATGTTGTGACTTCTTTCCTCCTTGAGCAAGAAGTTGAAAATGGTAAATGTTATGTGTATGAACTTGATGATATTAGGTCTAAGTTATAAGATTGTAGGATTCATGATTTTGTGCAACTAAGTAAATTGATTGAGATAATGAGCATTCCTAAAGTTGGACAAGGTAGTTTTTCCAAATGGAAATAAATATGAAGAAGTATGTATGCCTGGAAAGAAATTGTAACAGTGATCCATGTTTGGTTATGTTGATTTAGTTGCATGATGGTATGAAGTTAGTGTTCCTTGCAAGTTTGGTGCATTGACTATTATGTGATAAATTTTTGAATGATGAGCTTTTGTATGGATCATTGAGTCCTTGAAAGTATTTAAAATATTTCAATTGTCATTCAAGGATGAATGTTTCCAAGTGGGGGAGTAATGTTACAACCTCAAAATGAGCTAGGTTTAATTAGAGCCTTACATGTTGGTTATGAGTTTATTAAGTCCTTAAGTGACTAATTAAGTGTTAAAAGTCAGTGTGTTATGTTTGGAGGAGTTTGGAGGTCAAATGTCCAAGAACGTCCAAGACGTTCAAAAGTTAGCCTATAGATGTGCTAGTGTATTCTAGTGTGTCTTGAAACATGCGTTGTATGAAGTTTAAAATTTTAAAAAGGACTTTAACAAGGTAAAATAAAGTATATAGGGTCGAAACGTCCATATCTGACTCCCCAAGGATTGCCCTAGGGGTCCACGAAGGGACCCCACCTTTGGCCAAGCAAGCTGCCAAAAGGCAACAAGCAATTGCACTTGTAGGGAACCAGTCCGCGTCGCGGACTTGGTGCACCCATGGACAAAATCTTTGTTTGCGACACGGACACGTCACGGGATCCCCTGTCTTGAAATTTATTTTCAAAAATCCTCTGGGAGAAGATCCATGTCGCAGACTTGTTTCCCAATGATAATTCCAAAAATTTAAGTAAAGTTTGATTTGTCTAAAATGGTCCAATTAACATAGGGATGTTTTGAGTATTTTGAGGGTATGTTATATACTAATTTTAGGTCATTATACACTCATTCCCCCATCAAAAACCCCAAGCCCTCAATTAGAAATAAAAACCCAAAACCCTACTCTCTTCCCAAAACCCCCAAAACCTCCATTGGAGACGAAGTTCAAGAACAAGCTTTGGAGCGATTCTTGGAGCTTTCTTCTCAGATTTTCATTGGATTTCTTATGTAGAATGTATGGTAATCCTTCATCTTTAGAAAACCTTTAATCTAAAGTGTTCTTTCAAAGTTTTTTCAAACATGAATCTTAAGTCAAAAATCCTATCTTTCAATCTAGACATGAGTTCATTCTCAAATTGATTTCAAAAGAATTCTAATGATGAATATATGTTTGGATACTGATTTTATGATGGATTTCACTCCAATTTCTTGTAGAACTCGTGATTCCTAAATCCTTCAAATTTGCCCTAATGTGGGTCTTGTGATCTTGAATTGATGATGATCCAATTATTATTTGATGATAGTATTTTTCTTATTACTAATTTTATATATGTGAGTTGATATTTAATAGTTGGGAATTGATCAATGATGATCATAGCTTGGATATTTGGTAAGTTGAACTATTGCTTCTAATTAACTTAGAATATACATTGAATTGTGTTGATTGGTATGGTCCACTTATGGTGGCGGTGTTTACATTCTTATACATGTTTATGTGTTATGCTTATGGCCTTGAAGGCAGTTTATATGAGATGAATTGATATGATGATTCCGTGTTTAGGAAGTTGAAGGATGTAGCCTTGATTCTAGTAGCATGTCTAAGTGAATTGATGTTATGTGAAGTTATATGTATAGTCTTCCACACTAGTTGCATGATTTAGGTGTGTGGATGATGTTGTGTATATGTGAATGATCATGTTAGGTATAGGTGTGGTCTTTATGGATAATGATGAGGAATGCTCTTAAAGCATGACCCCCTACCTATATGAACCCTATATGAATATGTGATCAAAGTATAGTAGGAGTCTTCTATTCTAATGTTGAATATGTTCTTGTATCCTATAATGTAATATGAGTGTGTGTAGTCTATATTCATTAATGCTCTTTTTGTGTATGACTTGAGACTTGAGGAATGTTGTACATGTGTGCTGATCTTTAGAGGGTGGCTTCCTAATAGTTATGTTGTAGCCATTATGTGATCATGTTGCCAATGTACACACACACTTCATGCATGACTATGAGTAGGGTAGATTCATGAAGACTAAGGAAAGGATAGTTCTCCTATACATCATTACCTATTTCTATGCATGTATGTATATGATTAATTAAGTTATGAATATGTGTGTCTAGAGGTGTTTATCTGAAGGTATATCTCATAGTGTATGCACTCACACATGATGGTATGAACATTTGAAAGGACATTCTCACATGAAGTAGGTTCTATGATGAAATGACATTCTTATATTAGATACCTTTGAGCTGTATGATGTATGAGGGAGCAAGTCCCTAAGGCCTAATCTTTATGAACTAATACACTAAAGGCTTAAGTATGTGTTAAAAAGGGAGTTTAGCCTAGCACCGAGTGCACATGAAAAATGAGAGTAGGAGCTTCACGTTAGTAAGTCCGGCTTACCATAAGAGAACCTTCATGTTAGCAAGTCCGGGTTCCCAACCTAGATGTTGTCTCACGAGATGGAAACCTCCACGTTAGCAAGTCAAGGTTTCTAGTAGCAATCTCCTTGTTCCATAACTACGTGCCCCCGTAGGTTATATATATTGGATCCACTAGAATAGCTATTTTGTAGGAAGGTCCTACCTTGTCAAGTAGTACCCTCTCTTTTCATTGTGGGAGAAGAACACAAGATTCTATGTAGCTCACATGGTCTATTCGGTTATGTCTATGTCTCCCAAAAGTTAAAAAATGAACTAAGATAAGAATATGAATTCTAACAAAAATTCCTTGAGAAGTGTAGTTAGTATAGGGATGACTATAGACCTTACCTATGCATTGCACTAGATGACTTCAAGAAATGATAGGATTGGAGCCTCTTATGAAGTAAAGACTTATGTTATGTATGACTTGTATGAATGCATGTTAAGTGACCTTGTTATGTCAAGACATGAGTTATAAATATGCATGTTAATTACACTTACGACTCCTAAATGAGGCTACTTAGTATATGTGGGGGTATGTGACTCCATGTGTACGTTGCACAAGTAAGCTTGTGAAGGGGTTGTGAGGGAGGTTTACCGATGATATGAACTAAATGAGTTTATGACTAAAGTGTAGTAAATCAATTAGTATTTCTATGATGTCACGAATTATGTGGCCTTATGTCTAGTGACAAATAAAGATGGTATGACTTGATGAACATGTTATGCCTAGTCTAGGGTGACTTCTTAGGAACACTAGGTGTAAGTAGTATTATGGGATTCTATCTACACATTGCATTACTATGACTTAGGGGTTGTCTTAGGTTGTGGATTTTTTGTGAAGCTTATGTGTTATGATGTGCTTGTGACCTTTAATTATATGTGGTTGTGTTTATGTAGCATATCTATGCTAGACTATCTTATGTGACTCCAATGTGATACGTTACACTAGGTACACTTGAGGGTTGCTTGAGGAAAGAAGTTAAAGTAAAAGTGAACTAAAGAGTTGTATGTAATGAATGTGCCTCAAAGATGTGATAAGTGGAATTATGTGCATTATGAATAGTATCCATGTCCACTTGATATATATGAACTATATTGTGTTATTATGCCAATGTTCATGAAATTTACTAAAAGAACATGATGCATGATTTCGAACTAAATGTCCTCTTTAAATGCATGTTTTTGCATCGTTTCCATACTTAGTGCCTTCTTGTACTAATACCATTCTTTTTCATCTTTTTACACAAAGTGTAGGTGGTGATGGCTAGAGGGTGTCTCCTAAATGAAGAGCTTTGATAGATTTCCGAAGTTCAAGAAAAGGGATCCTTATGATTCAAGGATTCCCTATGTCAAATTCTTATTCAAATTATGTAATAGCTTAGATAATATTTAATGTTGCTAAGGCTCGTGTCCCTATTCTACTCTATTAATGTTGAGTCTAAGATGGAAAAAGAGACTTAGAGTCTAACTATGTGTATATATATATATATATATATATATATATATATATATATATATATATATGAAGTGATATTCTATCATATGATGTGCTATAAAAGCTTTAAATTTTCCGCTATTTTTAAGTTTATGCGATGAGCGATGTCTAAGGGCTTGTATAAGACCTCCGAGAGGTCGAGTACGCCGTGTGACGATTTAAGGATACCATAACTTTTAGGGTATAGCTTGGGGTCGTAACAAATTATATAAGGGTTAAGGGGTGGTTAATTAAGTTAGTTAAAGGACTATATATGCTACCTTACACTCCATTATTCCGAAACCCACTTCTCTCCAACTTCTCTCTACTTTCTCTCTCTATTCCAAGACCCACCATTGAAGACCAAGCTTCAAGGTTCACTAGGGATCCAATACTCACATTTTCACCATCAATATTCAAGGAAATCTTATGATATTCACTCTTGGGATCTCTTTCTCCAAGAGGTTCTTCAAAATTTGTTTCTAATGATGTAAAAAAGAAGGGTTTTCTTCCAATTTCGTAAATGATATTTCAAATTGATTTTATGTTGAACTGTATTGGTTTATATTGATCTGTTATGATTTTTTAATGATACAATTGTAGTTCTTAGTCCTTGACCTAGTTTCCATGAATCCTCATGATTGAACCATTTTCCCTAGCCCTAACTATGAATTGGACTTGTAGATGACTAGTGTTGTTATAATTGATTGTATTATTGTTTAATTCACTACATTATGATGATTATGAGTGGATCATTGGATAATTGTGATGAATTGAGGGTATGATCTTGAAGAAGGTTTTGTAAGCTATTGGTAAGACTTCTTGTGACTATAAGTTCTCTACTTCAATAAGGATGGTTTATTCTTGATGACGATATTCAATTGGAGTATGATTATATCAATATATTAAGAAGATAATGATATGATTATTATGATGCCATGTTATGAGTATGATGGATTGTGAGATCTTGATAGCAGTATGATCATGCCAGTTTGAATGTGATTCTCTTGTGTGCCTTATTATGATATGATTATGATGTGATGATCTCACTAATGATGGTTTGTGATGAAAGGAAGTTCTCATCCTATACCTAATGAGATATTGACATTATTATAGTAGGGGTTAGTCTCCTATGTCCTAAATTAAGATTGATTATTAAGAATGACTTAAAGGCATTTTAAAAAAGGACTTTAGCTTAGAACCGAGCGAACTAGATATGAGAGGTGTCCCTTACCAATGTGGGAAGGTAGGTTCACAATGGTTCTCATGAGACGGAGACTACAATGCAATTATGCATAAAGAGGGTTTCTAGTATATCTCCTAGTTCCTTAACTATGTTGCCTCCATAGGAATACTAGCTAGTGGATCCACCTAGAATGCTATGTTCATGTTTTGGTTCTACCTTGGCAAGTAGAGAACCTTCTTTCGGTGTGAGGTTTCATGACACCGGATTCCATATTTAGCTTACACGGTCTATTTTTGGTTAAGGCAATTGTTCCCGAAAGTAAAATGAATGAATGAAGTAATGAAGATGAACACTAACTAGGGTGACTTAAGGGGTTCTACCTAGTGTGTGTAGGGGGTATGAGACTCTAACTATCCATTGCAAAAGTTGGCCTTAAGGGGAGTCCTCGGAGGTTGTTCTTATGTTATTATGTTCTTATGATATCATGAAATGTATATATATTGGTTCTATATGATGTTAGATTCACTTGATGAACATGATATTGGTCTAAATTGATATATATGATGATGACTACATATGATGGTATCTATATAAAGCAAGGAATTTATTATAGTTCCTTCTCTTAATTACTTGATTATGTGGGGTTATGAGGCTTCACATGAGCATTGCACTTGACGGATTGGGATGAGATTACGTAAGGGTCTTTTATGTTGATGTTATAAACTAATGAATATGAAATGTAAGATGACTTTATGATGATGTTGTCCTTATTTATGAGCATGTCTTATGTTGTTGTGACCCTTGAATTATAAATGATCTCTTGTGTTTGCATAAAGGCTTTCAAAATGACTTAGCATGTTTCTAAAGAAATGTCCCTTTCATGCATGTCTTCAAATGGTTTATGTGCATATGTTTCCATACTTAGTACAAGTGGTTGTACTAACCCATATTATTTATATTTCTACTAATATGTAGGTTCGGGCTATTGAGGTGATTCGAGGCCATTTGCAAGAAGACGTGGACATCTTTCTCAAGTTATTGGTGAGACCTTAATGTTCGAGGATGGTGCCACTTTCTATCTTAGTAGGATTGTTATGTCTAAAGACGATTGTTTCTTTCCTTAATTCTTGACACTATTGTTGTAAGACTATAATGACATATTGTACTTGTGTATGGGATTATGCCCAACTTTGTAATACTTTTTTGATGGTTTATATGTGAGACCAGATATTAGACTCTTAAATGTATGTTTATGATAATTGAGAAGTCTATGTATACTTCCTGAACGAGGAGTCTATGTAAACTCTATATATGATATGTGAGAAGTCTAAGTATACTTCACTATGTAAAGGTTTTAAATTTTCTGCATTTTTGACCTATGACATGTAATGATGAATGCTAAGGGCTAGTCTAAGTCCTCTTCGACAACGAAGACGCCAATTACGTCTGGGGGTGCTACTCGGTCGTGACAGAAATGTCCAGTTACGACTCCCCAATAAAATTTTTGGTCCGCATCACGGACATAACACGGACTCTACTGTCTCTAAAATTATTTTCAAAAATCTTGAGGGAACAGCTCCGCCACGCGACTTGTTCCCCGACGATAATTCCAAAAATTAAAGTTACGTTTGACTTGTTTAAAAAAGTATAATTAATGTAGGGGTGTTTTGGGTATTATGGGGGTGTATTATATATGATTTTAGGTAATTAAATATCCATTACCCTAATCAAAACCCTAACCCTCAATTAGAATCCAAAATTTTTACATGCTCTCCCTTCTATCTAAATTCTTTCTCTAGTTAGATCCTCCATTGATGACCTTCAAGTTCCATGGAAGAAGGCCAAATTCTCCAATGTTTCAAGCCTAATTTCGTGGGATTTAATCAATTAAGGTATTTTGATTTCATCCTTGATTCTTCTCTGATTCAAGGAGCCAATTTCAAAGGCTTTTCAAAAGATCTCAAAAACCCTAAAATAGTATTATGAATTGTAAGCATGGGTTCTTGCATAAAAAGGTTTTGATTGATGTTTTCTGAATTTATCAATGTAATTGAATGTTTTAAGATAAAAACTCCATGAATCCATGTATTCCTTGCATTCCTAATTTTGGCTTTAAAGTGGGTGAATTGAGCATGACTTGATCTTAGTGAATTCATGTGTAGATTATTTGGGCTATTGAGTTTTGTATAGATAATGATATAATTGTCTATAACCTGCCTTATAATGATTATATTTATATTATATGTTATTAGATCATTGATATGGATTGAATTTTGGCTTAATATTGTGTACATTGATATTGGTAAGTGCTTTTGTAAAGTAAATTGGTTGAAAAGGCTAAGGAATGGTGATGATGATGGGAAGGTGGTGAGTTGACCTAATTCCTCTATTTAGTATAGAATTTATATTGAATTGTATTGAATGGTATGGCCACTTATAGTGGCGGTGTTTATGTGTTATATGTGCTATGAACATGGCCTTGTCGGCATTATTATGTGAATTGTGCTATTATAATGTTATTGCTTGTATAGATGATCAAGGTGAAGGATGATAATGTGTATATGTATGTGAGGTGAAAGTATGATTTCCTCTAAATGGTTATATATGAATATGATAGACTATGATGAGTCTCTATATGTATTTATAGGGTACTATGTTAGGTAGACTTAGTTGTCCCTACATGGTACTTGAATGTTATTGAATACGTGATATGATGATGTTGTGTATTGATTGGTAGACTTAGGTCCCTCTACTTGATACATGAAAGTTATGTGAATGTGAACTCTTGACTTAGTACGCTTTATCACCTTTTTCATGTATGTGTATGAATGAATGATGAATAAAAGTCTAAGATTAGCACACCAAAGATGGTTCCCTTCTAAGGATGACTAATATAGGACCTTGAATACAAAAAGAAGTTTGAGAATGAGGACCTTTAATATAGAAAAGAAGTTTAATAGAGGCCTTGAAGTGAAAGACCATAATGATATCCTTGTTGAGTGGAATGATAGACTTAGGGGTAGGTTGGATGGAATGACACGAAACCATCTCTAAGGAAGTCATAAGAGTTATCCTAATAATCCTTGGTTGGCAGCCCTAGTGGACCCATCCTTGGGAAGAAAAAATATTGAGAGTTGGTAAGGCAAAGTGATGGTACCTTCTCTAATACACCTATGGAAAGATTACTCTATGAGAATAAAGGCAAAGAACCAATTGAATATGCTTGTGCGAGTAGCTCTACTTAAGATGACACTAGAGTAAAAAGAAACCCTTGATATTCCTTAACCATGTGCCAACATGGGATGTGTCCTAGTTCTACCCTTGGCAAGTAGAACACCCTCCTCGGAGTAGGGTAGACTCTGGATTCCATACCAAGCTAGTATGGTCTATGTCAGTTAGTGCCTATTCTCATCAATGTGGATTTCATCACAGGGTTACCGTGTACTCGCAGACAACATCACTCCATTTGGGTAATAGTTGATAGGATGACTAAGTCTTCTCGCTTTTTGGTGGTTAAGACTACAGATTCGGCAGAAGACTATGCCAAGCTTTACATATATAAAATTGTGAGATTGCATGGGGTTCCTTTGTCTATCATCTCATATAGAGGACCTCAGTTTACCTCTCATTTCTGGAAGTCATTTCATAAGGGTCTTGGTACTCTGGTTAACCTTAGCACAACATTTCATCCACAGACAGATGGACAGGCAAAGCGTACCATTCAGAACCTAGAGGATATGTTGAGAGATAGTGTGATCGATTTCAAAGGTAGTTGGGATGATCAACTTCCTCTTATTGAGTTTGCCTACAACAATAGCTACCATTCTAGCATTCAGATGGCCCCTTATGAGGCACTGTATGGGCGTAGATGTAGATATCCTGTTGGTTGGTTTGAAGTAGGTAAAACAACTTTAATATGGCCAAATTTAGTCCTTTATGCTATGGAGAAAGTGCAACTCATTCGATATAGACTTAAGACAGCCCAGAGTCGTCAAAAATCTTATGCAGGTGTAAGGAGAAGGGAACTAGAGTTCCAAGTTGATGATTGGGTTTTCCTAAAAGTGTCACCTATGAAAGGGGTGATGAGGTTTGGCAACAAAGGGAAGCTCAGTCCTAGATATGTATGCCCTTAAAAGATCTATAAAAGGGTTGGCAAGGTGGTGAGTAACCTGCATCACCTCAAACTTGAGAAATCTATCTTCTTGCTTGGAGCTTCAAACCTTAAACAATGGAGTTTTTGATAGAAGAATGGAGAGGTTTTGTTTTGAGTTGAGGGTTTTGATTTGATTGGTGATTTTAGGGTTTTAAAAAGGTCTAATAACCGTCAATAAGTCACCCCTAAATTAACCAAAAGAACCCTGAACTTATTGGACATTTTAACCAATTCAAATTTTACTTAAAAACGACGCAACAGAATCTGGGAGTTTACTGCACGTCGCGGAGGCATTTTCAAATCTTGTTTTTGGAAAATTTTGAGACAGAATGGTTTGTGACAGCCCTCGTCGCAGAGCAAACATTTTTCCCATTTTGGTCCAGCTGCGCGATGCGCAGCCACTGCCAAATTCTGGCTGGCGCGGCAACTTGCTTAGCCCACTTTGGGTCCTCCTTGGGGACCCTTTGGCTGGCCCCCGGAGCTTCGTTCTTGGATGTTTCGACCCTTTGTATGTCAGTCTACACTTAGTAACCCTCGGTATTGAATTTCACCTTCAAACCATCCCCCAAAACATCACTACAAAACACTATGACACACTAGTTCAATTTCGATTAGTTTCCGAACGTCTTGGATGTTTGACTTCCAAACCTTATATACTCCCTAAGAACACTATTATTAACCATTTTATGACTTTAAAACATCATGAAAAAGTGTTAGGCTCTAGTTCAACCGAGTTCATTTTGAGGGACGTTACAAGATGTCTCATATAAAACCATCTAAGTCGGAATAAAACAATTCTGGCATAGCCCTTACAAAAATGTATAATTGCCACTTTGGTATTACAACAATGTCTTGAACAATAAGAGTGAACAGAATGTCATTAGACTATCGCAAGTCACATAGGTAGAATGAGAAAAGGCACCATCCTTGGATCTTGAGGACATACCCACACTTGGAGAAATGATCCAACCCTTCTTGAAAATTGGCCACGAACCCTTAAATGACTGGAACTTAAAATGTTGGGGGAAAAGGGAGAAATAGGGATTAGTACATGTACTAAGTAAGGAAACATATGCACACACAACATAGAAATCATGCTAAAAGGGGACATTTGATAGAACCATGCCAAGTTATTTTGAAAATCCTTATGCATAATCAAGAACACATATAAGAAAATAATCATGTATTCCGTAAACAATAGCATATTCTACACAAGACCAACATCATCAAGATAAGTCAGGTCAACATGTGTATAGCATATTAAAATCATAGCCAAAGCAACTTCAAAATCAAATTATGACAACAAAGCATGCTCAAGAGTTGATATCATTACAACACAAGCCAAAACCCTTACCCATAACACCTTACCAAGTTTGTTAGTGCAATAGCCAAGTGAAGCCCCATAACCCCACTCAACCAAGCAAACCAACCAAAGGATCATGAATAATGTCTAACTTCACATAACATAGCATCATGAGTATTCATCATCACATTTAGCAATATAGACCAATAACATGTTCATAAGTGGAACTAACATCACGTAGTATAATTAGCATGTAAAGTCATCATATGCATATCATTCACTTATAAGGCATGATAACATCCTCCTAGGACTTCCATCAAGGCCTACTAGTGCAATGTATAGGTAGAGTCCCATACCTATACCTAGACTAAGTCAAACCCCTTAAGTCCTCATAGTTAGAGTTCACTTTATTAATTTATTTTACTTTCGGGAACATCTTGCCTTAACCGGCATAGACCATATGAGCTAATGTGAAATCCAGTGTCATGGAACTATACACCGAAAGAAGGTGGACTACTTGCCAAGGTAGTACCAATACATGAACATAGCATCTAGGTGGATCCACTAGCTAGTATTCTTATGGGGACAACATAGTTCAAGAACTAGGAGATGTACTTGGGACCCTAATTATGCACCATGCATTATAGTCTCCAATATCATGAGTACAATAGTGAACCTACCTTCCCTACTTGGGAAGGGACACTCCTCACTACTAGTTCACTCGGTGTTAAGCTATAGTCCCTTTTGAAATGTCTTTCTTTAACAATCACAACTTAGTTTAGGTCATAGGAGACTACTCCTTGTATATTAATAGTCATTAGCTCAATAGGAATTGGATGAGAACATCCTTTCATACAAGCCCTCATATGTGAGATTTGCACATTATCATCATTAAATCATAATAAGGCACATAGGCGATTCATAACCAACCTTATACCTTTACATCTTAAGCATAATCTCACAATCACATAATAAAGACATTTCGATTGCATCATCATACCACACCTACTTAACCTAATCACAAGATATACTTCAATTGAACTTCATCACCAAGTACAAGCCATCATAATTGAAGTAAAGGTTTGAGATCACAAATGCTTACCGAATCTCCTTCCAAATTCATCATCCATCGTCTTACCATCAACCAATAAATTCCATCCAATAATAGGTGTAACAACATCATTCAATAGTAATTAACACAATAACCAAGTCAATTGTATCATTACAAATCAATTCAACACTAGTTCAAAACCTAGGGTTAGAGAATTGGGTCAATTCATGATATATTCCTCATACTACTCAACTCATTCTCCCCCACTTAGGGTTAACCCATCTCGGAACAAATCAAAACCACCATAAGGATCTATAACTTACCGGGTCCTTCATTCCGGATTAGCTCCTTTGTTAGCTTGAAGCATATAGAAATGGTTCTTATTTTGGGTATTGGGATCCGGATCATCACGAGGATCTTGGTTGGTCTCCTTCCCTTTTGCCTTAGGAACAGTGAGGTTGCTATTAAATACTTCATCTAAACTCACGAAGAGTGTTCACCCTAAAATACCCCTTTTCATTCATTAGACTTCTTAGGAATAGTAGGGATGATACTAGACACTTAATCTCTACTCACGATTAGTGTCTACCCTAAAATCCCCCATTTTCATTAATTAACTTCATTCATTCATTCATTTATAGTGTGTGTAAGTATATGTGAGAACATCTGTCACATAACCACCATTATTCATAATATTGACTTCTAAACATGATCATACTACATTCATCATAATACACACACTATCATGTTTTACATTCACATTATACTTCACTTAGACATAGTATCTTCAAGACACACATTCTCAACATCATAAGACATCCCATGCATATACATCATAACATCACTTTACTTCACATTCAATGCCTTCAAGTCCATAATCACAATTCACATATATATTTATATACTTCAAGTAAACACCGCCACCATAGGTGGACCATACCACTCAAGATCACTTCAACAAGAGTTAGACAATATAGATCAACTTACTTTTCGTCCAAGCCTTGACCACCTTTTCTCAATTCTGCAACAATTCATCATAATAAGGCATGCATGGAAGTAGATAATCATAATACAACATAAGAAAAACACAACTCTTACATTATCTAATCATATTCATCAAACCCAATTCATAAGTCAAAATTTGGGAATTCGTATGATCATGGGTCCATTGAGTTTTTGATCATAAAACCATCACTTTACATTGAAAACATCATAATCCATCCCTTAAAACATATGTGATGACCCTCGTAATGAAATAGGTCTAACTAGAGCTTCTCATGTGTTTCATGGGTTAATAATATGTTAAATTAGTGAATTTTAGTTTTTGAGGTCAGTTTGGAAGTCAAACATCAAGGGACGACCAAGACGTACGACGACTAGACATCTATGTGCTTGCATGGGTTTTAGTGTGTCTTGGCATGTTTCGTGAGTTATTTGGGGTTCAAATTGATAGTGGAGGACCCTAAGAACTAGATGGCCATGTTTAGTGTTTTAACGTCTAGGTACGACTCCACCTAGGACACATTAGGGGCCCTAGGAGAGTATCTAAATGTAAGGACCCAATGTACACCCTAATCGTTACCAGCGTCGTTGCCCTGGAAGAGGACTAAGACAAGACCTTAGCACACGTCATAGCATAGCATAGCATAGGTAAACAATGCAGATAAATTTAAAATTTTTATATATTGAGGTTTACATAGACCTCTCACATACTACATATGGATGTTACTTAGACTCCTCGCATATGAAGCTTACTTAGGCTTCTCGTATAGACAACATAACCAACACATAGGAATTTAGTCTAATACTTTGTCTCACATTGCACGATCTATAAGAGTACAAACGTTTGGACATGGCCCATACAAAATAATACGCCATTATAGGCTTACAATAAATGTCTCAATGATAAGAGAAAGAATAGTGTTTCTAAATGCAAATAACATCATTTCTAGAGTGGAACTTGGCAACGTCCCCAAACATGAGGACTCACCAATGACTTATGAAAAGATCCAAGTCTTCCTTGCAATCGACCACGAACTTCTCCACGGCCCGAACCTTAAATGTTTGGGAAAAAGGGGAGAAATATGGGTTAGTACGAACCACATGTACTTAGTATGGCTTCTATGCACAAAATCATCAATGCATGAGAAAAGGACAATTTAGTCAAAATCATGCTTTCTATTAATTTAACTCAACATTAAATTGTAATAAGCATAGTAAGAAAATTTAACATACTGTCAACCCAACATGTAAGCAACTCAAGCAACACTTGTGCAATGCCAAGAATAGAACCCCATAATCCCATTCCAAGCTAAGTATCATATTAAGACACCCACTTCATACTTACAACATATTCTCATACTTTATCATTATATGATTAATACATCAATACGACTCATAGCATATCAACTTTATCATAATCATAATCATAATCATAATCACAAAAGAACACTACTAGAACCATCCCTTAGGATCCCACATGTGCAATGTGTAAGAGAAGTCCCATATCCTACCTCACCCTATGTATTAGCCTTCAAGACAACCCTATTAACAATTCACATACTTAACTTGTTCATTTACTTTTTATGTTAGGGAAAAAAGTGCAATAACCGACATGAGACCATGTGAGTTATATGAAATCCGGTGTTGTACTCACACACCGAAAAGAGAGGGTTAACACTTGCCTAAGGTGTAACCATTCGTACATAGCTCTCTAGGTGGATCCACTAAGCTAGAGTCCAATGTGGGCACATAGTTAAGGGTTAAGGAGATTGTTGCTAGAAACCTTGACTTACTAGACGTGGAGGATTCCATATCAAGAGACAACACATAACTTGGGAATCCGGATTTACTAACATGAGGAAACCCATGCAGGAGGGTGGACTTACTAAACGTGAGACCTCCATTTCATTTACATGCCCTTTCGGTGCTAAGCAATTATTCCCTTTAGTAATCATATTATTTCATCATACAAGTTCACATTAGTATCTTCTAGACCCCTATGTAAACATCTTATCATATCTAGCTCATAGGTCATCACAAGTGAGAACAATCATTTTACTTTGGAGACCACTTCATAAGTTAGTAAACCTTTCACTTAACACTTTATTATAATCATGAGAAACTACTTTCAATCATATAATAATCGCATCATAACAAGCATACATAATTCATGTCCAGTTCACTATCTTAGGTTTAAGGATGAGGAATACTTACATCAACATCACAACCACACACTAGACATAGAACCATTACTATCTAAGTAACTCACACTTCATAATTGAATCCAAGAAGAACCAACCAACATATCTCATTTCCCATTTCAAGCACCTTTATACTTCCATTACCAAGAATACATAATCAATGCATAAACAAGGTAAATTTCAAGAAGCAATTACATAATTAACAAAATGTAGTCAATCTACATGTTCATAATCTTCACAATTCACCATATCAATTCAAGGTTTTCATGAAATTAGGAAAAGACATGGGTCTAGGGAAAACTCATAGGAAATCATAAATTAACCATCAATATATACTTAAACAACATTAATTCATCACAACTGATTGATAATTTCATTTTTCAAAGAAGACCCATGTGAGAAGAAAAACCCTAGTTTCGGGGGATTTGGAAATCATCTTTTAGAGGGACCTCTTGGGAAAAGAATTCCAATAGTGAAAGAAACCATACCTTAGTGATGATAAAGCCACGAAATTGATTTGGAAACTTGACCTTCTTCTTTGAGCTTTAATGGTCTTCAATGGAAGTTTGAAGGAAGAGAAAATTTGAGAGAGATGAGAGTGATTTTTTATTTCAACTTTGGGGATTTGATTTGTGTGTAAAAACTGACATAAAACTTACCCTAAAACTTTATATAGTCATCCCTTAAATTACCCAAAATACCCCTCACTTATTTGGGTCTTTTTGTGAAGTTAAATTGTCTTAAAAACGACGCGAATGGATCTGGGAAGTTTCTGCACGTCGCGGGGGCAATTCCATATTTTTTTCAAAAATTCGGGTTGAGGTAGTGGATCTAGTGTAGTCCCCACGTCATGGGGTAAATTTTTCCCCTCCTTGTGCTGGATGCACGACGCGCAGAGACCTCTATATCTTGGGTGGACGCAGGCTACTTCGGCAGTATGCTCCCAAGGTTCGGGTCCTTTGGGTGGTCATTATTGGATGTTTTGACCCTTTATACTATAATTTACTATTTAAAGTCTTTTTACAAGTTTTAGACTTCATATGATACTCCCAAACCTTCACCTAACATAGGGACGTCCACTAGTTCAATTCCACTAATTTCCGGATGTCAAGGTCTTTCTTTGACCTTGTGACTCTAAGACCTCCTAATTAATTTTTCTACTGTTGTTTTAGGTCTAAAACATTATTATTAAACATATGAGGCTCTAGTATAGGTCATGGAAATTACAGGGTGTTACACCAAGACTTGGCAACAAAACTGCAAAAAATGCCTAATCGACGCCCCTCATCTACGGACAGTAGACTGAACGACGCCCTGTCGTTTGAGGGAATAGTTACACACATAGGTGTTGGATATTATCCCCCGTGAAACCATTATCTCAACCAAAAGATTTTGCAGCTGGATGGTCCGTCGATCAAACGACGCCCAGTAGCTAGGGTCCGTTGTTTGGCAACTGGAAAAGCTGCTGAGATTCGGCCTCTCTTCGGGTGTTCTTGTAAATTAACCCCAAGTCTTTTATTGAGCATGGACATTTGTTTTAGGGTCTTATAGGTATTTAAGTTAGTTTATACCCATAGAACCTAAGTTAGTCTTCATTTCATAAAATCAAAACCCCTCCCTCAAGAAAGAACTCTTTTAAACTCCATAGAAGTTAAAACTCAAGGAAGGGCCAGGATTGATGGTTTTGGACGTTTTATTCACCAATATTTCGTGGGCTTTTTCATATTGAGGTATGGTTGTAACAACCTCAAAATGACTATGCTAAGTAATGCTTAAACGTACCTAGAATGCCTAGATTAGACCGGGTTCACACGACTTGTTGCGCGTAGAACCAGACCTCAGAACCTATGCACTAGCCAACCCAACCAACTTGGTGAGTTATTTGAGCTAGGCAAGGTGAGAACCAACCATGTAGGGCACCCGAATTGAAGAGATTCACCCGGATGAGTTTTACCGGACTTGAAAGGGGTAATCTTAGGTTTGGAGGGTCTAGGGGTAAAATGGTCTTTTCCAAGCTAGGGGTAGTATTGTAATTACCTTATTGTAATTACCCTAAGTATTTAATTAATTTATTAATTAATTACTTAATTTAAAGAGGAGGGGCAATTCGGGTAGGGTTGGCCGAATTTGACCCTTTTTCGCAAGTTAAGCTTCACCCCGGTTCGAGCCTTGGTTGAAACGACATTTTGGTGGATTAAATTTATGATTATAATCTGATTTTGTAGGGGCTTAGTGGTCATTTCGCTTACCCTTTAAAAAAATTAGATTTTTATTAATTAAGAGAAGTCCTAATTTGACTAAGTCTCCACCTAATCTCCTAATCCTAAGCTAACACTAACTCACGTTTCTCTCTACTCCTCTCTCACTTCACGATCAGTCCACACTAAAAGAAAAGAACAGAACAAAAAATAAAGTTCATCAAGAACTTGAACGCTCAAACTCAAAAGCAAAATAAGCTTCCAAACGAAAAGCAAAAAACCAAATTCTCGATGGATTGTCCTTGTGATTTCGGTGGTGAGACGTAGGCTTAGTGGGGGGGAATTGGCAGCATTGAAACAAGTGTTGAACGACATTAAGGTATGTGTTTTCTTCCCTCTTGGTCCCTTTCCCAAGAGACCCCTAAGGTTCATACTATTCATAATCAAAAACTAAGGTTGTCCCCGTTGCATGACCCTGTCATTAGATCCTTTAAAAGTTTCAAGTATGCGTTGGTATGAATTCTGGTAGATGATTTTAGGGCTGGTTGTGATTACGTGTTTGAATGTGTATTCGGAATTATGTAGAAATGAAAGAGGTGTTCCGAAAATATGAAGTTTGTTAACTTGTTTGTGCATGTGTGTCCCGTGAATTTGCCACAATTTGAAGCTTGATATTGACATGTTAAAATGTTATGAATTATGTGTTTGCGAATATGTTAAAAACGTGATGTTCATATGATTTCAAATTTGCTGAATTGAATGATAATTCTTGACTGAAAATAACCTTGAAAATGCACCTAAAGATCTCCCTAAAAACTACTCGAAATGTCTTAATGTTTAACGTGAAAGAGGGTGAGAAAATGGATTGCAAAAAGGTGATCAAATTTCCGAAAGTAACCATGAAAACTCACCTAAAGATGCACTAGATGCTACACGAAAATTTTCCTAAATCTAACGTTTAAAAGTTGAGAAAATGGACTGCAAAAAGGTGACCAAATTTCCAGAATGCTGGAAATTTGGTTTCGGCCAGCTTACTCTAAGCTTTTAGTTTTTAATTGTTTTTTAAAAAATGCATGAGGTCAGTGGGGATTGAACCCAAGACCTCACCATATACAATTTTATAAAAAAATTAAATAATAAAATGAGGTAAGGGGGATTCGAAATGGGGTAAGGCTCAAGTGAGAAGTTAGGAGAAAAATGAAAGAAAATGAAGTGAGGCGTGTGGGGTTCGAACCCACAACCTC
This sequence comes from Solanum sitiens, assembly GCA_016801875.1. Classification (NCBI taxonomy): domain Eukaryota; kingdom Viridiplantae; phylum Streptophyta; class Magnoliopsida; order Solanales; family Solanaceae; genus Solanum; species Solanum sitiens. The sequence goes on from JABWTJ010000116.1 coordinate 413,076, forward strand.
TTGGATGGGTGAAAGAGAGAGGAGAAAAATGAAATAAAGAAATAATAAAATGAGGTATGTGGGAATCGAACCCACAACCTCTCGGCCGAATGAAGAGAATTAAGGAGAAAAATAAAGTGGGGATGTGGGGGTTCGATCCCACACCCTCTTGGTCTAAACGAAGGAATCAAGTAAAGAAAGAAAAAAAGAAAGGAATGTGGGCGTGGGGATTCGATCTTGGGTCCCCCAGGCCGAATTATTTAAAACAAAAAAATCAAGAAAAAGAAAGAAAGAAAGTGTAGGTGTGGGGGATGGATCTCGGGTTCCCTAGCCAAGACTTTTATGTCAACAAAAATTATAAAGAAAACTAACTAAGTGTTATACAAGGGATTTGAAATACAGTTCCCTTGCCCAATTCCGTATTGACACATAAGTCTTACGTGATTAAATAATTAATGAATGCTGCCTATAGGAATCAAAATTGAGACCTTGGCATACTTACAAGATGCATAAGTCTTGTACCACATAATCTTGGGTAATATGAATTACTTAAATGAACTATGAATGAAGCCTCATGGCTTGTGTGTGTGGACTCATAAGTCCAGCATACGTTTATGTAAGTGAACCTAAGATGTTATGTGATGAATGATGAGACCCCAGAAGGGTTAAGTAAGAGTGTGAAACGCACTAAAAGTCCAAGTGCATGGGCATATGATGAAATGAACATTCACGTAAAAAGGGGTGAGTAATTATGAAGGGCAAATGTGCTAAGGCTAATGAATGTGGTGACAACATGATAAGTGGCTAATGTGAAATATGAGAGCAATCTCAAATGAGCCTAAGTAAATGTTACCAAAACGTATTCACCTATGAGAGTGTAAAGTTAATGAAGAGACCAGACTCTATGAACACTCTAATGAAAGTATTAAAGTTAATATATACTTAATACTAATGATGAGATGAGAAATCATCTAATGAGCTATGATGTCCTCATGCTAGAAGGCAGCTTCTATGATGTATGAGATGAATGTAATGAAACTTTATACTGAGCACCGATAGGCTAGCTATGAGTGGCGATTCCTTCTTTCGGGAAGGCAGAGGTTCGTGTAATTCTCATGAGATGAGACTGTCCGTCCAGACCGGTATGGGTCTCCTTATATCTCATGTAATGCACACAATGAAATGAACGATACCAAATGTGTTTGGGTAGAATAATCAAGAGGTGAACTAGACTTATGTAATGACATTAGGTCATTCTTAGTCATTGCACAGTGAACCCAATGAGAGTCTTAAACTACATCCTAGGTATAGCTGGTGTTTACACGAGCCTATGAATGAAATGAAATGAAGTACATATGAATGAATGAAGCAGACTCTATGTTTGCTAAAAAAGGCTCCCTAGTTGAGGTCTCATATGTTGAGCCCTCATTTTGGGAAGTCCTAATGTTAAGTCCAAGATCCCAGGGTCTCATGGCATATGAACGAATGAAATGAAATATGATATGTGCTTTATGCAATATGTTATGTGCTATATGTAATATGTTATGTGCTGTGTGCAATATGATATGTATGATGATGCATGTTACTCTCATGGCATGACTTTTCTAATCCAATTTTGGCAAGTCCACTGACTTGACTTTCCATAACTCATATCGTTAGGAGAGATCTATTCTAAATCATGCATGTCCGTTGTGTGTGCTTGCATATACCCATGCTTAGTATAACTGTGTACTAATTCCATACATTTATGTACTTTTAGGTGCAGGTGCAGCTGGACGTTAGAGTTTACGAGTCGACGCAGAAGTTATCCGGACGTGGTGCTTTCATTCAGATTTGGTAGGACCTCATGCTTTCGAGGATGCTTACTGGTTTATTCTAGCGTAGACGTAGGCATGAGCTAGTGGAGTATGTTCCACTAGCGTTTCTTTCGTATTTACTTTCAGACGTTGTATTGGTGCCATTTTGGCAACTCTATATTTATGACTATATCTTTCATTTGATTATCTTGATTTAGATGGTTGTTTTGAACGCTTATGAGTTTATGTAGATTGTATTATGCGAAATCAATGTTTTCCAATATAAAGTTAAGTAAACAAAAGTTCAAATTTTCCGCTAAAATGAACCTAGATGAAGTAACGACGACGTATGTAGGCTTGTCTGCGACCTCTGAGAGGTCAACAACGCCGGTCTCGTCTGGGGTCTAGATTCTGGTCGTGAGAATGGTAGTTCATCCTTGAACCTTCTTTCAATCAAGAAGCCATTTCAAAGACTTTTCAAGAAGGGGTTTTCAAACTCCAACTTCTTCTAATTTGAATCCTATGCATAGGTCTTTGCATGAAAATGTTTTAATGGATGAAATATGTCGTTTTCAATGTTATTTGATGATTTTGATGTCAAAACCCCAATCAACCCATGCTCATGCATATTATCAACTTTTGGCTTATAAAGTGGGTTTAATGTACATGTTTAGATAATGTGAGGGTTTGGTTTTCTTTATGTTATATTGTGATAAGGTACTGCCTTAAATGCTATATTATGATGAGTTATTGGAGAAATTTAGAAGAGGTGGTGAAAGCTTGGATGAAGGGTAAGTTACTATATACTGCTTAAATCTTATTTTGAAATGATCTTGAGTGATATGGTCCACCTTTTCTGGCAGTGTTTACTTGAAGTACATGAGTTTGTGTATACATGTGTATTGTGAGTATGGCCTTGAAGTCATAACATGTTAAGTTAAGTGATGAATATGATGTATATGTTTGATATGTTTTAGGAAGTTGGAAATGTATATCTTGTAGAGATTATGTCTAAATGATGTATGTGTATATGCGAAGCCTTCTAGTGTATGAATTATGATGAATAAAGGTATGAGCATGTTTAGAAGTCAAGTTATGAATATTGTGATTATGTGAAAGGTGTGGTCACATGTATTCACACACACTTTGAATGTATGAATGAAGTTTATCAATGAAAATGGGGGATTGTAGTGTAGACACTCTTCGTGAGTAGAGATGAAGTGTCTAGACCATTCCCTACTATTCCTAAAGAACTCCAGTAATGAAAGGGGGATTTCTGGGTGAACACTCTTCGTGAGTTGAGATGAACTGTTTAGTAGAAACCTCACTATTCCCAAGAGCATTCCAAGATAGGTTGGAGGTTGGATACTGTTACGACCCAAATTACCCCCTAGGCGTAACCGGCGTCGTCGTCCTCGAAGAGGACTAAGACTAGCCCTTAGCAAACATCATAGCACATCATAGGTCAAAAATGCGGAAAATATAAAACTTTACGTAGTGAAGTGTATTTAGACTTCTCGCATATTATATACGGAGTTTACATAGGCTCATCACATATGAAGTTTACATAGACTTCTATTTTAGCATAACAAATCACATAAGAGTCTAAAGTCTCATCTCACATATAAACCATCTAAAAGAGTATAAACTTTTGGTCATAGACAATATAAGAACAATATGCCATTAAAGGCTTACCATAATTGTCTCATTGACAACACGAAGACTAAATGTCTATAAATGAAAGCAACATCACAGCTAGAGTGGAACATGGAAACATCCCCGGACTTGAGGACTCACCAATGACTTGGGAAAAGATCCAAGTCTTCCTTGCAAGTTGTCCACGAACTCTTCGAAGGCCTGAACCTAAAATGTTTGGGAAAAAGGGAGAAATATGGGTTAGTACATCACACCTACTAAGTATGGCTTCTATGCACAAAAATCATCAGTGCATGAGAAAAGGACATTTATGTCAAAATCATTCTTTCTATCAACTTAACTCAACATGCACATATAATAAGCATAGTAAGTCAATTCAACATAATCTCAACCCAACATTTAGACCACCTAAGCAATACTTGTGCAACGCCAAAGATAGAACCCCATTACCTTATCCAAAGCTAAGTATCATATTAAGCAACCCATTTCATATTTACAATATATTCTCATAATCATCATAATATGCTTAATACATTAATACTACTCATAGATTATCAATATTATCATAATCATAATCAAAATCATTAAAGAACGATACTAGGACCATCCCGTAGGACCCCATAAGTGCAATGTGCAAGGAAAGTCCCATACCCTCCCTTACACCATGTAGAAACCTTCAAGACGACCCTTACAAGAGTTCACATACTTAACTTGTTCATTTACTTTTTTACATTAGGGAAAGAACTGCACTAACCGACATGATACAATGTGAGCTACATGGAATCCAATGTTCTACTCCCACACCGAAAACAGAGGGTTAAAACTTGCCTAAGGTGTAACCATTCATACGTAGCTATCTAGGTGGATTCACTAAGCTAGAGTCCTATGTGGGCACATAGTTAAGAGTTAAGGAGATTGTTACTAGGAGCCCTAACTTACTAACGTGGGAGTTCCCATCTCATGAGACAACACATTACTTGGGAATCCGGACTTACTAACGTGAGAAAATCGATATGGGAGGCCGGACTTACTAAACGTGAGACCTCCATCTCATTTACATACCCTTTTGAGTGCTAAGCATTTATTCCCTTTAGTAATCATCTTATTTAATCATACAAGTTCACATTGGTCCCTTCTAGACCCCTATGTAAACATCTTATCACATTAGCTCATAGGTCATCACAAGTGAGAACAATCCTTTCACTTTAGACACCCTTCACAAGTGAATAAACCTTTCACTTGACACTTTATTATAATCATCAGAAACTACTTTCAATCATATAATAATAGTATCATAACATGCATACATAATTCATGTATAATTCAATGTCTTAGGGTTAAGGACGAGGAATACTTAGCATCAACATCACAACCACATATTAGACATATAAGTATTACTATCTAAGTACTGATAATTCACAATAGAATCCAAGGAGAATCAATCAACATAACTTCTTTTCCCTTTCAAGAACCTTCATACTTCCATTACCATGAATACATAACCAATTACATAAACAAGGTAAATTCAAGAGGCAATTACATAATAAACAACAATGTAGTCAATCTACATGTTCATCATCTTCACAATTCACCCTATCAATTTAAGATTTTCATGAAATTGGGGGAAATACATGGGTCTAGGGAAAACTCATAGGAAATCATAAATTAACCATCAATATATACTTAAAAACATTAATTCATCATAATTCATCACAATTGAATCGTAATTTCGTTTTTCAAAGAAGACCCATGTAAGAAGAAAATTCTAGTTTTGGGAGATTTAGAAATCATCTTTTGGATGGACCTCTGGGAAAAAGAATCTCAAGAGTGAAAGAAACCACACCTTAGCGATGAATAGCTACAAAATTTGAGTAGAACCCTGGAGAATTGGGTCTTTTTCTTCAACCTTCAAAGCATCTTCAATGGAGGGTGAAAGAGACAAAAAATAGAGAGATGTGATAGCTTTTGGTTTTTGATTTGGGGATTTGATTTTTGTGGGAAATTGTAGTGAGAGTTATTTAAAATCAATATGTAACCCTCCCCTAAAGTACCCAAAATACCCCTCACTTAAATTGACCTTTAATGAAGTCAAACTTGAATTCTAAATTTCAGATTTTCATCGGGAAACAAGTCCGCGTCGCGGAGCGGTTCCCTCAAAATTTCCAAAAATCATTTTTGAACAAGACAAGTCCGCAACGTGTCCGCGTCGCAGACCAAAGTTTGTCCTTGGATTTTCCATGTCCATGACACGGACCTTCTCCCTCCATGACTAATTGCTTGTTGCCTTTTGGCAGCTTACTTGATCAAAGGTGGGGTCCCTTCTTGGACCCCTAGAAGATCCTTGGGGGTTTGTACCTGGAATGTTAAACCCTATATACGTTATTTTACCTATTTAAAGTCATTTTACAAGTTTTAGACTTCATATGACCCTCTCAAACCTTCACAAGACCTATGGACGTTTAAACTTACACTAGTTCCCGGACGTCATGGTCGTTTCTTAGAGTTTTGGTTCTAATACTTCTCAAACAACTTATTTACACTTATTTAGGTCTAAAATCTTCATTATTAAATTTGTGAGGCTCTAGTATAGGTCATAGAATATCCGGGGTGTGTCAATACTCCCCCTTTTAGGAACATTCGTCCCCGAATGACACCTTAGACCTTTATAAGAAGAAGAGACTCAAGACTAGCAGCCCAATCAACAAACAATATATCAAATGAGTCGCAACTCATTGGAGGATTTCTCCACTCCATTCAGCATATAATCAGAGCAATAACACATAGGAACTTAATCCACAACATACCATATACACAAGCTCAACTTTTCATATCATACAAGGAGGAACTACCTTCTCTATTTCAATATGAGCTCAATATGAACATCAACAGTTGTCATGCTAAATTCTTATCAAAACAACGTCAATCATGCTCAATACAATTCCCATGAATACTTATAGCACACCACATACTTAAGTGAAAGCTAAACATAAGAAACATACTTCATGGAAAAAGAGAACCCAACTTAAGCATGAATTTCTACTACAATATGCACACATAGAAAAAAAACATGATAAGTTCAACATTATTCATAAAAATCATATAAGAAACTACTAACGTCAACCTTGGCTAGGAGTTCGAGGAAATAAATGAGGATAGAGGGACTTCATGTCAGCCTCGGCCTCCCATGTTGCGCCCTCAACAAGGTGGTTCCTCCATAGAACTTTTACGGAGACAACCTCCTCATTCCTCAATTTTTTAACTTGACGATCCAAGATCTTAACGAGGACCTCTTCATAAGAAAGGTCCTCCTTACCCCTAAACCTTCTAGACGGATAATGGAAACCGGGTCCCTTATACACTTCTTAAGCATAGAAACATGGAACACCGGGTGAATCATGGCTAATTCATTGGGCAATTTCAACTCGTAGGCAACACTCCCGACTCTCTTCAAAATTTCATATGGGACCACATAACAGGGAATAAGTTTTCCCTTCTTTCCAAACCTCATCACCCCTTTCATGGGTGAAACTTTAAAATAGATCCAATCTCATACTTCGAAATTAAGGTCCCTTTTTCTATTGTCGGCATAAGATTTTTGCTGACTTTGAGCAAATTTTTGCTTATCCTTTATAACCCGAACCTTCTCGAGGGCTTCATAAACTACATCGGGACCAAGTAGATCAAACTTACCTACCTCATACCATCCAACCGGGGGGATACACCTCCTCCCATAGAGTGCCTTAAAAGGTTCCATAGAGATACTTGAATGGTAGCTATTGTTGTTGGAGAATTGTATCAAAGGTAGGTGGTCATATCAATTACCTTTCAAGTCAATGACACATGCCCTCAACATATCTTCAAGAGTTTGGATAGTGCATTCTGCTTGACCGTCCGACTTGGGATGAAATGTAACAACCTTAAAAATGGCTATGCTAAGTAATGCTTAATGTGTCTAGAATGCCTACGATTAGACCGGGTTCACACGGATTGATGCGCGTAGAACTAGACCTCTAAACCCTTGCAACAGCCAAGCAAACCAACTTGGTGAGTTATTTGAGCTAGGAAAGGTTGGGTCTAGCCATGTAGGGCACCCGAATATGAAGATTTACCCGGATGAGTCTTAATCGGACTTAAAAAGGGGTAATCTTAAGTTTGGAGGGTCTAGGGGTAAAATGGTCTTTTCCAGGCTAAGGGTAGTATTGTAATTACCCTAAATAATTAATTAATTAATTAATATGGTTAAGGGGCAATTTGGGTAGAGGTGACCGAAATTGACCCTTTAAGCAAAATCTAGCTCCACCCGGGTTCGAGCCTTGGTGGAAGCAAGGATTAAATTGATTTAATTTTATTAAGTGAATTAGTTCAATTAATTAATATTTAAAAATCTGATTTAAGTAAGGGAAAAATCAGATTTTTAATAAAAAAAAATAATAATAAAATTAATAAATAATGAGGAGTCCTAGTTTGACTTAGTCTCCACCTAACTCTCCTAATCCTAATCATAATCCTAATCCTCTCATTCTCACGTCTCTCACTCTCATTCTCACGTTTTTTATCATTAAAATAACTGAAAATAATAGTTCTTCACTCTTGAAGAACTTACACACAAAAACTCAAACGAAAAACTAAGCTAAAAACGAAAATCAACAACAAGTTCTTGACGGGATTGTGCTTGAAGTTTCGGTGGTGAGGCTTGGTTTCATGGTAAATTGGCAGCATTTAAACAAGTTTTGAACGACATTAAGGTATGGGTTTTCTTCTCTCTTGGTCCCTTTCCCAAGAGACCCTTAAGGTTCAGTTTAAATCGCGATTTAAAGACTAAGGTTGTCCCCGTTGCATGCCCCTGTCATTAGCTCCTTTGAACGATTCAAAGCATGCGTTGGTATGTCTTCTGGTAGATAATAAAAAATCATGTAAAGGATGAAAAATATATTCCGGAAAAGTGCATTAAGTGGACTGTTTTGAGCATGTGTGTGCTGAAAATTTGACTATGTTTGCTGCCTCAAATTTGTATGTTAAATGTTGTGTTTTGCGTGTGTAAAAATGCTAAAAACGTGATGTTCATAAAAGGTTAAGGTGGCTGACTGAATGTCAGTCAAAATGCTACAAAAAATCAACAAAAGAATGAGAGAAAAATGGATTGGAAGAGACCAAATTTCCAGCTTGATGGAAATTTGTAGTCTCGGCCAAGACGACTAATTTTAAAAAAAATTAAACAATTGTGAGGTCATTGGGAATTGAACCCAAGACCTCACCACATGTAAATTACATAAAAATTTCATTAAAAAAATGAAAGGAAAAATAAATGTAGAGAGTGGGGATTGAACCCCAACCTCTTGAATGGATGAGAGAGTTAGGAGAAAAATAAAGGAGAAAAATAAAGGTGGAGAGTGGGGATTGAACCCCCAACCTCTTGAATGGATGAGAGAGTTAGGAGAAAAATAAAGGAGAAAAATAAATGTGGAGAGTGGGGATTGAACCCCCAACCTCTTGAATGGATGAGAGAGTTAGGATAAACATAAAGGAGAAAAATAAATGTGGAGAGTGGGGATTGAACCCACAACCTCTTGAATGGATGAGAGAGTTAGGAGAAAAATAAAGGAAAAAAATAACTGTGGAGAGTGGGGATTGAACCCTCAACCTCTTGAATGGATGAGAGAGTTAGGAGAAACATAAAGGAGAAAAATAAATGTGGAGAGTGGGGATTGAACCGCCAACCTCTTGGATAGGTGAGAAAGTTAGGAGATAAATTAAAAGGAAAAAAATGAGCTTGTGGGGGATAAAACCCACAACCTCCTTGACTTAAACGAAAAAGGAGAGGAGAAAAAGAAAGGAAATATTATGGGGTTGATGGGGATCGAACTAGGGTCCCCCAAATCTAAAAAATGCAATTATCAAGTTTAAAATAAGATTAAGTGTTGTCCAAGGGATTCGAAATCGGGTTCCCTTGCCCAATTCCGTATTGACACATAAGTCATACGTAAGTAAATATTTAATGAATGCTGCCTCTAAAGATCGAAATCAATATCTTGGCATATCTACAAGATGCATAAGTCTTGTACCACATAATCTTGGCTAAACATGAATCACTTAGACAAACTATGAATAAAGCCTCATGGCTTGTATGTGTGGACTCATAAGTCTAGCATACATTTAAAAGTAAGTGAGCGTAAGATGTATGTGATAAAATGATGTAACCCTAGAAGGGTTAAGTAAGAGTGTGAAACACACTAAATGGCCAAGTGCATTGGCATATGATGAAATGAACATTCACGTGAAGGGGTGAGTAATTATGAAAAGCAAATGTGTTAAAGTTAATGAATGAGGTGACAATATGATAAGAGACTAATGTGAGATGAGAGCAATCTCAAATGAGCCTAAGTAAATGTTACCAAAACGTACTCACCTATGAGAGTGTAAAGTTAATGAAAAGACCAGTCTCTATGAACACTCTAATGAAAGTATTGAAGTTAATGCATACTTAATACTAATAATGAGATGAGAAATCATCTAATGAGGTATGATGTCCTCATGCTAGAAGCCAGCTTCCATGATGTATGAGTTGAATGTAATGGAACTTTATACTAAGCACCGATAGGCTAGCTATGAGCGGTGATGCCTTCTTTCGGGAAGGGCGGAGGTTCACGTAACTCTCATGAGATGAGACTGTCCGGCATACCGGGTATGGGTCTCCTTATATCTCCTAGTCTTTGAACCTATACTGCTAATATAGGGATCTAGCAGGGTTCGGCTCCCTATATACGCTAGCATGTTTTGGTTCACTTTGGCCGGTGATTCCACCTCTTTTCGGTGTGGGGATTAAACACTGGATTTCATGATGCTCACATGATCTATGTCGGTTAAGGTTAAAGTTCCCAAAGAAAGAATGAGGCAAGCATCAAATGATGCACATAATGAAATGAATGATACCGAAGGTGTTAGGATAGGATAATCAAGAGGTGAGCTAGACTTAAGTAATGACACTAGGTTATTCTTGGTCATTGCACAGCAAACCCGATGAGAGTCTTAAACTACATCCTAGGTATGACTAGTGATTGCACTAGTATATGAATGAATGAAAATGAAGTACGTATGAATGAATGAAGCAGACTCTGTGTTTGTTAAAGAAGGCTCCCTAGTTGAGGTCCCATATGTTGAGCCCTCATTTTGGGAAGTCCTAATGTCAAGTCCATGATTCCAAGGTCTCATGGCATATGAAAGAATGATGTGAACTACGTGATATGATATGTGCAATACATTATGTGCTGCTTGCAAAATGATAAGTATGATGATGCATGTTACTCTCATGGCATGACTTTCCTAATCCAAATTTTGCAAGTCCACTGACTTTCCTAATCAAAATTTGGCTAGTCCACTGACTTTCCTAATCTAAATTTGGCAAGTCCACTGACTTGACTTTCCATAAATCATGTTGTTAGGAAAGAGCTATTCTTACTCATGCATGTCCTGTGTGTGTGCTTGCATATACCCATACTTAGTACAAGTGTGTACTAATCCCATACAATATATACTTCTAGGTGCAGACACAAGTGGACGTTAGAGCTTACAGCACGACGTTGCAGCTATCCGGACGTGGAGCATTCATTCGGATTTGGTAGGCCCTCATGTTTTCGAGGATGCTTGCCCATTATATTCTATCTTAGATATAGGTTTGAGTTAGTGGAGTATGTTCCACTAGCGTTTCTTTCTCATCTTATTTCAGACATTGTATTGGTGCCATTTTGGCAAGTATACACTTAATGCAGTATGGAACTATTTCTTTCATTTGATGATCTTAATATTAGATGGTTGATTGTGAACGTTTATAAGTTTAAGTAGAAGGTCTTATATAAATGTTAAGTAACAAAAAGTTCAAATTTTCCGCTAAAATTAACCTAGATGAAGTAACGATGACGTATGTAGGCTTGTCTGCAACCTCTGAGAGGTCAACGATGCCGGTCTCGTCTGGGGTCTAGACTCCGGTCGTGACATGAAAAGCGGTGCTAAGCTTTACCTTCATACCAATCCCACTTTGGAAAGCCCTCCAAAATGGGAGGTGAATTTAGTACCTCTATCCTAAATGATGGACCAAAGGGCTCCATTTAACTTCACTATCTTTTTGATGTACAATTTGGCAAAGTCTTCCGCCGAATAAGTGACTTTGATGGGAAAAAAATTTGCGGACTTGGTTAACCTATCCGTAATGACCCATATCGGGTCATATTGTCTTTGAGTATGAGGCAACCCTACTAAGAAGTCCATGTTAATATCCTCCCACTTCCATGTAGGAATATCTATATTTTGAGTTAAGCCACCGGGACTTTGATGCTCCGCTTTAACCTATTGGCAGTTTGGACACTTAGCAACAAAATCCGTTATGTCCCTTTTCATACCATTCCACCAATAAGTTTCTTGTAAGTTGCGCTACATCTTTGTGGCACTCGGATGTATGGAATATCGGGATCTATGAGACTCTTCCATGATCAATTACCTAAAGCCATCCACATCCGGTATACACAATCTTCCTTGGTGCCTAAGCACCCCATCTTCCCCTTGAGAGAAAGAATCATTAGATTTACTAAGGACCGTTTCCTTCGACTCCATCAATAGAGGATCAAGGTGTTGCGTGGATTTCACCCCAACCACTAAAGATGACTCAGAGTTGTGGCGAACCATAAAACCACCCTTTGGAGAGTCCTCTAGTTAAACACCCAAATGAGCCAACCTATGAAGTTCCTTCACTATCTCTTTCTTATCATCAACCACATGAGTCACACTATCCATGGACACTAGGCATAGCGCATCCGCAACCACATTAGCTTCTCTAGGATGGTAAAGGACACGCATGTCATAATCCTTTAAAAGTTCTAACCATCTTCTTTGGCGTAGATTCAAGTCTTTTTGAGTGAATACTTATTGAAGGCTCTTGCGAACGGTGAACACATTAACATGCACCCCATAGAGATAGTGCCTCCAAATTTTCAAGGCAAATATCACGGCCGCAAGCTCAAGGTCATGAGTTAGGTAATTATTCTCATGTGGCTTGAGTTGCCTAGAGACATAGGCTATCACTTTGCCATGTTGCATGAGAAAATATCGTAGACCCACTCGGGAGGCATCACAATAAACCACAAACCCTTCGGTACCACCCGGTAAGGTCAACACCGGAGCAGAGGTGAGTCTATCTTTCAATGATTGGAAGCTCTTTTCACAAGATTCCGACAATTCAAACTTGGACTTCTTTTGGGTTAAGGCTGTTAATGAAGATGTGATAGATGAAAATCCCTCAACAAACCTCTTATAGTAACCGGCCAACCCTAGAAAACTTCGAATGGCGGTAGGTTTCAAAGGTCTAGGCCAACTTTTGACCAATTCCGTCTTCCTCGGATCAACCTTTACCCCTTCACTAGAGACAACGTGACCAAGAAACGCAACCAATCTCAATCAAAATTCACACTTACTAAACTTAGGAAAAAGTTGGTTATCCTTGAGAACTTGCAAAACTATCCTCAAATGGCTCATATGATCATTCTCACTCCTATATTATATCAAAATGTCATCAATGAAGACAATCAAAAACAATTAAAGATATTTTCTAAAATCGATTGATAAGGTCCATGAAAGCCGCCGGGGTATTTGTTTGACCAAACGATATAACTAGAAATTCAAAGTTACCATATCTTGTTCAGTATGCCATTTTCAGAATATCAACCTCCCTCACTAAGTTGGTAATAACACCGATCTCAAGTAAATCTTTGAAAAGTAACTCGCTCCTTGGAGTTGATCAAATAAATCATCAATCCTAGGAAGAGGATACTTGTTCTTTATGGTGAAAAACTTAAGTTGACGGTAATCAATGCACATTCTAAGGGATCCATCCTTCTTTTCCACAAACAACACCGGAGCACCCATGGAGAAATACTACGTTGAATAAAACCTTTGTCTAATAATTCCTTGAGTTGAACCTTCAACTCTTTCAATTCTGCCAGGGCCATCCAATAAGTAGTGATGGAAATAGGTTGTGTATCCGACAGTAAATCTATGCCGAAGTCAATCTCCCGTTCGGGAGGAATTCCGGGAAGGTCATCGAGAATGACCTACGGAAATTCCTTCACTGTGGGTACCAACTCTATGGGAGGGACCTCAGATTCAAGATCCCTAACTCTAACTATGTGACAGAGACAACCCTTTGCAATCAACTAGAAAGCTTTTAGACACGAAATGATCTTACCCCTAGGAGTTGAGTTTCCTCCTCTCCACTCAAAAATGGGTTCATTTGGAAATTGAAATTTGACTACCCTTGTCCTACAATCAATATAGGAAAAGCAAGCATGCAACCAATCCATTCCCAATATGACAACAAAATCTAGCATATCAAGTTCTGTCAAGTCAACTAATGTAACTCTATATTGGTCAAGGAAATAGGACAACCTTTGTAGACTCTTTTAGCCACCACGGAATCACCCATCGGGGTAGAAACCGAAAAGGGTTCATCTAAGATATCGGGTAGTAGATCAAATGTCATGGCTACAAGAGGGGTCAAAAAAGACAACATAACACTGGGATCCAACAATGCATATAGATTAAGGGAAAATAATTGTAACATACCGGTAACCACATCCGGAGATCTCTCTTGATCGCCTCGGGATTAGATAGCATAAAAGCAATTCTTTTTAGGGGCATCCGGATTTGGGGCACTATCTTGTGCTTGAGCCCTTTCCTTCTTTGAGCCTTCATCATAGGGCAATCTCTATTCATGTGACTACTCTTGCCACAACCATAGCAATTACCTGTGCCAACTAGGCACTTATCATCATGTTTTCTACCATATTTTAAACAAAGAGGCTTCTCAACATAAAAACCACCACCTTTCCTCTCTTGGGGCTTGGGAGTATACACCTTACCCTTGTTGACCCTTGGAGTATTAGGAGGGGCTTGGTTGGAAAACCTCCTTTTGAACCTTGGTTTATCTTGTACCTCAAATCTAGTCTTAGATGAATTCCCATCTTCGGTCCTTACCTTCTTCAACTCCCTACGAACTTGCTTAAGCTTTTGCTCCTCAATTTGTTCGGCATGAACCATGAGACGAGAGATGTCCACGCTAGGAAACAACATAGCCGACCTACATTCATTAACCACTAGGTCGATATGCCTATAATGAATTTATTCATTTTATCCCTTAAATCCGCAACCACAGTAGGAGCATTCTTTGATAGTTGAGTGAACTTGAGGCTATACTCCTTCAGTCTCATACCCCCTTGACGAAGTTTGATGAATTCTTGCATTTTACTCTCCCTTAATTCCAAGGGAAAGAACATATTATGGAAAGCCGTCTTGAATGACGTCCAATTGACCGGACCTTTTCTAACGGGCCTCTCATCTCTCCATTTCTCATACCACACTTGAGATACATCTTTGAGTTGGTAGGCGGATAGTTCCGCCTTTTCTTGAGAAGACACCCCCATAGCATCAAGAACTTTGAACACTTCATCAATGAACCTTTGTGGGTCCTCCTCCACCTTAGAATCATAGAAAGTAGGGAGATTCATCCTTGTGAAGTCCCAAGCGGTGGTGTTAGTATTGGGGTTCACATGCACCCTTGTATCCCTAGAAATTGGAGTAGCCAACACTTGAGTCAAGATATGTATAGCCGGCCTTATCTCAATGTTAGACATAGCCCCTCCTTCAATAGGAATTTGAGGGTTTTGAGGATCTTGAGGGCGAACCACTTCATTCAAATTCTCCTCATCGGCGCTTTGAGCATTGTTCCTCCTTGTATTTGTTGTCTATAAGCACAATAAAAGGATTAGAAGAAAGCACTAGATAGAGTTAGGAATCTTAGGTAGGACTAAGGAATAACAAGTGAGTGAAAGTTCCTAAGCATCACATAGTCTCTCATTCATAAGTGAGGTGCGCTTCACAATTATGAATAAGACCCTACATAGACGTGGTTTAGTGAGACATCAATCCTAAGATTTACTTAACCACAAGCTCTGATACCAAGTTTTTTATGACCCAAAGTACCCCGTAGGCGTAACCGGCATCATCGTCCTCGAAGAGTACTAAGACTATCCCTTAGCATACATCATAGCATATCATAGGTAAAAAATGCAAAAAATATAAAACTTTACGTAGTGAAGTGCACTTAGACTTCTCACATATTATATATGGAGTTTACATAGGCTCATCGCATATGAAGTTTACATAGACTTCTATTTTAGCATAACAAATCACATAAGAGTCTAAAGTCTCATCTCACATATAAGCCATCTACAAGAGTACAAACTTTTGGTCATAGCCAATACAAGAAAAATATGTCATTAAAGGCTTACCATAATTGTCTCAATGACAACAGGAAGACTAAATGTCTTTAAACGAAAGCAACATCATAGCTAGAGTGGAACATGGAAACATCCCCGGACTTGAGGACTCGCCAATGACTTGGGAAAATATCCAAGTCTTCCTTGCAAGTTGTCCAAGAACTCTTCAACGGCCTGAGCCTGAAATGTTTGGGAAAAAGGGAGAAATATGGGTTAGTACATCACACGTACTAAGTATGGCTTCTATGCACAAAAATCATCAATGCATGAGAAAAGGACATTTATGTCAAAATCATTCTTTCTATCAAATTAACTCAACATGCACATATATTAAGCATAGTAAGTCAATTCAACATAATCTCAACCCAACATGTAGACCACCTAAGCAATACTTGTGCAATGCCAAAGATAGAACCCCATTACCCTATCCAAAGCTAAGTATCATATTAAGCAACCCATTTCAACATATTCTCATAATCAGCATAACATGTTTAATACATTAATACTACTCATAGATTATCAACATTATCATAATCATAATCATAATCATTAAAGAACACTACTAGGACCATCCCGTAGGACCCCACAAGTGCAATGTGCAAGGAAAGTCCCATACCCTCCCTTACACCATCTAGAAACCTTCAAGACGACCCTAACAATAGTTCACATACTTAACTTGTTCATTTACTTACATTAGGGAAAGAAGTGCACTAACCGACATGATACCATGTGAGCTACATAGAATCCAGTGTTCTACTCCCACACCGAAAATAGAGGGTTAACACTTGCCTGTAACCATTCATACATAGCTATCTAGGTGGATTCACTAAGCTAGAGTCCTATGTGGTCACATTGTTAAGAGTTAAGGAGATTGTTACTAGGAACCCTAACTTACTAACATGGGAGTTTCGATCTCATGACACAACACATTACTTAGGAATCCGGACTTACTAAAGTGAGGAAACCCATGTGGGAGGCCGGACTTACTAAACGTGAGACCTCCATCTCCTTTACATGCCTTTCCAGTGCTAAGCATTTATTCCCTTTAGTAATCATCTTATTTCATCATAAAAGTTCACATTGGTCCCTTCTAGACCCCTATGTAAGCATCTTATCACATTAGCTCATAGGTCATCACAAGTGAGAACAATCCTTTCACTTTAGACACCACTTCACAAGTGAATAAACCTTTCACTTGACACTTTATTATAATCATCAGAAACTACTTTCAATCATATATAATCGTATCATAACATGCATACATAATTCATGTCTAATTCAATGTCTTAGGGTTAAGGACGAGGTATACTTATCATCAACATCACAACCACATTAGACATATAAGTTTTACTATCTAAGTACTCATAATTCACAATTAAATCCAAGGATAATCAATCAACATATCTTCTTGTCCCTTTCAACAACCTTCATACTTCCATTACCAAGAATACATAAACAATTATATAAAGAAGGTAAATTCAAGAAGAAATTACATAATTAACAACAATATAGTCAATCTACATGTCCATCATCTTCACAATTCACCCTATCAATTCAAGGTTTTCATGAAATTGGGGACAAGACATGGATCTAGGGAAAAATCAAAGTAAATCATCAATTAACCATAAATATATACTTAAACAACATTAATTCATCATAATTCATCACAATTGATTCATAATTTTGTTTTTCATAGAAGACCCATGTAAGATTAAAAACCCTAGTTTTGGGAGATTTAGAAATCATATTTTGGAGGGACCTCTTGGGGAATAGAATCCCAAGATTGAAAGAAACCATACCATAGAGATGAATAGACAAAAAATTTGAGTATAACTCTGGAGAATTTGGTCTTCTTCTTCAACCTTCAAAGCTTCTTCAATAGAGGATGAATAGAGAGAAAGTAGAGAAAGGTAAGAGCTTTTGGGTTCTTATTTGGGGATTTGTTTTTTGTGGGAAATTGTTGTGAGAAACTGATTTAAAATAAATATATAACTCTCCTCTAAAATACCCGAAAGACCCCTCACTTAAATTGACCTTCTAATGAAGTCAATCTTGAATTTTAAATTTCAGATTTTCGTCGTGAAACAAGTTTGCATCGCCGAGCTGTTTCTGCAAAATTTCCAAAAATAATTTTTGAACCAGAATAGTCCACAACATTCCAGCGCCGCTGACCAAAGTTTTGGTCTTGGGTGTGCTAAGTCCGCGACGCGGACTTGCTCCCTCCATGAGCAATTGCTTGCTGCCTTTTGGCAGCTTGCTTGGCCAAAGGTGGGGTACCTTTGTAGATCCCTAGGGCGATCCTTGGCGGTTAGTAACTGGAAGTTTCGACCCTATATACATCATTTTACCTATTTAAAGTCTTTTTAAAAGTTTTAGACTTCGTACGACCCTCCCAAACCTTCATAAGACCTATGGACATTTACTAGTTCAACTTACACTAGTTCCCGGACATCATGGTTGTTTCTTAGCGTTTTGGTTCTAATACTTTTCAAAAAAGTTATTTACACCTATTTAGGTCTAGAATCATCATTATTAAATTTGTGAGGCTCTAGTCTAGGTCATAGAATATCAGGGATGTGTCAGATACCCTTCGTGAGTTGAGATGTAATACTCAAAAGTATTCTCTAGGGATATATACGCTTCGTTAGTTGAGACGTGGTACTAATAGTTATCCCTTAACCTATATTTTATGAATGTTTAAGACTCTGTGAGGGAGTTATGCTTAGAAGCGAGAGAATTTGAAGAAGGGGTGGGTACACTTCGTGAGTAGAGATGTTGTATCCAATGTACCTCTTGAGATGAGTGCTCCTTGTTAGTAGAGAATGAGTTACTTAGTAGAAATATCCTTATCCCTTAACTATTATCCCACATAGGTGTAGCTATTGGAGAATCCATGCAAAGGCTAACGAGTATGTTCCTACCTAAGCCAAGTAGGGATCCCTCATCCGATAGGGGTTAATACCGAGATTCCATGTCTAGCTCTCATGGTATATGTCAGTTAAAGTTATCCCCCACAAATGAATGTAAATGAACTAAGTCTTCATAAGGATATAATACTTAGGGTAGGTAATGGTATGGGACTCTATCTATCCGTTGCACAAGTATGCATTTGGAGGGAGTCTTGATGTGTTCTTATATGAAGATGTATGAATGAGTCATTATATGATGTTAATGAAAGTAATGTGACTTTATGTCTAATATTACGAAATCATGTTGATGTTATGTCTTGTATGATGAAACCTATGTGCATGATGAATGTGATGTGCCTAGTCTAAGGGAATTCTCAAGGAACACTAAGGTGGGAGTAGTAGTATGGGATGCTACTTTAACATTGCACTAAGTGTAACTTGGGAGTTGTCTTGGAGGATGGATTTATGTGAAGTTCCTAAGCATACATATTTCTCTTATTGAATCTTTAGTATTAAATGATTGATTTGTTAAATGAAATAAAGCATGCTTATCTTTGGTAGTCTTATGGATCACTTAGGTACGTATTGAAGAGGTTGTATGGGCGGTCTCTTCATGTGTTACTTAGGTGAGCCTTAGGATAACCTTGGCTAGGAAAGAGTCCTTATGATAAATGGGTTTAGTGTAAGTGTGACTTTATGTGAGAAATATGGAAGTTTCATCTTATGTTCTAGTTGATGGTTTATGTGATGCTTTGTAACTTGATTCATGAAGGTTTTTACCAAAATAACATGACTTGTATGTTTCAAATAAAATGTCCCCTTTTACATGATTTTGCATAATGCCATACTTAGTAAAATGTTTGTACTAACCCCATACTATTCTATATTCTACGAGTATAGGTGGAAATCAAGTGGAAGTTTAGGAGGCAAAGCTTGGGAAGTTGACTCTCTCAAGATTTCGTATGTCCTCATATATTCGAGGACATAGTATATGTTTCTTTAGTTTCTTCTTTTAAGACTTGTAAAGACTTATTATGTTTTTCTTTTAATGTAATGGCCCATGTCCCTAAGATATTTAAGATGTGTCTTTAAGTTGACTTGTGATGATGAGACTTGTTCCTTAGTCTTTTATAAAAAGAGTTACTTATTTATATTGTTGTGAAAAGTTTGAATTCCGAACTACTTTTCATACTTATGTAATGAATGATAACTAAGAGGCTTGTGAAAGACCTCCGTGAGGTCAAGTACGCCGTGTGGAAACTCAATTGTGCTCTAACTTCTCGGGTATACTTGCGGGTTGTTACATTTTCATGCAAACACCAATGCTTAGAATTCAAGATAGAAGAATTTAGGATTTGAAGCCCTTTTTGAAAAGCCTTTGGATTGACTCCTTGAATGAGAGAAGAATCAAGGATGAACTACCATACCTTAGTTGATGAAAAGCCCACGAAATTTGGGTTGAAAATTGAAGAATTTTGACCTTCTTCCTTGGAGCTTCAAAGCTTCATTAATGGAGGTTTTTGGAGAAAGAGTTTTGGAGAGCTTTTGTTTTGAACTTGAGGGTTCTGATTTGATGGGTGAATTGGGGTTTAAAGTGAGTTGATAACCATCCATAATAATCCCCAAAGTACCCAAAATACCCCTACACTTATTGGACCCTTTAACCAAGTCTAATTTGACTTAAAAACGACGTGACCAAATCTGGGACATGCTGCGCGTGTCGGGGACACTTCCACATATTGGTTTTGGAATTAATTTTGATACAAAATGGTTCATCACAAGCCTGCGTCACAAGGCAAAATTTCTGCCTTTAAGTGACAGTTGCGCGACGCGCAGGCAGTGTCACAAATAGGCTGTTTCGGCAGCCTTCATGCCACACCTTGGGTCCTTCTCAAGGACCCTTTGCTTGGTCCTTGGGGGTCTTTCATGGACGTTTTGACACTAGGTATATACCTATAGGTTCAATGGTAAACCCCACTGATATTAGACTCCAAAAAAACACAAAAAAACATGCACCACAATCAAGGACACACTAGCACACACAAGGCTAGTTTTCGAATGTCTTGGTCATTCTTCGACGTATGGCTTTCAAACTCTTCAAACTAACTTCTAAAGATATATTCATAATTTTAGCACCTTATTAACTCATAAAACTCATGATAAGCTTTAGCTTTTCCTATTTCATTTTGAGGGTTGTTTTAACCTCACATATGTGGTGACATATGTATATCATAAAATGGGTCTTTTGGGGGTTAATTCAATTAAATTGTAAACTAATTCAATATGTAATACTAATTTATTGTCCTAAAATATGTCTAAGTAAAAAATTATGATCTAATACAACTACCTTCATTCGATTATATTAATTATATTTATAGAGACTATCATCCCACTAGTTCATCATACAATGACCAAGTAAATCCATATGGTACTTATAAACACTTGTAAATCATTATTCCAAGTGTTATACCATATTTTTATTGCTCAATTATGCTAAAGAGTAATAAAATTTGGTCCAAGTTGACATTTTTCTGTTCCGCAATCGCTTAATTCATCGATTAACCCCTTCTTGAAGTTTCATCTGTGCCAACATATGCAAGTTCTGTTGGCAAAATTGCAACATACTTGACATATGTGGCAACATATGTATATCATAAACTGGGTCTTTTGGGTGTTAATTCAATTAAATTTTAAACTAATTCAATTATGTAACACTAATATGTAGTCCTACAACTTGTCTAAGTAACAAATTATGGTCTAATACAACTACCTTCATTCGATTCTATCAATTATATTTACAAATACTATCATCCAGTAGTTCATCATACAATGACGAAGTAAATTCATCTGATAGTTATATAACACACTTGCAAATCATTGTTTCAAGTGTTATACCATATTTTTATTGCTTAATTATGGTCGAGAGTGATAAAATTTGGTCGAAGTTGAAATTTTCCCATTCCTAAGTCGCTCAATTCGTCAATTGCCACGCCTTGAAGTTTCATCTGTGCCAGAATATGCAGGTTCTGTTGGCAAAATTGCAACATACCTGACATATGTGGCAACATATGTATGTCATAAAAAGAGTCTTTTTGGGGTTAATTAAATTAAATTGTAAACTAATTCAATATGTAACACTAATATATAGTCCTATAACATGTCTAAGTAACAAATTATTGTCTAATACAAATACCTTCATTCTATTATGTCAATTATATTTACAAAAATTATTATTCCACTAGTTCATCATACAATGACGAAGTAAAATGATAGTTATATAACACACTTGTAAATCATTGTTCCAAGTGTTATACCATATTTCTATTGCTTAATTATGGTCGAGGATGATAAATTTGGTCGACGTTGACATTTTTCCATTCCTAAATTGCTTAATTTGTCGATTAGCCACTCCTTGAAGTTTCATATGTGCCAACATGAAGGTTTTGTTAGCAAAATTGCAACATACTATATATATGTGTCAACAACTTAAAAAACGTAAGTACTTTATAAAAGTCATAGGCAAGCCCAACGTGTAAAACTAAAGCTAAAAGTAACCATATATATATATATATATATATATTAGGGTTTTCTTTTTCATTTCAAGAATAGGGTTTCATGTTCTTCCTCGCCGCTTCTCTGCAGTCTCTTCTCTAAGCTTGGCGCTTTTTCTTTCTCTCTCACTCTCTTATACGACCTCTCGCATCGCTAGGATCTTGGATTGCTCGAGTGCATGGGATGCAATGATGTTATTTTATTTCACCAATCTTTTATCTATCAGTCTTTTCTATTCTTTGTTTTTTAAAACACAACTAATTTGATTGGCCTTTGGTTAAAACAAATTTCGGGACTGTCCCGTATTGTAAAATCAATGAAAACATTAATTTTGCAATATAGCGGTTGGGTAAGAATGTGTTTTTATAAAATATAGATCAGTATTCTAGATCTAATGGATGCATTTTATTTGTTTTATTTACTTCTGATATGATGTCAAATGCAATATTAAATTGAATTTGCAATGATGAAAATGATACCATGTTGGGTGTGAAAATCTGTTGCAAACATATATATTTACTTTCAATGCAAACTTCGTGGTCGAAGGACAATCCAGGTCAAAGATTTTGGTCTTCTCCACGCTATCATGTATGTACATTTCTACATCTTAGTCTCTGTAGTCTTGAGATCTCTTTATTTTGTTATTTTTTAAATTTAAATTTCTTTCTTTATGGTTTGTATTTTAGGAGAATGCATGCAACTTCTTTAGATGAAGGGATCGTGAAGATGTTGATATACAATCCAAGTTCATTATTCTCATATTGGCGAATAAAATTAAGGAATTGGAAACTGATGACAGTCATATCAAAAGAGGTAACGAATGGGTGATGAAGGAGAAGAAGAAGACCAAATGTTTTAGCATATGGAAGCTAAACTTGGTATTTTTTTATTAAGCAATACCAAGAAGAATACCGTGGAGGATGTAAAATTCTTATGTAGTTGTGTACAACCATTAAAATTATCATAGTTGTGGAAATAAATAAACGTAATTTTGCATTCGTGGTCCAACATTTACTTTTTCTTATCATAGTTTCTAAAGTAAATAAATGTAGTTTTGCATATGTTTCTACATATGTCATATATGTTGCTACAAATTTCGCTTATGTAGCAATGTTTGACCATATGATGCATATGTTGCTACAGATGTCTCAAATGTTGCGACATATCACCCTTATGTAGAAATTTGTGACAATTTCAGGCACATGTTGCTACATATATCCATATGTTGCTAAAAATGACCCTTATGTAGCAATGTTTGACCATTTGAGGCATATGTTGCTACATATGAGACATATGTTGCTACAAATGCCTCAAATGTTGCGACATATCACCCTTATGTAAAAATCTTTGACAATTTGAGGCATGTGTTGCTACATATGATCCATATTTGCTACATTTGATTACGTGTGTAGCAATGTTTGACCATTTGAGGCGTATGTTGCTATATATGATACATATATTTCTAGAGATACCTCAAATGTTGAAACATATCACCCTTATGTAGAAATGTTTGGCAACTTGAGGCATATGTTGCTACATATGTCACATATGTTGCTACATTTGATTACGTACTTGCTCTCAATATAACATCACATACTATGTACTTGCTCCCAATATAAGATAAAATAACATAAGTTATAAAGTAAAACATTGTTTTTAATTACAAAGTAAGTTGTAAACTCCTAGATACTATCCCATCATCCCAAACCCATTGCATTCAAGCAACTATATTGTCACACAATAGGGTAGCAGGAGTTGTATCCTGGAAATCAGAAGTGCAATGAATGCAAGAAATTATGACCCGCACGCGGTGTTGGATTCATTTTTTACCATGGCTTCGAATCTACCTTTAAATTCCCATGGTTCATTGAGAAACTTATCTTGTAAATGCCTCATCATTTCATTTTGCTTCAACAATTTGGGCAGCAACTCGAAGACAAGTTATATTGTGTCAAAAACTCGGCATGTTTTATACCCATCAGTTGGCAGTCATAAACATTCATGAGACCCTCGTGCAAGAGGATCTCAAGAGTCACAAAATGAGTTTTGTTCAGGTTCATAATTGTCAAAATCCTTTTTGCACCAATCCAATCCATGCCTCCAAGATATTTTCTAATGCCCCTTACATAGTCAATTATATCTTCATCCCATTCAAACTCATTAATTAACTACGTCATGCTTCTGCCACCAATAATTATTGCCTCCTCGCTCAATTGCTCATATCTTGTTTTGAAGTTGCTATAGAAGCCTAGATCCAGGATTCTATCTTTAGAATCATAGCACTCCGGGTATGTCACATGCCTCTCCCGCATGATTGTAAGGATTTAATCAATATAATGAAATAGAAAATAATATTAAAGATTAAAGAAGATAAATCATTAAAAACATAAAATAAATGAGCATCATAAATTTAAGGTACTAGTAGAAAAAAATTACTTAGTCTTCCCACCAAATTTTCATGCTTGTCATGTTCCTGAAATCTTCTTCACTAAAAATATGCATGTCGTATTGTACCTGCAAATCCTTGTGTCTCGTCAGGTCCAACACCATGGCTTTTTTCGGCTACAAACACACGCTTATAAACACTCAACTTTTTGTACTCCAGCATTTTCTCACATTCGGCCATTGCAAATTTTCCAAAGATCTTCTTCTTCAAATTTTGTATTGCCTTGGTAAAGGATTTTTTCCTACTCTCGCCTGTGGAGTATATGGATGCCGAACATTCTTCTATAGAATGTCTTTGAACCCCTTCTTATTTTAAAATTCATTGATATCTTGATTCAATGTTTGAAGATACATGATAAAATCTTCATCTTGTTTCTTGTACTTCTCACATAGAAAGCCACAACATCTTCTACAAGAGGTAGACCCTTGGTCTTGTTCAGCACCAGCACCAACATCAATACCATCAGCATCAATACCACAACCATCAACACCATAAAAAACACCTAATATATTAACAACTCTATCTCTTTTGATGGTTGTTGCTCCAACCAATTCCATTTTAACTCTATCCACAATAGGATCAAATGAGGTTTCAACCAACCCTAGATTAATTAGATATGACATTTGCAATTCGTTTTCAGTTGGGACAAGCCATGGATGCATAACCTAAAATTATAAAAATGAGTCATTCGTAAGAATGTTTGGGTCATAAATTGCAAAGTATATGTCACATGTTGCTATAAATGGGTGATATATTGCCACAAATGTGCCATATGTTTCTACAGTGTGTTGCCACATATTTTTCATATGTTGCTAAAGTATGTTGCCACATATGTGCCATATGTTGCTACAAAAGTGTGATAGGTTGACACAAATGGGAATCTATAGCAACATTTGTGTCACATGTTGCAACAAATGAATCATCTGTAGCAACATTAGAGTCCTCTATAACAACATTTTAGGTGTAATATAATAATAACTTACTGCATCGTGAGGAGGGTTATAAAGATCTGGAATGTGGCCATCTTTGGTAGTTTTTGATTTTGATTTCAACCATCTCAATATCCTTGGAGATGAGATATGTTCTTCCGCAATTACTTGCTTGGTCAAATTGGAATGGCTTCAAATGCCCAAGCCTATAAAAAAGGATAACATGCGACAAATCAAATGTTGAATTATTCAATATAATATAAAAAGATTAAGAACATTAAGCTTTGTCATGAAATCCAATGGAAATCCAAATAAGTTACTGGTCTCTGCTTTTAAACGTTTCAACAAGTATTCCACAGTTAATTGAAAGCTCTCATGACCCCAAGGATAATTGTTGAAAGCCTTAATATCTTGACAGAAATTCACCCATTTAAGTTGTATGTTGTTGTTGAGATCTTTCGCCATAAGTATATTATGTGTAAGACAAAGTAAGCACAATGACTCCTTGTGCTTTCTTGGTGTATCCTCATGTACCAAAAAATATATTAAATCAGGATTTTTGAAGCTTGTGCCAACAAGGGACATCAAGTCTCACTCCTGAGTTGACTGTGACTATTGTTTTGCTTTTTCTTTTACTCCTTTCTTTCTTCTCCATGGTTCTTTTTTCACAATGTATTCAGGGACGGGATGAGAAGGAGGATGACATTTTAATTCTGAAACTATGACGAACTCTCTTATGCCAAAGAAGACTGGCATGCCAAAATAATTAATCAGAACTCATCTTTCGTTTTGAGATTTTGAAAATGAACCTTCTTTTTAGAAGTTCATAGACCATGGTAATTTGAAAACATGCATTATTATTCTCGGGTATATAAAGAAAATGACTGAAACAACTATCCCTTAAAAAATTCTTCCAAACCATTACTCTTGAGGATGACCCTGAAGGTGTTGAAAGATTTTCCCATGCCTGACCTCATAATGCTATCACTAGTAGCATTAGGCTGCAAATACAACGGGAAAGTGTCTGCATTGATAATTTTGATTCCATCATCATCCTTAACTTCAATTTTTTCTTTTCCTTCTTCAAGCAGAACAACTTCTCTATTTTTTACTTCTTCTTCCTAAACTACTTCTATATTTTTTCCTTGTTCTTCCTCCACTTCTGTTTGTTTTCCCTCTTCTTCCTCAACTACTTCTCTATTTGCTTCTTTATCCTTCTCCTCAACTTCTATTTTATTTTGTAACGACCTCAAAAAAACTAGGGTTACCTAGAGCCTCACAAGGGTTTAATGATTTAATAAGGTGTTAAAATAATGAATATTAGCATTGGAAGTCGGTTTGCAAAGTTTGGAAGTCAAAACGTCAATGGATGACCAAGACGTCCAAACACTAGTCTTGAGTGTGTGCTAGTGCGTCCTTGATTGTTTTATGTGTTTTTATGTGTTGTTTGGAGTGTAAATCAGTGGTGATGATCCTAACACCTAGACGAACATGTTTAGGGTTAAAACTGTAACACTCTGGAAGTTCATAACTTAGTCTAGAGCCCCACATGATGAATTAATATTTTAAACAAGGTTTCTAAGCCTAAATTAGTTTATTGAAACTAAGTAGGTAGTATTAGACCCAAAACATCAAGAAATGACCATGACGTCTGGAGACTAGTGAAATTGATGATAGTGTGCCTTGGCATGTTTCAAGGGGGTTTAAGAGTTGTAATTAGTCAAATATAGTAAAAAGGTGTTAAACATGTATTAGAGTTAGTTTTGGGTCGAAACAGTTGGGTACGACTCCCCAATGACCACCTTATGACATTTGACCCAAAACTATCAATTTGATAGTGGCTAAACGACGAGCCATCGATGGGTCAATGACCCGTCGATGGTGTCATAGGTCCATACTTAGACACGTTTTTAAAAGGTCTCAAAATACCCTCTCTATCACAAACTATGGCTTGCCAGTACGAGGTTGTCGTTTGATCGACGCCCCGTAGATGGGGGTTCGTCGATAATGGTCGAGTAGACTGCCTATTTTTTAGTTAGTGAGTTACTTGGTTAATTAGTTAACTGATTATGTTACACCCTCAAAATGAGCTAGGTTGAATTAGAGCCTAACATGTTGGATATGAGTTTATTAAGTTCTTAAGTTACTAATTAAAGTGTGGAAAGACAGTGTGTTAAGTTTGGAGGAGTTTGGAGGTCAAACGACCAAGAACGTCCAAGACGTTCGAAAGTTAGCCTTTAGATATGCTAGTGTGTACTAGTGTGTCTTGGCATGTTTTTTATGTTGTATGAAGTCTAAAACTTGTAACAAGACTTTCAATAGGTAAAATAAAGTATATAGGTTTGAAACGTCTAAGTACGACCCCCCAAGGATCGCCTTAGGGGTCCACGAAGGGACCCTACCTTTTGCCAAGCAAGCTGCCAAATGGCAGCAATCAATTGCACTAGTAGGGAACCAGTCCGGGTCGTGGACTTGGTGCACACAAGGACAAAATATTGTTTTACGACGCGGACATGTTTCGGACTCCCCTGTCTCAAAATTTATTTTCAAAAATCTTGCGGGAAGAGCTCCGCATCGCGGACATATTTTCCGATGATAATTCCAAAAATTTAAGTTAAGTTTGACTTGTCTAAAATGGTTCAATTGATGTAGGGGTGTTTTTGCTATTTTGGGGGTGTGTTATATACTGATTTTAGGTCATTATACACTCATTACCCCATTAAAAACCCCAAGCCCTCAAATACAAATTAAAAACCCAAAACCATATTCTCTTCCAAAAGCCCCCAAAACCCCCATTGGAGACCAATCTCTAGAACAAGCTTTGGAGGTGGATTCTTGGAGATTTCTTCTCAGATTTTCATTGGCTTTATTATGTAGAAGGTATGGTAATCCTTCATGTTTATAAAACCTTTAATCTAAAGAGTTCTTTCAAAGGTTTGTCAAACATGAACCTTAAGTAAAAATCCTATCTTTCAATCTAGCCATGAGTTCATTCTCAAATTGATTTCAAGGCATTCTAATGATAAATAAATGTTTAGCTACAGATTTTATGATGGATTTCACTCCAATTTCATGTAGAACCCGTGCTTCCTAAATCCTTCAAATTTGCCCTAATGTGGGTCTTGTGATCTTGAATTGATGATGATCCAATTGTGATTTGATTATAGTATTTTGCTTATTACTAATGTTATATATTTCAAATGAAATTGAATTTTTGGTAATTGATCAATAATTATCATATCTTGGAGATTTGGTAAGTATACCTATTTCTTCTAATTTGCTTAGAATGTACATTGAATTATGTTGATTGGTATGGTCCACTTATGGTGACGGTGTTTACATTCTTGTACATGTTTATGTGTTTTGATTATGACCTTGAAGGCATTTTATATGAGATGAATTTATTGATGATTCCATGTTTAGGAAGTTGAAGAACATAGCCTTCATTCTAATATCATGTCGAAGTGAATTAATGTTATGTGAAGTTATATGTATAGTCTTCCACACTAGTTGCATGGTTTAGGTGTGTGGATGATGTTGTGTATATGTTAATGATCATGTTAGGGTTAGGTGTGGTCTTTATTTGTAATGATAAGGAATATTCTTAAAGCATGACCCCCTACCTATATAAACCCTATAAATTATGTGTGATCAAAGTTTAGTATGAGTGTTCTATTCTAATGTTGAATATGTTCTTGTCTTGTATAATGTAATGTGAGTGTGTGTAGTCTATAGTACTTAATGCTCTTTATGTGTATGACTTGAGACTTGAGGAATGTTGTACATGTGTGGTGATCTTTTGAGGGTGGCTTCCCCAATGTTATGTTGTAGCTATTATGTGATCATGTTGCCAATGTACATACACAAACTTCATGCATGACTATGAGTAGGGTATATTCATGATGACTAAGAAAAGGATAGTTCTCCTATGCATCATTACCTTTCTCTGTGCATGTAAGCATATGATTAATGAAGTTATGAACATGTGTGTCTGGAGGTGTTTATGTGAAGGTAGATTTCTCATTGTATGCACCCACACATGATTGTATGAACATGTGAAAGGACATTTTCACATAAAGTAGGTTCTATGATGAAAGGACATTCTCATTTTAGATACCTTTGAGCAATATAATATATGAAGGAGCAAGCCCTAAGCCTAATCTTTATGAACTAATATACTAAAGGCTTAAGTATGTTTTAAAAAGGGAGTTTAGCCTAGCACCGAGTTAACATGAAAAATGAGAGTGGGAGCATCACGTAAATAAGTCCGGCTTCCCACAAGAGAACTTTCACGTTAGCAAGTCCGGGTTCCCCACCTAGATTTTGTCTCATGAGATGGAAACCTCAACGTTAGTAAGTCAAGGTTTCTAGTAGCAATCTCCTTGTTCCATAACTACATGCCCCCGTAGGTTATAGCTATTGGATCTACTAGAATAAATTTTTTTTATGAAGGTCCTACCTTGTCAAGTAATACCCTCTCTTTTCAGTGTGGAAGTAGAACACCAGATTCCATGTAGCTCATATGGTCTATGTCGGTTATGACTATGTCTCCCTAAAGTTAAGAAATGAACTAAGATAAGAATATGAATTCTAATCAAATTCCTTGAGAAGTATACTTAGCATAGGGAGGACTATGGGTGTACCTATGCATTGCACTAGATGACTTCAAGAAAGGATAGGATTGGAGACTCTTATGAAGTAAAGACTTATGTTATGTATGACTTGTATGAATGCATGTTAAGTGACCTTGTTATGTCAAGACATGAGTTATGACTATGCATGTGAATTACACTTATGACTTCAGAATGAGGTTACTTAGTATATGTGGGGGTATGGGACTCCATGTGTACATTGCACAAGTAAGCTTGTGAAGGGGCTGTGATGGTGGTTTACCTATGATATGAACTAAATGAGTTTATGACTAAAGTGTAGTAAATCAATTAGTATTTCTATGATGTTACGAATTATGTGGCCTTATGTCTAATGACAAATGAAAATGGTATGACTTGATGAACATGTTATGCCTAGTCTAGGGTGACTTCTTAGGAACACTAGGTGTAAGTAGTAATACGGGATGCTACCTACACATTGCATTAGCGTGACATGTGGGTTGTCTTAGGTTGTGGCTATTTTGTGAAATTTATGTCTTATGATGTGCTTGTGACCTTTGATTATATGTGGTTGTGTTGATGTAGCATATCTATAATAGGCTATGTTAGGTGACTCCAATGTGATACATTGCACTAGGTACACTTGAGGGTTCCTTAAGGAAAGAAGTTAAGGTAAAATAGAACTAAAGTGTTTTATGTAATGAATGTGCCTCAAATATGTGATAAGTGGATTATGTGCATTATGAGTAGTATCCATGTCCACTTGATGTTTATGAACTATATTGTGTTATTATGACAATGTTCATGAAGATTACTAAAAAGACATGATGTATGATTTCTAACAAAATGTCCTCTTTAAATGCATGTTTTTTCATGGTTACCATACTTAGTGCATTTTTGTACTAATACCATTTTTTTTTTTATCTTTTTAC
The DNA here is from genome assembly GCA_016801875.1 of Solanum sitiens. Taxonomy (NCBI): domain Eukaryota; kingdom Viridiplantae; phylum Streptophyta; class Magnoliopsida; order Solanales; family Solanaceae; genus Solanum; species Solanum sitiens. The sequence goes on from JABWTJ010000116.1 coordinate 444,205, forward strand.
AAAGTGTAGGTGGTGATGGCTAGAGGGTGTCTCCTAAGTGAAGATCTTGGATATATCTCCCAAGTTCAAGAAAAGGGATTCTTATGATTCAAGGATTTCCCTATGTCAAGTTCTTATTAAAATTATGTAATAGCTTAGATATTATTTTATGTTTCTAAGGGTCGTGTCCCTATTCTACTCTATTGAAGTTGAGTCTAAGATGGAAAAGAGACTTAGAGTCTAACTATGTATTATGATATTTTTATGTATATGTATATGAAGTGATGTTCTAGCATATGATGTGCTATGAAAGTTTTAAATTATCTGCTATTTTTTAGTTTATGCGATGAGCAATGTCTAAGGGCTTGTATAATACCTTTGAGAGGTCGAGTATGCCGTGTGGCGATTTGAGGATACCATAACTTCTAGGGTATACTCTCGGGTCGTAATAAACATGTAATCAAAGAATAAGGTTTTGGGATTTGTCTTTAGATTTCAAAGTCTCATATTGCTACGCCTAGTAGAGTCTCGTTCATCGGTGCTGAGTCGCGACACATCTATGAGCGAGAGGCTATAGGACAATAGAGTTTTCCTTCTTCACTATTCTCATGTCGTGCCATAGAACTTAACTCTATAGGATCTCTCTTATGTTTCCTTGTCCCGGTGGTCTTTAGATGCGATTGCTTGGATTGGGATGATATCTCAATGTTTGAGAGAGAAAAGGTGAGTTTTTGATGCTTACCTTGACTTTATGGTTTGTTGAGTATAGGTGAAGGTGAATTTAGTATATGTTGATGTGATGCCATTTAGGGCTGTGTATGTGATTTATGACAATTGAGATATTATGTTGAGAAGCTCTTATATGATATGGTTCTAGCTTGTTAAGGAATGTTGTAGTTGGATGGAACTTCCTTTGGGATGATAGGTTTTCTTATGATCATGTGTGATGGTAGTTTAATGTTATGGTCTAGGCTTGAAATTCTTTGGAGAAATGTGGTAATATAATGAAAGAATGATGTTGCCTTGTATTTGAGAAATACCTAGTAGTTGTCCTTGTGTGGGTTGGAGTCTTTTGTATATACTTGTTCCTAAGGAGGGAAGATGGGTGCTGAACCATGTAAGGTAGTTGCAAAGTATGTTAGCTAATGAAAGAACCCTTATGACTAGTCAATTAGTTCCCTTATTAGCCTATTTTTTGAGTGGACAAAAAGGGAGTAAGGGTTTTATTCCATAAGTTGAAATTATGTTTTGCCCTAAAGTGACTTAGAGGGTAGTATGTGCCCCTTAACTCTCAAAGAGAAGGAGAGAATTGATGTTGACCTAGTTAAAGTGGTTAGTTGTCTTTTAAGATTGATGTTAAGTGTGGTCATTTGAGGAAGTACTTAGTCTCACATAGGCATGGTTGGTTGGAAGTTTCCACCTAAAGGTGATGACCCTTATAGGTTGGTCTTGACTTTCCTTGACCTTAGTGTTTAAGGGCATGATGTGATTAGGCATACCCCAAGTGGAGGATAATGTGCATAGATGGTATGATTTTGAGTGCCCTTGAAGTCCCTATGTTGAGTTCCCTTGAACTTCTCTAGGTTGAAAAAAATCACTTTGAAGTGATGGTGAGAAGGGTGTTCATAAGCTTAGATCCCAAGAAAGGGATGATGTGCTTAGTTAGAAAGGTTAATAAGCTAAAATTCCCCAAAAGTTTAGATGAGTTGCTCTTAAATGGGTTTATCTTAAGTGTGGGAGGATGATTTAAGTAGTATTGTTGATGTGCCTATCTTTTCCTTCTATTCTTATTCGAGCTTGAAACCAAAGAGTTCCTAAGTAAATTGTTCATGATAGGAGTCTTGCATAAAAGGATAAATTGCATGTTCTCCATATGTTATGCATGTCTTAAATTACACTATGTTATGCATGTTTTGAAAGGCCACTATTGCATGAAAAAGGGATTTTCGGTCAAATTACATGTCTCTCATGTTGTTGTGCCTCTTGATATGGTGAATATGCACTTAACTTCATGAGATGTCTTAATGAGTATAATTGATAAAACTTTTAATGTGAGAGTGTTTTGGCCTAATGATGAAGTGTTAAGTTTTCCTCAAATGAGAAATGATGAGCCCCTTGAAATATGTGTGACTTTTATGAATTAGGAAGTGTTGTTGTAGGCTCACCCTAGAGAAGTGATAGCATGTCTATCCAATGTCATCAATGTGTGCCTATGAATTGTAACAACTTTCCAAAATGATGCATGTTTATGAAACATAATGTCATGCTAGAATATGAAATTGTATGAAATGAATTCCTATTGTGGTGATGTGTGTGGTATGAGCTGCCATTTTGACTTCATTAGGAATAAAGCATGAGTATAATGTGGTTTGGAGTAAAGTAATCCTCCTTACAATGAATTGAACCTTGTGCATTTCTTGTATGTGAACTCTATGATGCCATGTGTGTGTTGTGACTTCTTTCCTCATTGAGCAAAAAGTTGAACATGGTAAATGTTATGTGTATGACCTTGATGGTATTAGGTCTAATTTATAAGATTGTAGGATTCATGATTTTGTGCAACTAGGTGAATTGATTGAGATAATGAGCATGCTTAAAGTTGGAGAAGGTAGTTCTTCCAAATGGCAATGAATATGAAGAAGTATGTAAGCCTGGAAAGAAATTGTAAGAGTGATCCATGTTTGGTTATGTTGCTTTAGTTGCATGATGGTATGAAGTTAGTGTTCCTGCAAGTTTGGTGCATTGACTATTATGTGATAAATTTTTGACTGATGTGAGCTTTTGTATGGATCATTGATTCCTTGAAAGTGTTTAAAATGTTTCAATTGTCATTCAAGGATGAATGTCTCCAAGTGGGGGAGTAATGTTACACCCTCAAGATAAGCTAGGTTTAATTAGAGCCTAACATGTTGGTTATGAGTTTATTAAGTCCTTAAGTGACTAATTAAAGTGTTAAAAGTCAGTGTGTTATGTTTGGGAGTTTGGAGGTCAAACGTCCAAGACGTTCGAAAGTTAACCTTTAGACGTGCTAGTGTGTTCTAGTGTGTCTTGAATCATGTGTTGTATGAAGTTTAAAATTTGTAAAAAGACTTTAACAAGGTAAAATAAAGTATATAGGGTCGAAACTTCCATATCCGACTCCTCAAGGATCGCCCTAGGGGTCCACGAAGGGACCCTACCTTTCGCCAAGCAAGCTGCCAAAAGGCAACAAGCAATTGCACTAGTAGGGAACCAGTCCGCGTTGCGGACTTGGTGCACCCATGGACAAAATCCTGGTCTGCGACATAGACACATCACAGAATCCCCTGTCTGAAAATTTATTTTCAAAAATCCTGTGGGAGAAGCTCCGCGTCACGGACTTGTTTCCCAATGATAATTCCAAAACTTTAAGTGAAGTTGGACTTGTCTAAAATGGTCCAATTAACATAGGGGTGTTTTGAGTATTTTGGGGGTATGTTATATACTGATTTTAGGTCATTATACACTCATTCCCCCATCAAAAACCCCAAGCCCTCAATTAGAAATAAAAACCCAAAACCCTACTCTCTTCCAAAAACCCCCAAAACCTCCATTGGAGACGAAGTTCAAGAACAAGCTTTGGAGCTAGATTCTTGGAGCTTTCTTCTCGGATTTTCATTGGCTTTCTTATGTAGAAGGTATGGTAATCCTTCATGTTTATAAAACCTTTAATGTAAATAGTTCTTTCAAAGTTTTTTCAAACATGAATCTTAAGTCAAAAATCCTATCTTTCAATTTAGCCGTGAGTTCATTCTCAAATTGTTTTCAAAAGACTTCTAATGATGAATATATGTATAGATACTGATTTTATGACGGATTTCACTCCAATTTCATGTAGAACCCGTGATTCCTAAATCCTTCAAATTTGCCCTAATGTGGGTCTTGTGATCTTGAATTGATGATGATCCAATTATTATTTGATGATAGTATTTTGCTTATTACTAATTTTATATATATGAGTTGATATTGAATAGTTGGGAATTGATCAATGATGATCATAGCTTGGAGATTTGGTAAGTTGACCTATTTCTTCTAATTAAATTAGAATATACATTGAATTGTGTTGATTGGTATGGTCCACTTATGGTGGTGGTGTTTACATTCTTATACATGTTTATGTGTTATGCTTATGGCCTTGAAGGCAGTTTATATGAGATGAATTGATATGATGATTCCATGTTTAGGAAGTTGAAGGATGTAGCCTTGATTCTAGTAGCATGTCTAAGTGAATTGATGTTATGTGAAGTTATATGTATAGTCTTCCACACTAGTTGCATGATTTAGGTGTGTGGATCATGTTGTGTATATGTGAATGATCATGTTAGGTATAGGTGTGGTATTTATTGATAATTATGAGGAATACTCTTAAAGCATGACCCCCTACCTATATGAACCCTATATGAATATGTGATCAAAGTATAGTAGGAGTCCTCTTTTCTAATGTTGAATATGTTCTTGTATCCTATAATGTAATGTGAGTGTGTGTAGTCTATATTCATTAATGCTCTTTATGTGTATGACTTGAGACATGAGTAATGTTGTACATGTGTGGTGATCTTTAGATGATGGCTTCCTAATAGTTATATTGTAGCCATTATGTGATCATGTTGCCAATGTACACACACACTTCATGCATGACTATGAGTAGGGTAGATTCATGAAGACTAAGGAAAGGATAGTTCTCCTATGCATAATTACCTATTTCTATGCATGTAAGTATATGATTAATTAAGTTATGAATATGTGTGTCTAGAGGTGTTTATCTGAAGGTATATCTCACAGTGTATGCACCCATACATGATAGTATAAACATTTGAAAGGACATTCTCACATGAAGTAGGTTCTATGATGAAATGACATTATCATAATAGATACCTTTGAGCTATATGATGTATGAGAGAGCAAGTCCCTAAGGCCTAATCTTTATGAACTAATACACTAAAGGCTTAAGTATGTGTTAAAAAGTGAGTTTAGCCTAGCACCGAGTGCACATGAAAAATGAGAGTAGGAGCTTCATGATAGTAAGTCCGGCTTACCATAAGAGAACCTTCACGTTAGCAAGTCAAGGTTTCTAGTAGCAATCTCCTTGTTCCATAACTACGTGCCCCCATAGGTTGTATATATTGGATCCACTAGAACAACTATTTTGTAGAAAGGTCCTACCTTGTCAAGTAGTACCCTCTCTTTTCACTGTGGGAGTAGAACACTAGATTCCATGTAGCTCACATGGTCTATGTCGGTTATGTCTATGTCTCCCGAAAGTTAAGAAATAAACTTAGATAAGAATATGAATTCTAATAAAATTCCTTGAGAAGTGTACTTAGTATAGGGATGACTATGGACCTTACCTATGCATTGCACTAAATGACTTCAAGAAAGGATAGGATTGGAGCCTCTTATGAAGTAAAGACTTATGTTATGTATGACTTGTATGAATGCATGTTAAGTGACCTTGTTATGTCAAGACATGAGTTATGAATATGCATGTGAATTACACTTACGACTCCTAAATAAGGTTACTTAGTATAAGTGGGGTTTTGGGACTCCATGTGTACATTGCACAAGTAAGCTTGTAAAGGGGTTGTGAGGGTGGTTTACCGATGATATGAACTAAATGAGTTTATGACTAAAGTGTAGTAAATGTATTAGTATTTCTATGATGCTATGAAGTATCTGGCCTTATGTCTAGTGACAAATTAAGATGGTATGACTTAATGAACATGTTATGCCTAGTCTAGGGTGACTTCTTAGGAACACTAGGTGTCAGTAGTATTATGGGATTCTACGTACACATTGCATTACTATGACTTGGGGGTTGTCTTAGGTTGTGGATTTTGTGTGAAGCTTATGTCTTATGATGTGCTTGTGACCTTTAATTATATGTGGTTGTGTTTATGTAGCGTATCTATGATAGACTATCTTAGGTGACTCCAATGCGATACATTGCACTAGGTACACTTGAGGGTTGCTTAAGTAAAGAAGTTTTAAGTAAAAGTGAACTAAAGAGTTGTATGTAATGAATGTGCCTCAAAGATGTGATAAGTGGAATTATGTGCATTATGAATAGTATTAATGTCCACTTGATGTATATGAACTATATTGTGTTATTACGCCAATGTTCATGAAGTTTACTAAAAGAACATGATGCATGATTTCGAACTAAATGTCCTCTTTAAATGCATGTTTTTGCATCGTTTCCATACTTAGTGCATTCTTGTACTAATACCATTCTTTTTCATCTTCTTACACAATGTGTAGGTGGTGATGGCTAGAGGGTGTCTCCTAAATGAAGAGCTTTGATAGATCTCCCAAGTTCAAGAAAAGGGATCCTTATGATTCAAGGATTCCCTATGTCAAATTCTTATTCAAATTATGTAATAGCTTAGATAATATTTTATGTTGCTAAGGGTCGTGTCCCTATTCTACTCTATTAATGTTGAGTCTGAGATGGAAAAAGAGACTTAGTGTCTAACTATGTGTGTGTATATATATATATATATATATATATATATATATATATATATATATACATGAAGTGATGTTCTATCATATGATGTGCTATGAAAGCTTTAAATTTTCCGCTATTTTTAAGTTTATGCAATGAGCGATGTCTAAGGGCTTGTATAAGACCTCCGAGAGGTCGAGTACGCCGTGTGGCGATTTAAGGATACCATAACTTCTAGGGTATACCGTGGGGTCGTAAAAAATTACTTAGGGGTTAAGGGGTGGTTAATTAAGTTAGTTAAAGGACTATATATGCTATCTTATGTCATAAACTAACTTAACACTCCATTATTCCGAAACCCACTTCTCTCCAACTTCTCTCTACTTTCTCTCTCTATTCCAAGCCCCACCATTGAAGACCAAGCTTCAAGGTTCACTAGGGCTCCAAGACTCACATTTTCACCATCACTATTCAAAGAAATCTTATGGTATGGAAGCTATTCACTCTTGGGATCTCTTTCCTTAAGAGGTTCTTCAAAATTGGTTTCTAATGATGTCAAAAAGAAGGGTTTTCTTCCAATTTCGTAAATGATATTTCAAATTGATTTTATGTTGAACTGTATTGGTTTATCTTGATCTATTATGATTTTTTAATGATAGAATTGTTGTAGTTCTTAGTCCTTGACCTAGTTTCCATGAAATCCTCATGATTGAACCCTTTTCCCTAGCCCTAGCTATGAATAGGACTTGTAGATGACTAGTGTTGTTATAATTGATTGTATTATTGTTTAATTCACTACATCATGATGATTATGAGTGGATCATTGGATAATTGTGAAGAATTGAGGGTATGATATTGAAGAAGGTTTTGTAAGATATTGGTAAGACTTCTTGTGACTATAAGTTCTCTACTTCAATAAGGATGGTTTATTCTTGATGACGATATTCAATTGGAGTATGATTATATCAATAGATTAATAGGATAATGATATGATTATTATGATGCCATGTTATGAGTATGACGGATTGTGAGATCTTGATAGCAGTATGATCATGCCAGTTTGAATGTGATTCTCTTGTGTGCCTTACTATGATATGATTATGATGTGATGATCTCACTAATGATGGTTTGTGATGAAAGGAAGTTCTCATCCTATACCTAATGAGCTGTTGACATTATTATAATAGGGGTTAGTCTCCTATGGCCTAAATTAAGATTGATGATTATGAATGACTTAAAAAAGGACTTTAGCTTAGAGCCGAGCGAACTAGACATGAGAGGTGTCTATTACCAATGTGGGAAGGTAGGTTCACAATGGTTCTCATGAGACGGAGACTATAATGAAATTGTGCATAAAGAGGGTTTCTAGTATATCTCCTAGTTCCTTAACTATGTTGCCTCCATAGGAATACTAGCTACTGGATCCACCTAGAATGCTATGTTCATGTTTTGGTTCTACCTTGGCAAGTAGAGCACCTTCTTTCGGTGTGAGGTTTCATGACACCGAATTCCATGTTTAGCTTACATGGTCTATTGTCGATTAAGGCAATTGTTCCCGAAAGTATAATGAATGAATGAAGAAATGAAGATGAACACTAACTAGGGTGACTTAAGGGGTTCTACCTAGTGTGGGTTGGGGTATGAGACTCTACATATACATTGCAAAAGTTGGCCTTAAGGGGAGTCCTCGGAGGTTATTCTTATGTTCTTATGTTCTTATGATATCATGAAATGTATATATGTTGGTTCTATATGATGTTAGATTTACTTGATGAACATGATATTGGTCTAAATTGATATATGTGATGATGACTACATATGATGGTATCTATATGAAGCAAGGAATTACTTATAGTTCCTTTTCTTGATTACTTGATTATGTGAGGTTATGGGGCTTCACATGAGCATTGCACTTGAAGGATTAGGATGAGATTGTTTGTAAGGGTCTTGTATGTTGATGTTATGAACTAATGAATATGAAATGTAAGATGCCTTTACGATGATGTTGTCCTTATTTATGAGCATGTCTTATGTTGTTGTGACCCTTGAATTGTAAATGCTCTCTTGTGTTTGCATAAAGTCTTTCAAAATGACTTAGCATGTTTCTAAAAGAAATGTCCCTTTCATGCATGTCTTCAAATGGTTTTATGTGCATATGTTTCCATACTTCGTACAAGTGGTTGTACTAACCCATATTCTTTATATTTCTACTAATATGTAGGTTCGGGCTGTTGAGGTGATTTGAGGCCATTTTCAAGAAGAGTTGGTCATCTTTCCCTAAGTTATTGGTCAGTCCTTAATGTTTGAGGATGGTGACACTTTCTATATTAGTAGGATTGTTATGTCTAAAGACGATTGTTTCTTTCCTTAATTCTTGAGACTATTGTTGTAAGACTATAATGACATATTGTACTTGTGTATGGGATTATGCCCTACTTTGTAATACTCTTTAGATGGTTTATATGTGAGACCAGATTTTAGACTCTTAAATGTATGTTTATGATAATTGAGAAGTCTATGTATACTTTCTAAACGAGGAGTCCATGTAAACTCTATATATGATATGTGAGAAGTATAAGTAAACTTCACTATGTAAAAGTTTTAAATTTTTTGCATTTTTGACCTATGACATTTAATGATGAATGCTAAGGGCTAGTCTAAGTCCTCTTCGAAAATGAAGACTCCGGTTACGTCTGGGGGTGCTACCCGGTCGTGACAGTAATGTCCAGTTACGACTCCCCAAGGACCTTCCTAGGGGTCCTTGAGGAGGACCCAACCTTGGGCCAAAAAGCTGCCCATGGCAGCAACAAATTGTGTATAGTTAAAACCACTCCGCGTCGCGGATTTGGTTCACTAAGGACAAAATTTTTGGTCCGCATCACGGACATAACGCGGACTCTACTGTCTCAAAAATTATTTTCAAAAATCTTGAGGGAACAGCTCCGCTACGCGGACTTGTTCCCTAATGATAATTCCGAAAACTAAAGTTAAGTTTGACTTATTTAAAAAAGTACAATTAATATAAGGGTGTTTTGGGTATTCTGGGGGTGTATTATATATGATTTTAGGTAATTAAACAGCCATTACCCTAATCATAAACCCTAACCCTCAATCATAATCCAAAATTTTTACATGCTCTCCCTTGTATTTAAATTCTTTCTCTAGTTAGATCCTCCATTGATGACCTTCAAGTTCCATGGAAGAAGGCCAAATTCTCCAATGTTTCAAGCCTAATTTCGTAGGATTTAATCAATTATGGTATTTTGATTTCATCCTTGATTCTTCTCTCATTCAAGGAGCCAATTTCAAAGGCTTTTCAAAAGATCTCAAAAACCCTAAAATCGTATTATGCATTCTAAGCATGGGTTCTTGCATAAAAAGGTTTTGATTGATGTTTTAAGAATTTATCAATGTAATTGAATGTTTTAAGATAAAAAACTCCATGAATCCACGTATTCCTTGCATTCCTAATTTTGGCTTTAAAGTGGGTGAATTGAGCATGACTTGATCTTAGTGAATTCATGTGTAAATTGTTTGGGCTATTGAGTTATGTATAGATAATGATATAATTGTCTATAACCTGCCTTATAATTATTATATTCATATAGTATTTTATTAGATCATTGATATGGATTGATTTTTGGCTTAATATTGTGTACATTAATACTGGTAAGTTCTTTTGTAAAGTGAATTGGTTGAAAAGGCTAAGGAATGGTGATGATGATGGGAAGGTGGTGAGTTGACCTAATTTCTCTATTTAGTATATAATTTAAATTGAATTGTATTGAATGGTATGTCCACTTATAGTGGAGGTGTTTATGTGTTATATGTGCTATGAACATGGCCTTGTCGGCATTATTATGTGAATTGTGCTATTATAACGTTATAGCTTGTATAGATGATCAAGGTGAAGGATGATAATGTGTATATGTATGTGTGAGGTGAAAGTATGATTTCCTCTAAATGGTTATATATGAATATGATAGACTATGATGAGTCTATATATGTATTGATAGGGTATTATGTTAGGTAAACTTAGTTGTCCCTACATGGTACTTGAATGTTATTGAATACGTGATATGATGATGTTGTGTATTGATTGGTAGACTTAGGTCCCTCTACTTGATACATGAAAGTTATGTGAATGTGAACTCTTGACTTAGCAGGCTTCAGCACCTTTTTCATGTATGTGTATGAATGAATGATGAATAAAAGTATAAGATTAGCACACCAAAGATGGTTCCCTTCTAAGGATGACTAATATAGGACCTTGAATACAAAAAGAAGTTTGAGAATGAGGACCTTGAATATAGAAAATAAGGTTAATAGAGGGTGTGTTTGGTATGGAGGAAAATGTTTTCCTAGAAAATATTTTCCTAGAAAACAAGTAGATTTTGGACTTATTTTCTCATGTTTGGTTGGTGAATAGAAAATATTTTCCGAAAATGTTTTTTAGTGTTTGATTTATGAATGAAAAATGTTTTTGAGAGACATCTTTCATTTTTACTAGAGTAAAAAATAATTTATGAAATTGAAAATATTTTTTAAAAACAAAATTATTATTTTTTTTGGGGTGGGGGGGGGGTGGTGGGGGGGGGGGGGGAGGAGTGAAAAAATGAAAATTTGAAGTTGATAGCATTTTTAGAAAACAAAATTAATTTTTTTTGGTGTTTGGGGTGGGGGGGTAGGAGTTTAAAAATAAAAATTTGAAGTTGAAAATATTTTTATAAAGCAAAATTAATTCTTTGGGGAGGGGTTGGGGTGGGGGGCTGGCCGGTGGTGGGTGGGTGGGGGTCAGGGATCGGGTGAAAATAAAATTTTGAAATTGAAAATATTTTTTTAAAATTGATGTTTTTCAAAAAAAAAATGTAATTTGAAATAGGGGGGAGTTTTGGAAAATGTTTTCCTTAATTTTTGAAGGGAAGTCATTTTCCTTAATTTTGAGGAAAATGAGTTGATTAGAAAAAAATTTTCCAAAACTTTTGTCCCAATCAAACATGGGAAAATTGGAAAACATTTTCTAGAAAATGTTTTCCTTCATACCAAACACACTCAGAGGCCTTGAAGTGAAAGACCATAATGATATGCTTGTTGAGTAGAATGATAGACTTAGGGGTAGGTTGGCTGGAATGACACGAAACCATCTCTAAGGAAGTCATAAGAGTTATCATAATAATCCTTGGTTGGCAGCCCTAGTGGACCCATCCTTGGGAAGAAAAAATATTGAGAGTTGGTAAGGCAAAGTGATGGTACCTTCTCTAATACACCTATGGAATGATTACTCTATGATAATAAAGGCAAAGAATCGATTGAATATGCTTTTGCTAGTATCTCTACTTAAGATGAGACTAGAGTACAAAGAAACCCTTGATATTTCTTAACCATGTGCCAACATGGGATGTGTCCTAGTTCTACCCTTGGCAAGTAGAACACCCTCCACGGAGTAGGGTAGACTCTGGATTCCATACCAAGCTAGTATGGTCTATGTCAGTTAGTGCCTATTCTCATCATGTGGTATGTACACTCTAGTTATTGGATAGGTTCTAAAACATCTAGGTAGTGGAATGGGACGCTATATACACATGACACGAGTAGGCTTTGAAGATGCTAGAATGGGCCCTAGGTCTTTTACAAGACCATTATGTGAAATTCTCTAATTGTTGATTGTCTCTTAAATCTCTTAATAAATATTTTTGACTTAGTCAATGTATGATGAACAAAAAGGTTCTTACCTAGGGTATCTTTGATTATTTCTTAGGTAGGCTTCAAGAGGGTGTATGGGCGGTCTCTTCTTGTCTTACTTAAGTGAGTCGTAGGGTAACCTTTGGTAAGGAGTCTAAATAGTTATGTGTATTCTAAAGGGTTATGGTTGTCCATTATGAACTACTTGAATATGTATTTTATGTGTATGTTGTCTTTAAAATGGTTCTTATACTTGTTTTATGAAGGTTTCTTCAAAAGAGCATAAAAAGCATGTTATAAAGAAAATATCCATTTTAGCTTGGTTTTCTTGCATGTTCACCATACTTAGTGCATTCAATGTGCTAATTCCATATGTTGTTTATTTCTACAAGTTTAAGTGGCAGGTGAGGAGTCTCTTAAAAGTAAAGCTTGGGTATAGCGTTCTCTCAAGAAGACTTGGTATGTCCTCATATGATTCGAGGACATAGTTATGTTTAGTTTCCTTTTTCAAAAGATATTTAAATAGACTATAGTTTTCCTTTAACTTGATGTAAGGGCTGTCACCCTAAGATTTATATGCGTCTAAGATGTCTATGACGAGACTTAGTCTTTCTTTTGTTTCTATAAAAGAGTTTGACTATTGTTGTGAAAAGTTTTAATCCCGCACTACTTTTCATATATATATATATATATATATATATATATATATATGCGATGAATAATGTCTAAGGGTTTGTATAAGACCTGTGAGAGGTCGAGTACGCCGTGTGGCGACTTAAGGGTTCCCTAAATTCTAGGGTATACTCTTGGGTCGTTACATATTTTACTAATATTCCTCAACTTCTTCTTCTCTTTCTCCATCATCAACAACTTTATTTTTTGCTTTTTCTCTTTCTTCATATTCTTTTTGTTACGACCCTCGTACTGAAATAGTTTGAATTAGAGATTCACTAGTGTATTATAGGATGATAAATAGTGAAACTAATGTGTGTATAAGTTTTGAAGTAAGTCTGGTTGAGTTTCAAGTCAAACGTCAAGGAATGCCCAAGATGCCTGACGACTAGTCACCCATGTGCTTGAGTGTGTTCTAGTGTGCTTTTGCATGTTTCGTGAGTTGTTTTGTGTCTAAATTGATAAGAGAGGACCCTAAGACCTAGATGAGCATTTTTAGGGGTTTAACATCCGGGTATGACTCCACCTAGGACCCACAAGCGGCCCTAGAGGAGGACCCCATCTCCTAGACTAGAAGCGGCCAGGCAGCCTCTTTGGCAATGTCAAACAACGAACCAAATGATGTCCAGTCATTCAAACGATGGTTTGTCGACATAGTACGTCGATTGAACCTGCAGGCCTGCAAATTATGAAATTGCATACCCAAACCACGAACTCCCATTTACGGGGCATCATCCAAATGACGGTCCGTTGTTGTAGGCGTCGTTTAGGGCCTTGCAGCTTCGACCAAGCTTGGGGTGTTTTGGTAAATTCACCACAAGTCTTTTAAAGTGTTAGGATGGGTATTTTAGGATTAATTGGGTATTTTAAGAGTATTAAACTGATTAAAACCTCTTTTAAACCCTAACACCTAAATCAAAACCCTTCCCTCCCAAAGTTTTCTCTAAAATCTTTCATGGAAACTCAAGGTCAAGATGGAGCTAGGATGGTGGATTTCGATGGATTTCATCTTCCATTCTCTTGGGGATTCTTGTAATATTGTATCTTATATCTTTATCTAAGTCTTCCTATCACCTTAGAGACAATTTCAAAGTAATTTCAAAGTTTATGAAAAACTTCAAATTTTTACTCTAAAGTCACGGGTTCTTGCATAAAACAATTTCAAATGTTTAGATATGATGTAATTGATGTATAATTGATGTTTTCCAATGGAAATCTCCATGAACCCTTGATCTTCTCAAATCTCTAAATTTGTCTATAAGGTGGGTTAATTGCTTATGATCTAATGATGATAGAATTGAGTTTAGATTATGTTGAATTGTTGATTTCCATGATGAATTATGCTATTATATTGTGAATTGTTAGAGATGTTGAGGAATGGTGATCTTGGATATTGAAGAAGTAAGTTGACCTAATTCCCCTTGTTAATGTAGAATTGAGATAGAATTTCTATTGATTGGTATGGTCCACTTATAGTGGCAGTGATTATGTGTTGAATATGATTATGATGATGGACTTGTCGGCATTATTATGTGAATTATAGTAGTGTAACATTAGAGTTCATGGGAAGGTATATTGTGAAGATGCTTATGTGAAGTAATGTGATCATGTAGAATATGTTATGGCTTATATGAATATGTAATGTGAAGGATCATGGATATATGTATGATCTTGTATGAACGCTAATGTTATGATCCTTCTCTAATTGATGATATATGATGATGGAGGACTAAGAAGAGTCTTATGTGATAATGTTGTATATTGTGTTGTAGACTTAGTTTTCCTACTTGGTAGTTGAATGCTATTGAATAAGTGATATGATGAATGTTGTGTCTTGATTTGATAGACCTAAGTCCCTCTTCTTGATACACGAAAGTTAAGTGCATATGTGATCTCTTGACTTTGTAGGCTTAGGAGCCCCTGTCATGTATGTGAATGAATGAAAGAATGAAAGTATTCGTAGACCTAAGATGGTGCCCTTCTATGCATGACTAATATGGGACCACGCATATGAAAAGAATTTCAAGAGTAACCTTGAATAGGAAAAGAAGGTTAATACTGAAGCCTTAAAGTGCAAGACCGTAATGGTTCCTTCTTGACCGGAATGATGGACTTAGTTGTAGTTTGGCTGGAATGGCATGAAACCATCTCTAAGTAAGTCATAAGAGATATCCTAATAAGCCTTGGTTTGAATCCCTAGTGGACGCATCCTTGGAAGTAAAAGTATTGTGAGTTGGTAGGACATAGTAATGGTAACTTCTCTAATACACATAAGGAATGATTACTCCACGAGAATAAAGGCAAAGCACCGAGTGGATATGCTTGTGGTAGTAGTTCTACTTTAGATGAGAGTACAGTACAAAGGAATCCTTGATATCCCTTAACCATGTGCCAACATGGGATGTGTCCAAGTTCTACCCTTGGCAAGTAGAACGCCCTCCCCCAGAGTAGGGTAGATTTTGGATTCCATACCTAGCTAGTATTGTTTATGTTGGTTAATGCCTCTTCTGATCATATGGGATGTACACTCTAGTTATTGTATAAGTTCTTAAACGTGTGGGTAGTGGAATGGGACGCTATCTACACATTGCACGAGTAAGCTTTGGTGATATTAGGTTAGTTCCCTAGGTCCTTCAAGACCATTATGTGAAGTCCTCTAATTGGTTACTTGTCTCTCAAATGGTTTTAATGAATAAGGTTCTCTTAAATGAAAGTATATTCTCTTAATGTACTATGTTTCCTAGAAAGGTTCTTATCTACGGTAGCTTTGAGGATTCCTTAGGTAGGCTTGAAGAGGGTGTATGGTCGGTCTCTTCATGTCCTACTTATGTGAGTCTTAGAGTAACTCTAGGTAGAGACTATAAATGATTTAAAGGATTATCTTATTTGAATATGAAACTAAGTGATATGTGATGGAAAGGAATATCTTTAGTTTGGGTAGTCTTAAGGATTACTTAGGTGTGCTTGAAGATGGTGTATGGGAGGTCTCTTCTTGTCTTACTTAAGTGAGTCTTAGGATAACCTTTAGTAGGGGGGTTTAAATGCTTATATGGATTTTATGTGATTAGGGATATATCTTGTTGAACACGGATTATGTCTTATATGTGATACTTGACTTGCATTATGTCTCTTAAACTCTTTTTATGAAGGATTTATCAAAATGTCCTGAAAGGATATTTCTATACTAAATGTCACTTTTTCATGGTTTTTGCATGGCTTCCATACTTAGTGAATTCAATGTGCTAACCCCTTCTTTTTCCTTTTTGTCTGAAGTGTATGGATTGGAAGTCTTGATATGCCATGGATGATGGATATGTTTCTAAAGGTTGAAGATGAAGTTTTGGTTATTCCTCATAGATTCGAGGACAAGATCCACATCTTCCTTTTATGTCTTTAGTCTTTATTTTAAGTCTTGTATGGGCTTAGTCCCAATTTTCTACATTCAAAGTATTAGATGGTTTAATGAGACAATGTAAAGGTAGAATGTTTTTAAAAGTCTTCTGCTTGCGTATTAATGAAAGTAATCTTCGTGTGTGAATAAAGTTTAAGTTCTTACTTTTTGGGAGTATTTTAAGCAATAATTTATACAAGAGGCTTGTGTGAGACTTCTCGGAGTCTCGTGCACCGGTAAATTCCAGGGGTTACCTTTGGGTCATTATAGACTTCGCATCAGAACATAAAGTTTGGGACTGTCTTAGAAAGTCTGAAAAACCACATTTAGTAGAGTCTTTTTCATAATGTGAAGCACTCCACATTATGAATAGGAGGCTATTGGGTGATAAGAAAGTTTCACCTCTTCATTCTTCGAATCGTGCCCAAGATCTTTCCTTTATGATGTCTTTCCCTTGTTCCTTCTATGATGGTCCTTAGAGTGTGGCCTTTGAGAAGTTTGGGTTGAGGGACAGAAAAAGATTATGTGTGACTCATTAGATGGAATATGGAAGGTTATGTTGATGATTTAGGTTTGATGAGTTACCTTATGAAGGTGAGTATTGTTGGTAGAACCCGACTTGAATATGTTGTGTTTGAGGTGGGTTGAAATAAATGATGGAATATGATGTTAGAAATGTGTAGGAGTGAAAGTTAAGATGGTTTGAAGTAGTTTTGATCTGACGTTAGTGTCACGACCCGGATTCTGGAATCCGAATCACAATCGGCGTCGTTGACCTCTCAGAGGTCGCAGACAAGCCTCTTCTTACATTCATCACATTCATATGCTTAATTTTAGCGAAAAATTTAAAACTTTTTAAACTAATGAAGTATACATAGACTTCATATAGACTATACATAAATTCATCATATACTAAGCTCAACATAAAGAAACAACCATCTAACAATTGCGGAATCAATTCAAATTAAAGAATAACATATCATAGTATTTCGCCAAAACCGCCTTATTACCAAGCTTCCAAATGAAAGTACGAAAGAAACGCTAGGGACAACATTCACTAGCTATGTCTAAAACTAAGGCTAGACTAAAGCTGTAGCATCCTCGAAATCAAGAGGACCTACCAAATGGTTTGGAGAACGCTGATGCCCAAACCGCTGCAAAGAGTCTCCTCTGATCTGCACCTATAAAAATAGTAAATTGTATAGGGTTAGTACACCACTTGTACTAAGTATGGTTGTATGCACACACACATAAGGCTATGCATGATCAAGGAAAGCTCTTCCTAAACAACATGCCATTTCTGGAAAGTGACATCACCAGACTTTCCTAATTCGTTAGTTGTGAATTGGGGTATGAATATGATGTATTTTAATGCATTAAAAGCACACAACTCATTTTATATATGATTACAAGACATTAGTATCAATAACATAATTTTAGAATAACTCAGGCGAAGATTTGAGATTTTGATCATGCCAAACCCGAGAGCTCCTTTTTGCATACTTTAGTTTATTTTTAGTCTTTTTCTTCTTCTTGTTGTGTAGTTCAATAATTCCTTTGGTGCTATGTTTTACTTACAAGTGCAATAATTCATTGTATTCCCATACAGTTTATTTTTCAGTCTTTTTCTTCTTGTTGTTGTGTAGTTCAATAATTCCTTTGGTGCTATGTTTTTCTTACAAGTGCAATAATTCATTGTATTCCCATACCCACAATGAATCAAGTAAGTAATCCAAGGACTATGGAATGATTTCCCTACCTTATAGTGAGTCATTCTTTACACTATGTATTCATTAACATTTCATAAGCCAGTCTCTATTGGCTATGCCATATATTTCATTACTTTCATATTAGGAAAGTTATGAGGTATTTAGTTAACATTATGTTTCTACTTCCCTTTATTGGCATCATATAAGAAGTCATTATAAGCCAATCTTATTTGGCTTTGCCCATTATTTGATGAAACATCATGAGTGTGATATTGACAATTGACATTTTTAAGCTCTTCTTCATGGCTCACTTTGAACATACGTTCCATCATCATCATCCTTTCTTACTTTTATAGAGACATCATAGGGAATAAGATCACGCAAGCTAACATGAAATCCAGTGTCTTCCCCACACTGAAAAGAGGTGATTCACTGGTTAAAATGAATCTAGATCATGTGAGCTACTCATGAAATCCAGTGTCTGCCCCACACCGAAAGGGGTGATCCCCGGCTAAGGCGAATCATCTCAAGTGTTCACTCCATACCGAAAAGGAGTGGCTCACGGCTATAGTGAACCAAGAACATATCGTGAGCATTAACCGACATAGATCATGTGAGCTAAACATGAAATCCGGTGTCTTCCCTACACCGAAAAGAGGTGGAATCACCGGCAAAAGTGAAACCGAACATAGCTAGCTCGCTTAGGTGGAAACCACTGGCTATTTCTTATGTTGGCTAGACATAATTCGAAGACTAGGGACTTAATGAGACTACTTATCCACCTCGGTGGTAGCCTCATCTCATGAGACTTACACATGCAAGCACATGCTCATAACTAGTCTATCGGTGCTGTGCTCACTTTCATTATCTTCTTTATCCTTTTTAGAGTTGACTCAAGCATATTGGAAGATTGCTTCTAAATTGAGATTTACTTACTCTTTTTATGACTTGTCATCCTTACTTTACATTGATGAAATATGAATTGTCCTTGCATATCATCCTTACTTTACATTGATGAAATGTGAATTGTCCTTACATATCATCCTTAGGTGTTAATGAGACTGGTCTCACACATTCTAACACCTTCATTCGTGAGTATTCTTGTAACATAGTAGCTTAGGTGTAAGTAAGACTTGTCTCACTTCCCTTAACATGCCATTCTGGTTATCTACTTAATTTAGACCCTTTTAATTATGTTATAACTCACGTTACTTCCTTACTTTAGTGTAGTAGCTTCATTTCATCGTTTATGGACAATGAGCACTTCTTTCAATGAGTTACATATGTTCATAGTTCATTCTTTTAGAGCATGTTGGGAGTTGTCCAAATGAATGGGATGCCCTTAGTTATGGATTCATTGAATTACTTTAGAAGTGCTTATATTATCGTTTGATACTCTAACTACACAAGATTGGCATATGCTTAGTTTTGTTCTAAACACTTGGATATTAAACTACATAACCATTTTTGTTGGCATAGGCCAATTTTACGTATGTTCATATTTAAATTAATATATATGAACCATTAGCCAATCTTTTTAGTCATTTAAAACATAAATTTATAGCCATTTACATTCATTGAATTACTTTAGAAGTACTTGAGTTATCATTTCAATCTTTTGGCTATATAAGATTGGCATAAGATAAATATTGGCATAATCAATTGGCTATAGACTTCATAACCTTCTTTATTGGCATGAGCCAAAGTTTCATTTGAGCATACTCAATTTGGGATACATTATTCATTTGCCAATCTTTTACTTATTTAGAGATAACAGTATAGCCAATTCCCATTTAAATTTTGAACAAGGTTTTTGTTAGCCATTTTTGGCATAAGCCAAACATTCACTCAAATTAAGATTTCATGGAGATCTTTTTAGCCAACGTTATAACATAACTTTAGGCATAACGTTTTTCAACATGTTGGACAACATAATATGATCATTTAACTAACACAACATCATCAACAAGTCACATTAACAGTAGGTATGCACAACAAACCATAATCATCTTCATACATAACATTTTCGGACACATCTTAACATAGTTTCATTCTCTTAACCAATATTAGTTCATGACTTTAGGGTAACGTTTTTAAGACATATTGGACAGCATCATATTAACATTTGATGACTTTAGCATCTTCATAACTTTACAAAACAGCAATTCAACATTCGGACACATACACATCAACACTTGACATTTACGGACGTAACTAACATATGATCGGTTCTTAATTCACGTTGTAAACATTAGCTTTATACGATTTTAAGTTCATAGGTTCATGCAACATTAATCATTCAATAAAAATACACGTTAAGATCAGCCAGCACCACATACCAACAACATGATCTCTAAACTATTCAACATTGAATCGTAAAAGGATACTAGGGAAGGGAAGTTCGACGAGAACGACGGGAACAACCCTAGTTTTAAAGATCTTGTGAATCGTTCGAAGGAAAATACTATTGGAGAAAAAATTCCAGGAGAGAAACACATACCTTATTTAGAACTTAATCTACTAAGACCACCTTGAACGAGAACTTGAAGAAACCTTGGAATTGCCCTAGAACGTCGATGGAAACTTTTCCGGTTTTGCGTTGTTGTTTCACTGTTTTGCGGTTTGAGAAACTCTTAGTAATTGAACATGAGTCTAAGTCTTAGGGAATGATCTTGACTCATTCAACTAAGGTTTAATAATTTAATTTAATAAACTAATTGATTAATTACCAAAACGCCCCTCCTAAGTTGACTAAACATAGGAGAATGTTGACTTGACTGATAATCTAGAAATTGGTGTTGACTATGGTTTCGGTCAACTTTTTGACTTTATATTAATTAATTAAATACTTAATTTAATTAATTTAGAGACCTAGGGTAAGTACTAAAGTACACCTAAGTCATTGGAACCATAATCAACCCTTTAGGACCATCCTAGGTTAAGTACTAGGATGTTTCTTGAATTATACTAGGTTAGTGTAAGGATTTAGTTTTGACTATTTAAACTAATTAATTAAATTGCTAATTAATTATATTTCTAATTTAATTAATTAGGTGACCTAATGTAATTACTAAAATACCCTTTAGTCGTTAGGACCATAACCAATCCTTTTGGACCATCCTAGCTTAGGTACTAGGTTGTCTCTTTAACTAATACTAGGTTAGTGTCAACCCGGTTTAGTCCTAGGTTGTCGAGTGCACTAGTGGGTCCATTTCGGTTAGCCTAGGTTAGTTAGATGGTTAGGACAGTTAGTTAGGACCTAGGGTTGGTTAGGAAGTTAGGCCCCATATGGAGGGACCCGTCCGCACATGCTGCCCCTTAACTACCCTAACCGAATTCGGTTAGGGTGGTCCCTCCTATGGCCGATTCCCACATGCTTTTCCCATGTGCTTGCACATGGGTTGGTTGTACTTTCCTAACTAACTATTCTTGATGTCCTATTTATAATATTTACTTATTGTCCCAAGGACCCTCACTATGTCCTTCGGCAGTGCTTAATTTACATGATCATTTTAAATGGTCATGTGCTATGGTGCCTAGGCTTGACAAATGGATGCCTCATATCTATTAAGTGAATACTATTATTTTAGCTCAGGTTCTTCCTTGCAGGTACATTTCTCAAACAACAATCTTGGATTGGGTAGGACACCCCAAAAAGTATTTTTCATATTTGTATATAGAAAATTGGCTAATATCTCTTAGCCAATTTTTCTATACTATGCCCAATATTTCTCAATATTGGGCATTGGGATACCTATTAAATTAATGTGATTATATATGAAGGATATTGTTATTTTAAGTACTTGTGCATACATAGAAATTGGCTAACACCCCTTAGCCAATATTCTATAATATGCCCAATATTTCTCAATATTGGGCATTGAAATGCCTATGTACCCCAATACGCATACTAACGGACTTACTGGGCTCTTCATTAGACATGTAATTTTCTGGAATATTACATTATCCCCCCCTTAGGAATATTCGTCTACGAATGACACTTACACATCATTTAAACAAAGAGGGTGATTTTCGAAAGTTACTTTATCATGCTTAAACGTTTCTCTTTTGTGAATGTCTGATTCACACTTATTTGGATGATGCATATCATTCAAGATTATCTGAACCTTCATATTTTAGATTGAGGAACTTTCTTCTCAATCACACTTAACTTAATGCACATCACAACTTATGCAACACAAAAATCATGTCTACGCTATACAAAAAAAAGCAACATGAATGCAACATGAATTCATTTTAACTCACATAGTGCAATTATAATACATACGATTATGGACTTACAATACCAAGATCGACTAATGTACTAAAACTATGAGTTTCTTTAATAAAAAACCAGACTTAGGAAGAGTATATCTAACCTCAAGAACTAAACAAGTTAGGGTAACAGAATCTCATATCGGCCTCGGCCTGCCATCTTGTCCCCTCAACAAGGTGGTTCCTCCATAACACCTTCACGGTGAGAACCTCCTTGTTCTTCAATCGTATCACTTGAAGATCTTTACAACGGGAACCTCTTCATAAGGAAAGATTCCCATTGACTCCTAACCCCTCGACGGGTAGGATGGACGTTGGATCGCCTAGACACTTCTCAAGCATCGAAATGTGAAACACTGAATGAACAGAAGCCAAGTCATTTGGTAATTTTATCTACTTGCTGTAAGATCTCATAATGACCTATATACCTTAGACTCAACTTCCCTTTCTTACCAAACCCCATATTTACTACGGACACAGAGTCTATGGAAGGAACTTCTTGTTCTAAGTCTTTGACTCTTACAAAGTGGCATAAGTATCCCTTAGACATCATCTCATTAGCTTTAAGATTGGAAATTATTTGGCCTGTTGGATATGAACCACGCCCTTCTCATTTTAACCCAACTTATTTGGAAACTGAAGCCTTACTACCATGTTTCTATAGTCTATTATGGAATAGTACTTGTGAAGCAAATCCATGTATAAGACATATTCTTGAGTTGGTATGCAGCCAACTTAGCCTTCTCCTCCTCATCAATACTCATAGCAGTATTTTAGACATTACCATGCATTCGCCTCCACGCGAACAGCCACACCCACCACACGTCTTTCGTCCACGTTGGGTATTTCCATTATGGCCCCTTCTTGGAAAGGGTAGATCTTGAGTCTGGCGCCTTAGACCACTTAGCCATCCTTATTCTTGTGTGTATTATTCTACGTGCTCACACAAGAAGGAAGTTAGATACTTAGAATGACACAAAGTGTCAAGGCTCTAGATAGCACGATAAAGAGTAGAAGAAGGGAAGTTTCTTATCATCACTTAATCTCTAAATCATGATTGTGGCGCGCTTCACAACCATAAGTTAGAAACTACGCAACATGGTTGTGTTGAGCTAAATAAAGGGTAATTAACCTCATGCTCTGATACCAAGTTTGTCACGACCCGGATTCTGGAATTCGAATCGCAACCGGCGTCGTTGACCTCTCAGAGGTCGCATACAAGACTGTTCTTGCATTCACCACATTCATATGGTTAATTTTAGCGAAAAATTTAAAACTTTTTAAACAAATGAAGTATACATAGACTTCATATATACTATACATAAATTCATCATATACTAAGCTCAACATAAAGAAACAACCATCTAACAATTGCGGAATCAATTCAAATTAAAGAATAACATATCATAGTAATTTGCCAAAACGACCTTATTACCAAGCTTTGAAATGAAAGTACGAAAGAAAGTCTAGGGACAACATCCACTAGCTATGTCTAAAACTAAGGCTAGACTGAAACTGTAGCATCCTCGAAATCAAGAGGATCTACCAAATGGTTTGGAGAACGCTGATGCCCAAACCGCTACAAAGAGTCTTCAATCTGTCCTCTGACATGCACCTATAAAAATAGTAAATTGTATAGGGTTAGTACACCACTTGTACTAAGTATGGATGTATGCACACACACATAAGGCTATGCATGATCAAGGAAAGCTCTTCCTAAACAACATACCATTTATGGAAAGTGACATGACTAGACTTCCCAAATTCATTAGCTGTGATTTGTGGTATGAATATGATGTATTTTAATGAATTCAAATCACACAACTCATTTTATATATTATTACAAGACATTAGTATCAATAACATAATTTTAGAACAACTCGGGCGAAGATTTGAGATATTGATCATGCCAAACCCGAGAGCTCCTTTTTGCATACTTAGTTTATTTTTCAGTCTTTTTCTTCTTCTTGTTGTGTAGTTCAATAATTCCTTTGGTCCTATGTTTTACTTACAAGTGCAATGATTCATTGTATTCCCATACCCACAATGAATCAAGTAAGTAATCCAAGGACTAAGGAAAGATTTCCCTACCTTATAGTGAGTCATTCTTTACACTATGTATTCATTAAGATTTCATAAGCCAGTCTCTATTGGCTATGCCATATATTTCATTACTTTCATGTTAGGGAAGTTATGAGGTATTTAGTTAACATTATGTTTCTACTTCCCTTTATTGGCATCATATAAGAAGTCATTATAAGCCTATCTTATTTGGCTTTGCCCATTATTTGCTGAAACATCATGAGTGTGATATTGACAATTGACATTCTTAAGCTCTTCTTCATGGCTCACTTTGAACATACGTTCCATCATCATCATTATTTCTTACTTTCATAGAGACATCATAGGGAATAAGATCATGAGAGCTAACATGAAATCCAGTGTCTTCCCCACACTGAAAAGAGGTGATTCACTGGTTAAAATGAATCTAGATCATGTGAGCTACTCATGGAATCAGTGTCTGCCCCACACCAAAAAGGGGTGATCCCCGGATAAGGCGAATCCATCTCAAGTGTTCACTCCACACCGAAAAGGAGTGGCTCACGGCTATAGTGAACCTAGAACATATCGTGAGCATTAACCGACATAGATCATGTGAGCTAAACATGAAATCCAGTGTCTTCCCCACATCGAAAAGAGGTGGAATCACCGGCCAAAGTGAAACCGAACATACCTAGCTCGCTTAGGTGGAAACCACTGGCTAGTTCCTATGTTGGCTAGACATAGTTCGAAGACTAGGGACTTAATGAGACTACTTATCCACCTCGGTGGTAGCCTCGTATCATGAGACTTACAGGTGCAAGCACATGCTCATAACTAGTCTATCGGTGTTGTGCTCACTTTCATTATCTTCTTTATCTTTTTTAGAGTTGACTCAAGCATTATGGAAGCTTGCTTCTAGATTGAGATTTACTTACTCTTTTTTTGATCACTTTTCATCCTTACTTTACATTGATGAAATGTGAATTGTCCTTACATATCATCCTTACTTTACATTGATGAAATGTGAATTGTCCTTACATATCATCCTTAGGTGTTAATGAGACTGGTGTCACACATTCTAACACCTTCATTCGTGAGTATTCTTGTAACATAGTAGCTTAGGTATAAGTAAGACTTGTCTCACTTCCCTTAACACGCCATTCTGGTCACTTACTTAATTTAGACCCCTTTAATTATGTTATAACTCACGTTACTTCCTTACTTTAGTGTAGTAGATTCATTTAATCGTTTATGGACGATAAGCACTTCTTTCAATGAGTTACATATGTTCATAGTTCATTCTTTTAGAGCATGTTGGGAGTTGTCCCAATGAATGGCATGCCCTTAGTTATGGATTCATTGAATTACTTTAGAAGTGCTTATATTATCGTTTGATACTCTAACTACACAAGATTGGCATATGCTTAGTTTTGGTCTAAACACTTGGATATTAAACTACATAACCATTTTTGTTGGCATAGGCCAATTTTACGTATGTTCATATTTAAATTATAATATATGAACCATTAGCCAATCTTTTTAGTCATTTAAAACATAAATTTATAACTATTTACATTCATTGAATTACTTTAGAAGTACTTGAGTTATCATTTCAGTCTTTTGGCTATATAAGATTGGCATAAGATAAATATTGGCATAAGCAATTGGCTCTAGACTTCATAACCATCTTTATTGGCATGAGCCAAAGTTTCATTCGATCATACTCAATTTGGAATACATTATTCATTTGCCAATATTTTACTTATTTAGAAATAACAGTATAGCCAATTCCCATTTAAATTTTGGACAAGGTTTTTGTTAGCCATTTTATTGGCATACGCCAAACATTCACTCAAATTAAGATTTCATAGAGATCTTTTTAGCCGACCTTATAACATAACTTTAGGCATAAATTTTTTCAACATGTTGGACAGCATAAAATGATCATTTAACGAACACAACATCATCAAAAAGTCACATTAACAGTAGGTATGCACAACAAACCATAATCATCTTCATACATAACATTTTCGGACACATCTTAACATAGTTTCATTCTCTTAACCAATCTTAGTTCATGACTTTAGGGTAATGTTTTTAAGACATTTTGGACAACATCATTAATATTTGATGACTTTAGCATCTTCACAACGCTACAAAACAGCAATTAAACATTCGGACACACAAACATCAACACTTGACATTTACGGACGTAACTAACATATGATCGGTTCTTAATTCACATTGTAAACATTAGCTTCATACAATTTTAGGTTCATAGGTTCATGAGACATTCATCATTCAATAACAATACACGTTAAGATCATCCAGCGCCACATACCAACTACATGATCTCTAACCTATTCAACATTGAATCGTAAAAGGATACTAGGGAAGGGAAGTTCGACGACAATGACAGGAACAACCCTAGTTTTCAAGATCTTGTGAATCGTTTGAAGAAAAATACTCTTGGAGAAAGAATTCCAGGAGAGAAACACATACCTTATGTAGAACTTAATCTACAAAGACCACCTTGAACGAGAACTTGAAGAAACCTTGGAATTGCCCTAGAACGTCGATGGAAACTTTTCCATTTTTGCGTTGTTGTTTTACTGTTTTGCGTTTTGAGAAACTCTTAGTGATTGAACGTGAGTATAAGTCTTAGGAAATGATCTTGACTCATTAAACTAAGGTTTAATAAGTTAATTTAATAAACTAATTGATTAATTACCAAAATGCCCCTCCTAAGTTGACTAAACATATGAGAATGTTGACTTGACCAAAAATCTGGAAATTGGTGTTGACTATGGTTTTGGTCAACATTTTGACTTTATATTAATTAATTAAATACTTAATTTAACTAAATTAGGGACATAGGGTAAGTACTAAAGTACCCCTAAGTCATTGGAACCATAATAAACCCTTTAGGACTATCCTAGGTTAAGTACTAGGATGTTTTTAAATTATACTAGGTTAGTGTAAGGATTTCGTTTTGACCATTTAAACTAATTAATTAAATTGCTAATTTAATTAATTAGGTGACCTAAGGTAATTACTAAAGTAACATTAAGTCGTTAGGACCATAACCAGTCTTTTTGGACCATCCTAGGTTAGGTACTAGGTTGTCTCTTTAACTAGTACTAGGTTAGTGTCAACCCGGTTTAGTCCTAGGTTGTCGGGTGCACTAGTGGGTCCATTTAGATTAGTCCTAGGTTAGTTATCTAGTTAGGACAGTTAGTTAGGACCTAGGGTTTGTCAGGAAGTTAGTCCCCACATGGAGGGACTTGTCCGCATATGCTGCCCCTTAACCACCCTAACCGAATTCGGTTAGGGTGGTTCCCTCCTATGGCCGATTCCCACATGATTTTCCCATGTGCTTTCACATGGGTTGTTTGTACTTTCCTGACTAACTATTCTTGATGTCCTATTTGGAATATTTACTTATTGTCCCAAGGACCCTCACTATGCCCTTGGGCAGTGCTTAATTTACATGATCATTTTAAATGGTCATGTGCTATGGTGCCTAGGCTTGACAAATGGATGCCTCATATCTATTAAGTGAATACTATTATTTTAGCTTAGGGTCTTCCTTGTAGGTACATTTCTCAAACAACAATCTTGGATTGGGTAGGACAACCCAAAAAGTATTTTTCATATTTGTATATAGAAAATTGGCTAATATCTCTTAGCCAGTTTTTCTATACTATGCCCAATATTACCTATTAAATTAATGTGATTATATATGAAGGATATTGTTATTTTAAGTACTTGTGCATACATAGAAATTGGCTAACACCCCTTAGCCAATATTCTATAATATGCCCAATATTCCTTAATATTGGGCATTGGGATGCCTATGTACCCCAATACACATTCTAACAGACTTACTGGTCTCTTCATTAGACATGTAATTTTCTGGAATGTTACAGTTACAAAGGAAGGATGTGATGTTTGAAAGAGCTAGTTTGAGCTTGTCCTAGTGGGAGGTGTTGTGGCTAGATGAAGAGAATTTTGAGAGTCTTTGGTTTTCATGAGATAGGCTTGATGTTGTTATTTCAAGTGGTCTAGTTATTGAAGAGTAGGGTGAAAATGGTGTTTGTAAGGCTGATGGTTTATTGAGGAAGATCCTTATAGTATGTTTATGTCGACCTTAGATGGGTTTCTCCTAAGTGGGGGAGTATGGTGAATAATAGAGAGGTTGATGGGAGTGAGATATCCTTATCTTTTCCTTATGTCCCTATTAGAGCCTAAAACTAAGAGTTCCTAGAATCTTGATTTATGTTGGAGTCTTTTGTGAAAAATGAGTTTCCAAATATTCTCCTTATGATACACATGTTTTGGTTGAACTCTTATTAGATGAGAAAATGAGTTTTCATGTGTTGTATACATCATGTTCATGTGCATTTAGGGTAGATTCTTGAATTGCTTCATGAGGTGAAATAGTGAGCATGCCTAAATTTTTATATGAGATTTATTTGTTGAGCATGCCTAAGGTGTTATTGAAAAGTTGCATGTTGAGCCTTTATGAGAAAATTGCTTAAATGTGCCTTATCAAAAATATTTCATTATTATGCTTTGATAAGAAATTGCATGATGTGCTATATGATGTTTAAATAAGCATGACGTAATTTGGAGAAGAAAGTTCCTCCAATATCATGAGAAATGGTAAGGAATGATGCATAAGGAGTTGGTAGATGTTGGTCTATTTTCTTGAATTGCATGAAGTTGTTTGAACCTTTATGTTGTGAAGTGATGTTACTCCTAAATATGTGTATGGTATATGATATTGTATTCATGAATGTGGGTTGTTTGCTGTGGTTGTTTTCCCTTTATGTGTTTAAGTGTCATTCGATGACAAATGCTCCCAAGTGGGGGAGATTGTTACAACCCTCATAATGAAATAGGTTTAACTAGAGTTTCACTAGTGTTTAAGGGCTGCTAATTAGTTAAATTAATGTGTATATGAGTTTTGAAGTCATTCCGGTTGAGTTTGAAGTCAAACATCAAGGAACGACCAAGACGTCCGACGACTAGTCACCCATGTGCTTGTATGTGTTCTAGTAATCCTTTGCATGTTTCGTGAGTTTTTTGGTGTCTAAATTGATATGAGAGGACCCTAAGACCTAGATGAGCATGTTTAAGGGTTTAACGTGCGGTTACGACTCTATGTAGGACTCACGAGGTTCCCTAGAGAAGGAACCTATCTGCTAGCCTAGAAGCTGCCAGATATCCTCCTTGGCAGTGTGAAACAACGAACAAAACGATGGATCGTTGACATGGTCTATTGTAAGGCCTGCAAACTATGAAGCTGCAAACCCAAAACACGAACCCCATTGACGGGGCTTCATCCAAACGACGGTCCGTCGTTGTGGGCGTCGTTTGGGTTCCTGCAATTTCAGCCAAGCTTGGGGTGTTTTTGTAAATTCACCCAAAGTCTTTGAATATTTAAGTATGGTAATTTTAGGGTTAGTTGGGTATTTTAAGAGTATTAAAGTTATTAAACCCTATTTTAGACCCTAACACCTAAATCAAAACCCTTCCTTCCCAAAGTTTTCTCAAAAACCTCCACGGAAACTCAAGGTCAAGATGGATCAAGGATGGTGGATTTTGATGGAGTTCTTCTTCAATTCTATTGGGGATTCTTCTAATAAGGTTTGGCATTTCTTTATCTAAGGCTTTATATCACCTTAGATCCAATTTAAAAGTTAATTAAAAACTCCAAATTTCTACTCTAAAGTCATGGGTTCTTGCATGAAACGATTTAAGAAGTTTAGATATTTAATTGATGTATACTTTATGTTTTTCAGTAAAGATCTCTATGAACCATTGATATTCTCAAATCTCTAAATTTGGCTATAAAGTGGGTTAGTTTCTTATGATCTAATGATGATAGCATTGAGTTTAGATTATGTTGTATTGTTGATTTCCATGATGACTTATGATATTATATTGTGAATTGTTAGAGATGTTGAGGAATGGTCATCTTGTCTATTGGAAGAAGGTAAGTTGAACTAATTCCATTAGGTAATGTATAATTGAGATACAATTGCTATTATTTGGTATGGTCCACTTATGGTGGCGGTGCTTATGTGTTTAATATGATTATGATCATGGCATTGTCGGCATTGTTATGTGAATTGTAGTAGTATAATGTTAGAGTTCATGTGAAGGTATAATGTGAAGATGCTTATGTGAATTAATGTGATCATGTAGAAGATGTTATGGCTTATATGAATATGTAAAGTGAAGGATGATGTGATATATATGTGTGATCTTGTATGAGTGCTAATGTTATGATCCTTCTCTAATTGATGATATATGATGATGGAGGACTAAGAAGAGTCTTATGTAATAATGTTGTATCTTCTGTGGTAGACTTGGTGTCCCTACTTGGTACTTGAATGATATTGAATAAGTGTTATGATGAATGTTGTGTCTTGATTTGGTAGACCTAAGTCCCTCTTCTTGATATATGAAAGTTACGTGAATATGTGATCTCTTGACTTGGTAGGCTTAGGAACCCTTGTCATGTATGTAAATGAATGAAAGAATAGAAGTCTAGGATCCATAGACCTAAGATGGTACCCTTCTAAGCATGACTAATATGGGACCTGGAATATGAAAAGAAGGTCAAGTATGAGTAACCTTGAATAAGAAAAGAAGGTTGATATTGATTCCTTGAAGTTCAAGACCGTAATGGTTCCTTCTTGACTGGAATGATGTACTTAGAGGTAGATTGTATGGAACAACATGAAACCATCTCTAACTAAGTCATAAGATCTATCCTAATAAGCCTTGGTTGGAAACCCTAGTGGACCCATCCTTGGAAGAAAAAGTATTATGAGTTGGTAGGACTTAATAATGGTATCTTCTCTAATACACCTAAGGAATGATTACTCTATGAGAAACAAGGCAAAGCATTTAGTGGATATGCTTTTGGTAGTAGATCTATTTTAGATGAAACTAGAGTACAAAGGAACCCTTGATATCCCTTAACCATGTGCCAACATGGGATGTGTCCTAGTTCTACCCTTTGCAAGTACAACACCCTCCCTCGGAGTAGGGTAGACTTTGGATTCCATACCTAACTAGTATGGTCTATGTCGGTTAGTTCCTATTCTCATCATATGGGATGTACACTTTAGTCATTGGATAAGTTCTAAAACCTGTGGGTAGTGGAATGGGACGTTATGTACACATTGCACGAGTAGGCTTTGAAGATGCTAGGTGAGTTCCCTAGGTCCTTCAAGACCATTATGTGAAGTGCTTTAATTGGTTACTTGTCTCTCAAATGGTTTTAATGAATAAGGTTCTCTTAAATGAAAGTAGGTTCTCTTAATGTAGTATGCTGACTAGAAAGGTTTTTATCTAGGGTAGCTTTGATTATTTCTTACGTAGGCTTGAAGAGGGTATATGAGAGGTCTTTTCATGTCTTACTTAGGTGAGTCTTAGAGTAACCCTAGATAGAGATTTTGAATGATGTAAAGGCTTATCTTATTTGAATATGGAACTTAGTGATATGTGATTGAAAGGAATATCTTTACTCTGGGTAGTCTTAAGGATTACTTAGGTTTGCATGAAGAGGGTGTGTGGACGGTCTCTTCTTGTATTACTTAAGTGAGTCTTAGGATAACCTTTAGTGGGGGGTCTAAATGCTTATATGGATTTTATGTGATTATGGATATATATTGTTGAACATGGATTATGTCTTATATGTCATAATTGACTTGTATTATGTCTCGTAAACTCTTTTTATGAAGGTTTTATCTAAATGTCATGAAAGCATGTTTCTATAATAAATGACCATTTTCATGGTTTTTGCATGACTTCCATACTTAGTGCATTCAATGTGCCAACCCCACCCCTTCTTTTCCCCTTTTGACTAAAGTATAGGGATTGGAAGTCTTTATATGCCATGGATGATGGATATGTTTCTAAGGGTTGAAGATGAAGTTTTTGTGAGTCCTCATAGATTCGAGGACAAGACCCACATGTTTTTTTATGTCTTTAGTTTTTATTTTAAGTCTTGCATAGGCTTAGTCCCAATGTTTTACGTTCAAAATACAAGATGGTTTAATGAGACATTGTAAAGCTATAATGTTTTTTAAAGTCTTCTGCTTGAATATTAATGAAAGGATTCTTCATGTGTGTAGAAAATATTAAATTCTTACTTATTTTGGGAGTATGTTATGCAATGATTGATAGGAGAGGCTTGTGTGAACTTCTCTGAGTCTCTTACGCCGGTAACTTCCAGGGGTACCTTTGGGTCATTAAAATTTTTAAGAAAATTCTTTTTCTACTTGAGAAGAAGAAACTGCTTAAGATGCAAGTCATTCTTTTTCTCTTTCTTCATATTTTAGCCTCTTTCTTCATCTTCTTAGTCCTAGCCTTCTTCTGGATCTTTGTTCATGTGTCAGTTGTATCAATTTTTCTTTTGGCAAGAGCCATTATATTTGTATCTGCAACCATAAAAATAAAATATTAGAATTCTACACATGAGCTACAAATGAAGATTTTTGAAATACACAACACAATACACAGCAACACAAACAACAAATACGATTCAATGCCACACATGAACCAACAAAAAAATCACAAAACCCTCCCTAAACCCTATCCAACGAACTACAAATGAATCTTTTTGAAATCATATTATAATTTTAAAAAAGAATTACTAACCAACCAAAAAGTGATAAAACACAGGGCAAACAAGTACAAGTAAGCATTTCAAACCCTAATTAAATATCACCTGAGAAGATATCAACAATAAACTAGAAATGTTGATGAAAATGACGCCTAGTTATAGAAGAGGATGACAATAGATTACCACTGATGTTGTACAAAATATCACAAACAACAACTTTGATCTATGAAGGAATAATTAAACGAGAGGAGGAGAAAAAGGAAACAAGAGAAAAGACAACGAAAATTAGTAAAAATAAATCAAATTTGGAATATGAAACGACTTTTATAGAGGAGAGAGGGAAAATGAAGGGTTAATTGTTTTAAAAGAGTTGTATTTTTTTTAATTTTGACAATTCAAAGTGTGACATATGTTGCCACATATATACGTTCTATTGGGGAACATACCTCCTTTATGTGACATATCTTATATAGTATAATGTTGCCACATATATCCTTTTTGTGACATATTTTACCACATTTTTTCTTTCAGTGAAATATGTTGGCACATATATCCTTTCTGTTCGTGCACATGAAGATAATTATGTGGTTTTTTTAAACAAAAGTTATATATGTTGACATAGACATCACATTTCTTCCTTTCCATCATAATTTACATTTGTTCCAACAAAATAAAAATAATCATAAAAATAATTTATATTAATGTTATCAGCAAAAATTAACACTTCACCAATTGTTTTATGCAACTTATCAAGTAATTCACAATGGTATACATAACCACAAATCTAATCAATGGCGGTAACCACAATATTTTCATCGAATTTTCTTTTTTAGGTTTAGACCTCGTGGGTCTTCATTGTTACTAACATAGACATTCCGAGCCTTTTAAAGTCCCATAATTTTATAGGAGTGAAGCATATCTCATGCAAAAGGTTTCAGAGCTAAGTCCACAAGATGGTACTTCTAGTCCATCACTCAAAAACTCAGCGTATGCAACAACAAAAATTCTACAATCTCTGCATGGTATATCATCAATTATTAAATACAATAACATCACATTTCGATAGTCGTAAGACAAAAAATAATGTGATACTTACAGACTATTGCTTCCTTGTTAAGTAATACCAGTAACATGTCTGACTTTGAATGGGTGAGATTTGTTCTTTCCTTGGTAACATTCAAGAACTTACCAGTTGGTTCGCTCTTTTTGCTCAAAAAATCCGCTTAACTCAAAGTACTTCGGCATAGTTGTAGACAAATTTTGAATCTCATTGGATAATTTTCTGTTACTCCTAGATGAGGACATCAAATCATACACTTTTATGCACAAGTTCCTTAAACGCGACGACTACCAAGACCCAATGGAAGTCCCCATTACTATTTACACGGACATAAACATTATCTGTCAAGTGCCAAGGCAGTCCACTAGGTATCCTAAACCCTTTGATAGTGCCAAAAGTTTTATTCCCATATTGATGAACAACACTAGCATTGTCAATGTATGTTTTGAAAAAACAACTAATAATGGTATATCAATATTTAGAATGACTCTGTTGCTTTGACTTTTTATGCAAATAGTAAAAAATGACATCCATATACTGCAAAAATGCATCAAATAAGTGTATTTTTGTATCAATTTATTTGTATATATTCATGTATTAATAAAAACATAAAAGTGGGTGTGAATTTACCTCATCAGTCCAATACTTATTGGGTTGAGACATTACATAGAATTAGTCCTTATTCTTTGGAAATGCAACTACAAAATCAAGTTGGTCAAACTCAAGTTTCGAGCAATTGGCTAAGTAGTGATCGTCCCTATCTCTTCTGCAATTGTGTAATCATTATAAATTATTATTTAGTGGACAACAAGAAGAAATACTAATTATAGTTGAACGACCATACTTTTTTGCATGATGCTTGATGTACCGTGTTTTCACGGTACTTTCAATGCTTTTTCCTTAAGTTTAGTTGTGTCTAGGTTTTTTTTGTAGTAATTTTAATGTGTTTTTATCTTTGTTTTGCAGGAAAGTTGTCCAAAACAGAAATGCAGAAGACTGTGCAGAAATCAGTGTAGATATGCTCCACGAAGCCATCGACGGCCCGTCATCTCATTGACGGACCGTAGGTGGTAACCGTCGACTGAAGGTTCGAGCATCTGAAAGCAACTCGGGGAATTCTGACTAAGTGTGGGGATACGGAAAGATCAACGGTTCATCGACTAATCGATGAACCGTGCTGGAAAATCGTCGATGTGATTAGAGACTGCCCCAGTACCCGGTTTTGAAAAAAGCTAAGTATGGAACAACGATAAGCATCGACGGACCGTAAGTGCATCGACGAACCGTGCTGCTCATTCGTCGATTGGATCAGAGAAGGTGCGATTTGAAGGCTTGAAGAAGATGCTAAGTGTGGACCGATGGAGGCAGTCGACGGTCCCTCATTTCAGTGGAGTCGTCGATTGAAGACGCGTTTTGGGACAAACTTTCCTTATTTTGAACTCCTTTTAATTTAGGACTTTTTTGTTATAAATAGGGTTAAACACCTCGGTTTTGGGGTTAGAATTTTTACTATTTTTCATCCTTTTGTTCTTGGAGATTTGACTTAGCAATTTGACAATTTATTCAAGTTTCCGGAATCGATTATTAAATGAATTTTGCTATTTCAAGTGTTATTTCTGGATTTTCTTTAAACTTGTTAGAGTAAGTACATGAATTATTGTTTAACAACCATGAATTGTGTATTTCTAGGCATGGATAACTAAATCCACAACTAGGGTTGTGGGAATCATGGGTGATTAACAAGGTAAAACTAGCTAAACAACAATTCTAGAATAGATTCTTGCATGTACTGATAATTCTATCGTCTAGAAGTCTTTTTAACGAGTGCACACATTATCACTTGCCCTATCACTACTTGATGGACAAAGGGGGTAGTTAATAGGAAAAGAATTATCGACATAAATTTAGTGGACACTATTTAATAGGCTAGTTTTGATTGGTGCGAAGTAGTAACTAAGCCATACATCGAATATGATGCTTCATATGAAGTAAAGGTAAGGTTTAGTAACTTAAACACACGTAGCCGGACCAAGGTACGGGGTGAAATTCTCTAAATGCCGGACCAATGATTTAGAGATACACAACTTATCACTTTGCATGCAAGATACTAGGAAATAATTGTTATAGCTAGGATTACAGCATGATGAACCTCTGGGGAACACTTACACCCTAGTTTTTCTCATCACTTGATAAACACCAAATTCTTAAATCTTGCTACTTATTTTACTTAGAAATAATTGAACACTTTTGTTTCACAAAATCCCCCCGTTTAATTAACTTTTTTCGGAAAGGACTTGACTTAATAGACGTAATCATATATTGATGTTAAGTCTAAATGATTTTTCTCATGGGATCGACCCCAACCTACTTGTTGGGTTCTTTACTTGATACGACCGCATATACTTCTGTAAAGAAGTGTAATTTGAGCGTATCAAATTTTGGCACCGCTGCTGGGGAAAGTGTTTTTTAGATTAACTTTACACACATTACTGAATTTTAGTCAACAATTTCCTAATTTTACTTTTTCTTTTTGTTTTTGTCTCTCCCATGTCTAGCTCTAGTGTATGCCAAGGAAACGGAGCCGAGGAGAACCAATGCTTCCTTACGATCCTAAACTGAACCGAACACTCCGCATAATGAATAACCAACAGAATCCCGGTAATCCTGTCGATGTGATCAATCGCCAACCTCCACCACCGATAGATGTTCACAATCAAATGGTTGCTGATAATCCACTTGATGATGCTTTGAGGAGGCAACTCCCATTCCACGCCCTTAAGAGTTCTATAGGGGCAACATCAACATCACTGACTTTGATGGGCCACTTTTCCTACCTCCTTTACCACAGGGTCATACTTTCGTGGTAACTAGTAGCTTGATGCAGATGCTCACCTCTAGAGGTTTGTTTTCGGGGCTACCATCTGAGGATCCACAAGCTCACATCGCCAAACTGAGGCCAGACTTGGACATGGATGTCATCGGGTTAAGAGTGTTTCCTCTCTCAGTGATGAGAGAGACCGCGACATGATTTACTGAGTTGCCCTATAACTCGATCTATACTTGGACCAATTGAGAGATGTGTTCCTAGCGCGTTACTACTCGGTTTCTAAAAAGATCAACCACAAAGATAGGGTGAACAACTTTGTGGCATTACCTGGGGAGTCGGTGAGTAGCTCTTAGTATAGATTCACCTCATTCATAAGAAGTGTCCCAAACTACCGCATTGATGATGAGTCGTTGAAAGAGTACTTCTATCAGTGGCAAGACGACAATAATAAGGCAGTGCTTGATACGATTGCGGGTGGTTCTTATGGGGAGTGAACTTATGCAGAAATTGTCGAGAAGTTAGAGAAAATCTCCCGAAATAATAAAGCTTTGAGCACTAGGAAGTCGGATACTGGGAGAAACACTTTTGTAGTGCAAGCTACGCACAATCAGACCGCCGATGAGATTCGTGAGGAGATGGATCAAATGAGAACGGAGCTCGGGTTGGTTATGAAACATGTCACTGGAGGGGCAGAGAAAGTAAATGCGGTGAATTATTTGACTAAACCACCATCGCCGGTTAATGATGAAGAAGATTCTTATGCAGTGAATGAGCAGATAGGGGGTTTCCGACCAAATGCCCAAGGCTCTAATCAAGAGAATTGGCGCCAAGTTCAAGGAAATCAAGGTCTAAACTATGGGAATTACAATAGAGAAGGCCATTATGTTTGAGAAGGAAACTACAACCGCGACAAAAACTTCAACCGAGGTAACTATGTAACAGAAATGATCAAAGTGGGCCCTATGTTCTGCCTCAAAATCGGGAAGTTGCTCCTAGGGATGGTGGAGGTAGTATGGACCGAGTTGAAGATATGTTGCAAAAGATGATGAGGAGGTTTGACGCAAGTGATGAGCACGCCAAGGAGTTTAGAGGTGATTTGGCTAATATTGGGCAAAAGGTGGATGCACATGCAGTCTCAATCAAGCATCTTGAGTTGCAAATGGCCCAATTGTCAACTACTTTGAACCCCAAAAAACTGGGTACGCTTCCGAGCAATACTGTCAAAAATCCAAAAAATGATGGACATTGTATAGCAGTCACGACTCGAGGGGGTAAGCAAACCATTGATCCACCTATGCTGTCTGATGTAGAAGATGAGGTGAGAAGAGATGAAGAGGTAGTAGAAGCTAGTGGTAAGTTGGTAAATGAAGCGGTGAAAGAAGCAGAGATGCCCCAAACGGTTGTTCCCGTGCCTAAACCAACACCACCATACCCGCAAAGATTGGTGAAAAAAACTGAGGATGGTAAATACCGGCGTTTTATTACTATGTTGAAACAACTTTCCATCAATGTCTCTTTGATAGAAGCTCTTGAACAAATGCCCGGTTATGCCAAATTTATGAAGGATATGGTTACGAACAAGAGATCGGTAAGTTTTGAGGATGATGACCGAATGCAACATTGTAGTGCTATTGCTACAAGGTCTCTTGTGCAAAAGAGGGAAGATCCGGGCGCTTTCACTATTCAATGTGCCATCGGGTTGTTACCCTTTGCTAAATAACTTTGTAATTTAGGTGCAAGCATAAATCTCATGCCTCTATCGATTTACAAGAAATTGGGTTTGGGTGATCCAAAGCCTACATTGATGCGGTTACTGATGTACGATCGAACGATGAAGAGGCCTATTGGGTTACTCCATGATGTACTAGTGAAGGTGGAGTCATTTATATTTCCGGCCGATTTTGTGATTCTTGACTGTGAGGTGGATTTCAAGATGCCCATTATTCTTGGGAGACCATTCCTTGCAACTGGTCACGCTTTGGTCGATATGGAAAAGGGCAGATCAAGTTTCGGTTAAATAATGAAGAGGCAACTTTTAACATTTGTAGGTCTATGAAGTAGAGTGGTGAGCTCCAAGCGGTATGTGATATATCTTATAGGTTTGAGAGTACGTCTGAGGTTCAAATCGAGGAGCGCCTTGGTGTTGAGGCACTAGCAGCAGTGATCATGAATTTTGAGAGTGATGGTATTGAAGAGTATGGGTCATTGGTTGCGGCACTTGATCAAGGTGATTTCAGTTCAAACCATAGAAATTGGAGTGAAAAATGAAACATCGCGAGTCCCCACCTGCAAAACCATTTATTGAAGAGGCTCCAAAATTAGAGCTTAAGGCTCTACCGCCTCATCTGAGGTATGTATTCTTAGGAAAAGATGACACTTTGCCGGTAATTATTGCGTCGGATCTAAATGTGCAACAAGTAGAGTATGTGGTGGAAGTGCTGATGAGGTTCAAGAGAGCTATTAGTTGGTCTATTGCGGATATTATTGGGATCCCTCTCGGTATTTGTTCACACAAAATCCAACTCATGCCCGATCATAGGCCAAGTATTGAGCACTAGAGACATTTGAATCCACCTATGCAAGAGGTAGTTAAGAAGGATATTATTAAGTGGTTGGATGCCGGAGTAATATATCCCATCCCAGATAGTAGTTGGGTATGCCTTGTTCAGTGTGTGCCCAAAAATGGGAGAAGGACAGTGGTACCAAATGAGAAGAAAGAGCTTGTTCCCATGAGGCCGGTGACCGGATGGAGAGTGTGTATGAATTACCGGAAGTTGAATGCATCGACTGAGAAGGACCATTTTCCTATGCCCTTCATTGATCAGATGTTAGATAGACTCGTGGGAAAAGGATGGTACTATTTTCTTGATGGATATTCGGGTTACAATCAAATCTTTATCGCACCGGAAGATCAAGAGAAAACCACATTTACTTGCCCTTATGGGACTTTTGCATTCAAGAGGATGACATTTGGCTTGTGTAATGCACCGACTACTTTTCAGATATGTATGATGTAGATATTCTCCGATATGGTGGAGGACACCATTGAGGTGTTTATGGATGATTTTTCTGTGGTTGGAGACTCTTTTGATCGTTCTTTGAGTAACTTGGCCGAAGTTCTCAAAATATGTGAAGATTGGAACCTTGTGCTAAATTGGGAGAAATATCACTTCATGGTGAAAGAGGGTATTGTATTGGGCCATCGCATCTCAGAGAAGGGAATAGAGGTTGATCGAGCAAAAGTAGAGGTTATTGAGAGACTTCCTCCACCCATCTCTGTAAAGGGTGTGAGAAGTTTTCTTGGGCATGCTGGCTTCTATCGGAGATTTATCAAGGATTTCCCAAAAATTGCACATCCTCTGTGCAAATTACTTGAGAAGGAATGTAAATTTTATTTTGATGAATCTTGTATGAAGGCATTTGGAGAGTTAAAAGAGAAGTTAGTGTCAGCACCCATTATTATTTCCCCGGATTGGAGCAAACCATTTGAGGTGATGTGCGATGCTAGTGGGGTTGCTCTTGGTG
Source organism: Solanum sitiens (assembly GCA_016801875.1). Lineage (NCBI taxonomy): Eukaryota > Viridiplantae > Streptophyta > Magnoliopsida > Solanales > Solanaceae > Solanum > Solanum sitiens. The sequence goes on from JABWTJ010000116.1 coordinate 484,475, forward strand.
TAGTGTTGGGACAAAGAAGGGATAAAATCCTTCATCTCATTTATTATGCCAGTAAGCCCCTTAATGAAGCTCAAAAGAGCTATAATGTGACTGAACAAGAGCTCTTTGCGGTGGTATTTGCTTTCAAAATATTTTGCTCCTATTTGCTTGGCACGAGAGTCATAGTGCATACTGATCATTCTAATTTGAGATATTTGATGGAAAAGAAGGATGCGAAACCAAGGTTGATTAGATGGGTATTACTGTTGCAAGAGTTTGATTTTGAGGTGAAAGACAAAAAGGGGACCAAAAACCAAGTTGCCGATCACTTGTCCAGATTAGATGATGAAGCTATGCGAGAGTTGGGTGAAAAGGCGGAAATTGATGATACTTTCCCTGATGATCATGTATTGGCCGCTTCTCATGACTTGATTCCATGGTTCGCCAATTTTGCGAATGTTGTGGCTAGTGATATAGTCCCATCGGACTTGTCTTTTCATCAGAGGAAAAAGTTCATGCATGATGTGAAAATGTTCTTTTGGGATGAGTCATACTTATGCCGGAGTTGTGCCGATGGGCTTATTCGCCGATGTGTGCCGGAAGTTGAGATGCTAAGTGTTTTGGAGGCATGCCACTCCTCGCCTGTGGGAGGGCATCATAGTGGTATCCGAACTGCCCATAAGATTTTGCAGTGTGGGTACTATTGGCCGACCATCCACCAAGATGCTCATGAGTTCTCAAAGTCATGTGATAGGTGCCAACGAGATGGAGGTATTTCGAGGAGGCAAGATCTCCCTTTGAATCCCATTCTAGTAATTTAGTTGTTTGATGTCTGGGCATTGATTTTATGGGCCCTTTTGTGAGTTCTCATGGGATGAAGTACATTCTTGTGGTGGTGGATTATGTGTCAAAATGGGTGGAAGCCATAGCACTTGCAAACAACGAAGGGAAGAGTGTCACCGTGTTCTTGAAAAAAAAACATATTTTCCAAATTTGGCACCCCTAGGGCCATTATTAGTGATGGGGGATCCCACTTTTGCAACAAGTTGTTCAAAGGGTTATTGGAGAAATATGGGGTTCGCCACAATGTAGACACTCCTTACCATCCACAGACTAGTGGGCAAGTTGAAGTGTCAAACAGAGAAATCAAGCAAATTCTTGCAAAAACGGTGAATGCTAGTAAAACGGATTGGTAAAAATGGTTTATGATGATCTTTGGGCCTACAGGGCAGCATACAAGACTCCCATAGGTATGTCTCCATAACAACTTGTATATGGGAAGGCGTGTCACTTGCCGGTTGAGTTAGAGCACAAGGACATGTGGGCGATGAAGAAACTGAAGATGGATTGGAATGAAGCAGCGGAACAAAGATTAAATGGGTTGAATGAGCTTGATGAGTTTCGCTTGAAGGCATATGAAAGTTCATCCCTCTACAAATAAAAGATGAAGAAGTACCATGACCAAAAGATTGAGAAGCGCGAATTTGCGGTTGGGGACTTGGTGCTTTTGTTCAACTCTAGGTTGCGCTTGTTTCTGGGAAAACTCAAGTCCAAATGGACTGGTCCATTCTTGATCACTTAACTGTTCCCTAATGGTGCATTTGAGTTAGAGAACAAGGAGGGTGCAAGGTTCACGGTTAATGGGCAAAGAATCAAGATATACCTCGGTCATGTGGAAAATGCCAAGGAAGTGGTTGAGGCATATCATCTTGATGAATTCTGAGTAATCAAGAGTCTTGCGTCATGCCGCGATGTTAAATCAAGCTCTTATTGGGAGGCAACCCAATATCTATCCTCTAGCCAACAATAGGTTTTTCTTGTCTTTGTAGGAATAGTTGCATTTTTTTCGTTTTTACTCAATGTCATGTGTGAATTTTCTTTTATTTCTTTTAGAATGATGGCTAGAGAGTAGTTTAGGTTCCGTGTCTAAAAAGTGTCCAGAAAACACAAAAAGAATGGCTTATTGGGTGCTTAATGTGCAGGAACCAAACCACCAAAAATCTGCAAAAAATGGTCTGGTGCACTGATCTACGGACCAACCGACGGGTTGTTGTCCCATCGACGACCGTCGATGGTGTTCGTGGATCCCAGGTATGTTTTTCAATATCGTTTAAGTTAGGGCACAATCGATGGATCTGTCGACGGACAGTCGACAGATTTACGGTCCATCGACGGGGAATCGTTAGTTCCCAAAACCCGAGACCCGACCCGACCCGACCGGTTGTATAAGATTATAACCTTTCAGTTACCCTCCCACACCCTTTCAAATTCTCCCCCAGCCATTTCCCTCCCCTTATTCCATTATTCCCCCATTCACTCCCACATTTATTCACTCTAAAATCCCCTCTAATTTTCCATTCTCTCAACTTCTCCAAATTCCGAGAACCCTACTCCCCCAATTTCCCATCCAATCCAAGCATTTTTCCGATCGTGTTTGAAGATGGGCTTGTTGGTTGTTGTTGCAAACTCACTCACACATTCTCTCTACTACAGAGTACAGGTATGTCATTCTCATTTGCTCACTGAATTCGCGTTCACTTGCCAAATATCCGAATAGTTTGTATGTGGGTATTGACTTAGGGACAACTTTACATGATTAACTAGTTAAAATTGGGTTTCATGTCCCTTAGAATGATATAAAGTGAATGGTTTGGGGGTGCTTACTGTCTATATGAACTCTTCATGTTATTTGATTTGTTGTTTTCCTAATTAAGGCTTGATAGTCTCTTAGATTCTAGGATAGAAATTTGCAAAATCGTAGCCTTGGGAATGTCAAATTTGTTTACTGATAGTTCTTGTATGTTTTGTGTGTTGGTATATGCTTGATCTTGTCCATTTGGGGTTGGAAAGAACATCTACAAAACATGTCTCTGAACAACAGCACGAGACCCTGTCTACGAACCATCGGTTAATCGGTGAACCGTCGATGGGGTCCGTCGATTACTGCACCCTGTCTTTTCCTAACTCTGAGATGACGAAAGTGGACTACGGTTCGTCAATTAATGGACAGGCCGTTCTGCACGTCCGTCGTTTTTGTGTGAAACTATGCTTTGTGTGTTTGAGAAAAAATTATTCTAAGTGTCCGACGATGGAAGTAGATTATGGTTCGTCGATTCATCGATGGGCCGTTCTACACGTCCGTCGTTTCTAACTGAGAGTTCTACTCAAAGATGACTTTTAAAATTTAGCTAAGTGTCCATCGATGGACACCATCGACAGACAGTCGATTCATCGACGAGCCATCGATAGTGACTGTCTACTGAGTCTGCAGTTCTGCACTAACATTGTGTTCTGTGTTTTTCGATTTTGTTATACTTCTGTTGAGTGTGTAGGATGATTAAAATGAAATTAATAACTCTCTTTTGCAGGTACCAATGGCCCCCAAGCCGGATATTGTCTATTCCATAGGACGGTCTAAGTCCGTGGCACTTTCACGCCGGATGATTGGCTCGTTGGATGACAAGCGTGATCCCGAATACGTGCCACCAGGCACCCAGACATCGACACCAGCTTCTAAGGCCACTCGGGGTAAACCCAAGAAGGTGGCGTCCAGCGTAGTCACTGCCTGCCAGTCTGATGAGGAGCACACACTGACCGACACACCGTATGGGTCTGACTCGGGTTCTGAGGGAGCGTCTGGATCCGAGGAGGCTTCTGGTTCTGAGGCGGCCCACTCTACAGGGTCGAATGAGGCCACTGCCTCAGGTTCTGGATGCCAGGGAGCTACTGTTCCGGATGAACCTGCACACCATGCCTCGTCTAATGAGGCCCTAGGTTCGGAGTCTGCTCCGGCACCCCAACTTGAGGACCCTGCACCGGTTGCTGATCAGCCTAACCAGTGGTGCGTAGAGGGGCAGTACCAAATCTACAGGGATACTAAGTTGCTCAATGATAAGGGGGTGATGACTCGGACTCTGATAGTTGAGAGGCGAGTTCTTATAGGGAGTCTACACACTGTCCCTGCGATACATGACCTATTCACTTGCCACCAGCTCGAGTGGATGGCTAGGAGTGTGGGACGCTACAGTGAGGAGTTGGTGCGGGAGTTCTACGCCTTCTACATAGCGACTCTCTGTGGTTCTTTGGATAGGCGGTCGAAACCCGCCAAAGAGGCACCACTCACTGCGGTTCGCGTTCGTGGCTGCCCGGTAGACATCTCTTTGCCTACGATTCGCCGCTTCTTATATGGTGCGGATACTGATGCCAACAGGGTTCCCCTCACCCCGAGTTCGACTACAGGTGGGACGTTGTCAAGAAGGTCCATTTCCAGCGTGACAAGAATCTGAGAGAGACCACCAAGAGGTGGATTGCCCAGCAGATTTCTGTAGACGGTGAGGGCACCGACTGGGTGCTGCATCCTAGAGGCCTTATCAAGAAGACCAACCTCACATTTTCAGCAAGGTTCGTCTGGCTCTTGGTCCGTCACCACCTATCCCCCACAGCTGCAGACAAAACTCTTACGTTAGATAGAGCGGTCTTGGTAGCTGCTATGGTCGTCGGGTTTGCGATTGATTTTCTGAGGCTGCTGTTATCTATCATCCATGAGAGGGCTTTTAAGGCCTGAACCACTTACCCTTTTGCATGTATGCTTTTTCAGTTGTGCAGTGCTGCTGGAGTGCCCATTTGGCACATAGATGTTCTCCGTACTCCTACCGGGACAGTGGACATAGGTCTCATCCGGGATGAGGCGGCACCAAATAGAGGGCCCAGATTGGATGTGCAGCCGTTGGGTGAGAACCTGGCAGAGACGGTAGAGAAAGCCCAAGGGGATGATCATGCTACTTTAGAGCCTACCGATACAACTCAAGTTGAGTCTGCCCCGGGCACTAGTAGGGCACCGAGTTCCTCCCAGTCTACACCACCATTAGCTTCACTGGTCCCGATTGCCAGGGTCCGGAAGATAGAGGCCCAGATGGCCACATTGCTGCACCATATCCAGCCTTGGATGCAAAGATCCATTGCCGAGGCTGAGGACCAAATTGGGAAGAAGGTTGCTCAGCAGATGGAGAGGAGGATTCACGCAGTCCACCAGCACCTCGATCCCTTCGAGTTGAGAGTCCTAGAATGCCCTGACCCTACCATCGATTTGATGACTCTTCAGGCGGTTGTGGCGAGTATGAGGGACGATGTTGATGCTATACTTGATATGAGGGTACCCGAGCCTGAGGCTGCACCTGCAGAGCTTGCGGAGGATACGGTGCTTACTACACTGTTCCAGGCCACCACTGCACCACCGCCTCTACTATGTGAGTGTGCCAAGAGGCACCGTTCCAGCCACACCAGTGACGGTGAGGGTGCTCGGGATAGAAAAAGGGAGCGTTTAGAGATGGAGGCTGCGAGGAGAGCCTCATTGATTGATGAGGAGGCCCGACAGATGAGGGCTCATGAGTTAGCTGCTGGGGCGTCTAGCTCCAGAATGGAGGCTGTTGAGAGGAGCACCACTGAGGGTGCAGATATTGTTGTGGACACTACTGATGGTGTCCCTACTACTGATGGAGCGGGTGCCGGGAAACCGAACCCACCTGCTTGTTGATCTTCGGCGCTATGTGCCTCAGGTTTGCTTCACCTACCACCTCGTTTTTATATTTCTTATGCATTGGGGACAATGCATACTTTTTTGTTAGGGGGTGGGGTAAATGGAAAGTGAGTGTTAGGGTGAAGTCTGAGTAGCCCAACTCATGATCCTCACTTGGTGGTTTTCTTGCCTATGTTCTTTTGCCCCAAGAGACTGATTACTTTATTGTTGAACCGGCATATGTAGTATCTTGTACAAAGTATGTAATGAGAAATCTGAAGCATGAAGGCTAAATATAAATGATATCCCGTTCTAAAAAGAATGCTTGCATGATTAGGTCTAATGAATGTTGAACATGTTGGCTCTAAGCATGACATAGAGATGCACTACTGCATGACCATAAAATCTAACACTCGAACTAGGTGTCTGATAATCTGAAAGCGTAATGAAATGTCAAGAGAGTGTGAGGAAATTTGATTGTTCCACTGTTGGTACCTAGCTAGAACTTGCCCAGTTAGTCCTGCAAAAAGGAATTTGTGTTAGACATTTAGGAAAGGATCATAGGCCCTTGTTCAAATTAGCCAATCTTTAGCCTAAATAAAAGAAAAAAAAATGAATCGATCCCCTTTTGATCCAAATTTTTTTAGCTTTAAATAGATTTTTCTTTTCTACACCAAGTTGTCTTCCCTGGGTATAATGTGCTGTCCCTGGACCCTCCTTGGACATGTGCACCACAACTTAGGCCAAAAGTATAAGTTGAGGGTGGCTAATGCAGAAACTGACCTCTTCTTTGCCCTGAACCAACCTTGGGTATTGTGTACCTTGACTCATGGCAAAGCCATAAGTTGAGGGTGGCTATTCTGAGTAATGTCCCGAAAAGAGGGGATGAGAAGAGTAATGTGGAAAAGATAAGAAACAGTCCACAAGAAAAGTGACTTAGTCAAGATTATCAATTGAGTAAAGAAAAAGTGAATGAAAAAGAGTGTTAAAGGAAAAGAAGTAAGAGTCACTTCCACAAAAAGGGAAAAAAAGGAGAAAACAAGGCAAATATTACAAGAAAAGAAAAGTAGGGTATAATAGACAATGAAAGAGGTAGGACGCTTAGCCGTAATGTCAAGTAGGCAAACAAGTCACTAAAATGTATCCATATGTACCATACCTGACCCTGAGCCTACGTTACAAGCCAAGAAAGTCCTATCGTGATCCTAAAAGTCTAATATAGTGAACTTAAAGTAGTGAAAATGAGGGCAAACTTATGGCGACAAGTATCAATTAGGTATGAAGTTGTTCTGAGCGTGAGTGTTGAATAATGATCCTTATACTCAAATTTGAAATCACCGTGTGAAAAATGAGGATATTGTTTTTCAAGTGAGCGCACTAGTTGCAATACTGGAAAGTTGGTACCTTGGTGAGAGATAAAAGAGGAGAGGTGTCGGTGCGTGGTGAGTCTATGTCATGGTCTGATCCACATGAAGGAGCTTAGTGAGCCTAAGAGTAAAAGCATGCACAAAAGCAGTAAAAAAAATCGGGATTGATAGTTATATGATTGTGAAAGCTTAAAAAGAGAGTAATTTTGTACAAAAGTGTTGTGGTGAGTCATAGTGCGTCGCTTAAGGACAAACAACGAATTTAAGTTGAGAGTGTTGATGTACCGTGGTTTCACGGTACTTTCAATGCTTTTTCCTTAAGTTTAGTGTGTGTCCATGGCCTTTTTGTAGTAATTTAAATGTGTTTTTATCTTTGTTTTGCAGGAGAGTTGTCCAAAATGGAAATGCAGAAGAGTGTACAGAAATCAATGCAGATATGATCCACGAAGCAATCAACAGCCCGTCGTCTCAATGACGGACCGTAGGTGGTGACCGTCGACTGAAGGTTTGAGCATCTAGAAGCAACTCGGGGAATTCTGACTAAGCGTGGGGCTATGGAAGGATCGACGGTCCATCGACCGATCGACGGACCATGCTGGCAAATCATCGATGTGGTGAGAGACTGCCCCAGTACCCGGTTTTGAAAAAAAAGCTAAGTATGGAACGACGATAAGCATCGACAGACCGTAAGTGCATTGACAGACCGTGCTACTGGTCCGTCGATTGGATCAGAGAAGGGGCGATTTGAAGGCTTGAAGAAGATGCTTAGTGTGGACCGACGGAGGCAGTCGACAGTCCGTCGTGTCATCAACTGACCGTTAGTTGAGTCGTCGATTGAAGATGCGTTTTGGGACAAACTTTCCTTATTTTGAACTCCTTTTAATTTAGGACTTTGTTATTATAAATAGGGTTAAAAACCTCAGTTTTGGGTTAGACTTTTTATTAGTTTTCATCCTTTTGTTCTTGGAGATTTGACTTGGCAATTTGACAATTTATTCAAGTTTCCGGAATCGATTATTAAGTGAATTTTACTATTTCAAGTGTTATTTCTGGATTTTCTTCAAACGTGTCAAAGTAAGTACATGAATTATTGTTAAACAACCATGAATTGTGTATTTCTAGGTATGGATAACTAAATCCACAACTAGGGTTGTGGGAACCATGGGTGATTAACAAGGTAAAACTAGCTAAATAACAATTCTAGAATATATTCTTGCATGTTTTTAACGAGTGCACGCATTAGAACTTCCCTATCTCTACTTGCCGGACCAAGGGGGTAGTTAATAGGAAAAGAATTATCGACATAGATTTAGTGGACACTATCTAATAGGCTAGTTTTGATTGGTGTGAAGTAGTAACTAAGCCATACATCGAATATGATGCTTAATATGAAGTAAAGGTAAGGTTTAGTAACTTAAACATACGTAGCCGGACCAAGGTATGGGGTGAAATTCTCTAAATGCCGAACCAAGGATTCAGAGATACGTAACTTATCACTTTGCATGCAAGATACTAGGAAAGAATTGTTATAGCTAGGATTACCGCGTTATGAACCTATGGGGAACACTTACACCCTAGTTTTTCTCATCACTTGATAAACACCAAAGTCTTAAATCTTGCTACTTATTTTACTTGGAAATAATTGAAAGGACTTGACTAAATATACGTAATCGTATATTGAAGTTAAGTCTAAACCATTTTCCTCGTGGGATCGACCCCAACCTACTTGTTGGGTTCTTTACTTGATACGACCGCTTATACTTCTGTAAAGAAGTGTACTTTGAGCGTATCAATACTTGTAAAGACCCTCGTTTATCCATTGCGAGAAAGATAACATTAGTTCCTTTGATGTTAAAACCATCAAATGTATATTGTTGCTTCACATCTCAACTGATCACTTAAAATTTCTTCTCTTTTTTTTCGCTTTCTCTTTTTCTTTATGCTTCTCCTTCTTCTTATCCTCCTTTTGTTTCTTCTTACCCTTCTCATTCTCCTTCTCCTTCGCCTCCTTCGCCTCCTTTGCCTTCTTCTCCTTCTCCTCCTTTGTTTTTTTCTCCTTCTCTTTCTTCTTGTCATGACCTGAGAGTATACCCTATAAGAAATGGTATTCTTGAATCGCAACAAGGAATACTCGACCTCTCAGAGGTCTTGCACAAGCCACTTGACTTCATTACATAATATCATGCATAAATGGATGGAATTTAATAAGTTTCTTTAAGCATTAACCAAAAGGTATTTCATAAAATCGGAAGCATCTCTAATAACATTGTCTCAAAAACTATCTAACTTTTACATGAATGAAACATCTTGGGACGGAGACCATATAAAGTCTAAAATATAATGAAAACATAAAGGAACATGAAGGTTCTTCCTCGAAGCTATGAGGACTCACCACTTCTTCTCTTCTCGGAAACCTTGAAACACTATCCTTCAAGCAACTTTATCTTCTCAAGATCCTATATGGACAACATGTAGGCAATATGCGTTAGTACAATATGTACTAAGTATAGAAACTACATACCATCATAATATATATCAAAGGGTTAGTCAACAATAGACATAATCATAAGAGATAAAGACATGAACATATACTGAATATCAATAGCATATTAAAGTATAGTAAAACATATGAGAGTTCATACTTAACCCTTTTTGTCCTTCTTACTAAAATGAACTATATCACAAGCCACCTCCAAGTATACTTGTGCAAGGCTAAGGTAGCATCACATAGTACTACCAAAGCTAAGTACCTCTCTTTGGTCATACTTGATCATAGTTCACTTTCATAATTAAGACCTAAGTTCAATCATATCATATGAGAGCTATGCCCCTAGGACATCTCAAAATACACTTGTGCAATGCATGTGAAGCATCCCATAATACTTCACACACTAAGCATATCTTGAAATCACCCTAAATAGTTCATGTCTTCTTAGGAGTCATCTAATAGACCTAGTTCATCTTGTCAAGGAACTATCATATTAAGTCAATCATGTCATGGAATGCAACTCTAATCACTATCCAAGCTTATTATACATCATGTAGGGGTCATGTCTTAAGTAGCTTCAAGTTATACTTGTGCAATGTATAGATGACATCACATACTACAATCCATACTAAGTACTTCTCTAGGCTAACCCAATCCAAGCTAACTTATCTTGTAATCTTGTCTATTAAGCTCAACATACTACCATAATAAACCCACTACAATGGAAAGCATCTCAACATACTAACCAAGCTAACTAAGGAAGGATACGACCCTCCTAACCACCATGCAACCAATCATGTAGATGCAAGCTAACCAGAGAAGAGAATGAATCCTCAACCCTAATCTACCATGAGTAACTAATATCAAGTTGTTCATGAATTACACCTTACATGCAAATCAAGCTACCATTAGAAGAGTATAGGTCTTTCTCCTAAAGCTACCATGAAATGGTTTTGTCCAAACCAAGTCACGCTACCATGAAGCTCAACACCTCAAGCTACCATGAGTAATCTAACCCAAGATTCCATGAGATTCAATATCTCAAGATAGCATGAGTATTTCAACTCAAGCCTCCTTTAGAATTACTATCCCAAGATACCCTTGAGAATTACTATCTCAAGCTACCATGAGTACTTCAACTCAAGCTACCATGTCGTTGGTGTTGTCTCACCAAGTCTACTACACAATAAGTGATCATTTAACCACCTTCAAGCTAACCTTAGTCTACCATACATTGATTCATGTTAGGTTCTTGAATCAATCTAGGGTTTCTCTATGTGAGAACTTGCTTCTCCTAATCATATTCATGTCTAGGTGTAGAAGAGAAAGGAAATATCATCACAATAATCCTCATCAAAACTTTACCCCCAAAGCCCTAACTACAATGGCCATAAGCCCTATAAACGATTACTATATTTAGTACTTCATTATTCATACTCAATTACATGTTAATCTATTCAATTAGATCATTAGAAGATATTTCTAGTCATTCATGATCACTTAGGTTAAATTCCAACTCCCTAGGTCAAGATCATCCTAAATCACTTAGACCTACTTCAATTCATATCTAGGTGATTCAATCATGATCCAATAGCATAGAATACAATTGCATTAAGTAGACTAACATAAAACCTTCATCTAGCCTCTAATGGCATAAAATAACCATGATTACCTTCAAGTTCAATGATCATAATTCACCATGAAAACACTACATAAACATCAAATGAACATATGTGAATGTTACCTACTCTATTGGGATCACAAACACACCTTACCCACAATGCAATCACAACCCTCACTTGTTCGGGGTTCTTTGGATTTGCAATTGTAGAAAAACTAGGGGGACTCCATGGATAGAAGAATTCATGGATGAATAAGCTTCACATTCCTTAGATTAGAGATTAAACCTAGCTTCAACCTTGGTGAACTCGTCCTAAAGTTGCTGCTATTTTTCTTCTTCTTCAATGGTGGTTTTGGGAGAATTTTGGGAGAGAAAGGTTTTGATTTGGAGTCTAGGGTCTTATTGTCGATTGTGCTGGTTATATACTCCTCAAATACCTACAATAACTGCCAATAATTAATCCCTAAAGTTCCAAAAGACTGCTGCAACTATTGGACATTTTAACCAATTTAAATTTGACTTAAAAACGATGACCAAATCTGGGCACTTATTGTGCGTCGCGGAGTCATTTTTGATTCTTTGTTCTGGAAACTTTTGGGACAGAATGGTTCGTGACGGTCCCGCATCACAGGGAAATATTTTTGCCCCTTCAGTGCCAGCTGCGAGGCGCGCAACCAGTGCCCTATCTTGGCTGGTGCGGCAGCTTCTATTGGTCTTGTTTGTGTCCTCCTTGGGGACCTTTTGGCTGGTCCCCGAGGCATAGTTCTCGGACGTTTCAACTCTTTACATGTACGTCTATGAGTAGGAACCATAGGTACTAAATTTCACCCTCAAACCATTCCCCAAAACTTCACTACGACACACTAGTTCAACTTTTGTCACAACCCTCAAGTGCACCCTAGAAGTTAGAGTATCCTTGAGTTCGTCACACGGCAAATGAGACTTCAAGAAGTCTCATCTAAGCCTCTCGTATCATTCATTTCATAATAACATACTAAAATGAGTAAGAATTTAAAACTTTCTTCACACACGAAGAAACTCTTTTCATAAACAATATACAAGCGGAAGACTTTCATTAAAACATTAAACCTTTACAATAACCCCTTGAACCATCTAAACTTTAGAGTATACAAAACTTGGTACTAATCCCATACAAGACATAAAGTAAAGACTTAAGACATAAACGAACATGTGGATATTGTCCTCGAATCAATGAGGACTCACCAATACTTCATCTTCAACCCTTAGAAACCTATCCATCCTCCATGGCACATCGAGACTTCAAATTCCCTACAGTTTAGTCAAAAAGGGAAAAGAAGGGGTTAGCACATTAGATGTACTAAGTATGGAAGCCATGCAAAAACCATGAAAAAGGGACATTTAGTAAATAACATGCTTTTCATGAATTTTGATTAAAACATCATACTATAATCATAAGAACAACATGTATCACTTTAGAATTACATAAGAAATCATTTAAGCAAAATAATCACAATTTAAGAAGCATTATAGTGAACTTACTTCACTGTACAGTGAAGTTCTCCACTGTTACAGTAATGTTCATTAGCTTCACCTTGCATACCTTTTAACATACAATTCCCTCACTAAAAGCTATCCTAAGACTCACTTAAGTAAGACAAAGAGAGACCGCCCATACACCCTCTCTAGGCCCACCTAAATGATCCACTACTTAGAATGAGACACATTCAATTACAATACAGCAAGCATATCAACATGAGATCCTTCTACCAAAGGTGATTCCAAGGTTCACTTGAGTGAGTGTGGAGCGACCGCCCATAAAATCCCTATCACACACACACACACAAGAGATCCTATAGATGACCTAAGATAGAATCATTCTCACTTAATACATAAACTCATAGATAATATGACATTCTCCTTCCAAGTCTACCAAAAGACCTACTCAAGTAAATCAAGAAGATAACGTCCATTATTTACCTCTTCAAGATTACCTAAATAGTCCTTAAGACTACCTAAGGCTTAGATCATATCTACAACACCAAACATTTTCCCTAACTAGAGTCATTCTTAAGACTTATCTAGGTAAGATAAGAAGTGACCATTCCTATGCCCCCTTCGCACCTTAACTAGACAACCCTTAACTACTCTAGATAAGTACTACTTCATTTAACATATTCCATTAACTTAAATCATTACATTACTCAGTTCATTTAAGAGACATTTATCACATAAGGACATTCAAGTAATGGTCTTGGAGAAGACCTAGGGACTCCAACTAACACCTTTAAAGCCTATTGTGAAATGTCTAGATAGCATCCCATACCACCACCTAAACTTCATAGAACTTCTCTAATGCTAGTAAGTATCCAATATAATGAGAATAGGCAATAACCGACATAGACCATGGTAGCATGGAATCCAGAGTTGTAACCTACTTCAACAGAGGGGTTCTACTTGCCAATGGTAGAACATAGACACATCTCATGTAGGCACATGGTTAAGGAATATGAAGGGCATGCTTTGTAATCTAGTCTCATTCTTTAACTAGAACTACTTCCCCTTACCATACTCACTCGGTGCTAGCTTTCGTTCTCATAGATTAAATCATACTAAGGTTCATACAAAAGGGTTCCATATCAAGTTCATATCCCAATTACATTTACCCTACCAAAGCAAGGTCCACTAGGGCTATCTCACTATGGTGACAAGAAGCTCATCATGACTTTCCTAAGGATTGATATGATGTGGTTCCAGCCAATCAACCTTAAGTCCATCATTCATTACATGAAGGATACCATTATGGCTTTCAACTTCAAGTTTCATAACCTTACTACTAGTTTCAAGGTTTCACATAAAGGACCTTCTTGTCATCATTCAAGATCTTACATAACATTTATACATTCAAGACTAAGACTCTTTAGTTCCTAAGTCAAGATATCACATATTCATATTCATACAAGTATCAAGTAAGGGACACAAGTCTACCTAAACAAGACACACCACACTTCACTTTAGCACATATAAGATACATTCTTTAGAAACTTAGAAATGACCCTTAACATCATTTAGTCAACCTATTCATTACCTTAACATCATCAACATAACCATTATAAACTCATATAGCCAAGTTAGGAACAACCATGTATCAACTCTAAGACTACACATATAAGCACATAGTCATAGTATAACATGATCACCTAATAACTGCAATACGAGAACACATACTTTCACATTACTTCACATATAGATAGACATGCTCATAATTCACATCAATCAACTATACAAATCATCATAATACTTCAAGTAGTGCCGACAAGGTCATGAACATCATAATGCATAAAGTAACGCCGACAAGGCCACATTAATTCACATAACACCGCCACCATTAGTGGACCATACAAATCACATATAATTCAAGAGCTAAATTACAATAGCTATACATAATATGAAAGGAGTTAGGTCAGCATACAACCCACTTGAACTCACCACTTCAATCCAAAGCCAAATCATCCAAATCAATACCAAAAGGCCCTTGTCCATGGCCATGAACATCAATCCAAAGCATAAATCATAATACTCAATGAAGCTAAGTCAATTCAATATAGATTTACCAATCTAAGACCAATTAGATATCAATTGAATACAATTCTTATATCATTAGAAAGCCTATAGAAATCTACACTTAAATCTATAAGCATTGAGTTTATATCAATTCACTAAGCTTAATAGTCAATAGATCTAAGAGTATTCAGTACTCAATTAATCAAATTGAAACAGACTATACATCATTCATACATAATCTATAAATGAATCAAAAGACCATAACAATCTACACATGAATTCATAAATCTCAAAGCATAATCAATTCACCCTATTTTAGTGAAAATTAGAGAATTGATAAGATCAAGGGTTCATGGAGAATTTCATTGGAAAACATCAATTAAACGTCAATAACATCATATATTAACGTTTGAAAACCTTTCATGCAAGAAACCAAGACTTAGAGTAGAAATTAGACTTTTTCATCTTTTTGAAATACTTTGAAAATCATCTTTGAAATTGACTCTAAGGTTATAGAAAGCCATAGATGAAGAACTCTCATACCTTATTTGAATAACCCAATTCTAATTGAATAAGTAACTCCATTGAAGATCCATCTTCAAGCTTCATCTTCACTTTGAACTCTCATGGAGGTTTTTGTTTGGAAGAACTTTTGGAGGGAATATGTTTTGATCTTATTGTTAGGGTTTAATTGAGATTTTAATGACTTATATACTCTTAAAATACCCATAAACACTCAAAACAACCGTCCAAAGACTTATAGGGTCATGGGGTGAATTTACAATATCACCCCTTAACTTAACAGAAAACTAGCAGCAGACACACGAACCCATCGACGGAGGCATCGATGGACCGTGGTCTCACCCACGCCCCATCGTTTGGGTCTCGTGGGTTGCACCTGCAACTCCCCAACCTGCAGGACAAGTGGATCCATCGACGAGACCCATCGATGGGCCGTTGACTGATTGACTGGCTGTCATTTAGGTCGTCGATTGCCACTGCCTGGCAGTGTTGAGCTCCAATGTTGGGGTCCTCCTTTAGGGCCCCTTGTGGGTCCTATGTGGAGTCGTACCCGGACGTTTAAACCCCAAACATGTACGTATACAAGTTTAGGACCTATCACATGATTTATTTAAAACGAACACGTAAAACACGACGAAACATGCTATAACAGACAAGGTCATTTCAAGACACATCTTTCTAACGTAATGGACATTCTTGGAAGTTTGACCTCCAAACTTCACGAAACTTGACACACTGACTTTATACACCATATAAACTCAATTAAGGACCATATAAGCTCATGCATCACACATAAACACATAGAACCACACATAACCACATATGAGGCACTTAGGTGACTTAGTCGTCGAACGTCTTGGTCGTCCCTTTACGTTTGACTTCCAATGCATCTAAACTCTTAGATACTGCCTCAATAACACTTTATAGACCATTTTAGGACCTTATACCAGCATGACAACCACGTTAGGCTCTAGCTTGACCTAAGTCATTTTCGGGATCTTACATTCTCCCCCACTTGGACAACATTCGTCCTCGAATGACACTTGCCTCTCTCTGAGTACTTACAAGTATAGAGATTCAATTAGCAACTCATAATCATAACATGTAACACTCAATCAAAGAGAAAACATCATTTTCACATAAGCAAGAGATTCACAACACAAGAAGAAACTACTATAACTCATCAAGCTACAAAACTCACATTCTTTTATTCCAAATAGCAAAAACTCATTTTATATTCGTTAAAATGCTCATGAAAATCAGTTCTAACCACATAACAACAATTTTAGACCAAAGAATCAATTAGTCAATTTTTGAAAATCTTTACAGTGAACAAGCAGAATCTTCAGTGATTTGAGCAACTTTTTCAAAAATGCAACTTTTAGGAAATTCATGATATAGACATGCTAATATGCAAAGTAACATCATATAAACACCTTTTACAACATGATAATGGCTTCATAAAATACATAATGCAAGTAATTAATGAAATTCAATTTCAACCAAGCATGTGTATATCATAAGGAGAATGTTTGGAACTCGTTTTCCACAAAAACTCCTACACAATTCAAGTTACTAAGAAATCTTTGATTTAGGCTTGAATAAACACATATAGAAAGGTTAAGGGTACCTCACTCCCAACCACATACTCTTCACTATACCCCCCACTTAGGAGAAACCCATTCTAAGGTCAACATAACATCCACCTCAAGGAACTCTCTCAAGGCACCTTAAACCTTACTAATACTTTCTCACCCAAAGTCTATCTCATGAGAACTAAGGACTCTCAAGGGTTCAACCATCTAGCCATTACATCCCCATTACTAGGAGAAACTCACCTTTACTCCTTCAAATATCTTCAACTCCCTTCTATGGTTGAGCCTCAACCAACTTCAAGCCACCTCAACAACCACTCATTCACATTTATAACTCTATACCTTACCATTCTTGAAAACTATACTACCTTTCAAAGGCAACCAAACCAACCTAGGGTCATCAACACCATCTTTCACACCTCATCTAGCAAGCCACGTCTCATCTTTTTCTCTCCCTCAACCCAAACTTCATAAAGTCACACTCACATGACTAAACACATAAGGGAGACAAGAGAAAGACACCATACACAAGGCTCTTAGGCACGATTAGATGAATGAATAAGTGAAACTTTTCCTAGCACCCAATAGCCTCCTATTTATAATGTGGCGCACTTCACATTATAAATAAGACCCAATTAGATGTGGTTCATAAGACAACTACGACACTCCCAAACCTTATGCTCTGATACCACGTTTGTCAAAACCCTCAAGTACACCCTAGAAGTTAGAGTATCCTTGAGTTCGTCACACGGCAAATAAGACTTCAAGAAGTCTCATCTAAGCCTCTCGTATCATTCATTACATAATAACATACTAAAATTGTCACGACCGGGGTCTAGACCCTATCCAAAACCGGCGTCATTGACCTCTCATAGGTCGCTGACAAGCCTACATACGTCATCATTACATCGTATAGGTTAATTTTAGCGGAAAATTTAAAACTTTTGTTTGATTTGAAGTATACATAGACTTCATAGTAAGAATTTCATTATGTCACATCATTTCACCACAACCATCTAATAATGAGATATTCAAATGAAGGAAATAGTTCATAACTGCATAAATATAAAGTTGCAAAAATGGCACCAATACAACATCTGAAATAAGTAAGAAAGAAACGCTAGTGGAACATCCTCCACTAGCTCATGCCTACATCTAATCTAGAATATAAGATATAAGCGTCCTCTAAAGCATGAGGGCTTACGAAGTCCAGATGAATGCTCCACGTCCAGATAGACTCAACGTAGTCTCGTAAGCTCTAGCGTCCACCTGCACCTGCACCTAAAAGTAGAGTATTGTATGGGATTAGTACACACTTGTACTAAGTATGGGTGTATGCAAGAGCACACCAAGGACATGCATGATTAAGGACAACTCTCTCCTAATGATATGAGTTATGGAAAGCCAAATCAGATTAGAAAAGTCATGCTATGAGAGTAACGTGTATCATCATTCTTTTCATATTGCACACAACACATAACATATTTCATATAGCACATACATATACCACATATCATCCGTTCATATGCCATGAGACCTTGGAATCAAGGACTTAACATTAGGACTTCCCAAAATGAGGGCTCAACATATGGGACCTCAACTAGGGAGCCTTCTTTAGCAAACACAGAATCTGCTTCATTCATTCATACATACTTCATTTTCATTCGTTATTCATAGGCTGGTACAAACACTAGCTATACCTAGGATGTAGTTTAAGACTCTCATCGGGTTCACTGTGCAATGATTAAGAACGACCTAGTGTCATTACTTGAGTCTAGTTCACCTCTTGATTATCCTAACCAAACACTTTCACGACCCGGATTCTTGAATCCGGATCGCAACCGGCGTCTTTGACCTCTCAGAGGTCGCAGACAAACCTCATCTTGCATTCATCACATTCATCTAGTTAAATTTGCGGAAAATTTAAATTTTTTTATATGTATGAAGTATGCATAGACTTCATATAATTATTAACTATATACATCATATACTAAGATCAACATAAGTGAAGAACCATCTAACATAAAGAATCAATTCGAAACTGAAGATGAATATATCATAAATAGTTTGCCAAACAAGGCCTTATTACAAAGCTTCAAAATGAAGGTACGAAAGAGACGCTAGGGAAAACATCCACTAGCTATGTCTAAAACTAAGGCTAGACTAAATCTGTAGCATCCACGAAATCATGAGGACCTACCAATTGGTTTGGAGAAACGCTGAAGTCCAAACCGCTGCAAGTGTCGTCAACCTGTCATTTGACCTGCACCTATAAAAATAGTAAATAGTAGGGGGTTAGTACACCACTTTGACTAAGTATGGGTGTATGCACACATACACATAAAGCTATGCATGATCAATGAAAGCTCTCTTCCTAAGCAACATGCCATTTCTGGAAAGTCTAGTCATTATACTTTCCTAATTCGTTAGTTGTGAATTGTGGTATGAATATGATGTATTTTAATTCATTCAAAGCACACAACTCATTTTCTATATGATTTTAAGACATTAGTATCATCAACATAATTTTTGAATCACTCGGGCGAAGATTTAAATTTTTGATCCTCCAAACCCTAGAGTTCCTCTTTGTACACTTAGATTATTTTTTCAGTCTTTTTCTTCTTCTTGTTGTGTAGTTCAATAACTACTTTGGTCCTATGTTTTACTTACAAGTGCAATGATTCATTGTAGTCCCATACCCACAATGAATCAAGTAAGTAATTCAAGAGATTAAGGAAATGACTTAACTACAATTTGGGGCATGAATATATTTATAAGTCAATGCTTATTGACTATACTCATTCTTTAGTTGATTGCATAATGTGCATAGATCTTGGGGCATATCATGAAAGCTTATGATCTTGCTTACTTTGGGCATGAATTCTTGATAAACCAATCTTTAGTGACTATTCCTATTATTGTATTATTGGCCTAATGTAAGAAGTCATTATAAGCCAATCTTATTTGGCTAATATCTTTTGCCAATTATATAAAATCATTATAAGCCAATTTATTTGGCTTTATCATTTTCATAACATGAGGATTCATTATTAGTTATGCCCTTTACTTATTGTAAACTTTATTGGACACGATTTGACTATCCTTACAACAAGTTATTCATTACATCAAGTATTCATTACATTTCATAAGCAATTCTCTATTGATTATGCCATTGATTTCATTACTTTCATGTTTTGTATATTGTACATTTCATATACACGAGACCTTGGAATCGTTGATATAGCATTAAGACATCTCAAGTGAGTGCCCAACATATGGGACCTCAACCCGAGGGCCTTCTTTAGCAAACACGGAGTCTGCTTCATTCGTTCATTCGTACTTCACATTAATCATTTCATTCATTCGTAGGCTGATGTTAACACTAACTATACCTAGGAAGAAGTTTAAGACTCTCATTGGGATCATGAAGTGCAATGACCAAGAATGACCTAATGTCATTACTTGAATCTGATTTCACCTCCTGATTATCCTGCACAAACACCTTCGGTATCGTTCATTTCATTATCTTTCATACTTTGAGGAACTCCAACCTTAACCGACATAGATCATGTGAGCGTCATGAAATTCGGTGTCTTCCCCACACCGAAAAGAGGTGGAGTCACTGGCCAAGGTGAAACCAAAACATGCTAGCATATATAGGGAATTGAACCCTGCTAGATCCCTATATTGGCAGTATAGGTTCAAATACTAGCAGATATAAGGAGACGCATACCCGGCATGCCGGACAGTCTCATCTCATGAGAGTTACGTGAACATCCGCCCTTCCCTAAGGAAGGCATCACCGCTCATAGCTAGCCTATCGGTGCTCAGTATAAAGTTCCATTACATTCAACTCATACATCATGGAAGCTGGCTTCTAGCATGAGTACATCATAGCTCATAAGATGATTTCTCATCTCATCATTAGTATTAAGTGTGAATTGTCCTTACACTTACATATAGAGTATGATTGAGACTTATTTACTCTTTTGATGACTTGTCATCCTTACTTTACATTGATGAAATGTGAATTATCCTTACATATCATCCTTACTTTACATTGATGAATGTGAATTGTCCTTACATATCATCCTTATTTTACATTGATGAATGTGAATAGTCCTTACATATCATTCTTACTTTACATTAATGAATGTGAATTGTCCTTACATATCATTCTTAGGTGTTAATGAGACTAGTCTCACACATTCTAACACCTTCATTCGTGAGTATTCTTTTAACAAATTAGCTTTGGTGTAAGTAAGACTTGTCTCACTTCCTTTAACACCCCATTCTGGTCACTTACTTAATTTAGACCCCTTTAATTATGTTATAACTCACGTTACTTCTTTACTTTAGTGTAGTAGCTTTATTTCATCGTTTATGGACGATGAGCACTTCTTTCAATGAGTTACATATGTTCATAGTTCATTCTTGTAGAGCATGTTGGGAGTTGTCCCAATGAATGGAATGCCCTTGGTTATGGATTCATTGAATTAGTTTAGAAGTACTTGAGTTGTCATTTCATTGTTTTGGCTACACAAGATTGGCATATGATTAGTATTGGCCTAGAAAATTTGGAAAGAACTTCATAGTCAATTTATTGGCACAAGCCAAACATTCATTCAAATATAATTTCATGGAATCATTAGCCAATTCTATTACATTTTTTTGGAGATAACATTGTAGGCCAATTTATTGGCATAAGCCAAACTTTCACTACACTTGAACTTTTAACCTATGATTAACTTACAAGAACAATTCAATGTTTTTACGTTCACAATTGGTGTGGATAGGGTATGTTAGACTAACCAATTCAATCTTTTTGGCATAAGTCAATTTTTACGTATGTTCATATTTAAATTGCCATATGTATGAACCATTAGCCAATCTTTTAATCATTTACATAAGTTCCTAGCCATTAGCATATATTCATTTTGACCAAGTAGAGTTAGCCAACTTTATTGGAACCAGATAGCCAATTTATTCAAGATATGATTCCATATATGTCTTTGAGCCAATTCTTAGTTTATGGCTTTTAGTGTCACATTTTAAGAACATATTGGACAACATCATATTAACATTTTATGGCTATAGCATCTTCATAACATCACAACAACAGCAAGTCAACATTCAGCCAAAGGCACATAATTCACTTAACACATCAGGGACTTATCTTAGCATATTATCGATCCTTAATTATCATGATAAGATTAACTTTACGAATTTACAAGTTCATAAGTTCATTCGATACTCATCAGTCAAGAACAATACATGTTAAGAACAGCCAGTACCACATACCAACAACATGATCTCTAACCTATTCAATATTAAAATCGAAAAGGATACTAGGGAAGGGAAGTTCGACGAGAACGACGAGAACAACCCTAGTTTTCAAGATCTTGAGAATCATTCAACGGAAAATACTCTTGGAGAAAGAATTCTAGGATATAAACCCATACCTTAAGTAGAACTTAATCTACGAAGACCACCTTGAACGAAACCTTGAAGAGACCTTGAAATCGCCCTAGAGAAATCGATAAATTTTTCTGTTTTTCTTTCGTTCGTTGCTTGTTGTTTTTGCGTCTCATTTTCTATGAGTTTGAACGTGATTTTTAGGTTTATGAACTTATATTGAATTATAAAACTTAGGTTTAATAAGCTAATTTAATAAACTAATTAACCAATTACCAAAAAGCCCCTCCTAAGTTGACTAAACATAGGAGAACATAACACTTAGTCAAATCTGGAAATTGGTGTTGACTATAGTTTTTGTCAACATTTTGACTTTATATTAATTAACTAAATCCTTAATTTAATTAATTTAGGTACCTAGGGTAAGTACTAAAGTACCCTAAGTCATAGGAACCAAAATTAACCCTTTTGGACCATCCTAGGTTAAGTACTAGGATGTTTCTTGAGTTGTGCTAGGTTAGTGTAAGAATTTCATTTTGATAATTTAAACTAATTAATTAAATTGCTAATTTAATTAATTAGGTGACCTAAGGTAATTACTAAAGTACCCTTAAGTCGTTAGGACCATAACCAATCCTTTGAACCATCCTAGGTTAGGTACTAGGTTATCGTTTTCTTGTTTTAAACGAAATCTGGAAATTGCTTTGTGATTTCGGTTTTTCCCCTTTAAATTAATTAATTAGTTTCTAAATTAATTAATTACGTAGCCTAGGGTAATTAATAAAGTACCCTTAAGTCGTTAGGATCTTAACTAACTCTTTGGACCATCCTAGGTTAGGTACTAGGTTGTCCCTTTCTTCTCTTAACCAAAATCTGAAAATTTCCTTTTTAGTTTTGGTTTTAGCCCTTTTAAATTAATTAATTAATTTGCTAAATTAATTAATTAGGTAACCTAGGGAAATTACTAAAGTACCCCTAAGTTTTTAGGACCATAACTAACCTTTTGGACCATCCTAGGTTAGGTACTAGGTTGTTTCTTTAACTAGTACTAAGTTAGTGTCAACCCGGTTTTGGTCCTAGGTTGTCGGGTGCACTAATTAGTTTATTTCATTTGGTCCTAGGTTAGTTATATATTTAGGGCAGTAGGTTAGAGTCTAGAATTAGTTAGGAAGTTATGCCCCACATGGAGGGGTCCCTTGTACACGTTTTTCCCCCTAAATACCCTAACCGAATTCGGTTAGGGTGGTCCCCTCCTTTGGCAGCTTCTTCACATGTGCTTGCACATGTGTTGGTTGTACTTTCCTAATTAACTATTATTTATGGTTCATTTGGGAATTTATACTTATTGTCCCAAGGATCCTCACTATGTCCTTGGGCACTGCTTAATTTACATGATCATTTTAAATGGTCATGTGCTATGGTATCTAGGCTTGACACTTGGATGCCTCATACCCAATTTGTGAGTTAAAGGAAAAAACATTTTAGCCTAGGGTCTTCATTGCAGGTACATTTCTTGGACAAGCTCATTAATGTTAGAAAATTGGCTAACACCCTTTAAGCAAATATTTTCTAATATGCCCAATATTTTTCTTATTTGGGTATTATATAGAAATTGGCTAATACCCCTTAGCCAATTTTCTATACTATGCCAAATATTTCTCAATATTGGGCATTGGGATGCCTATGTACCCCCAATACACATTCTTAAAGATCTATTGGGCTCTTCACTAGACATGAAATTTTTCGGAATGTTACAAACACCTTTGGTGTCATTCATTTCATTTTGTGCATTACTGTGGCTGGCCTCATTCTATCTTTGGGAACTTTAACTTTAATCGACAAAGATCATGTGAGCTCCATGAAATCCAGTATATACCCCACACCAAAAAGAGGTTGAATCACCAGCCAAAGTGAAACCAAAACATTCTAGCGTATATAGGGGATTGAACCCTGCTAGATCCCTATGTTGGCTGCATAGGTTCAAAGACTAGGAGATATAAGGAGACCCATACCCGCCTAAACGGCAGTCTCATCTCATGAGATTTACACAAACCTCTGCCTTCTCAAAAGAAGGAATCGCGACTCATAGCTAGCCTATCGGTGCTACGTATAAAGTTCCATTACATTCATCTCACACATCATAGAAGCTGGCTTCTAGCATGAGCGCATCATTGCTCATTAGATGATTTCTTATCTCATCATTAGTATTAAGTGTGTATTAATCTCAATACTTTCATTAGAGTGTTTCTTAGAGATTGGTCTCTTCATTAACTTTACACTCTCATAGGTTAGTACGTTATTGGTAATACTTACTTAGGGTCATCTGAGATTGATCTCATCTTTCACATTAGCCTCTTATCATGTTGTCACCACATTCATTAACTTTAGCATATTAGCTCATCATAATTACTCACCCCTTTTACGTGAATGTTCATTGCATTATATGCCAATGCACTTGGCCTTTTGTTGTGTTTCACACCCTTACTTAACCCTCCTGGGTCACATCAATTCATCACATACATCTTAGGTTCACTTACTTTTAACGTACGCTGGACTTATGAACCCATACGTACAAGCCATGAGGCTTCATTCATAAT
Organism: Solanum sitiens; assembly: GCA_016801875.1. Lineage (NCBI taxonomy): Eukaryota > Viridiplantae > Streptophyta > Magnoliopsida > Solanales > Solanaceae > Solanum > Solanum sitiens. The sequence continues at coordinate 509,117 of JABWTJ010000116.1, forward strand.
TCGTCTAAGTGACTTATACTTACCCAAGATATTATGGTACAAGAATTATGCATCTTGTAAGTATGCCAAGATCTCAATTTCGATTCCTATAGGCAGCATTCATTAAATATTTAATCACGTAAGACTTATGTATCAATACGGAATTGGCAAGGGAACCCAATTTCGAATCCCTTGTATAACACTTAAGTATTTTTTATAAATTTTTGATTTAGAATTCTTGGCTTGGGGACCCGAGATCGAATACCCACACCAACACTTCCTTTCTTTCTTTTCTTCACTTTGTCTTAAACATCTCGACTTGGGGACCCACGATCGAATCACAACGCCCACATTCCTTTTATTTTCTTTCTTTTCTTAATTCTTCCGTTTAGACCGAGAGGATGTGGGATCGATCCCCCATAACCTCATTTTTGTTTTATTTAATTTTTCTCCTAACTTCCTTATCTATCCGAGAGGTTGTGGGTTCGATCCCCACACACCTCATTTTATTTATCTTCCCTTTTTCTTTTGTTTCTTCACCAGCCTTACCCCATTTCGAATCCCCCTCACCTCACTTTAAATATTAAATTTTTCAGCAGCCTTCATATAGTGATGTCTCGGGTTCAATCCTTGCTGACCTCACTTATTTTTAAAAAATTTAAATCTCCAATTCTTCAAATAACTTAGCCAAAACCAAATTTCTAGCAAGTCTGGAAATTTGATCACGATTTCCAGTCCATTTCCTCAATATTTTATATGGTCGATTTTAGGAAAATTCATTGGACATTTCGTACGTTTATTTTATGCATTTTCGTTGTTACATTTGATCACGAGGTTTCACTCAATTCAGCAACATTACACCACTTATGAACATCACGATTTACTTCAAGTAATTGCGTACAAAACACAAGAATTTAACATGCATATTACACACTTCAACTCATGACCAAAGTCACGGCATACACAATACACACACGTTTAACACATAGTTTCGGAAAGCATGCTTATTACTCACATAAATCCGAACATACATAAAAGAACAAAATCATAACAAAAACACATCACATCCCTAAATTCTACCAGCAAAACATACCCAACCTACAAAATCGATGGGAGCTAGTGACAGGGACATGCAACGGGGAACATTCCTAGTTTTTGGATTAGAATTCGACTGAATCCTAGGGATATCTTGGGAAAGGGACCAAGAGGAAGAAAACCCATACCTTTTGTCGATCAACATCCTCCAAATCTGCTCCAATGGCAGCCAACTCCCACGACACCAAAGCCTCACCACCAAACTTCAAGCATAACCCATCAAGAACAATGTTTTTGCTTTTAGTTTTTAGTTTAGTTTTTCTTTTGAGTTTTAGCGTTCAAGTTTTTCAAGAGTGATGAACTTTTGATTTGTTATTTTACCGATAATGAACCTGAGAATGAGAGTAAATAGGCGTGAGAAAGAGAGTGGAGAGAGATGGAATAAGTGTAGGAGTAGAAGTTTTAGTTGAATACTTAGTCAAACTAGGACTCCTTGCCATTTACTATTAAAAATCTGATTTTTTAAAGGCTTAGGTGAAATGACTAATACTACCCTTACTTAAATCAGATAATTAATATAAATTAATTAGATTTAACATTGCTTCCACCTAGGATCGAACCCAGGTGAAGCTTAACTTGCGAAAAGGGTCAAATTCGGCCAACCCTACCCCAATTGTCCACCTTTTTATATTAATTAATTAATTAATTAAATACTTAGGGTAATTACAATACTACCCCTAGCCTGGAAAAGACCATTTTACCCCTAGACCCTCCAACTTAAGATTACCCCTTTCAAGTCCGGTTAAGACTCATCCAGGTGAATCTTAATATTCGGGTGCCCTACATGGCTGGACCCAACCTTGCCTAGCTTAACTAACTCACCAAGTTAGTTGGTTTGGCTGGTGTATAGGTTCTGAGGTCTGGTTCCACGCGCATCAAGCCGTGTGGACCCGATCTAATCTAGGCATTCTAGGTACGTTTAGGCATTACTTAACATAATCATTTTTGGGTTATTACATTATCCCCCCTTAGGAACATTCGTCCCCGAATGACACTTCTAATTATCTAGCACAATGTCCGGCATATCATAAGATGAGTACTATACACAATCAAGCAACAACAACCAAAAATAGAGGAGATAAGGAAACTTAGACTTAAGAGTAGGAAGTCTAACCTCAAGAGCTGAAAAGATGAGGATAGCGGGATCCCATATTGGCCTCGGCCTCCCACGTAGCACCCTCAACATGATGGTTCCTCCACAATACCTTCACTGTGGCCACCTCCTTATTTCTCAGCCGCTTTACCTGCCGGTCTAAAATTTCAACACGAACCTTCTAATAGGACAAGTCTTCATCAACCCCCAAACCTTCAATAGGCAGAATCGATATTTGATCACCAAGACACTTCTTTAACATAGAGACATGAAAGACTGGATGAAAAGAAGCTAGCTCCGCAGGTAACGCCAACTCATAGTCCACCTCACCCATACGCTGTAGAATCTCGTATGGCCCAACGTACCTCGGACTCAACTTCCCCTTCCTGCCAAACCTCATCACCCCCTTCATGGGTGATATCTTCAAGTAGACCTGGTCACCAACATCAAACTCTAAGTGCCGCTTCCTGTTATCTGCATAAGACTTGTGCCGACTGTAAGCAGTAGCCAACCTGTCCCTAATCACCCTGACCTTCTCTAAGGCCTCATGAATGATCTCTGGACCTAAAATGGATGACTCTCCAACCTCGAACCACCCAACTGGAGACCTACACCTCCTACCATACAGTGCCTCAAACGGTGCCATCCTAATGCTGTAGTGATATCTGTTATTATACGAGAACTCTATCAAGAGAAGATGGTCATCCCAACTACTCCTAAAGTCAATAACACACGCCCTCAACATGTCCTCCAATGTCTGAATGGTGCGATCTGCCTGCCCATCTGTCTGAGAATGGAAGGCAGTATTGAGCTTTACCTGCGTGCTTGAGCTCTTCTGGAAGGATCTCCAGAAATGCGAAGTGAACTGAGATCCTCTATATGAATTGATAGACAAAGGAATCCCATGCCACCTCACAATCTCATAAATGTAGAGTCTCACATAATCCTCGGCCCTGTAAGTAGACTTCTTAGGGATAAAGTGGGCAGACTTAGTCACATGTCCACAATAACCCATATAGAGTCGTGCTGTCTCCTAGTCCTCGTAAGACCAACCACGAAGTCCATGTTAATGTCCTCCCACTTCTAAGTCGGAACCTCAATCATCTGAGTGAGACCACCAGGCTTAAGGTGCTCCGCCTTAACCTGCTGATAATTAGGACACTTGGCCATATACTCAGCAATGTCCTTCTTCATGGCATCCTACCAATAGATCTGCTTGAGGTCATAATACATTTTGGTGGACCCTGGATGTATCGAATACCTGGAACCATGGGCCTCTGAAATAATATTGGTCCGCAAATCATCCACGTCTGGTACACAAAGCCTCCCGGTACCTAAGTATGCCGTCACCTCCCAAAGTAAAGGACTCATTCATCTTCATCAGCACTGAGTCCTTCAACTCCATCAATAAAGGATCAAGATGCTGACCCTTCTTGACTTCAACTACCAAGGATGATTCAGAACTAGGATGAACTGAAACACCCCCACTAGTAGAAGCCATCAACCGCACACCCAGTCTGAACAGTCTGTGTACATCCTTCACCAACTCCTTCTTCCCATTATCAACGTGGGCTGTACTCCCCATGCTCAACCTGCTCAAAGCATCATCTACAAAATTTGCCTTCCCTGGATGGTAGTGGACACTCATGTCATAGTCCATCAATAGCTCCAACCATCTTCGCTGACGTAGATTCCAACTCCCTCTGCGTGAACACGTAATGGAGAGTATTGTGGTCTGTGAACACATACACATGCACCCCGTACAAGTAGTGCCTTCAAAACTTCAATTCAAACACCACTACTGCCAACTCTAGGTCATGAGTGGGATAATTCTTCTCATGAACCTTGAGCTGTCTGGACGCATAGGCTAGCACCTTACTACCCTGCATAAGAACACAACCCAAACAAACCCTAGATGCGTCACAATAAATAGTGTAATTCTCACCACATTTAGGCAACGTAAGCACTGGGGCTGAAGTCAGTCTGTCCTTGAGCTCCTGGAAACTCTTCTCACAAGTCTCCGTCCATTCGAACTTGGCTTTCTTCTTAGTCAAAGCTGTCAGTAGGGTATCAATGGAAGAAAAACCCTCAATGAACCTGCGGTAGTAACCAGTCAATCCCAGAAAGCTATGGATATCGATAGGAGTAAGAGGTCTTGGCTAGTTCTTAGCAGCCTCAGTCTTCCTAGGGTCCACCTCCACACCCTGATCAGACACAACATGACCCAGGAAGGTCACTATTCTAAGAAAGACTTTACACTTTCTGAATTTGGCATACAACTGATGTTGTCTAAGTACCTGCAAGGTTAGTCTCAAATGTTGTTCATGCTCTTCCTTTCTCTTAGAGTAGATGAGGATGTCATCAATGAATACTATGAAGAAAGAATTAAGGTATTCACGAAAGACTCGGTTCATGAGGTCCATAAATGCAGCTGGTACATTAGTGAGATCAAAAGACATGACTAGGAACTCATAATGACCATAACGGGTACGAAAGGCTGTCTTTGGGATATCTTCATCCCTAACCCTAAGCTGATGATACCCGGAACGAAGATCAATATTTGAGAAGAAACTAGACCCTTGGAGCTGATCGAATAAGTCATCTATTTTTGGAAGTGGATACCTATTCTTTATAGTGACTTTGTTGAGCTACCGATAATCGATACACATCCCAAGGGTTCCATCCTTCTTTTTCACAAACAGCACTGGAGAGCCCCAAGGGGATATGCTCGGCTGAATGAAGCCCTTATCAGTGAGATCTTTTAACTGCAGCTTCAACTCTTTGAGTTCAGCTGGAGCCATTCTATAGGGGGGAATTGAAATAGGTTTGGTATCGGGATCTAGGTCGATACCAAAATCAATCTCTCGAGGGGGAGGGACTCAAGGCAAATCATCGGGAAAAACATCTTGGAATTCATTCACTACAGGCACAGAGTCTATGGAAGGAATGTCATGATCTAGATCATTGACACTCACAGGATTGCATAACATTCCCTTAGACATCATTTGTCACGACCGAAATCTAGACCCCAGACGAGACCGGCATCGTTGACCTTTCAGATGTCGCATACAAGCCTACATACGTCGTTATTACTTCATCTAGGTTAATTTTAGCGGAAAATATGAACTTTTGTTTACTTAACTTTATATTGGAAAATATTGATTTCGCATAATACTATCTACGTAAACTCATAAGCGTTCACAACAACCATCTAAATAAAAATAATCAAATGAAAGATATACTCATAAATATAGAGTTGTCAAAATAGCACCAATACAACGTCTGAAAGTAAATACGAAAGAAACGCTATTGGAACATACTCCACTAGCTCATGCCTACGTCTACGCTAGAATAAATCAGTAAGCATCCTCGAAAGCTTGAGGGCATACCATATCCGTATGAAAGCTCCACGTCCGTATAACTGCTGCGTCGACTCGTAAGCTCTAACGTTCAGCTGCACCTGCACCTAAAAGTAGATAAATGTATGGAATTAGTACACACTTGTACTAAGTATGGGTATATGCAAGCACACACCACAACATGCATGATTTAGAATAGCTCTCTCCTAACGATATGAGTTATGGAAAGTCAAGTTAGTGGACTTGCCAAAATCGGATTAGGAAAGTCATGCCATGAGTGTAACATGCATCATCATACGTATCATATTGCACAGCACAAAACATATTGCATATAGCACATATCTTATTGCATTTCATTCGTTCATATGCCATGAGACCCTGGAATCATGGACTTAACATTAGGAATTCCCAAAATGAGGGCTCAACATATGGGACCTCAACTACGGAGCCTTATTTAGCAAACACAGAGTCTGCTTTATTTATTCGTACGTACTTCATTTCATTTCGTTCATAGGCTAGTGTAAACACCAGCTATACCTATGATGTAGTTTAAGACTCTCATTGGGTTCACTGTGCAATGACTAAGAATGACCAAGTGTCATTACATAAGTCTAGTTCCCCTCTTGATTATCCTACCCAAACACCTTTTGGTATCGTTCATTTCATTGTGTGCATTACATGAGGCTGGCCTCGTTCTTTCTTTGGATACTTTAACTTTAACCGACATATATCATGTGAGACCCATGAAATCCTGTGTCTACCCCACACCGAAAAGAGGTGGAATCACCGTCCAAAGTGAAACCAAAACATGCTAGCGTATATAGGGAATTGAACCCTGCCAGATCCCTATGTTGGCTGTATAGGTTCAAAGACTAGGAGATATAAGGAGAACCATACCCGTCTGGGCTGACAGTCTCATCTCATGAGAATTACACGAACCTCTGCCTTCCCAAAAGAAGGAATCGCCACTCATAGCTAGCCTATCGATGCTCAGTATAAAGTTCTATTACATTCAACTCGTACATCATAGAAGCTGGCTTCTAGCATGAGGACATCATAGCTCATTAGATGATTTCTCATCTCATCATTAGTATTAAGTATATATTAACTTTAATATTTTCATTAGAGTGTTCATAGAGACTGGTCTCTTCATTAACTTTACAGTCTCATAAGTGAGTACGTTTTGGTAACATTACTTTGGCTCATTTGAGATTGCTCTGATATTTCACATTAGCCTCTTATCATGTTGTCACCATATTTATTAGCCTTAGCACATTTGCCTTTCATAATTACTCACCCCTTTTTACGTGAATGTTCATTTCATCATATGCCAATGCACTTCGCCTTTTAGTGTGTTTGACACTCCTACTTAACCCTTCTGGGGTCACATCAATTCATCACATACATATTAGGTTCACTTACTTTTAACGTACGCTGGACTTATGAATCCATACGTACAAGCCATGAGGCTTCACTCATAATTCATCTAAGTGACTTATACTTACCCAAGATTATGTGGTACAAGACTTATGCATCTTGTAAGTATTCCAAGGTCTCAATTTTGATTCCTACAGGCAGCATTCATTAATTATTTAATCACGTAAGACTTATGTGTCAACACGGAATTGGGCAAGGGAACCCTATTTTTAATCCCTTGTAACACTTAGTTAATTTTATTTATGATTTTTGTTGACATAAATTTCTTGGCTAGGGAACCCGAGATCCATCCCCCATACCTACACTTCCTTTCTTTCTTTTTCTTGATTTTCTTGTCTTAAATATTTTGGCCTGGGGACCCAAGATCGAATCCCCACGCCCACATTCCTTTCTTTTTTCTTTCTTTAGTTGATTCCTTCGTTTAGACCAAGAGGGTGTGGGATCGATTCCCCACAACGTCACCTTATTTTTATTTGTATTTTCTCCTTACTTTCTCATTCGGCCAAGAGGTTGTGGGTTCGATCCCCACATACCTCATTTTATTATTTCTTTATTTCATTTTTCTCCTCTCTCCCTCACCTATCCAAGAGGTTGTGGTTTCGAACCCCACACGCCTCATTTCATTTTTCTTTCATTTTTCTCTTAACCTTTCACTTTAGCCTTACCCCATTTCGAATCCCCCTTACCTCATTTTTAATATTTAATTTTTATATAACTTGTATATGGTGAGGTCTTGGGTTCAATCCCCAATGACCTCAAGCATTTTAAATTTTTTTAAAAACTCAAATTTTTTACAGTAAGTGGCCGAACCAAATTTCCAGAATGCTGGATATTTGTTTACCTTTTTGAAGTCCATTTTCTCACCCTCTTTCACGTTAAATATTAAGACATTTCGAGTAGTTTTTAGGGAGATCTTTAGGTGCATTTTCAAGGTTACTTTCAGTCAAGAATTATCATTCAATTCAGCAACTTTGAACTCATATGAACATCACATTTTTAACATATTCGCACACACATAATTCATAACATTTTAACATGTCAATATCAAGCTTCAAACCGTGGCTAATTCACGGCACACACATGCACAAACAAGTTAACGAACTTCACATTTTCAGAACACCTTTTTCATTTCTACATAATTCTGAATACACATCCAAACACGTAATCACAACCAGCCCTAAAATCATCTACCAGAAGTCATACCAACGCACACTTGAATCTTTCAAAGGATCTAATGACAGGGGCATGTAACGGGGACAACCTTAGTTTTCGATAGTGAATAAACTGAACCTTTGGTGTCTCTTGGGAAAGGGACCAAGAGGGAAGAAAACCCATACCTGAAGTCATTCAAAGATGTTCTTACGTGTTGCCAAAACCTCCCCACTAAGACAACGTCTCACCACCGAAATCACAAGCACAATCCGTCGAGAATTTAATTTTTGCTTTTCGTTTTGAAGCTTATTTTGCTTTTGAGTTTGAGCATTCAAGTTCTTGAGTGTGGATGAACTCTTTATTTTTTGTTCTGTTCTTTTCTTATACTGAAAGTTGATCTTGAAGTGAGAGAGGAGTAGAAAGAAACGTGAGTTAGTGTTAGCTTAGGATTAAGAGATTAGGTGGAGACTTAGTCAAATTAGGACTACTCTTAATTGTTTAAAAATCTGATTGTTTTCAAAGGCTACGTGAAATGACCACCATGCTCCTACAAAATCAGGTAATAAACATCAATTAAATCCATCTAAACGTCGCTTCCACCAAGGCTCGAACCCGGGTGAAGCCTCTATCGTGAAATGGGTCATTCCGGGTCGACCCGACCCAAACCGTTCCTCTAATTAAATTAATTATTAATTAATTAATTACTTAGGGTAATTATAATACTACCCCTATCTTGGAAAAGACCATTTTACCCTTAGACCCTCCAAACCTAAGATTACCCCTTTTAAGTCCGGTAAAACTCATCCGGGTGAATCTCTTCAATTCGGGTGCCCTACATTGTTGGTTCCCACCTTGACTAGCTCAACTAACTCACCAAGTTGGTTGGCTTTGCTAGTGCATAGGTTCTGAGGTCTGGTTCTACGAGCAACAAGCCGTGTGAACCCGGTCTAATCCAGGCATTCTAGGTACGTTTAAGCATTACTTAGCATAGTCATTTTTAGGTTGTTACATTATACCCCCTCTTAGGAACATTCGTCCCCGAATGTCACTTCTAATTATCTCGTACAATGCCAGTCATATCATAACATAAGTACTTTACACAGTCAAGCAATATCAACAAAGAATAGAGGAGACAGGGAAACTTAGACTTAAAAGTAAGGAGTCTAACCTCAAGAGCTAAAAAGATGAGGATAACGGGATATCATATCTGTCACGACCCGAAAGAACCCCCTAGAAGTTGGGGGAAAACCTTCGAATCATGACCGGGCATACTTGACCCTTTTGGTATCTCGTACAAGCCCTCTAACTAGCGTTCATAGCATAAAGCATGAAAAGTAGTGCGAAATTAAAAATTTTCACGATAATAATAATAAAAGAAGTCTTTTCATAAATATTAGGAAATCTTATCGTCACAAGCCAACTTAAAGACACAACGTAGAATCTTAGGGACACGGCCTTTACAATAAAAGTAAATACATCTATAAGTCTTAAATAAAGGAACTAAGAAATATAAGACTATGTCCTCGAATATATGAGGACATACCAAATTATTGAGAGATAGAGTTCCCAAGCTTCAACTCCGATCCTCCCAAAAAGGCTTCCAACCTATACTCATAAGTTATAAAAAGTAAGGGGTTAGTACAACAATGTCCTAAGTATGGCATATGCTAAAACATACGAAAAGGGACATCTTAGTAAGGATAGCTTTTCATGCAATGTAAGCAATATTCATGAATCTAGAAACAAACCAATATAAGAATCGACAATTAACACTTTATGGCAACTTTACCAAAACTTAGAATAATTGAAAGGAACATTTCAATGAACTTACTAAACTTATAATGAAAATTGAATAAAGCATCATAGTGAACATTTTGAATTCTTACAATGGAGACCTTACAGTGAATGGAGCGGTCCAAGTCATATGAACTCTTTTCCTTTGAAGTTGCCCTAACCCAAGGTTATCCTAAGACTCCCTAAGCTGATCCAAGAAGGGATTTTCATTACAACTCCCTTCAAAGCACACCAAAGCGACCCTTAAAACTACCAAATATTAGGCTATCTTCGTTAGAAATCAAATCCACGCCCTTGGCTAACATATGCAAAACATTCATGGAACTATAGGTCACACCAAGTGCAATGTGAGAGTAGCATCCCATACTACCACTCCCACTTAGCTCTCCTAATGGATTCCATTTACTCAAGTACTCCACAATAATCATTCATAACACTACACCATAGTACTCATTCTCACGGATTTCATGAAGGTACTCTTCTCCCATAGTAGGTATAGGTCATACCAAGTGCAATGTGAGAATAGCATCCTATGCTACTACTCCCACTTAATGCTCCTACTCGGTAATTAATGTGTATTGAGCACTTCACGACATACATACACAATATCAACAATAGATAAGTTAACTAGTTTCAAATCAATTCTTTTTGTGGGAGTATCTTAACCGACAAAGACCATGAGAGCTAGACATGGAATCCCGATATTAACCCCAATCGGATGAGGGATCCTAACTTGCCTAGTGTAAGGTCATGCTTCTTAGATTTTACATGGTTTTTCCAATAGCTACACCTATGCGGGCACATAGTTAAGGGATAAGGAGATTGTTACTAAGTAACTCACTCTCTACTAACGAGGAGTACTCATCTCAAGAGGTACTTTGGATTACAACGTCTCAACTCACGAAGTGCAATCCACCTCCCCTTCATATCCTCTCGGTGCTAGGCATAACTCCCCACGGATTTCTCAACATAATAGTCTATCTTAGAAAGCTCACTAGGAATGGAGAGGTTGCTACTAGACACTACATATCAACTCACAAAGTGTGCCCACCTCAAGATTCCCCTTTTTGCTTAACTTGGCATAATACAAATCTTAAAAGAGTGCGTGTGTGTGTACATGTGCACACCTTGCATATAAGCATCATTTCATTATCATCAAGTTCTACTCATACTTTAACCTTGATTCGTCAAGTTACACACTATACATGCTTCTCATAATCATATACTTCATTTAGACACAAACTAGTACAAACATGCAATTCAAGCTACACAAAACACAATACAAGACCCATATCTAATATATCTTCATTTAACATATTTTAGACCTTCAAGATTTCCTACTCAACACATACTAAACAACATCAAGTTCATCAATTAGCACCACCACCCATAAGGTGGACCATACCACTCAAATAGCAATTCATAATAACAAATATACAATGAGAGCAACTCATCAACAAATCAAACCATCATCACCCATAAGCAATTATCAATATTTCACCATATTAAGGCCCTTAGGGCAGTATCTACACCAACATGACAAATACAAGAAGACCCAAGTTCATACCCTACCCAAATCATGCTCACATAACCCATTTTCAAGTCAAAAGTTGAAGTATGCATAAACAAGAGTTTCATGGAGTTTTAACATCAAGATCATCAATTCAAACTAAGATAAATACAATTACACCATTAGAACTTAAATACAAGAAGACCCATACTAGAAATCAAAGTTAGAAGAAGTTTGAGTTTAGAAACCCTTTTCGAAAACCATTTTGGGAAGTTGGCTTCTTGAATGAAAAGATATACAAGAATGGATACCATACCTTTAAGAGAAGGAAACCCACTAATTTTGATGAATAAACAAGTCCAAAGCAGCCCTCCTTTCCCTCCTTGAACCATGGCTTCAATGGTTACTTTGAGAGAGTTTGTCTTTAGAGAGAGAGTTTGAATTTAGAAGTGAGGGGGTCTTGTCTAGGTCTAGGGTTTAAAACTAATTTAATATAACCTTAAAACACCAAAATTATACACCTAGGGTCTTAAAATACTTGGGGTGTATTTACATAAAACACCCCAAGTTGGCAGCCACTTAACCGGCACTGGCAGGTCTCACCGACGAGACCTTCCTCGACGGACCGTTGTGGGTTCAACGGACCATTGGCGGGGTCTTGTCGGGAAACACTTAGCTCCAAATGGAACATGGCCAAGTTTCCCACTCACTGGTCCACGCGACGCCCTTGGTCGACGGACCGTCGAGGGACGAACGGACCATCCCTATGGTCGTCGTGGGCCACTGATTTGGCAGACTTTGCCCAAGTCTTGGGCCCTTCATCTAGGTCACCTTGTGGGTCCTAGGTGGGGTCGTGCCCGGACGTTAAACCCCTAAACTAAGTCGTCTAGGTCTTAGGAACATCCAACGCAAGTTTCAAGTAAAACGAATACGTAAAACTCCTCCAAACACACCAAGACATATAAGTACATTCTAAGGAATACCATCCGAACGTCATGGACGTTCTTGGTCGATTGAACTCCAAACTTAACCAAACTTCACGCACTGCCTAAGGATACTAAAATAACTACTTTTAACTTAAATTTGACTCAAGAAAACAACCATGAGGCTCTAGTTAGCCTTAGTTTATTTTGGGGTGTTAGAATATCGGCCTCAGCCTCCCATGTAGCACACTCAACAAGATAGTTCATCCACAATACCTTCACTGTGGCAACCTCCTTGTTTCTCAGCCGCTTCACCTGCCTGTCTAAAATCTCAACAAGAACCTCCTCATAGGACAAGTATTCATCAACCCCCAAACCTTCAACAGGCAGAATCGATGCTAGATCACCAAGGCACTTCTTTAACATAGATACATGAAAGACTGGATGAACAGAATCTAGCTCCGCAGGCAACGCCAACTCATAGGCCACCTCACCCACACGCTGTAGAATATCGTATGGCCTGACGTACCTCGAACTCAACTTCCCCTTCCTGCCAAACCTCATCACCCCCTTCATGGGTGATATCTTCAAGTATACTTGGTCACCAACATCAAACTCTAAGGGCCGCTTCCTGTTGTCTGCATAAGAATTTTGCCGACAGTAAGCAGTAGCCAACCTGTCCCTAATCACCCTGACCTTCTCTAAGGCCTTATGAATGATCTCTGGACCCAAAATGGATGACTCTCCAACCTCGAACCACCTAACTGGAGACCTACACCTCCTACCATACAGTGCCTCAAATGGTGCCATCCCAATGTTGGAGTGATAGCTGTTATTACACGAGAACACTATCAATGGCTAATGGTCGTCCCAACTACCTCTGAAGTGGATCACACACGCCCTCAACATGTCCTCCAATGTCTGAATGGTGCGCTCTGCCTGCCCATCTGTCTGAGAATGGAAGGCAGTATTGAGCTTTACCTGCGTGCCTAAAATCTTCTGGAAGGATCTCCAGAAATGCGAAGTGAACTGAGCTCCTGTATCTGAAATGATAGACAAAGGAATCCCATGCCACCTCACAATCTCATCAATGTAGAGTCTCGCATATCCTCGGCCCTTTAAGTAGACTTCTCAGGGATAAAGTGGGCAGACTTAGTCATCCTGTCCACAATAACCCATATGGAGTCATTCTTTCTCCTAGTCCTCGGAAGACCAACCATGAAGTCCATGTTAATGGACTTCCACTTCCAGGTCAGAACCTCAATCATTTGAGTGAGACCACCAGGTTTAAGGTGCTCCGCCTTAACCTACTGACAATTAGGACACTTGGACACATACTCATCAATGTCCTTCATGCCATCCCACCAATAGATCTTCTTGAGGTCATGATACATTTTGGTGGACCCTGGATGTATCGAATACCTGGAACCATGGGCCTCTGCAATAATATTGGTCCGCAAATCATCCACGTCTGGTACATACAGCCTGTCCTGGTACCTAAGTTTGTCGTCATCTCCCAAAGTAAAGGACTCATTAATCTTCATCAGCACTGAGTCCTTCAACTTCATCAACACAGGATCAAGATGCTGACCCTTCTTGACTTCAACTACCAAGGATGATTCAGAACTAGGATGAACTGAAACACCCCCGCTAGTAGAAGTCATCAACCGCACACCCATTCTGAAAAGTCTGTGTACATCCTTCACCAACTCCTTCTTCCCATCATCAACGTAGGCTGTACTCCCCATGCTCAACCTGCTCAAAGCATCAGCTACAACATTTGCCTTCCCTGGATGGTAGTGGACACTCATGTCATAGTCCATCAAAAGCTCCAACCATCTTCGCTGACGTAGATTCCAACTCCCTCTGCGTGAACACATACTGGAGACTCTTGTGGTCTGTGAACACATACATATGCACTCCGTACAAGTAATGCCTCCACAGATTCAATGCAAACACAGCTGCCAACTCCAGTTCATGAGTGGGATAATTCTTCTCATGAACCTTGAGCTGTTTGGACGCATAGGCTAGCACCTTACCACCCTGCATAAGAACACAACCCAAACAAACCTTAGATGCGTCACAATAAATAGTGTAATTCTCACCACATTTAGGCAACGTAAGCACTGGGTTGAAGTGAGTCTGTCCTTGAGCTCCTGGAAACTCTTCTCACAAGTCTCCGTCCATTCGAACTTGGCTTTCTTCTTAGTCAAAGCTGTTAGTGGGGTAGCAATAGAAGAAAAACCCTCTATGAACCTGTTGTAGTAATAAGCCAATCCCAGAAAGCTACGGATATCGGTGAGAATAAGAGGTCTTGGACAGTTCTTAGCAGCCTCAGTCTTTCTAGGGTCCACCTCCACACCTGATCGGACACAACATGACCCATGAAGGTCACTGATCTAAGCCAAAATTCACACTTGCTGAATTTGGCATACAAATGATGTTGTCTAAGTACCTGCAAGGTTAGTCTCAAATGTTTTTCATGCTCTTCCTTGGTATTAGAGTAGATGAGGATGTCATCAATGAATACTATGACGACAGAATCAAGGTATTCACGGAACACTCGGTTCATGAGGTCCATAAATGCAATTGGTACATTAGTTAGACCAAATGACATGACTAGGAACTCATAATGACCATAACGGGTACGAAAGGCTGTCTTTGGGATATCTTCATCCCTAACCCTAAGCTAATGATACCCGAAACGAAGATCAATCTTCTAGAAGAAACTAGACCCTTGGAGTTGATCGAATAAGTCATCTATTCTGGGAAGTGGATACCTATTCTTTTTAGTGACTTTGTTGAGTTGCAGATAATCGAAACACATATTAAGGGTTCCATCCTTCTTTTTCACAAACAGCACTGGAGCGCCCTTAGGGGATATGCTCGGCTGGATGAAGCCCTTATCTATGAGATCTTTTAACTGCAACTTCAACTCTTTGAGTTCAGCTGGAGCCATTTTGTAGGGAGGAATTGAAATTGGTTTGTTATCGGGATCTAGGTCGATACCAAAATCAATCTATCGTGGGGGAGGGACTCCAAGCAAATCATCGGGCAAAACATCTTGGAACTCATTCACTATAGGCACAGAGTCTATGGAAGGAATGTCATGATATAGATCATTAACACTCACAAGATGACATAACAATCCCTTGGACATCATTTTATTAGCTTTTAGGTTCGAAATCAAGGGACTTGAACGACTCAAATTGTACCCCTCCCAGACCAGCTCTAATTCATTAGGGAAACGGAATCTCACAACCCTACTATGACAATCCATGAAGGTATAACATTTATGGAGCCAGTCCATACCAAGTATAATATCGAAGTCATTCATGGGTAACTCAACAAGATCTGCACACATAGTCTTACCACATACTACTATTGGGCAGTCTTTATGAACCCTATCAGCTCTCACATTTTCTCCCAAGGGAGTACTAACTACAATAGGATCATGCAAAACCTTAGGTAGTGTTTCAAAAGTAAGAGAAAGCAAGGGAGTCACAAAAGAAAGCGTAGACCCTAGATCAAGTAAAGCATAAACAGAGGTTGAGAAAACTTGTAGCATACCTGTGACCACATCAGCAGACTTCTCCTGCTTCTCCATGCCCTTAAAGGCGTAGAATATGTTCCTCTTAGAAGGCTCGGCTGTAGTAATATTCTGGGGATTAGGCCTAGGCTGAGCATTACCTCCAGCCTGACCCCTATTCTGTAGGCAGACCCTGACCATGTGTCTGCTCTTTCCGCAACCGAAGCAGGAATTTGTGCCTAGTCTGCACTCTCTACTGTGAATACGGCCACACTTTCCACATTCCTTTCTGGGACGCTGCACATCACCTCCATTGCCCTTCTTTGGCTCGGGTCTGCCTCCTCTAGGTGCTGCACTCCTCTAATAGTTAGAGTTCCCTGAACTCCGATGCCCCTTCTTAAATCTGGGCTGATCACGAACTCCAAAACTGCTCCTGCCACCACCTCTGCTGGAACCTGTCTGGTCAGAAGGGTTACGCCTCTTGAACTCACGAACTCTCCTCTTCTTCCGGCTGTCCTCAACCTGCTGTACATGTACCATAAGCCTAGACAAGTCCATCCTATCATGGAGCATCGCAGCCCGACACTCCTCCTCCAATTCCTCTAAGATCCCGATAAGGAACCTGCTCATCTCATCCCTGTTGTTCGACATAAGAGAAGTGGCATACCTAGACAATTTAACAAATTTCAGGGAATACTCCCTAACAGTCATCAAGCCCTGCTTAAGGTTGATGAACTCCTCAACCTTAGCCTCTCTCATCTCTATGGGGAAGAACCTCTCCAGAAAAGCTGTCTTAAACAGCTCCCATGTGATCAGACCTCCGCCCAACGCCCTGCTATCCTGCTACATCTTGCACCAAGCCTGTGCAACATCCTTCAACTGGTATGAGGCCAGCTCAGCTTTCTCAATCTCCGTGGCCCCCATCGCCACCAGAATCTTCTGGACCTCCTCCACGAACTCCTGAGGGTCCTCTGCAGTCTTAGATACTGTAAATATTGGAGGATTCATCCTCATAAAATCTCGCAACCTGTTCGCCATGTTATGGGCTGGTAGGTTCTCCCACTGAACTTCCTGTCCGTTGGCCTGGGCCATCATGGTCTGAGCCTGCACAGTGATGTCTTGAGCCATCTGTGCCAAAGTTGTCCGCACCTTAGCATCAGTCAACCCAGGTGGGTTATCTGGCATGGCCACACCTGTAGCTGCAGCCTGGGGTGGAACTTGGTTGTCCCCAGCAGCTGCTCCTACTCTTCCCTGACCAGCGTTCCCCCTTGTGTTTATTTTCTGAAAAAAATAAGAATTGATGTTAGATACGCTCATAACACCAAGAAATCAGACATTAGGGAAAGCACAATAAGATCAGAAGAAGGGAAATTTTCCTACGCATCATGCAGTCTCTAATTCATGATAGTGGTGCACTTTACTACCATAACTTAGAAACTACTCGATGTGGTTGATATGAACTTATTATCCTTAGAATTTAACCTAATGCTCTGATACCACGTTTGTCATAACCAAAATCTAGACCACAGACGATACTGGCGTCGTTGACCTCTCAGAGGTCGCAGACAAGCCTACATACGTCGTTGTTACTTCATCTAGGTTAATTTTAGCAGAAAATTTAAAATTTTGTTTACTTAACTTTATATTAGAAAACATTGATTTCGCATAATACTATCTACGTAATCTCATAAGCCTTCACAACAACCATCTAAATCAAGATAATCAAATGAAATATATAGTCATAAATATAGTGTTTCCAAAATAGCACCAATACAACGTCTGAAAGTAAATACGAAAGAAACGCTAGTGGAACATACTCCACTAGCTCATGCCTACGTCTATGCTAGAATAAATCAGTAAGCATCCTCGAAAGTTTGAGGGCCTAAAAAATCCGGATAAAATCTCCACGTCTGGATAACTGCTGCGTTGACTCGTAAGCTCTAACGTCCAGCTGTACATGCACCTAAAAGTAGATAAATGTATGGAATTAGTACACACTTGTACTAAGTATGGGTATATGCAAGCACACACCATGGACATGCATGATTTAGAATAGCTTTCTCCTAACGATATGAGTTATGGAAAGTCAAGTCAGTGGACTTGCCAAAATCGGATTAGGAAAGTCATGCCATGAGAGTAACATGCATCATAATACGTATCATATTGCACACAGCACATAACATATTACATATAGCACATAACATATTGCATATAACCCATATAATATTTCATTCGTTCATATGCCATGAGACCCTGGAATTATGGACTTAATATTAGGACATCCCAAAATGAGGGCTCAACATATGGGACCTCAACTAGGGAGCCTTCTTTAGCAAACACAGAGTTTGCTTCATTCATTCATACGTACTTCATTTCATTTCATTCATAGGCTAGTGTAAACACCAGCTATACCTAGGATGTAGTTTAAGACTCTCATTGGGTTCATTGTGCAATGACTAAGAATGTCCTAGTGTCATTACATAAGTCTAGTTCACCTCTTGATTATCCTACCCAAACACCTTTGGTATCGTTCATTTCATTGTGTGCATTACATGAGGCTGGTCTCACTCTTTCTTTGGGAACTTTAACTTTAACCGACATAGATCATGTGAGCTCCATAAAATTGTGTGTCTATCCCAAACCGAAAAGAGGTGGAATCACCGGCCAAAGTGAAACCAAAACATGCTAGCGTATATAGGGAATTGAACCTTGCTAGATCCCTATGTTGGCTGCATAGGTTCAAAGACTAGGAGATATAAGGAGACCCATACCCGTTTGGACGGACAGTCTCATCTCATGAGAATTACACAAACCTCTGCCTTCCCGAAAGAAGGAATCGCCACTCATAGCTACCCTATCGGTGCTCAGTATAAAGTTCCATTACATTCATCTCATACATCATAGAAGCTGGCTTCTAGCATGAGGACATCATAGCTCATTAGATGATTTCTCATCTCATCATTAGTATTAAGTATATATTAACTTTAATACTTTCATTAGAGTGTTAGAGACTGGTCTCTTCATTAGCTTTACACTCTCATAGGTGAGTACGTTTTGATAACATTTACATAGGCTCATTTGAGATTGCTCTCATATTTCACATTAGCCTCTTATCATGTTGTCACCAAATTCATTATCCTTAGAACATTTTCCCTTCATAATTACTCACCCCTTTTTACGTGAATGTTCATTTCATCATATGCCAATGCACTTGGCCTTTTTAATGCGTTTCACACTCTTACTTAACCCTTCTGGGGTCACATCAATTCATCACATACATTAGGTTCACTTACTTTTAACGTATGCTGGACTTATGAATCCATATGTACAAGCCATGAGGCTTCACTCATAATTCATCTAAATGACTTATACTTACCCAATATTATGTGGTACAAGACTTATGCATCTTGTAAGTATGACAAGGTCTTAATTTTGACTCCTATAGGCAACATTCATTAATTATTTAATCACGTAAGACTTATGTGTCAATACGGAATTGGGCAAGGGAACCCTATTTTAAATCCCTTGTAACACTTTGTTAATTTTCTTTATGATTTTTTTTGACATAAATTCTTGGCTAGGGAACCCGAGATCCATCCCCCACACCTACTCTTCCTTTCTTTCTTTTTCTTGAGTTTCTTTTCGTAAATATTTTAGCCTGGGGGACCCAAGATCGAATGCCCATGCCCACATTACTTTCTTTTTTCTTTCTTTACTCGATTCCTTCGTTTAGACCAAGAGGGTGTGGGATCGATTCCCCACAACCTCACCACATTTTTATTTGTATTTTCTCCTTACTTTCTTATTCGGCCAAGAGGTTGTGGGTTCGATCCCCACATACCTCATTTTATTATTTCTTTATTTCATTTTTCTCCTCTCTTCCTCACCTATCCAAGAGGTTGTGGGTTCGAACCCCACACGCTTCATTTCATTTTTCTTTCATTTTTCTCCTAACCTTTCACTTGAGCCTTACCCCATTTCGAATCCCCCTTACCTCATTTTTGTTATTGAATTTTCATATAACTTTTATATGGTGAGGTCTTGGGTTCAATCCCCAATGACATCATGCATTTTAAAATTTTTTAAAAACTAAATTTTTTTACAGTAAGTGGCCGAACCAAATTTCTAGAATGCTGGAAATTTGTTCACCTTTTTGCAGTCCATTTTCTCACCCTCTTTCACGTTAAACATTAAGACATTTCAAGTAGTTTTTAGGGAGATCTTTAGGTGCATTTTCAAGGTTACTTTACGTCAAGAATTATCATTAAATTCAGCAACTTTGAACTCATATGAACATCATGTTTTTCACATACTCGCACACACATAGTTCATAATATTTTAACATTTCAATATCAAGCTTCAAACTGTGGCTAATTCACGGCACACACATGCACAAACAAGTTAACGAACTTCACATTTTCGGAACACCTCTTTCATTTCTACATAATTCTGAATACACATTCAAACACGTAATCACAACCATCCCTAAAATCATCTACCAGAACTCATACCAACACACACTTTAATCTTTCAAAGGATCTAATGACAGGGGCAAGCAACGGGGACAACCTTAGTTTTCGATAGTGAATAAACTGAACCTTAGGGGTCTATTGGGAAAGGGACCAAGAGGGAAGAAAACTCATACCTGAAGTCGTTCAATGATGTTCTTACGTTCTGCCAAAACCTCCCCACTAAACCGACGTCTCACCACCGAAATCACAAGCACAATCCGTCGAGAATTTGGTTTTTGCTTTTCTTTTTGAAGCTTATTTTGCTTTTGAGTTTGAGCGTTCAAGTTCTTGAGTGTGGATGAACTCTTTATTTTTTTGTCATGTTCTTTTCTTATACTGAAAGTTGATCGTGAAGTGAGAGAGGAGTAGAGAGAAATGTGAGTTAGTGTTAGCTTAGGATTAGGAGATTAGGTGGAGACTTAGTCAAATTAGGAGTTCTCTTAATTGTGTAAAAATCTGATTTTTTTCAAAGTCTACGTGAAATTAAGACCATGCCCCTACAAAATCAGGTAATAAACATCAATTAAATCAACCTAACTGTTGCTTCCACCAAGGCTCGATCCCGGGTGAAGCCTCCATCGCAAAACGGGTCATTTCGGGTTGACCCAACCCAAACCGTTCCTCTAATTAAATTAGTTAATTAATTTATTTATTAATTAGGGTAATTACAATACTACCCCTAGCTTGGACAAGACCATTTTACCCCAAGACCGTCCAAACCTAAGATTACCGCTTTTAAGTCCGGTAAAACTCATCCGTGTGAATCTCTTCAATTCGGGTGCCCTACATGGTTGGTTCTCACCTTGCCTAGCTCAACTAACTCACCAAGTTGGTTGGCTTGGCTAGTGCATAGGTTATGAGGTCTAGTTCTACACGCAACAAACCGTGTGAACCCGGTCTAATCCAGACATTCTAGGTACGTTTAAGCATTACTTGGCATAGTCATTTTCAGGTTGTTACATCATTTTATTAGCCTTTCGGTTCGAAATCAAGGGACTTGAACGACTCAAATTGTACCCCTCCCAGACCATCTCTAATTCATTAGGGAAACGGAATCTCACAACCCTACTACAACAATCCATGAAGGCATAACATTTATGGAGCCATTCCATACCAAGTATAATATCGAAGTCATTCATGGGTAACTCAACTAGGTCTGCACACATAGTCTTACCACATACTACTATTGGGAAGTCTTTATGAACCCTATCATCTCTAACATTTTCTCCTAAGGGAGTACTAACTACAATAGGATCATGCAAAACCTCAGGTAGTGTTTCAAAAGTAAGAGAAAGCAAGGGAGTCACAAAAGAAAGAATAGACCCTGGATCAAGTAAAGCATAAACAGAGGTTGAGAAAACTTGCAGCATACCTGTGACCACATCAGCAGACTACTCCTGCTTCTCCATGCCCTTCAAGGAGTAGAATATGTTCCTCTTAGGAGGCTCGGCTACAGTAACATTCTGGGGATTAGGCCTAGCTGAGCATTACCTCCAACCTGACCCCTATTCTGTGGACAGTCCCTGACCATGTGTCTGCTCTTTCCGCAACCAAAGCAGGCATTTGTGCCTAGTCTGCACACTCCACTGTGAATACGGCCATACTTGCCACATTCCTTTCTGGAATGTTGGACATCACCTCCATTGCCCTTCTTGGGCTCGAATCTGCCTCCTATAGGTACTGCACTCCTCTAATAGTTAGAGTTCCCTGAACTCTGATACCCCTTCTTAAATCTGGGCTGATCACAAACTCAAAAAGTGCTCCTGCCACCACCTTTGCAGAAACCTGTCTGTTCAGAAGGGTTAGGCCTCCTGACCTCACGGACTCTCCTCTTCTTCCTGTTGTCCTCAACCTGCTGGACACGCACCATCATCTTGGACAAGTCCATGCTATCATGGAGCATCGCAGCCCGACACTCTTCCTCCCATTCCTCTGAGATTCCTGTAAGGAACCTGCTCATCTCATCCCTGCTGTTCGACACAAGAGAAGTGGCATACCTGGACAATTTAACAAATTTCAGGGAATACTCCCTAACAGTCATCGAGCCCTGCTTAAGGTTGATGAACTCCTCAACCTTAGCCTCTCTGATCTCTCTAGGAAAGAACCTCTGCAGAAAGGCTGTCTTAAACAGCTCCCATGTGATCGGACCTCTGCCCAACGCCCTGCTATCCTGTCACATCTTGCACCAAGACTGTGCAACATCCTTTAGCTGTTACGAGGCCAGCTAAGCTTTCTCAATCTCCGTGGCCCCCATCGCCACCAGAATCTTCTGGACCTCCTCCACGAACTCATGAGGATCCTCGGCAGTCTTAGATCCTGTAAAGATTGGAGGATTCATCCTCGTAAAATCCTGCAACCTCTTTGCCATGTTGTGGGCTGGTGGGTTCTCCCGCTGAACCTCCTGTCTGTTGGCCTGGGCCATCATAGCCTGAGCCTGCACAGTGATGGCTTGAGCCATCTGTGCCAAAGCTGTCCGCACCTCCGCATCATTCAACCCAGCTGGGTTAACTGGCATGGACACCCCTGCAGCTGCAGTCTGGGGTGGAACTTCGTTGTCCCCAGCAACTGCTCCTACTCTTACCCGACCAGTGTTTCCCCTTGTGTTCATTTTCTGAAAACATAAAAATTGATGTTAGATGCGCTCATAACACCAAGAAATCAGACATTAAGGAAAGCACGATAAGATCAGAAGAAGGGAAATTTTCCTACGCATTATGCAGTCTCTAATTCATGATAGTGGTGCACTTCACTACCATAAGTTAGAAACTACTCGATGTGGTTGATGTGAACTTATTACCCTTGGAACTTAACCTAATGCTCTGATACCACGTTTGTCACGACCGGGGTCTAGACCCTAGCCGAAACCAGCGTTGTTGACCTCTTAGAGGTCGCAGACAAGCTTAAATATGTCATCATCATATCATATAGGTTAATTTTAGCGGAAAATTTAAAACTTTTGTTTGTTTTGAAGTATACATACACTTCATAGTAAGAATTTCATTATGTCACATCAGTTCACCAAAACCATCTAATAAGGAGATATTCAAATGAAGGAAATAGTTCATAACTGCATAAATATAAAGTTGCCAAAATGGCACCAAAACAACGTCTTAAATAAGTAAGAAAGAAACGATAGTGGAACATCCTCCACTAGCTCATGCCTACATCTAAGCTAGAATATAAGATATAATCATCCTCGAAAGCATGAGGGCCTACCAACTCCGGATGAATGCTTCACGTCTGCATAGCTTCAACGTAGTCTCGTAAGCTCTAGCGTCCACCTGCACCTGCACCTAAAAGATTAGTATTGTATGGGATTAGTACACACTTGTACTAAGTATGCGTGTATGCAAGCACACACCAAGGACATGCATGATTAAGGAAAGCTCTCTCCTAACGATATGAGTTATGGAAAGCCAAGTCAGTTGGACTTGCAAAATCAGATTAGGAAAGTCATGCTATGAGAGTAACATGCATCATCATTCTTTTCATATTGCACACAACACATAACATATTTCATATAGCACATACATATACCACATATCATTCGTTCATATGCCATGAGACCTTGGAATCATGGACTTAACATTAGGACTTCCCAAAATGAGGGCTCAACATATGGGACCTCAACTAGGGAGCCTTCTTTAGCAAACACAGAGTATGCATCATTCATTCATACATACTTCATTTTCATTTGTTTCATTCATTCATAGCCTGGTACAAACACTAGCTACACCTAGGATGTAGTTTAAGACTCTCATCGGGTTCACTTTGCAATGATCAAGAATGACCTAGTGTCATTACATGAGTCTAGTTCACCTCTTGATTATCCTAACCAAACACCTTTGGTATCATTCATTTAATTTTGTGCATTACTAAGGGTGGCCTCATTCTTTCTTTGGGAACTTTAACTTTTACAGACATAGATCATATGAGCTCCATGAAATCCTGTGTCTACCCCACACCAAAAAGAGGTGGAATCACCAGCCAAAGTGAAACAAAAATATGCTAGCGTATATAGGGGATTGAACCCTGCTAGATCCCTATGTTGGCTGCATAGGTTCAAAGACTAGGAGATATAATGAGACCCATACCCGCCTAAACGGACAGTATCATCTCATGAGATTTACACGAACCTCTGCCTTCCCGAAAGAAGGAATCGCGACTCATAGCTAGCCTATCACTGCTACGTATAAAGTTCCATTACATTCATCTCACACATCATAGAAGTTGGCTTCTAGCATGAGGGCATCATTGCTCATTAGATGATCTCTCATCTCATCATTAGTATTAAGTGTGTATTAATCTTAATACATTCATTAGAGTGTTTCTTAGAGACTGGTCTCTTCATTAACTTTACACTATCATAGGTGAGGACGTTATAGGTAACACTTACTTAGGCTCATTTGATATTGATCTCATCTTTCACATTAGCCTCTTATCATGTTGTCACCACATTCATTAACTTTAGCATATTAGCTCATCATAATTACTCACCCCTTTTACGTGAATGTTCATTTCATTAACGTCAATGCACTTGGCCTTTTAGTGTGTTTCACACCCTTACTTAGCCCTCCTGGGGTCACATCAATTCATCACATACATCTTAGGTTCACTTACTTTTAACGTACGCTGGACTTATGAACCCATACGTACAAGCCATGAGGCTTCATTCATAATTTGTCTAAGTGACTTATACTTACCCAAGATTATACGGTACAAGAGTTATGCATCTTGTAAGTATGCCAAGGTCTCAATTTCAATTCCTATAGGCAGCATTCATTAAATTATTTAATCACGTAAGACTTATGTATCAATACGGAATTACGCAAGGGAACCCAATTTCGAATCCCTTGTATAACACTTCGTCTTTTTATAAAATTTTGATTTAGAATTCTCGGCTTTGGGACCCGAGATCGAATCCCCACACCTACACTTCCTTTCTTTCTTTTCTTCACTTTGTCTTAAACATCTCGGCTTGGTGACCCAAGATCGAATACCTACGCCTACATTCCATTTATTTTCTTTCTTTCTTTAATTCTTCCGTTTAGACCAAGAGAATGTGGGATTGATCCCCCACAACCTCATTTTTCTTTTATTTAATTTTTCTCCTAACTTCCTTATCTATCTGAGAGGTTGTGGGTTCGATCCCCACACACTTCATTTTATTTATCTTTCCTTTTTCTTTTGTTTCTTCACCAGCCTTACCCCATTTCGAATCCCCCTCACCTCACTTTAAATATTAAATTTTTCAGCAGCCTTCATATAGTGTGGTCTCGAGTTCAATCCTTGATGACCTCACTTATTTTAAAAAAAAAAAATCTCCAATTCTTCTAGTAACTTAGCCGAAACCAAATTTCCAGCAAGTATGGAAATTTGATCACGCTTTCCAGTCCATTTCCTCAACATTTTATATGGTAGATTTTAGGACAATTCATTGGACATTTCGTACGTTTATTTTGTGCATTTTCGTGGTTTCATTTGATCAAGAGGTTTCACTTAATTCAGCAACATTACCCCACTTATGAACATCACGATTTACTTCAAGTAATTGCATACAAAACACAAGAATTTAACATGCATATTACACACTTCAACCCGTCACCAAAGTCACGACATACACAATGCACACACATGTTTAACACATAGTTTCGGCAAGCATGCTTTATTACTCACATAAATCCAAACATACATAAATGAACAAAATCGTCACGAAATCACATCACATCCCTAAATTCTACCAGCAAAACATACCTAACCTACAAAATATTTGGGAGCTAGTGACAGGGACATGCAACCGGGAACATTCCTAGTTTTCGGATTAGAATTCGACTGAATCCTAGGGGTCTCTTGGGAAAGGGACCAAGAAGAAGAAAACCCATACCTTTTGTCGATCAACACCCTCCAAATCTGCTCCAATGGAAGCCAACTCCCACGACACCAAAGCCTCACCACCAAACTTCAAGCACAACCCGTCAAGAACAATGTTTTTGCTTTTCATTTTTAGTTTAGTTTTTCTTTTGAGTTTTAGCGTTCAAGTTCTGCAAGAGTGATGAACTTTTGATTTTGTTCTTTTACTGATAATGAACGTGAGAATGAGAGTAAATAGGCGTGAGAAAGAGAGTGGAGAGATATGGGAGTAAGTGTAGGAGTAGGAGTTTTAGTTGAAGACTTAGTCAAACTAGGACTCTTGCCATTTATTATTAAAAATCTAATTTTTTAAAGGCTTAGGTGAAATGACTAATCCTATCCTTACTTAAATCAGATAATTAATATAAATTAATTGAATTTAACATTGCTTCCACCAAGGATCGAACCCGGGTGAAGCTTAACTTGCGAAAAGGGTCAAATTTAGCCAACCCTACCCGAATTGTCCACCTTTTTATATTAATTAATTAATTAATTAAATACTTAGGGTAATTACAATACTACCCCTAGCCTGGAAAAGACCATTTTACCCCTAGACCCTCCAAACTTAAGATTACTCCTTTCAAGTCCGATTAAGACTCATCCGGGTGAATCTTAATATTCGGGTGCCCTACATGGCTGGACCCAACCTTGCCTAGCTCAACTAACTCACCAAGTTAGTTGGTTTGGCTGGTCCATAGTTTCTGAGGTCTGGTTCCACGCGCATCAAACCGTGTGGACCCGGTCTAATCTAGGCATTCTAGGTACGTTTAGGCATTACTTAGCATAATCATTTTCGGGTTGTTACAAAAATGAGTAAGAATTTAAAACTTTCTTCACACACGAAGAAACTCTTTTCATAAACAATATACAAGCGGAAGACTTTCATTAAAACATTAAACATTTACAATAACCCCTTGAACCATCTAAATTTAAGAGCATACAACACTTGGGACTAATCCCATACAAGACATTAAGTAAAGACTTAAGACATAAACGAACATGTGGATATTGTCTTTACTTCATCTTCAACCCTTAGAAACCTATCCATCCTCCATGGCACATCGAGACTTCAAATTCCCTACACTTTAGTCAAAAAGGGAAAAGAAAGGGTTAGCACATTAGATGTACTAAGTATGGGAGTCATGCAAAAACCATGAAAAAGAGACATTTAGTAAATAACATGCTTTTCATGAATTTTGATTAAAACATCATACTATAATCATAATAATAACATGTATCACTTTAGAAATACATAAGAAATCATTTAAGCAAATAATCATAATTTAAGAAGCATAACAGTGAACTTACTTCACTGTACAGTGAAGTTCTCTACTGTTATAGTAAAGTTCACTAGCTTCACCTTGCATACCTTTTAACATACAATTCCCTCACTAAAAGCTATCCTAAGAGTCACTTAAGTAATACAAAGAGAGACCGCCCATACACTCTCTCTAGGCCCACCTAAATGATCCTCTAGACTACTTAGAATGAGACACATTCAATTACAATACATCAAGCACATCAACATGAGATCCTTCTACCAAAGGTGATTCTAAGGTTCACTTGAGTGAGTGTGGAGCGACCGCCCATACAATCCCTATCACACACACACAAGAGATCTTATAGATGACCTAAGATAGACTCATTCTCATTTAATACATCAACTCATAGATAATATGACATTCTCTTTCCAAGGCTATCAAAAGACCTACTCAAGTAAATCAAGAAGATAACGTCCATGATTGACATCTTCAAGATTACCTAAATAGTCCTTAAGACTACATAAGGCTTAGATCATATCTACAACACCAAACATCTTCCCTAACTAGAGTCATTCTTAAGATTTATCTAGGTAAGATAAGAAGTGACCATTCCTATGCCCCTTTCGCACCTTAACTAGACAACCCTTAGCTACTCTAGATAAGTATTACTTGATTTAACATACTCCATTAACTTAAATAATTGCATTACTTAGTTCATTTAAGAGGCATTCATCATATAAGAACATTCAAGTAATGGTCTTGGAGAAGACCTAGGGACTCCAACTAACACCTTCAAAGCCTATTGTGCAATGTTTAGATAGTGTCCCATACAACCACCTAAACTTCATAGAACTTCTCTAATGCTAGTAAGTATCCCATATGATGAGAATATGCAATAACCTACATAGACAATGGTAAAAAAGCATGGAATCCGGAGTTGTAACCTACTCCGACGAAGGGTGTTCTACTTGCCAATTGTAGAACATAGACACATCCCATGTAGGCGCGTGGTTAAGGAATATGAAGGGCATGCTTTGCAATCTAGTATCATTCTTTAACTAGAACTACTTCCCCTTACCATACTCACTCGGTGCTAGCTTTCGTTCTCATAGATTAAATCACACTAAGGTTCATACAAAAGGGTTCCATATCAAGTTCATAAACCAATTACATTTACCCTACCAAAGCAGGATCCACTAGGGCTATCTCACTATGGCGACAAGAAGCTCACCATGACTTTCCTAAGAATTGATATGATGCGGTTCCAGCCAGTCAACCTTAAGTCCATCATTCATTACATGAAGGATACCATTACGACTTTCAACTTCAAGTTTCATAACCTTACCACTAGGTTCAAGGTTTCACATAAAGGACCTTCTTGTCATCATTCAAGGTCTTACGTAACATTCATACATTGAAGACTAAGACTCTTTAGTTCCTAAGTCAAGATATCACATATTCATATTCATACAAGTATCAAGTAAGGGACACAAGTCTAACCTAAACAAGACACAACATACTCACTTTAGCACTTATAACATACATTCTTTTGAGACTTAGGAATGACTCTTAACATCATTTAGTCAACCTATTCATTACCTTAACATCATCAACATAACCATTATAGACTCATATATCCAAATTAGGAACAACCATGTATCAACTCTAAGACTACACATATAAGCACATAGTCATAGTATAACATGATCACCTAATAACTTCAATACGAGAACGCATACTTTCACATTACTTACATATAGATAGACATGCTCATAATTCACATCAATATACTATACAAATCATCATAATACTTCAAGTAGTGCCGACAAGGCCATGATCATCATAATGCATAAAGTAACGATGACAAGACCACATCAATTCACATAACACTGCCACCATAAGTGGACCATACCATTCACATATAATTCAAGAGATAAATTACAATAGCTATACAATATATGAAAGGAGTTAGGGCAGCATACCTCCCACTTGAACTCACCACTTCAATCCAAAGTCAAATCATCCAAATCAATACCATAAGGCCCTTACCCATGGCCATGAACATCAATACAAAGCATAAATCATAATACTCAATGAAGCTAAGTCAATTCAATATAGATTTACCAATCTAAGACCAATTAGACATCAATTGTATACAATTCTTACATAATTAGAAAGCCCATAGAAATCTACACTAGAATCTATAAGCATTAAGTTGATATCAATTCACTAAGCTTAATAGTCAATAGATCCAAGAGTATTCATTAGTCAATTAATCGACTATACATCATTCATACATAATCAATACATGAATCAAAATCCCATAACAATCTACACATGAATTCATAAATCTCAAAGAATAATCAATTCACCCATATTTTAGTGAAAATTAGAGAATTGAGAAGATCAAGGGTTCATGGAGAATTTCATTGGAAAACATCAATTAAACATCAATAAAATCATATCTTAACGTTTGAAAACCTTTCATGCAAGAACTCAAAACTTAGAGTAGAAATTGGATTTTTTCATCTTTTTGAAATACTTTGAAAACCATCTTTGAAATTGGCTCTAAGGTGATAGCAAGCCTTAGATGAAGAACTCCCATACCTTATTTGAAGAACCCAATGTTAATTGAAGAAGAAATTCCATTGAAGATCCATATTCAAGCTTCATCTTCACTTTGAACTCTGATGGAGTTTTTTTTTTTTGGAAGACCTTTTGGAGGGAATATGTCTTGATCTTATTGTTAGGGTTTAATTGAGAGTTTAATGACCTATATACTCTTAAAATACCCATAAAAACTCAAAACAACCTTCCAAAGACTTATAGGGGCATGGAGTGAATTTACAATATCACCCCTTAACTTAACAGAAAACTGGCAGCAGACACACGGACCCGTCGACGGAGGCATCGACGGACCGTGGTCTCACTCACGCCCCGTTGTTTGGGTCTCGTGGGTTGCACCTGCAACTCCCCAACCTGAAGGACAAGTGGATCCATCAACGAGAACCATCGAAGGGTCGTTGCCTTGTCGACTGGCCGTCGTTTGGGTCGTCGATTGCCACTTCCTGGCAGTGTTGAGCTCCAATGTTAGGGTCCTCCATTAGGGCCCCTTGTGCGTCCTATGTGGAGTTGTACCCGGACGTTTCAACCCCAAACATGTACGTATACTAGTTTATGACCTGCCACATGAGTTTCATCTAAAACGAACACGTAAAACTCGACGAAACATGCTATGACAGACAAGGTCATTTCAAGACACATCTTTCGAACGTCATGGACATTCTTGGACGTTTGACCTCCAAAAATCACGAAACTCAATGAACTGACTTTATACACCATATAAACTCAACTAAGTACCATATAATCTCATGTATCACACATAAACACATAGAACCACACATAACCACATATGAGGCACTTAGGTGACTTAGTCGTCGAACGTCTTGTCGTCCCTTGACGTTTGACTTCCAATGCACCTAAACTCTTAGATAATGACTCAATAACACTTTACAGACCATTTTAGGACCTTATAACATCATTACAACCACGTCAGGATCTATCTTCACCTAAGTCATTTTCGGGATCTTACAATTTTGACTAGTTTCCGAACGTCTTGGATGTTCTTCGACGTTTGACCTCCAAACCGTTCCAAACTTTATATAATGAATCTTAACACTATTTTTAATCATTTAAAGACCTTATAAAATTATGACACACATGTTAGGATCTAGATACACCTAATTCATATTTGGGGTGTTACACTTCTCACTAATTATAGATATTTTTAAGGAAATAGATGTTTTCAACATCCTACACTTGAAAGGCTGTGAAATCTTCTTTGATCTTTGGACATAAATATTGATGTACCGTGGTTTCACGGTACTTTCAATGCTTTTACCTTAAGATTGGTGTGTGTCTAAAGCCTTTTTGTAGTAATTTTAACATGTTTTTATCTTTGTTTTGCAGGAAAGGGGTCCAAAACCAAAATGCAGAAGGCAACTGAGATTTAGTGTAGAGGAGACCCACGAAGGCCATCAACGGACTGTCGTCCCATCGACGGACCATATATGGTGACCGTCGACTGAATGTTGAGGCATATGGAGAAACTAGAGGAAATCTGACCAAGTGTGGGGCTACGGAAGGATCCGTCGTTTCATCGATGGACCGTCTGTGGGGGTCGTCGATTGAAGCTGCGTTTTTGGACAACTTTCATTATTTGAATTTCTTTTATTTTTGGACAATTTTTTTTCTAAATAGGGTGTAAAACCTCATTTTTGGGGTTTGATTCTATTATTACTATTCTTAGTTTGTTTTTGGAGATTAGGTTTTAGCAACTTTGGCATTAATTCAAATTTCCGTATTTGGTTTTCAAGTGATTTCTTGTTGTTCAAAGTTGAATTTCTGGATTTTCTTCAAATTTATCAAAGTAAGTTCATGATTTATTGTTTATCAAATATGAATTGTGTTCTTCTATGCATGGGTAACTAAATCCACAACTAGGGTTGTAGGAACCATGGGTGATTAACAAAGTAAACCTAGCTTAATAACAATTCTCAAAGAGGTTATTGCATGCATTGATAATTCTTTCGCTTAGAAGTCTTTTTAACGAGTGCACGCATTAGAACTCGCCTTATTGTTACTTGCCGGACAAAGTAGGTAATTACTAGGAAAAGAATTATCAACATAGATTTAGTGGGATTCTATCTAATAGGCTAGTCTCGATTGGTGCAAAGTAATAACTAAGCCATACATCGAATACGATGCTTTATATGAAGTAAAGGTAAGGGTTAGTAACTTAGACATACGTAAGCCGGACCAAGGTACGGGGTGAAATTCTCTAAATGCCGGACTAAGTATTTAGAGATACCTAACTTATCACTTTGCATGCAAAACACTTGGGAAGAATTGTTATAGCTAGGAATACGACGTTATGAATCTATAGGGAACACTTACACCCTAGTTTCTCTCACAACTTGATAAACACCAAAGATTTACTCCTTCTAATTGTTTTACTTAGCAATATTAAAAGAATTTTGTTTCACAAACCCCCCCCCCTTTAATTACATGTTTTCAGAAAGGAGTTGACTAAATAGAAGTAATCGTACATTGAAGTTAAATCTAAATCATTTTCCTCATGGGATTGACCCCAACCTAATAGTTGGATTCTTTATTTGATACGACCGCTTATACTTCTTTAGAGAGTTGTAATTTGAGCGTATCAAAATTTGGCGCTGCTGCCAGGGAAAGTGGCTTTTAGATTAACTTTAATAACATTACTGAATTTTAGTCAACAATTTACTAATTACTTTTTTCTTTTGTTTTTGTTTTTCTTAGGTTTAGATCTAGTGTATGCCAAGTACACGGAGCCAAGGAGAACAAACACTTCCATTAAATCCTGAACTTAACCGGACTCTCAGAAGAATGAATAATCACCAGAAGCCAGCTAATCTAGGTGATGGGATCAATCGTCAGCCTCCACCACCGGTTGATGCTCACAATCATGTGGTTGTGGAAAATCTAATTTATGATGCTTTGAGGATGCAACCTCCCGTCCCACGCACTTAAGTGTTATATAGGGGCAACGTCAATATCACTAATTCTGATGGGCCTCTTGTCTTACCTCCTCTACCGCAGGGGCATACGTTCGTGGTAACTAGTAGTTTGATGCATATGCTCACCGCGAGGGGTTTGTTTTCAGGGCTACCATATGAGGATCCCTATGCTCAAATAGCCAAAATGAGGTCGGTATGCAAGATTAGTGTGGGGAGTCCAGACTTGGACATGAACGTAATCGGGTTATGAGTGTTCCCTCTATCACTGACGGGAGAGGCCGCGATATGGTTTACTGAGTTGCCCTATAATTCTATTTATACTTGGGATAAGTTGAGGGATGTGTTCCTAGCATGATACTACCCGGTGTCCAAAAAGCTCAACCACAAAGATAGAGTGAACAACTTTGTGGCACTACCTGGGGAGTCAGTGAGTATCTCTTGGGATAGATTTACTGCATTCGTGAGAGGTGTCCCAAACCACCGCATTGATGATAAGTCGTAGAAAGAGTAATTCTATCGGGGCAAGATGATAATAATAAGGCAGTGCTTGATACTATTGTGGGTGGTTCTTATGGTGAGTGCACATATGCAGAGATCGCAGAGAAGTTGGAGAAAATCTCTTGCAATAATAAGGCTTGGAGTACTAGAAAGTCGGACACTAGGAGAAACACCTTTGCAGTGCAAGCTACACACAATCTGGCCGCTGTTGATATTCGTGAAGAGATGAATCAAATGAGAACTGAGCTTGGGTTGGTATTGAAACATGTCACTAGAGGTGCAGAGAAGGTAAATACGGTGAATTACTTGACTAAACCACCACCGCCAGCGGATGACGACTATTATGAAGAGGATACTTATCTAGTGAATAATCATACGGGGGGTTCCGACCAAACGCCCAAGGTTCCAATCAGGATAATTGGCATCAAGGTCAAGGAAATCAAGGTCGGAACTATGGGAATTACAACAGAGAGGGCTAGTATGTTCGAGATGGAAACTACAACCATGGCAACAAATTCTACCGGGGTAACTGTCATGACCCGGAAGCACCCGCTAAAAGTTAGGGAAAACCTTTGAATCATGACCGGGCGTACTTGACCCCTTTGGGGTCTCGTACAAGCCCTCTAACTAGAATTCATAACATAAAGCATGAAAAGTAGTGCGGAATTAAAACTTTTCATGATAATAATAATAAAAGAAGTCTTTTCATAAATACTAGGAAATCTTATCGTCACAAGCCAACTTAAAGACACAACTTGGAATCTTAGGAAAACGGCCCTTTACAATAAAAGTAAATACATCTTTAAGTCTTAATAAAGAACTAAGAAACATAAAACTATGTCCTCGAATATATTAGGACATACCCAATTCTTGAGAGATAGAATTCACAAGCTTCAACTCCGATCCTCCAAAAGGCTTCCAACCTATACTCATAAGGTATATAAAAGTATGGGGTTAGTACAACAATGTACTAAGTATGGCATATGAAAAAACATACGAAAAGGGACATTTTAGTAAAAATAACTTTTCATGCAATTAAAGCAATATTCATGAATCTAGAAACAAACCAACATAAGAATCGACAATCAACACTTTATGGCAACTTTACCAAAACTTAGAGTAATCAAAAGGAATATTTCAATGAACTTACTTAACTTACAATGAAAATTGAATAAAGCATCACAGTGAACATAATGGATTCTTACAATGGAGACCTTACAGTGAATGGCACGGTCCAAGTCATATGAACTCTTTTCCTTTGAAGTTACCCTAACCCAAGGTTATCCTAAGACTCCCTAAGGTGAGCTAAGAAGGGATTTTCATTACACCTCCCTTCAAAGCACACCAAAGCGACCGTTAAAACTACCAAATCTTAGGCTTACGTCGTTGGAAATCAAATCCACGCCCTTGGCTAACATATGCAAAACACTCATGGAAATATAGGTCATACCAAGTGCAATGTGAGAGTAGCATCCCATACTCCCACTCCCACTTATTACTCCTAATGGATTCCATTTACTCAAGTACTCCACAATAATCCTCCATAACACTACACCATAGTACTCAATCACACGGATTTCATGAAGGTACTCTTCTCCCATAGTAGGTATAGGTCACACCAAGTGCAATGTGAGAATAGCATCCCATACTACTACTCCCACTCAATGCTCCTACTCGGTAACTAATGTGGATTGAGCACTTCACTACATACATACACAAATTCAACAATATACAAGATAATTAGTTTCAAATCAGTTCTTTTGTGGGAGTTAGCTTAACCGACAAAGACCATGAGATCTAGACATGGAATCCCTATATTAACCCCTATCGGATGAGGGATCCTTACTTGCCTAGTGTAAGGTCATGCTTCTTAGCGTATACATGGCTTTTCCAATAGCTACACCTATGCGATCACATAGTTAAGGGATAAGGAGATTGCTACTAAGTAACTCACTCTCTACTAACGAGGAGTACTCATCTCAAGAGGTACTTTGGATTACAACATCTCAACTCACGAAGTGCAATCCACCTCCCCTTCATATCCTCTTGGTGCTAGGCATAACTCCCCACGGATTTCTCAACATAATAGTCTATCTTAGAAAGCTCACTAGGAATGGAGAGGTTGCTACTAGACACTACGTCTCAACTCACAAAGTGTGTCCACCTCAAGATTCCCCTTTTTGCTCAACTTGGTATAATACATTCTTTAAAGTGTGTGTGTGTGTACATGTGTACACTTTGCATATAAGGATCATCTCATTATCAACAAGTTCTACGCATACTTTAACCTCGATTCATCGAGTTACACACTCTACATGCTTCTCATAATCATATACTTTATTTAGACATAAACTAGGTAAAGCATGCAATTCAAGCTACACCAAACACAATAGAAGACCCATATACAATATATCTTCATTTAACATATTAGACCTTCAATATTACCTACTCAACACATACTACACAACATCAAGCTCATCAATTAGCACCGCCACCCATAAGGTGGACCATACCACTCAAATAGCAATTCAGAATAAGAAATATACAATGAGAACAACTCATCAACAATTCAAACCATCATCACCCATAATCAATTTATCAACATTTCACCATGTTAAGGCCCTTAGGGCAGTAGCTACACCAACATGACATACACAAGAAGACCAAAGTTCATACCTTACTCAAATTTTGCTCACACAACACATTTCTAAGTCAAAAGTTGAAGTATGCATAAACAAGAGTTTCATGGAGTTTTAACATCAAAATCATCAATTCAAACCAAAATAAATATATTTAAACCATTAGAACTTAAATACGAGAATACCCATACTAGAAATCAAAGTTAGAAGAAGATTGAGTTTAGAAACCCTTTTGAAAACCATTTTGGAAATTGGCTTCTTGAATGAAAAGATATTCAAGAATGGTTACCATACCCTTAACAGAAGGAAATCCACTAATTTGATGAAGAAACAAGTCCAAGGCAGCCCTTCTTTCCTTCCTTGACTTCTAGCATTCCAATGGAGTCTTGAGAGAGTTTCTTTAGAGAGAGAGAGTTGAATTTAGGAGTGAGGGGGGGGGGGTCTTGTCTAGGTATAGGGTTTAAAACTCATTTAATATTACCTAAAAATCATTTAACGAACCGTCCAAACTCTTATTTATATGTGGGGTGAATTTACAAGTTCACCCCTGGCTTGGTAGAAAAATCTGCGCACAGGGACAAGGCTTGCGATGACCTGCTTGTGACGGGGCATCACGGGTGCAATGGCCCGTCCTGACCATCCGTGCAAGCTTCAGTGGCTTGCCAAGGGTCCCCTCTACACCCTTGAACAAGTCCCCCACGACGGAACCTTGTGACGGGGCGTCACAGCCATGACTGGCCGTCGACTGCTCCGTCGCCAAGGCTGCCTGGGACAGCTTGCTTACCAGGTTTTGGGTCCTTCCTCAAGGACCCTTCGATGGTCCTTGGGGATAATTTCCTGGACGTTTCCAACAAAAATATGATCATATATATGTTTAACACCTCTCACATGAATTTGATCCAAAACAAACACATAAAACTCGATGAAACTCGTCTAGACGTAGAAGGTCGACTCAAGGCATATCTTTCGAATGCCTTGGACGTTCTTGGTCGTTTGACCTCCAAACTTCACGTAACTTTGCACACTGCCTAAGGACACTAAACTAACTCCGTTTAACTGAAAAATTAACTCTAGAAACAATCATGAGGCTCTAGTTCACCTTAGTTCATTTTGGGGCTTTATATTCTCCCCCACTTGGAATAACATTCGTCCTCGAATGACACTTAAATTTTTAAGAACAACAAGGACTCTCTTAGCGTCATATAATTCACTTAGATCATGATCAAAACATCAACCATCAAAGCATCAATTAGCAAAGAACATCATTTCACACTTTCAACACTTATCAACATAGACAACTTTTGCCAAACTCACAAAGTCAAAACTCAATCTTAAACTTCTTTTATGGAGGAAATACCTTCTCCAACATTAAACATGCTCATATACAACAATTTTGCACATATTTAAACTTCAATTAAGGCAAGGCAAATTTTTCTCAAATTGCAAATTTTTCATAGTGAACATTCACTGTAACACTGCCAAACATACAAAACTTTCAAAATTCCACTCTTTGAGCAATTTATCAAGATGACATGATCATATGAACTATAAAACCATATAAACTCATCTCATAACATAAAAGCAACAATAACAAAGAGTTGAGACTTACCAAAACCATCAATCCGGATTAATTATCCTTTCTAGCCCCCATCCCATAGGAAGGGTTCTTCTTGGGAGCATTGGGATCTAGGGAAGCTTGATTGACATCTCTCCCCCTTGATTTATGGTTTGGGCAGTCCCTCATCTTGTGGCCTTTATTACCACATGCAAAACAACCATCCGATCCGGCAAGACACTTACCCCCATGTTGATTGCCACAAGTAGGGCACCTAGCCCTTTCATAGGAATGACCACCACCTTAAGAAAGTTGATTTGGAGCCCTATCCTTCTTTCCCATAGAAGAATATTGGGGATAAAACCTCTTCTTAGGCCTTTGGTGACTAGAATCATCCGACCTAGGTCTCTTACCCTCTTTCCTTATCTCCCTAATTTTGGACTCCTTAATTTGTTGTGCAAAACCATGAGCATAGAGATATTCATGTCATTAAGAAGCATAGCCGTACGACACTCTTTTTCCACCAAGCTAGACACGCCCATCACAAACTTGTTCATCCTAGCCCTAGGGTTGGCCACCATGGTTGGGGCATACTTAGAGAGTTGGGTGAATTTGAGAGAGTACTCTTGCACACTCATTCCCCCTTGACAGAGGTTCATGAATTCAACCATCTTCTTCTCCCTCCACTCTAAAGGAAAGAATCTATCTAGGAAAGCCTCTTTGAATTCCTCCCAATAAACCGGTCCTCTTTCTAAGGGTCTCTCACCCCTCCATTGCTCATACCACACTTGAGCAACATCCTTAAGTTGGTAAGCGTCCAATTCCGCTTTCTCCCTAGGGGTCACACCCATAGCATCTACCACCTTGAAAACCTCATCTATGAAGCCTTGTGGATCTTCATCCACCTTAGTGCCATGAAAATTAGGAGGGTTCATCCTCATGAAATCCCGAATCCTAGAAGCGGGAGTACTAGCATTTGGTTGGGGTCTATCTCCTTGGTTAGCTTGGCCCACAAAGTGATTGTTGACAACTTGAGCTTGAGCCGTCATGAGTTGGGTCAAGTTCATTAGGGCAGCCCTCAACTCCGCATTAGTCATATCACCCTCAACAAAAGGAGCTTGAGGCATAGGAGGCACTTGAAGTCCTTGAGGTTCCGGAGGCACTTGAGGTTCTTGAAGAGGAACCTCCTCATTTTCCTCCCCTAAGCCAACAATAGGAACTTGGCCAACACGGGGAAGGACTCCTTCAATTGGTACACCTCCCTCCTCCCTTCTAGCGGTCGATCTTCTTGTATTCATGTCCTAAAAACACAAAAAGAAGAGGCTGAGAATAGACACCTTATATACTCAACTCTAAGGCACGATACTAGAATAGAGAAGAAAGTGAAACTTCTAGCATCCTATAGCCTCTTGTCCATGGATGTGTCGCGACTCACACGAATGACCAAGATACTACTAGATGTGGCTTGTGAGACTTTCAGACCTTAAACTATTTCCCAAAACCTTATGCTCTGATACCAAGTCTGTCACGACCCAAAAGCACCCCCTAAAAGTTAGGGAAAACCTTCGAATCATGACCGGGCATACTTGACCCCTTTGGGGTCTCGTACAAGCCCTCTAACTAGCATTCATAACATAAAGCATGAAAAGTATTGCGGAATTAAAACTTTTCACGATAATAATAATAAAAGAAGTCTTTTCATAAATACTAGGAAATCTTATCGTCACAAGCCAACTTAAAGACACAACTTGGAATCTTAGGGACACGACCCTTTACAATAAAAGTAAATATATCTTTAAGTCTTAATAAAGAACTAAGAAACATAAAACTATGTCCTCGAATATATGAGGACATACCCAATTCTTGAGAGATAGAATTCCCAAGCTTCAACTCCGATCCTCCAAAAGGCTTCCAACCTATACTCATAAGGTATATAAAAGTATGGGGTTAGTACAACAATGTACTAAGTATGGCATATGAAAAAACATACGAAAAGGGACATTTTAGTAAAAATAACTTTTCATGCAATTAAAGCAATATTCATGAATCTAGAAACAAACCAACATAAGAATCGACAATCAACACTTTATGGCAACTTTACCAAAACTTAAAGTAATCAAAAGGAACATTTCAATGAACTTACTAAACTTACAATGAAAATTGAATAAAGCATCACAGTGAACATAATGGATTCTTACAATGGAGACCTTACAGTGAATGGCACGGTCCAAGTCATATGAACTCTTTTCTTTTGAAGTTGCCCTAACCCAAGGTTATCCTAAGACTCCCTAAGGTGAGCTAAGAAGGGGTTTTCATTACACCTCCCTTCAAAGCACACCAAAGCGACCGTTAAAACTACCAAATCTTAGGCTTACTTCGTTGGAAATCAAATCCACGCCCTTGGCTAACATATGCAAAACACTCATGGAAATATAGGTCATACCAAGTGCAATGTGAGAGTAGCATCCCATACTCCCACTCCCACTTAGTACTCCTAATGGATTCCATTTACTCAAGTACTCCACAATAATCCTCCATAACACTACACCATAGTACTCATTCACACGGATTTCATGAAGGTACTCTTCTCCCATAGTAGGTATAGGTCACACCAAGTGCAATGTGAGAATAGCATCCCATACTACTACTCCCACTCAATGCTCCTACTCGGTAACTAATGTGGATTGAGCACTTCACTACATACATACACAAATTCAACAATATACAAGATAATTAGTTTCAAATCAGTTCTTTTGTGGGAGTTAGCTTAACCGACAAAGACCATGAGATCTAGACATGAAATCCCTATATTAACCCTTATCGGATGAGGGATCCTTACTTGCCTAGTGTAAGGTCATGCTTCTTAGCGTATACATGGCTTTTCCAATAGCTACACCTATGCGGGCACATAGTTAAGGGATAAGGAGATTGCTACTAAGTAACTCACTCTCTACTAACGAGGAGTACTAATCTCAAGAGGTACTTTGGATTACAACATCTCAACTCACGAAGTGCAATCCACCTCCCCTTCATATCCTCTCGGTGCTAGGCATAACTCCCCACGGATTTCTCAACATAATAGTCTATCTTAGAAAGCTCACTAGGAATGGAGAGGTTGCTACTAGACACTACGTCTAACCTCACAAAGTGTGTCCACATCAAGATTCCCCTTTTTGCTCAACTTGGTATAATACATTCTTTAAAGTGTGTGTGTGTGTACATGTGTACACTTTGCATATAAGCATCATCTCATTATCAACAAGTTCTACGCATACTTTAAGCTCGATTCATCGAGTTACACACTCTACATGCTTCTCATAATCATATACTTTATTTAGACATAAACTAGGTCAAGCATGCAATTCAAGCTACACTAAACATAATAGAAGACCCATATACAATATATCTTCATTTAACATATTAGACCTTCAAGATTACCTACTCAAAACATACTACACAACATCAAGCTCATCAATTAGCACCGCCACCAATAAGGTGGACCAAACCACTCAAATAGCAATTCAGAATAAGAAATATACAATGAGAACAACTCATCAACAATTCAAACCATCATCACCCATAATCAATTTATCAACATTTCACCATATTAAGGCCCTTAGGGCAGTAGCTACACCAACATGACATACACAAGAAGACCCAAGTTCATACCTTACTCAAATCATGCTCACACAACCCATTTTTGAGTCAAAAGTAGAAGTATGCATAAATAAGAGTTTCATGGAGTTTTAACATCAAAATCATCAATTCAAACCAAGATAAATACATTTAAACCATTAGAACTTAAATACAAGAAGACCCATACTAGAAATCAAAGTTAGAAGAAAATTGAGTTTAGAAACCCTTTTGAAAACCATTTCGGAAATTGGCTTCTTGAATGAAAAGATATTAAAGAATGGTTACCATACCTTTAAGATAAGGAAATACACTAATTTGATGAAGAAACAAGTCCAAGGCAGCCCTCCTTTCCTTCCTTGACTTCTAGCTTCCAATGGAGTCTTGAGAGAGTTTCTTTAGAGAGAGAGTTGAATTTAGGAGTGAGGGGGGGGGGTTGTCTAGGTATAGGGTTTAAAACTCATTTAATATAACCTAAAAATCCCTTAACAAACCGTCCAAACTCTTATTTAGACGTGGGGTGAATTTACAAGTTCACCCCTGGCTTGGTAGAAAAATCTGCGCACAGGTACAAGGCTTGCGACGACCTGCTTGCGACGGGGCGTCACGGGTGCAACGGACCATCCTGACCATCCGTTGCAAGCTTCAGTGGCTTGACAAGGGTCCCCTATACACCCTTGAACAAGTCCCCCACAACGGAACCTTATGACGGGGCGTCACAGCCATGACTGGCCGTCGACTGCTCCGTCGCCAAGGCTGCCTGGGACAGCCTGCTTACCAGGTTTTGGGTCCTTCCTCAAGGACCTTTCAATGGTCTTTGGGGATAATTTACCAGACGTTTCCAACACAAATGTGATCATCTATAAGTTTAACACCTCTCAAATGAATTTCATCCAAAACGAACACATAAAACTCGACGAAACTCGTCTAGACGTACAAGGTCGACTCAAGGCATATCTTTCGAATGCCTTGGACGTTCTTGGTCGTTTGACCTCCAAACTTCACGAAACTTTGCACACTGCCTAAGGACACTAAACTAATTCCGTTTAACTTAAAAGTCAAATCAAGAAACCATCATGAGGCTCTAGTTCACCTTAGTTCATTTTGGGGCATTATAGTAACTATGGTAAAAGAAATGATCGAAATGGGCC
This sequence comes from Solanum sitiens, assembly GCA_016801875.1. Classification (NCBI taxonomy): domain Eukaryota; kingdom Viridiplantae; phylum Streptophyta; class Magnoliopsida; order Solanales; family Solanaceae; genus Solanum; species Solanum sitiens. The sequence goes on from JABWTJ010000116.1 coordinate 551,702, forward strand.
CTATGTTCCTCCTCAAAATCGGGAAGTTGCTCCTAGGGATGGTGGAGTATGGGTCTTTGGTTACGGCACTTTAATGGGAAGAATATCGGTCCATACCAAAGAAATTACAATTAGATATGAAGTATCGCGAGTCTCCACCCGCGAGACCATCTATTGAGGAGGCCCTAAAATTAGAGCTTAAGGCTCTACCACCTCATCTAAGGTATGTACTCTTGGGAAGAGATGACATTTTGCCGATAATCATTTCATCTAATTTGAATGTGCAACAAGTACAGTGTTTGGTAGAAGTGTTGAAGAGGTTTGAAGGAGCCATTATTGGACTATTGCGGACATTATTGGGATCCCTCCTGGTATTTTTTCACACAAAATCAAATTCACGCCCGATCACAAGCCAAGTATTGAGCACCAAAGATGGTTGAATCCACCTATGCAAGAGGTTGTGAAGAAGGAGATCATTAAGTGGTTGGATGTCAGAGTCATATATCCTATTGCAGATAGTAGTTGGGTATGCCCTGTTCAATGTTTGCCCAAAAAGAGGGGAATGATGGTAGTGCCCAATGAGAGGAACGAGCTTGTTCTAATGAGGCCGTTGACTTGATGGAGAGTTTGTATGGATTACCAGAAACTGAATGCATGGACTGAGAAGGACCATTTCCCGATGCCCTTCATGGACCAGATATTCAATAGACTAACAAAAAAATGATGGTACTATTTTCTTGATGGCTATTCGGGTTACAATCAAATCTCCATTGCCCCGGAGGATCAAGAGAAGACCACATTTACTTGCCCCTATGGGACGTTCGCATTCAAGAGGATGCCTTTTGAGTTGTATAGTGCACCGACCAGTTTCTAGAGATGTATGATATCGATATTCTCCGATATGGTGGAGACACTATTGCGGTGTTTATGGATGACTTTTCAGTGTTTGGCGACTCATTTGATCGCTGTTTGAGTCACTTGGCGAAGGTTCTTAAAAGATGTGAAGATTGCAATCTTGTGCTAAATTGGGAAAAATATCATGGTATAGTATTGGGCCATCGCATCTCGGAGAAGGGGAAAGAAGTTGATCGAGCTAAAGTTGAAGTTATAGAGAGACTTCATCCAGCCATCTCAGTAAAAGGTGTGAGAAGTTTTCTGGGACATGCGGGCTTCTACCGGAGTTTTATTAAGGATTTCTCAAAAATTGCAGTTCCTTTGTGCAAATTACTTGAGAAGGAATGTAAATTCTATTTTGATGAATCCTGTTTGAAAGTGTTTGGAGAGTTGAAGGAGAAGTTGGTGTCTGGCCCCATAATTATTTCCCAGATTGGAGTAAGCCATTTGAGGCAATGTGTGATGCTAGTGGGTTGCTCTTGGTGTGGTTTTAGGACAAGTAAGGGATAAAATCCTTCTCCCCATCTATTATGCAAGTAAGGCCCTAACTGAAGCACAAAAGAACTAAACTCTGACTGAACAAGAGCTTCTTGCGGTGGTATTTGCTTTTGAAAAAATTATCTCCTATTTGCTTGGCACGAGAGTCATAGTGCATACTTACCACTCCGCTTTGAGGTACTTGATGGCAAAGAAGGATGCAAACCAAGGTTGATTATATGGGTGATACTATTGCAAGAGTTTTATTTTTAGGTAAAAGAGAGAAAAGGGACTAAAAATCAAGTTGCCGATCACTTGTCCAGATTGGAAGAGGAAGCAATGCGAGAGTTGGGTGGAAAGGCTGAAATTGATAATACCTTCCCTGATAAGCATGTATTGGCCGCTTTTCATGACTTGATTCCATGGTTCGCTGATTTTGCAAATTATCTGGCCAGTGATATAGTCCCATCAGACTTGTCCTTTCATAAAAAAAAAGTTCATGCATGATGCGAAAAAGTTCTTTTGGGATGAACCTTACTTATACCAAAGTTGTGCTGATGGGCTTATTCGTCATAGTGTCCCGGAAGTCAAGATGTTAAGTGTTTTGGAGGCATGCCACTCCTCGCCTGTGGGTGGGTATCATAGTGGTATCCGGACTGCCCATAAGATTTTGCAGTGTAGGTACTATTAGTCAACCATTCACTAAGATGCTCATGAGTTCTCCAAGTCATGTGAACGGTGTCAAAGAGATGGAGGAATTTCGAAGAGGCAAGAGCTCCCTTTAAATGCCATTCTAGTGATTGAGTTGTTTGATGTATGGGGCATTGATTTTATGGGCCCATTTTGAGTTCTCATGTGATGAATAATATACTTGTGGCGGTGGATTATGTGTCAAAATGGGTGGAAGCCATTGCTCTTTCTAACAATGAAGAAAAAAGTGTGTCACTGCGTTCTTGAAAAAGAATATCTCCTCCAGATTTGGCACACCTAGGGCCATTATTAGTTATGGGGGATCTCATTTTGCAATAAGTTGTTCAAAGGGCTATTGGAGAAATATGGGGTTCGCCACAATGTGGCCACTCCGTACCATCCACAAACTAGTGGGCAAGTTGAGGTGTCCAATAGAGAGATAAAGCAAATCCTATCTCAAAAGTGTACAGAAAAACAAAAAAAAAATAACTTAATGGGTGTTCAATGTGCAGGGACCAAAACCAAGAATTCTGCAGAAGATGGTCTGGTGCACAGATCTACAGACCCCATCGACGGGCCGTCGTTCCCAGGTCTATCATGAAATTTGTCTAAGTCTATGTGCAATCGATGATCTGTCGACTGACTTACGGACCGTCGATGAGGTGTTGTCAGTCCAAAGAATTAGTGACCCGACCCGACCTAGCCGACTATATTAAAAGAAAACAGTTCATTACCTTTTCAAATTCTTTCCCAACCGTTTCCCTCCCCTTATTTCTTTCCTTTTCCATAATATTTCCATAACTCCCCCTTCTTTTTTCATCATAATCTCCAAATCTCCCAAAATCCCAAAACTTCCAAAACCCTCTCCTTTCCAAATTCTACTTCTTTCTCTTTATTCTACGGTCGGTGTTCAAAGGCGGGCGCGTAGGTTGTTGAAAATATCACTCACCCAGTCATTCCACTACGATTTTCAAGTATTTCGATTCCCTTTGCTTAATGAATTCTCGTTTATTTGCTGTTAGAAACAAAAATTAGATTGTGGGTCTTGACTTAGGGACAAAATTGTATGTGTTTGCTTGTTAAAAAGTTGGTAATACGTCCCTTAGAATGATAGAACGTGAATGGGTGGTGGTGTAATCAGTTTAAAATATGATTGTTGACTTTCCGACTTAGGGTTTCGTAACATTGTAGAATTAGAGATTGAACCTTGCAAAATCGAACCCCTAAGGATGAAGAATTGGTCTTGTAGTTGTTGTCATGTGTTGGGTAAAATTATGAGGGTAAAAAAGATGTCAAAATATGCCACTAAAAACAAGGTCTGAAATCTGTCTCTAACCAAAGGCACGAGACACCGTCTACGGACCATCGGTTGATCGACGGGCCGTCGATGGGGTCCATCGATTGATCATCCTTAAAATTTCTAAACTCTAAGACGGCAAAAGTGGACTAAGGTCCGTCGATTGATATACAGCCCGTTCTGCAAATCAATAATTACTAACTGAAACCCTGATTTGTGACGGCTTAAAAATTATTCTAAGTGTTAGACGACGGAAGTGGACTATGGTTCGTCGATTGATCGATGGTCCATTCTGTACGTCCGTCATCTCCAACTGAGAGGTCTGTAGAATGAATACTAAGAAGTTTCCTAAGTGTCCAATGATGGACACTATCGACGGACCGTTAATGCCGTCGATAGTGCCCGTCAACCAGGACTGCAGTTTTGCACTAGACTGTGATTTGTGTTTCATTTTTCTGGTTTGACTATTTTGTGTGTATAGTAAAATTGCTATGAGACTAACTAACTGTTTTGTAGGTAGATATGGCCCCCAAACAAGACATCATCTATTCCAGGGGCAGGTCCAAGTCCGTGGAACCATCCCGTCGGATGATTGGCACATCCAACAATGAGCGGGATCCTTAATACGTGCTCCCAAGCACCCGGACCCGTACACCAGCTACAAGAGCCACTCGGGGCCCCACCAAGAAGGTGGCTTCCGCCTTAGTCACTACCTCCTAGTCTGATGAGGAGCGCACACTGACCAGCACACCGTCTGGGTCTGCCTCGGGTTCTAAAGGAGCGTCTGGCTCCAAAACGGCATTAGGTTCAGTGTCGGCCACTCTACGGGGTCGAATGAAACCACTGCCTCCGGTTTCAGATCACTTGGAGCCACTCACCTAGAGGTGCCTGCCCGACATGCCTCATCTGATGAGGCCCATAGTTCAGAGTCTGCTTCGGCACCCCAATATGATGTCCCTGCACCGGTTCTTGATGAGCCAAATTGGTGGTGTGTCGAAGGTCAGTATCAGGTCTATAGGGACGCAAAGTTATTGAATGACAAGGGGGTGATGACTCGGTTGGTGACAGTCGAGCGGAGAGTTCCTACAGGGAGACTTCACACAGTCCCTGATGTACATAGCTTGTTTACACGCCACAGGCTCGAGTGGATGGATAGGAGTCTAGGGTTGTATAGTGAGGTGATTGTTCGAGAGTTCTACGCCTCATATGTGGCGACTCTCAGAGGTTGTTTGGACAGGCGGGCAAGACCTGCCAAACAAGATCAACTCAAAGAGGTTTGAGTTCAAGGATGCCTGGTGGACATTTCTAATACTTCCATCTGCCACTTCCTGTACGGTGTGCCAACTGGTGTTACGAGGGATCCCCTCACTCCGGAGTTTGATTACAGGTGGGAGTTGTACCCGAAAACGACTTAGGTTAACTAGAGACTAACATATTGTTAATGGTGGTCAAAGGTCCTAATGTGGTCTATAATATTGTATAGAGGCAGTAGCTAAAGTATTAGGTGTGTTGGAAGTCAAACGTCAAGGGACGACTAAGACGTTCGACGACTAAGTCACCTAAATGCCTCATGTGTGATTTTATGTGTTTATGTCTGATTCATGAGTTTTAAGGTTCTTAAATGAGTTATTATAGCATGTATAGTCAGTGTGTCAAGTTTCATGAAGTTTGGAGGTCAAACGTCCAAGAACGTTCATGTCATTCGAGAGATATGCCTTGAATTGATCTTGTGTGTCTAAGAATGTTTTGTTGAGTTTTACGTGTTCGTTTTGGATAAAATTTATGTGAGAGGTGTTAAACTCATAAACGATCGTATTTGGGTTGGAAACGTCTGGGAAATTATCCCCAAGGACCAACCAAGGGTCCTTGAGGAAGGACCCAAGACTTGGTGACAAGGTTGTCCCAGGCAGGCCCCAACCGACGGAGGCATCGACGCCCAGTGGGTCCATCGACGGCCCGTCGATGGGTGTCGTCTGCATGTACTTATCCTGGGGGAAGTAGGGGAGACTTTACATGTCTCTGAACCCACCGACGGTTGCTAGAACGGCCTGTCAGTGGGCAGATGCCCCGTCAATGGTGTCGTGAGTAAGGGCTGTCTTCTGCACGCTGAGTTGCTGCCAAGTCAAGGGGTGAATTATAAATTCACCCCACTTCCAAATAAGAGTATTGGTAGTTTATTAAGGGTATATTGGGTATTTTAACAAGTAGATAAGTGTTTAACACTTAGAATATTTCATTCTTCTAAATCAAAACCACAAAATCCCTTAGAAAATCCTAAAGACTCCATTGAAGTCCAAAATCAAGGAAGAGTTTGGTGTGACGTTTTGAGTGGAAATTCTTCATCAAAGTGAAGAATTAAATTCATTGAGGTATGGTTTTTGATCCTTGAAACTCGTTTCATCAAGGATCCCAACTTTCAAAGATGTTTTCAAAGGTTTCAAAGAGGAATTGTCCAATTTCATGATTCTACCGTGGGTTCTTGCATTAAAGGTTCAAACGTCTATTATGGATTATATTGATGTTGTATTGATGATTTTAACCTAAATTACCTATGAACCTATGAATTGATGAACCTAAGATTTTGACTAAATTATGGGTTACTTGATATTGGATTAATGTTGATGAATTCGTGTGTAGTTTCTTATGAGCTTTCTATTGATGTAAGAATTGTATTCAATTATTATCAAATTGGTATTGGATTGTTGAATATATGTTGAATTGGTTTAGATTTCATTGATTTCTATAATTGTGTATTGGATTGGTGTTCATGGCCTTGGGTAAGGGTCTGGTGTTATCAAATTGAGTGAGTTGACTTGAATTGAAGTGTTGATGATGGAGTGGAGGTATGCTTCCCCATTTCCTTTATTTCGAAATTATTTATACTTCGATTCTATTATGATTGGTTTGGTCCACTTTTGTTGGCGGTGTTATGTGAATTGATGTGGCCTTGTCGGCGTTACTTTCTAGTACATTGATGATCATGGCCTTTTCGGCACTACTTGAACTTATATAGCTATTTGTGTAGTTGATTTAGTGATGTATAATCATATCTACCTATATGTGGAAGTATTTTCTAGACTATTGATACTATCTAGGTAATCATGTTATGCTTTGGCAATGTGTTATTGTGTAGTCTTAGAGTTGATACATGGTTATTCCTAACTTGGCTATATGAGTCTAAAATGGTTAAGTTGATAATGTTAAGGTAATGAATAGGTTGACTAAATAAGGTTAAGGGTCATTCCTAAGAGTCTCAAGGAAGATAGGCTATATGTGTTAAAATGGAAGTATGTTGTGTCTTGGTTAGGTAGACTTGTGTCCCTTACTTGATGCTTATGTGAATATGTGATGTCTTGACTTAGGAACCTAAAGGGGTCTTAGTCTTGAATAAATGAATATAGGTGAGACCTTGAATGATGATTAAAGGTTCATTTATGTGAAACCTTGAACCAAGTGGTAAGGTTATGAATTGTGAAGTAGTTAGCCGTAATGGTATCCTTCATGTAATGAGTGATGGACTTAAAGTTGATTTGCTGGAACGACATCATATCATACCTTAGGAAAGTCGCGATGAGCTTATTGTATCCATAGTGAGATAGACCTAATGGACCTCGCTTTGGTAGGGTAAATATAATTGGGTCATGAACATGATATGGGACCCATTTGTATGAACCTTAATGTAAATTGATCTATGAGAACTATGGCTAGCACCAAGTGAGTATGGTTAAGGGAAGTAGTTCTAGTTAAGTATGAGACTAGAATACAAAGTACACCCTTCATATTCCTTAACCATGTGCCTACATGGGATCTTTATGTTGTACCATTGGCAAGTAGAACACCTCATCGAAGTAGGATAGAACTTCGGATTTTGCTACCATGGTCTATGTCGGTTATTGCCTATTCTCATCATATGGAATACCTATTAGCATTAGAGAATTTCTATGAAGTTTAGGTGGCGGTATGGGACGCTATCTAGACATTGCACAATAGACTTTGAAGATGTTAGTAAGAGTCCCTAGGTCTTGTCTAAGACCATTAATTGAATGTCCTTTATGTAGTGTATGTCTTCTAAATGAACTAATGAACTAATGACTTACGTTATGAAGTATGTAAATGAATAAGTAACTAATCTAAAGTAACTTAAGGACTCCTTAGCTAAAGTGTGAAGAAGGCATATGGGATGATCTCTTCATGTTTTATCTTTGGAAGTCTTGAGAATAACTGTAGTTAGGGAAGATGTTTGGTGTTGTTGACATGATCTAAGACTTAGGTATTCATAAGGACTATTTAGGTAATCTCAAAGAGGTCAATCATGGACGGTATCTTCTTGATTTACTTAAGTAGGTCTTTTGATAGCCTTTGGAAGGAGAATTTCCTATCATCTATGTGTTGGTGTGTTTAGTGAGAATGATTCTATCCTAGGGAGTCTATAGGATCTCTTGAGTGTGTGTGTGTAAGTGATTTTATGGGCGACTGCTTCAAAACTGACTCAAGTGAGACTTAGAATTCTCCTTTGGTAGAGGAATCTTACCTTGATGTTTAAGATGCTTTGTAAGTGTGTATGTGACTCATTATAAGCAGTCTTAAGGGTCGGTTAGGCACATCTAGAGAGGGTGTATGGGCGGTCTCTCTTTGTGTGACTTAAGTGAATCTTAGGATAGCTTTGAGTGGGATAATTACATGCTAAAGGGTGTCTATAGTGAAGGTTATGTACTTCACTGTAACAGTGAATTGGCTCACTATTAAGTGGTCCTAAAAATGCATTAATTTGTTTAAATGTTGTCTTGTGCGTTTCTAAGTTGCTAAATGTTGCTATTATGATTGAAACATGATTTATAAAACGAAAAGATGCATATTTCCAATAAAGTCCGTTTTCATGATTTTATGCATAATGACATACTTAGTACATGTGGTTGTACTAATTCCATGCTTTATTTTCTATCTATAGTTCTTAATAGGTGAAGAGCTTTGGGAAGAAGTCTTGGACAAGGAGATCGTTCAAGAAGAGTTGAAGTATGTCCTCATTTGACTCGATGGCATATATGTCATTTTATGTTTCTTTAATGAAGTTTTGTAATATACTTTATAGTAGTATGTTTTAAATTTGTATGGGCCTTGTCCCAAGTATCGTCGTGTCTTAAGATGATGATTGAGACTTAGTGTTTTCCTATTTACATATATGAAAGAGTTTAAAGACTTCTATATTGTTTTACAAAATTTTTTAATTCTGCACTAGTTTTCGTTATATATATGCGACGAATGATATGAGAGGCTTGTATGAGACCTCTGAGAGGTCGAATACGCCGGTCCCAATCCATGATTGCCCCCTAACTTCTAGGGTATTGTTTCGGGATGTGACAAGCTTGGTATCATAGCATAGGTTAATGAAAGTAGTCTTAGGTATCAAAAAGTCTCGAAAAGTAGAGTCTTGACCATCGGTGTGAGTCGCGACACATCTATGGGCGAGAGGCTATAGGACAATAGTGTTTCCTTTATTTCTACTCCTATGTTCGTGCAGTAGAGTTATGTTGTGAGTGTCCTTCTAAATGAGTTTCCTTGTGTTTCTAGGAGATGAATAATAGAAGGATGGACTCTAGAAGGATGGAAGAGGGAAGGGTTGATGAGGAATCTCCTCCTCAAGTTGAGGAAGTGCTTCATGATGGACAAGGTGTCCAAGGTGCTCATGTGCCTCCTCAAGGTGATCATTCCCCTAATGTGGGAGGAGGTGATGAGGTGCCGGAGTTGTCTAATAGGGTGATTGGAGAGGATTTTGTTGCTTTAGCCCGAGACGTAACGGCTCAAGCTAACTTGAACATGGTGCCTACGGTTAATACTATGGAGAGCACTATGTCATCCAGGTTGAGAGACTTTGTGAGGTTTAATCCTCCAATCTTTCTTGGCTCTAAGGTGAATGAGGATCCCCAAGAATTTTTTGATGGTGTGTACAAAGTTTTGAGTGCTATGGGGGTTACATCCAGGGCGAAAGCGGAGTTGGCTTCTTATCAATTGAGAGATGTGTTTCAAATTTGGTACACTTAATGGACCGACAATAGGCCGGTGGAGTCGGGATCTATTGAGTGGGAAGAATTCAAGGAAGCTTTTCTTGGTAAGTACTTTCCCCGTGAGGGGAGGGCAGTGAAAGTAGAAGAATTTATCAATCTCAAGCACGGCAATATGAGTGTTGAGCAATACTCTTTGAAGTTCTCAACTTTGTCTAGGTATGCACCTTCCCTAGTGTCTAATCCAAGGGATGAAATGAGTCGCTTTGTGACGGGTGTAGCCGACTTAGTGAGGGAGGAATACCGTACGGCTATGTTGCATGATGATATGACTTTGGCTAGACACATGGTGTATGCACAATCAATTGAAGAGTCTAAACTTAGGAGGATGTCAAGGAACTTAAAAAGGAGTGTTTCTAGTGATCAAGTGCAACCTAGGTTCAAAAGGAGGGCTCAAACTCAAGAAGAATCTAGGGGTGCTAAGTTCAAGGTTGAGAAAGGAGGTTGTTCCAAAGATGCCAAACCTACATGTGTAACTTGTGGTAAGAAACATTATGGTGAGTGTCTATGGGTACCGATAGTTGCTTTGGATGTGTAAGGGATGGGCACAAAGTGAGAGATTGTCCAAACATTGCTTCTAGGAAAGAGGGTAAGAAGGTTGAGCCTAGTGTTCCAAAGGAAGATGCTCCAACAAAGAGGCGTTTCTATGCACTCCGGACTAGAATTGAGCAGCCGGGTGATGGTGATGACGTTGGTAAGTTCTTGTTTCTCTTTTGATAGTATGAGTTCCTTCTAAGTGGGGGAGTATGGTTAGAATTGTGCTAAAAGTTGTTGCATGTGCATGATGTTTAGGAGTTTGGTTGAAATTGAATTTCATTAACTTCTTGCATTGTGTGTTTTATTGAGATTTGCGCATGTTGTAAGAGGTGTTGATATGATGTTACTTTTCATATTAGCATGTTCATATCATGAATTGCCAAAATTTGCATTTTTGAAAATTTGCCAAAAATACTGTATGCTTGAACTGCTCACTGTAAAATTTCAGAGAATTTGACTATTTGATTCGTTGAGCAAAAATTGTTTTAATGTGGTTATAAATGATGTGTATGAGTATTATATGGGATATAAAATGAGTTTTTACCATTTGGAATGAAGTATATGAATTTTTTAGCATAATGAGTTATAGAATTCTTTTCTAGTTTCTTGTTGTGTTGTGAATGTCTTGAACTTGTGAAATTGATGTTCTCTTCTTGATTGTGAGTTATATTGTTTGATTATGTTTTGTTAATTTGATTCTTTAATCTTGTAAATGTTCGGAGAGTGGCAAGTGTCATTCGAGGATGAATGTTGTCCAAGTGGGGGAGATTGTAAGACCCCGAAAACGACATAGGTTAACTAGAGCATAACATGTTGGTAATGGTGGTCTAAGTTCCTAATGTGGTCTATGATATGGTATAGAGTCAGTAGCTAAAGTATTAGGTGTGTTGGAAGTCAAACGTCAAGGGATGACTGATACGCTCAAACTTACTTCTCAAATAAGAAGTAAAGCGGTCGTATCAAGTAAAGAACCCAACTAATGAGGTTGGGGTCGATCCCATGAGGAAAATGGTTCAGACTTACCTTTATTCTATTATTACTTCTATTTAGTCAATTATTTTCCGAAAACAAAATAACTAAAGGGGGGTTTTGATTAATAAAAGCAATTAACTAAATTAAAGTAATCAACTAACAGGTTCAAGTATTGAAGTTTAATCAAGTGATGAGAGTAACTAGGGCCTAAGTGTTCCCCACAGGCTCCTAACTCGGTAATTCTAACTATAACAATTCTTTCCTAATATCTTGCATGTAAAGTGATAAGTTAGGCATCTCTAAATCCTTGGTCCGGCATCTAGAGAATTTCACTCCGCACCTTGGTCCAGCTACGTGTGTTGCTTTACTAAACCTTATCTTTACCTCATATTAAGCATCGTAATCGATATTTGACTAAGTTGTTACTTCGTACCAACCGAAACTAGCCTATTAGATAGTATACACTAAATCTACGTTGATAATTCTTTTTCTATTATCTACCTCCTTGGTCCGGCAAGTAGCATTAAGGCGAGTTCTAACGTTGGCCATCCGTTAAAAAGACTTCTAAATGAAAGGATTATCAATACATGCAAGACACTATTTAAGAATTGTTATTTTAGCTAGATTTTACCTTGTTATTTACCCATGTTCCCACAACCCTAGTTATGGAGTTTAGTTACCCATGGTCATAATCACACAATTCATATTGATAATATAAGAATTCATGCACTTACTTTAATGAGAATGAAGAAAATCCAGAAATTCACTTGAATAATTCACAAAAACACTAACAATCGATTCCGGAAAAGTATGATCAAATACCAAAATCAATAGTTCAATACTTAAACAAGAGAACTAAAAAATATCCAAAAGTCTAACCCCCAAAACGAGGTTTTTTGGACTATTTATAATAAAATAAAACCTAATAAAAGAAGGAATCTAATTAAGGAAAATCTGTCCAAAATACGTCTGAGTCGACGGCCCATGTGACGGACAGTCGTGGCCATGACGGATCATCGTGGCCTCCGTCGCTCCACACTTAAACTCTAATCTCTACTGATTTCTTCATCAACTCTGTTACCCTCGACGGACAGGTCTGACGGACCGTTGCAAGCGCGACGGTCCGTCGAGGGGTTCCGTTCCACAATACTTAGAAACTTCTTGGAATTGGGCACTGGGACTACTCTCTGACAACCACGACGAATAAGCAGGACGGACTGTCGTGGCTATGACGGTTCGTCGTGAGCTTCCGTAGTCCCACACTTAGTCAGACTTCCCCATCTTCCTTCAGCAACTACTCTCTTCTCACTACGGTGCCACCTACGGACCGTCACAGTCGCGACGGACCGTCGTGAGCTCCGTAGGTGGTCACTTCTGCAATTTCTGCTAAAACCTCCGCGTTCTCCTTTTGAGAGATTTCCTACAAATAAAGAGAAACCTACATCAAAAATCAATACAAAAAGGCTTTGGACACGTACTAAACTTAAGGAAAAAGCATTAAAAGTACCGTGAAACCACGGTACATCAACACCCTCAACTTAAATTCGTTGTTTGTCCTCAAGCGACGCACTATGACTCACTACAAAATCTTTGTACAAGAGTATCCATATTTTAGCTTTCGCAATGATTTCGCTATCAATCCCGATTATTCTCATTATGTTCATGCATGCTATCACTATTAGGCTTAAATTATGTGGATCAGACCATGACACAGACTCACTACACACTGACACCTATCCTCTTCAATGTCTCACCAAGGTGCTAATTTTTCCAGTATTGCAACTAGTGTCCTAACTTCAAAATAACATCCTCATTTTTCACGCAATGATTTCAGTTTGAGTATAAGGATTACTTTTCAACACTCGCTCTCAGAACAACTTCACAACTCATTTATACATATTGCCATAAGCTTGCCCTTATTTTCACTGCTTTAAGTTTGCCATAACAACTCTTAGGATCACGATAGGACTTTCTTAGCTTGTAACATAGGCTCAGGGTCAGGTAGATTATATTTAGGTATACATTAGTGACTTTTTGCCTTCCTTGACATATCGGCTAAGCGTACCACCTTTTTATCATTTTATTTTGCCCTATTTCTCAATTTTCTTTCACCTTGCTATTTTCCCTTTCTTCTCCTTATGTGTAAGTGACTTTTCTCTTTTCTTGTGTTTATTCTAATTTATATATATATATTATTTTTTTTTGAATCACTTTTGTTTTGTTCTTTCTTCCTCTTTATTCTTTCAACCCCACTTTCCAGAGTATTCCTCATAACAGCAACCCTCAACTCATGATTTTTGATATGAGTCAAGGTTCACAATACCCATGATTGGGTCAGGGCTGCGAGAAGGTTTATTTCTGCATTAGCCACCCTCAACTTATATTTTTGGCATAAGCTGAGGTGCACATGTCCAAGGAAGGACCAAGCCCAACACATTGTTCCCAGAGAAGATCAGTTGGGGTGAAAAAGAAAGATCTATTTTAAGCTCAAATCATTTAGGTCAATAAGGGATTAACTTTATTTGGTTTTTCAAGATTGACTATTTCGAACAAGGGCCTATGATCCTTTCCTAATTGTTTGTTACGGCTTACTTTTAGCAGGACCAACTAGGCAAGTTCTAGCTCATTACCAATGGTGGATCATTCGACTTTTCCTCACATTCACGTGACATCTCATTACTCTACAAGATTATCAGACACCTAGTTCGAATCTTAGATTTAGGGTCATGCAGTAATGTATCTCTATGTCATGCTTAGAGCCACACATTTATCAATTACTATGCCTAGTCATGCATCATTTTTCATTAAATCAGGATATCATTTATGTTTTAGCCATCATGCTTCAGAGTTATACTACGTACACAAGATATAAACATGCCGGTTCAACAATAAAAGTAATCAGTCTCTTGGGGAAAAAGAATACAGGCAAGAAAACCCCAAGAGACGATCGTGAATTGGGTTACTCAGACTTCACCCTAACACTCACTTTCCATTTACCCCACCCCTAACAAAAAAGATATGCAATTATCCCCAATGCATAAAAAGAATCTAAATTAAGCGAGTGATAGGTGAAGAAAACCTGAGGCGCAAAGCATCGGCAATCAACAAGATGGTGGGTCCGGTGTCTCGGAACCCACTCCCTCTATAATCTGGACACCCTCAGTAGTGTCCTCAGCAGCAACAGCACCATCAGTAGTGCCTCTCTCCTCCTCAACAACTCTGGAGCTAGACGGCCCAGCAGCCAACTCTATGGTCCTCATCTGACGGGCCTCCTCATCAGCAATCGAGGCTCTCCTCGCGGCCTCCATCTCTCAGCGCTCCTTCTTCCTTGCCCTAGCCTTATCTTCGTCTCGACCCGTACGCATCTTGGCATGCTCTCATGGGGGAGATGGTGGCACATATGAAGTGGCGAATAAGGCAGCCATCACGGTGTCCTCAGCATGCTCTGCATAAGGGGCCTCAGACTCGGGCACACTAGCCTCTAGAATCGTGTCCAGATCCACTCTTAGACTCTCTACCGCAGCCTAAAGGGTCGACATGTCCACAGGAGGGGCTGGCCGGGCTAGCAGCCGCAACTCAAAAGCGTCCAAGCGCTAATGAACCTCCATAATCTTCCTCTCTGTATGCTAGGCCATCTTCCGCTCCATGCGCTCCTCCACTTCAGCAATAGACTTCTTCATCCACGGCTGGATGTGATGCAGAAGTGTGGCCATTGGGCCTCGAGTTTCTGGACCCTAGCAAGTGGGACTAGAGTAGTGGAAGGAGTCAAGCGAGAGGAGCTCAAGGCGGTGCTACCACATGGGATAGACTCGACCGGGGTGGTGTCAGTAGGCTCAGATGTAGCCTGGGTAGCCACTCGGGCTTGCTGTACTGTATCCGCTAGGTTCTCACCAAGTGGACGCACCTCGGTGGGGCCCTCTGTGTGGATCCAACTCATTGGCCTCATCCCTGATGAGGCCGATATCAATATTGCCCTGCGGGGTCTTGAGCTGATCTATGTGCCAAATGGGCACACCTGCGGACCTGCACAAAGAAAATACCATGCACGGAAATGGGTAAGTAGTGGTGACCTTGAAGGCCCTCTCGTGCATGACCGCCTGAAGAAGCCAAGCGAAGTCGACCTCAAACCCCGCTATCATCGCTGCCATCAGAACTGCGCTATCCCATGTAACTATATTATCTACAGCAGTGGGGGAAAGGCAGTGGCAGACGATCAACCATAAAAACATGGCCGTGAAGGTTAAGTTAGCCTTATTGATGGCTCCCTTCGGCTCCAGTACCCAGTCAGTAGCCTCTCCATCAACAGACAAATGCTGGGCCATCCACCTCTTGGTGGTCTCTCTCAGCGCTGGCTCACGCAAGAACCGTCCATCTTTAACAAGTTTCCACCGGTAGGCGAACTCGGCGGTGAGAGGGGTCCTTGTGGCATCAACATCCTCGCCGTATAGATACCGGTGGATGGATGGCAAGGAGATGTCTACCCGCTTGCCGCGGACTCCGATGTGATCAAGTGGGACCTATTTGGCAGGGGCAGCCCGCCTATAAATCTGGGATCGGAGAGTCGCCACATACGAGGCGTAGACTCTCGGACTAACTCCTCTCTTTATCGGCCCATAGCACGAGCCGTCCAATCTAGCCGGTGCCTGGTGAAGAGTGCATGGATATCCGGTATGGTGGGGAGACTCCCCGTAAGGACCCGTCTCTCCAGGTTAAGGGTCTGGGTCATGACTCCCTTATCGTTCGGCATCTTGGCGTCGGAGTACACCTGATACTTCCCCTCAACACACCACCGGTTGGGCAAGTCGGCAACCGGGGCAGGGACTCCAGTTTGTGGTGCTGGAGTGGAATCAGCACTATCGGCCTCATAGACGAGGCAAGCTGGTGTCACATCCGGGTTTACCCCCCAGACGTAACCGGCGTCGTCGTCCTCTCGGAGGACTAAGACAAGCCTCTTAGCTTCGTCATAGCATTCATCGACTAAAAATCAGAAAGAATTTAAAACTTTTTATCTAAAACTACTCGGAGGTTTACATAGACCTCTACATACACATCATTATATATATCAAGTATACATAGACTTGTTCATATACGAAGATTACTTAGTCTTCTACTTTTATTTCATACACTTATATATTTAGAAAATAATAGTCATAAAACCGTCTCATCTCACAGACCATCTATCGATTACAATATGTCTTGGGCATAGCCCTACATCAAATGAAAGAAGCCGCATATAGGCTGTCTACTACATCGTCTCAAGAGAATAACAGAGTCAACATAGAATCATAGTATCTACACATCATAAAAGAGAGATGTCGGCCACGTCCTCGAGAGAGTGAGGACCTACCACTTGGATGGCAAAATACCCAAGTCTTCCTTCCTAGCAATTTGGATCAAGCTCAACGACCAGAACCTAAAATGTTTGGGAAAAGGGAAAGAAAAGGGATTAGTACTCCACATGTACTAAGTATGGCATCTCATATACAATTACCAATCAAATATATTTAAAAAAGGGACATTTATGAAAACATAATAGACTACATATGCAAGTAAACCATAGCAAAGCAAAGCATACTAATGATAACCTTCAATAAGTCACAAGTGCAATGATCAAGTAAAATTACCATATCTCCTACTCAATCAAGTAACCTACCAAGACTACAATTAGCAATTTACTTACCAACATACTCTTCATGTCATGATACATCCTTCTTCAAGCAAAGACAACAACATTATATTCATAAGCATGTTACTCAACATACAAACCATTTACATCATACCATCGCTTTACATGTATAATATTGACCTCTCAAAGTTCCTATCAAGGCAAACTAGTGCAAGGCGTAGGTAGAGTCCCATACCCCTACCTATGCTATAGCCAACCTCTCAAGTTACTTT
This sequence comes from Solanum sitiens, assembly GCA_016801875.1. Taxonomy (NCBI): domain Eukaryota; kingdom Viridiplantae; phylum Streptophyta; class Magnoliopsida; order Solanales; family Solanaceae; genus Solanum; species Solanum sitiens. Next base: position 568,505 of record JABWTJ010000116.1, read on the forward strand.
GATTAGCCTATGCCTTATTCATTCATTTAGTTTAGGGAACATTTGCCTTAACCGGCATAGACCACATAATCGAATGTGGAATCCGGTGTCATGAAACCTTACACCGATGGAAGGTGGTCTACCGGCCAAGGTAGAACCTAACGTGAACATAGCTATCTAGGTGGATCCACTAGCTAGTATCCTATGGTGGATACATAGTTCAAGAACTAAGAGATAGGTATTCCCCCTATATACCATTCGGTAATGGGGCCTCACCTCATGAGAATTCATGAGTGAATATTTCTCAAGGAAAGTCAACACTTCATGTGGATCCATAGGTGAGTATTCCTCTAAGGGAAGTCAACACTCTATAAAGAACAAATGGTGAATATTCCTCTAAGGGAAGTCAACACCTCTCAATGTCAAGTTCGCTCGGTGCTAAGCTAAGTCCCCATTTGTAGAGAAGCCTTTAATCTTTATTAATCTTCTCAATTTAATTAGATAGAAGGGTCAATCCCTTGTATATCATCATTATAGCTCAAATAAGAATTGTATGAGAATTAGTCCTTTCATTAACAATCCATATAGGTGAAGTGAACCCTCGTACATCTCATCATAATAGGGCACATCGTACAACTTCCCTATATTACATTACACCGCAACCTCACAACCAACCTAAGCATATCAATTCATGTATCATATCAACTTATCACATCAATCAAAGCATACTTCAACATAACATTATCACTTGATGACAATTAACCATAATTTGAAGTAAAGGCTAGGATCATCAAGACTTACCAATACTCCTCCCTAGTCCATAAATAAAGGACCATACCATTAACCCATAGATCAACCAATCTTAGATCATCACGTCAATGTAATTCAATAATAAATCACAAGAACTAATCAAGGAGAAGCACTACACTATGAAGCAATACTACATCAAAGCTTAGTAACATGATCTCAAGTGTATCTTCTTAACTTAGATTCAATATTCAAGAACATAGGTGTGAAGAACTTCAATTCATCATAATAGACCCATAATCAATGCAATGACAATCATTAAAGACCATTTAACTAATTAGGAGATCAATTCTATCAAACTCAACCTAATCCATATCAATTCTACATTTAGGGTTAAGGGTTAGAGGACATCACCCACAATCTAGATCAAACTATATCAATTCGCCATAGTCAAGTTACAATTCATGATAATCTATTCATTCTAACCCAAGGAATACCTAATTAACTCAATTCACATGATCAAATTCGGATTTGGATGAAACCCATAAGAAACTCAACTTTTTTGAATAAAGCTTTGAAGGAACCCTTTGAGGAAAGAATCTCAAAGGTGAATTAGATCCCATACCTTAAGGTTTGATGACGTTTTGATGGTGAAGTTCGTGCTAATCCATCCCCCCAATGATCTCCCCAAGTTGATCTCCAATGGAGTCTTCCAATAGAGAGAGAAAGTAGAGAGAAGGAAGAGAGTTTTGTTTTTGAGAGAATGATTAGGCTAATGAGGTTTGGGGTATTTATAGTAGGGTCTTAAGTCACTTAATTAGTCTCTCTTAAACCCCTAATTACCCCTAAGACACTTAATTAATTAACTAACTAAAAGTAACTTTTCCAAAACTGCCACAGACCTTCCACGACGGATCCCCAACGACGGTACGTCATGGGCGTGACGGACTGACATCCCTCCGTCCTGCACATCCGTCACGTTGGTCAGAGACTTGTGCAGGCGGAGGCTTTCTCCCCAAGCGCACGACGGTTCCACGACGACGAACCGTCGTGGCCGTGACGGACTGGCTTCCCTGCGTCCTGCACATCCGTCACGCTGGTCAGAGACTTGTGCAGGCGGAGGAAAAGTCCAAGCGCTAAGGCTGGCACGACGGAGGCCTCGACGCCCCGTCGCGCCTGTGACGCCCCATCATGGGGTCCGTCATGCCCTGCTGCTTCAAGGGTCCTCCTCGAGGGTCCTTGTTTGGTCCTTGGGGAGTCGTCCCCTGACATTTCCAACATGATACCATTCCACACAATATTTTACACCTATAGTTACAACCGTTTACCAAATTCCGACTCTTTAACTAGGTTAAATTAAAAGGACACTCTAGCCCTCTTATGAACCAATTTGCCGGACGTTTAAGTGTTTCGGTTCCAACACCACTTCAAAGACTCTAAATATGCCTAATTGGCTAGGAACACTGGTTTAGATCCTAAGGAGTTCATTTAAGTCTTATCACATGACCTCGATATTTCAAAATGTTACATTATCCCCCCTTATGAACATTCGTCCCCGAATGACACCAAACACTCTTAAAAAGAGGGAGTAGACTCAAGACTAGCAGCTCAACCAATTCACAATATTTCGTAGCATGAACTATATTATTTCATAAAAATACTTCAAAACATCAATTTACCATACATGATCTCAACATTTCCTCATGAGGTTTTTTTTTTCTCCTTTTCATACAGGCATGAGCTCAATCATTTATCACTCAATTCAAATAGTACAAAGTTCATTTTATGAATATGCTTAATACAATATCAGCAAGGATTAACCATACCTAAATCACAAAACTTGACTCAAATATGCAAGAAACAAGACAACTTCCAATTTGTCTAAGGTCACCTTAGAGTGACTCCACTTTTAGAAGTCTCCAAAACTAGGAGTTTTGCTAAGTTTCACAAAAACAACAGAGATTCACAATATCTAACGCATTTATATCATTAGAGAGATACTAACCTTAAACATCAAAAAGATGAGGATAACGGGTTTTCATGTCGGCCTCCGCCTCCCATGTTGCACCCTCTACTAGGTGGTTCCTCCATAACACCTTTACGGAAGCTACCTCTTTGTTCCTCAACTTTTTCACTTGCCTATCAAGGATTTGAACCGGAACCTCCTCATAAGAGAGGTTATCCTTGACTCCAAGGCCTTCAAGAGGAAGAATTGACTCGGGATTCCCGACACACTTCTTTAACACGGAGACATGGAAAATGGGATGAACCAAAGCTAGCTCATCAGGTAATCTTAAACGATAGGCAACTTTACCAACCCTTTCCAAAATCTCATAAGGGCCTACATATCGAGGGCTCAACTTCCCTTTCTTGCCAAATCTTACCACTCCCTTCATAGGTGAGATTTTTAAATACACCTTATCACCCTCTTCAAACTCCAAGTCCCTTCTTCTATTATCGGCATAGGACTTTTGTCGACTATAGGCTGTTTGCAACCTATTTCTTATGATATGTATATTCTCCAATGTCTTGTAAATCAAGTCGGGACCGATTATCGATGACTCACCTACTTCAAACCATCCTATAGGAGACCTACACCTCCTTCCATACAAGGCTTCATAGGGAGCCATGGAGATGGACGAATGAAAACTATTATTATATGCAAACTCCACTAACGGCAAATGCTTATCCCAACTCCCTTTAAAATCAATGATGCAAGATCTAAGCATATCCTCAAGAGTCTGAATCGTGCGTTCCGCTTGACCATCCGTTTGAGGATGGAAGGCGGTACTTAATTTCACTTTAGTACCCAAACCTTTTTGAAACGACTTCCAGAATCTAGATGTGAATTGTGCACCTCTATCCGAAATGATGGATAACGGAATACCATGACGACACACAATCTCATCTATGAAAATCTTCGCATAATCTTCCGCCGAATACATAGATTTGACGGGGATAAAGTGAGCGGACTTAGTCAATCTATCAACAATCACCCATATAGAATCAAATGACTTTTGAGTCCGAGGCAACCCTACTACGAAATCCATATTAATGTCTTCCCACTTCCAAGTAGGAATTTGGATCTCCTGTAGTAAGCCACCCGGCTTTTGATGTTCCGCCTTCACTTGTTGACAATTCGGACATTTAGCAACAAATTCCGCTATATCCTTCTTCAAACCTTCCCACCAATATATTTCTCGAAGGTCATGATACATCTTTGTAGAACCGGGATGGATGGAATAGTGGGATCCATGGGCTTCATCAAGGATCCGATCCCTCAATCCACCCACATCAGGAACACACAACCTCCCTTGATACCTCAATACACTGTCTTCTCCTAAGGAAAATGACTCGTTCATCTTGCCAAAAACCGATTCCTTTAATTCCATCAATAGTCGATCGAGGTGTTGTTTGGACTTTACCTCAACCACCAATGATGACTCGGAGTTATGATGAACCGTGGCACCTCCATTTAGCGAACTCACCAATCGCACTCCCAATCTAGTCAAACGATGAACATCTTTTACTAGATCTTTCTTGTCTTCTTCAATATGAGACACACTACCCATAGTCATACGGCTGAAAGCATCCGCCACCACATTTGCCTTGCCGGGATGATATAGCACACTCATATCATAATCTTTCAACAACTCTAACAACCTTCTTTGTCGAAGATTCAAATCTTTTTGGGTAAACACATATTGAAGGCTCTTATGATCAGTGAAAACATCCACATGAACACCATACAAGTAGTGTCTCCATATTTTTAAGGCAAACACCACGGCCGCTAACTCAAGGTCATGAGTAGGATAATTCCTCTCATGCACCTTAAGTTGCCGCGAAGCATAGGCAATCACCTTCCCATTTTGCATAAGCACACACCCCAAACCTACGCGGGATGCATCACAATACACAATGAACCCTTTAGATCCTTCCGGTAAAGTTAACACCGGAGCGGAAGTAAGCCTATCCTTCAATAATTGAAAACTCCTCTCGCATGCCTCTGACCATTCAAACTTTTTACCTTGTTGAGTCAATGAAGTCAAAGGAGATTCAATGGATGAAAAGCCTTCTACGAACCTTCGATAATAACCCGCTAGACCCAAGAAACTCCTAATATCAGTTGGGGTCAAGGGTCTAGGCCAGTTTCTTACCGCATTTGTCTTCCTTGGGTCTACCTCAACTCCCTCACTAGAGATAGTGTGCCCAAGAAATGCCACCGACCTCAGCCAAAACTCGCACTTGCTATACTTGGCAAACAATTTATGTTCTCTAAGGGTTTGCAATACTACCCTTAGATGATCCCTGTGGTCAACCTCATTTTTCGAATACACCAAGATATCATCGATAAATACAATAATGAATGAATCAAGGAAATTTCGAAACACTCTGTTCATCATATCCATAAACGCCGCCGGAGCATTTGTGAGACCAAAAGACATAACCACGAACTCATAATGCCCATATCGAGTCCGAAAAGCTGTCTTTGGAATATCTTCATTTCTCACCCTAAGCTGGTGGTACCCTGACCTCAAATCAATCTTTGAGAAGTAACTCGCTCCTTGGAGTTGATCAAATAAATCATCAATCCGAGGAAGAGGATACTTGTTCTTGATAGTAACCTTGTTGAGTTGTCGGTAGTCAATACACATTCTCAAGGACCCATCCTTCTTTTTCACGAACAAGACCGAAGCACCCCATGGAGAAATGCTAGGCCTTATAAAGCCCTTGTCTAGCAAATCTTTAAGTTGTGCCTTCAATTCCTTTAACTCGGTCGGAGCCATTCTATAAGGAGGAATAGAAATAGGATTTGTTTCCGGTAGCAAATCGATACCGAAATCGATTTCCCGTTCGGGAGGAATGCCAGGAAGGTCATCAGGAAAGACCTCCGTAAATTCACTCACCACGGGGACTGACTCTATAGGAGGAACTTCGGAATCCACTTCTTGGACTCTCACAATATGGTAGAGACACCCCTTCGAGATCATTTTACACGCCTTTAGGCATGTTATGAAACGACCTCTAGGAAGAGAATTTCCACCCTTCCACTCAATAACGGGTTCATTTGGGAAACAAAACCTCACAATTTTGGTCCTACAATCGATGGAAGCGAAACTAGCATGCAACCAGTCCATACCTAATATGACATCAAAATCAAACATGTCTAGCTCAACTAGATTAATATGAGAAACTCTATGAGGCATTGAAATAGGACAATTTTGATAGACCCTTTTTGCTACCACTGATTCACCAACCGGAGTAGACACCAAAATAGGTTCATGCAAAACATCGGGTAATGTACTAAACTTCTTAGCTACCAATGGAGTAACGAAAGACAAAGTAGCACCCTGATCAAGTAATGCATACACATCAATGGCAAAGATTTGTAACATACCAGTCACCACATCGGGAGAGGCCTCTTGGTCATCTCTCGAACGAAGAGCATAAAAATGGTTCTTTTTGGGAGCACTATTAGAACCACTTGGCTGACCACCTTTTTCTTGTCCTTTAGCATTAGGACAATCTCGAACTCGATGACCATTTTTCCCGCAACCAAAGCAAATCCCCGTTCCTACCAAACATTCTCCATAGTGACCTTTCCCACACTTAGAACATGTAGGCTTCTCATTAGATGAGTTCCCATCCTTTCCCTTGGCAACTTTTGGTCTAGGAGCTTTAGAATCCCTAGTCTTGGGAAATTTGGATGGAACGTGGTTTGAGAACCGCTTCTTGAATCTAGGCCTGTCTTGAATTCCCAACCTATCTTTAGCAGTTTCACTCTCATAAGACTTTGTCCTTCTTGAGTCCTTATCCTTATCCTTCCTTTTTGCTCTAGCCTCCTCCACCCTTCTTGCATGCACCATGAGACGACCAATATTCATGTTATCATGTAGCATAGCCGATTGACACTCCTCTTGTAAGTCGTCCGATATACCTGTCACATATCGACTCATTTCGTCTCTAGGATCGGAGACCAAAGACGGAGCATATTTGGCCAATTGGGTAAATTTCAGAGAATACTCATGAACACCCATCGTTCCTTGGCGGAGATTGATGAATTCCACCACCTTCGTTTCCCTCATCGCTCTAGGGAAGAACCGATCAATGAAGGCCCCTTTGAATAACTCCCACGTCACTAACCCACTTCCAAGTGGCCTGTTGTCCTTCCATTGCGCATACCATATCTGAGCGACATCCTTGAGTTGGTATAAGGCCAACTCGGCATTCTCGCTAGAAGACAGCCCCATAGCACACAAAATCTTGTGAACCTCAATCAATAAATTCCTGAGGGTCTTCCTCAACCTTCGACCCATAAAAGACAGGAGGATTCATTCGAGTGAAATCCCTAAGTCTGGAGGCCATAGTCTGTTCATGGACTCTAGGTGCCAAATCCCTATTGGCTTGAGCAGTCATAGCTTGGGCTTGCACGGTTGCGGCTTGAGCTTGAGTAGTCATGGCTTGAGCCATTTGAGCAATAATAGCTCTCATCTGAGCTTCTGTCATCGGTCGAGGATCAGCAGGAACCTGATCATCAATAGCAACCTCTTCAAGAGGAGGAGCAGGTTCATCACGAGGTATTCCCGCAGCAGCCATCTCTTCCTCAAGTCTTCGAGCCGCGTTTCTTCTAGTATTCATCTCCTATAACCAAAACACAAGGTTCAGGAGAAAGCATATACGACGTACATTCTAGGGGCACGATATGGATTTCCAACAATGAGAATGATTCCTAATCATCAAATAAGTTCCTATTCATAAGTGTGGCGCGCTTCACAATTATGAATACAAACTTAAATAACGTGGTTGAGAGAGAGACGTTAACATCAAGGATATTCAACCTCATGCTCTGATACCAAGTTTGTCACATCCGGGTTTACCCCCAGACGTAACCGGCGGCGTCGTCCTCTCGGAGGACTAAGACAAGCCTCTTAGCTTCGTCATAGCATTCATCGACTTAAAATCAGAAAGAATTTAAAACTTTTTATCTAAAACTACTCGGAGGTTTACATAGACCTCTACATACACATCATTATATATATCAAGTATACATAGACTTGTTCATATACGAAGATTACTTAGTCTTCTACTTTTATTTCATACACTTATATATTTAGAAAATAATAGTCATAAAACCGTCTCATCTCACAGACCATCTATCGATTACAATAAGTCTTGGGCATAGCCCTACATCAAATGAAAGAAGCCGCATATAGGCTGTCTACTACATCGTCTCAAGAGAATAACAGAGTCAACATAGAATCATAGTATCTACACATCATAAAAGAGAGATGTCGGCCACGTCCTCGAGAGAGTGAGGACCTACCACTTGGATGGCAAAATACCCAAGTCTTCCTTCCTAGCAATTTGGATCAAGCTCAACGACCAGAACCTAAAATGTTTGGGAAAAGGGAAAGAAAAGGGATTAGTACTCCACATGTACTAAGTATGGCATCTCATATACAATTACCAATCAAATATATTTAAAAAGGGACATTTATGAAAACATAATAGACTACATATGCAAGTAAACCATAGCAAAGCAAAGCATACTAATGATAACCTTCAATAAGTCACAAGTGCAATGATCAAGTAAAATTACCATATCTCCTACTCAATCAAGTAACCTACCAAGACTACAATTAGCAATTTACTTACCAACATACTCTTCATGTCATGATACATCCTTCTTCAAGCAAAGACAACAACATTATATTCATAAGCATGTTACTCAACATACAAACCATTTACATCATACCATCGCTTTACATGTATAATATTGACCTCTCAAAGTTCCTATCAAGGCAAACTAGTGCAAGGCGTAGGTAGAGTCCCATACCCCTACCTAAGCTATAGCCAACCTCTCAAGTTACTTTGATTAGCCTATGCCTTATTCATTCATTTAGTTTAGGGAACATTTGCCTTAACCGACATAGACCACATAATCGAATGTGGAATCCGGTGTCATGAAACCTTTCACCGATGGAAGGTGGTCTACCGGCCAAGGTAGAACCTAACGTGAACATAGCTATCTAGGTGGATCCACTAGCTAGTATCCTATGGTGGCAACATAGTTCAAGAACTAAGAGATAGGTATTCCCTCTATATACCATTCGGTAATGGGGCCTCACCTCATGAGAATTCATGAGTGAATATTTCTCAAGGAAAGTCAACACTTCATGTAGATCCATAGGTGGGTATTCCTCTAAGGGAAGTCAACACTCTATAAAGAACAAATGGTGAATATTCCTCTAAGGTAAGTCAACACCTCTCAATGTCAAGTTCGCTCGGTTCTAAGCTAAGTCCCCATTTGTAGAGAAGCCTTTAATCTTTATTAATCTTCTCAATTTAATTAGATAGAAGGGTCAATCCCTTATATATCATCATTATAGCTCAAATAAGAATTGTATGAGAATTAGTCCTTTCATTAACAATCCATATAGGTGAAGTGAACCCTCGTACATCTCATCATAATAGGGCACATCGTACAACTTCCCTATATTACATTACACCGCAACCTCACAACCAACCTAAGCATATCAATTCATGTATCATATCAACTTATCATATCAATCAAAGCATACTTCAACATAACATTATCACTTGATCACAATTAACCATAATTTGAAGTAAAGGCTAGGATCATCAAGACTTACCAATACTCCTCCCTAGTCCATAAATAAAGGACCATACCATTAACCCATAGATCAACCAATCTTAGATCATCACGTCAATGTAATTCAATAATAAATCACAAGAACTAATCAAGGAGAAGCACTACAATATGAAGCAATACTACATCAAAGCTTAGTAACATGATCTCAAGTGTATCTTCTTATCTTAGATTCAATATTCAAGAACATAGGTGTGAAGAACTTCAATTCATCATAATAGACCCATAATCAATGCAATGACAATCATTAAAGACCATTTAACTAATTAGGAGATCAATTCTATCAAACTCAACCTAATCCATATCAATTCTACATTTAGGGTTAAGGGTTAGAGGACATCACCCACAATCTAGATCAAACTACATCAATTCGCCATAGTCAAGTTACAATTCATGATAATCTATTCATTCTAACCCAAGTAATACCTAATTAACTCAATTCACATGATCAAATTCGGATTTGGATGAAACCCATAAGAAACTCAACTTTTTGGAAAAAAGCTTTGAAGGAACCCTTTGAGGAAAGAATCTCAAAGGTGAATTAGATCCCATACCTTAAGGTTTGATGACGTTTTGATGGTCACTTCTTCATTGTTCAACCGAAATTTCATATGCCCTTTTTCCATATCAACCAAGGCTCTACCCGTAGCAAGGAATGGCCTCCCAAGAATAATAGGCACCTCAAAATCGACCTAAAAATCAAGAATAACAAAATCAGTCAGAAATATGAACGACTCCACTTTTACTAGCACATCGTGGAGTATCCCAATAGGCCTTTTTACTGTTCGATCGTCCATTTGTAGCCGCATCGCAGTGGGCTTTGGATCACCCAAACCCAACTTCTTATAAATCGAGAGGGGAATGAGATTTATGCTTGCCCCAAGATCACATAATGCTTTCGTAAAATGTAATAACCCGATTGTACAAGGAATAGTGAAAGCACCCGGATCGTCTTTCTTTTGCACTAGAGATCTTGTAGCAATAGCACTACAGTGCTGCATTCTATCATCATCCTCAAAAGTGACCGATATTTTCTTCGTAACCAAATCTTTCATGAACTTGGCATAACCGGGCATTTGTTCCAGAGCTTCTACCAAAGGAACATTGATGGAAAGCTGTTTCAACATCGTTATATAATGCGGGTATTTACCATCCTCGGTCTTTTTCACTAGTCTTTGTGGGAAGGGAGGTGGTGGTCTAGGCATGGGAGTCACCTTTTGGGGCATTTCAACATCTTTTCCCATTTTATCTTCTAACTCACCACTAACCTCCACCACCTTATCATCATCTCTTATCACCTTTTCTACATCAGACGGCATAGATGGGTGAATGGTTTGCTTACCACCCCGAGTAGTGATTGCCATACAGTGTCCATCATTTTTCAGATTTTGGACAGTATTGCTAGGGAGAGTGCCCGGTTTCTGTGAGTTCATAGTTGCAGATAATTGAGCCATTTGCAACTCAAGCTGCTTAATCGAGATTGCATGTGTATCAACTTTCTGCCCAATACTCGCTAAGTCACTCCTTAAATCTTTAGTGTGTTCATCACTAGCATCGAACCTCCTCATCATTTTGTGCAACATATCCTTAACTCGCTCCATACTACCTCCACTATCACTAGGAGCAACTTCACGATTTTGAGGAGGAACATAGGGCCCACTCCTATCATTTCTGTTACCATAGTTACCCCGGTTGAAGTTGTTGTCACGGTTGTAATTCCCATCTCGGACATAATGACCCTCGCGGTTATAATTACCATAGTTCTGACCTTGGTTTCCTTGACCTTGGCGCCAATTCTCCTAATTGGAGCCTTGGGCGTTCGGTCGGAAACCCCCCATATGCTCATTCACCGCATAGGAATCCTCCTCATAATAATATTCATCATTTGGTGGTGGTGGTTTAGACAAGTAGTTCACTGCATTTACCTTTTCTGCACCCCCAGTGACATGTTTTAATACCAACCCAAGCTCAGTTCTCATCTGAGCCATCTCTTCGCGAATCTTGTCTGTGGCTGGGTTGTGTGCGGATTGTACTGCGAAGGTGTTTCTTCCAGTATCTGACTTCCTAGTACTCCAAGCTTTATTATTTCGGGAGATTTTCTCTAACTTTTCAGCAATCTCTGCATAAGGACACTCCCCATAAGGACCACCCGCTATTGTATCCAACACCGCTTTATTATTATCATCCTGTCCCTGATAGAAGTATTCTTTCAGTGACTTATCATCAATGCGGTGATTGGGGACACTTCTCAAGAATGAAGTGAACCTATCCAAGAACTACTAACTGACTCTCCCGGTAGTGCTACAACGTTGTTCACTCTGTCTTTGTGGTTTAGTTTCTTAGATACTGGGTAGTAACTTGCTAAGAAAGAATCCCTCAGTTGATTCCAAGTGAAGATTGAGGTATAAGGGAGATCAGTAAACCAAATAGCATCCTCTCCCATCAGTGAAAGAGGAAATACTCTTATCCCTATTACATCCATATTCAAATTGGGTCTCCCTACACAACTTTTGCACACTGCCCTTACCTTAGCGATGTGGGCATGTGGATCCTCAGAAGGTAGCCCTGAAAACAAAAACCTCTGGCAGTGAGCATTTGCATCAGACTACTGGTTACCACAAAAGTGTGGCCGTGTGGTAGAGAGGGCAAGACAAGTGGCCCATCAGAGTCTGCGATGTTATCATAACCCCTATAGTATTCTTGAGGGCGTGGAGCGGGGTGTTATCCCCTTTGTTCATCTTCACCATGATTTTCAGGTAATAACCGACCATGAGCATCAACTGGAGCTGGAATGTCCTGGTTGGGATCATCGTCGTTAATACCCAAGTTTTGATTCATATTGCGTAGTGTACGCTCTAATTCGTGGTCGTATGGAAACAAAGGTTCTCTTCTACTCCGCGTAATTGGCATACACGGAATTTAGACCTGCAAGAGACAAAAACAACAGAAAAAGTAAAATTAGGAAAATATTGACTAAACTTTAGTAATAAGTTTTAAGTTAATCTAAAAGCCACTTTTCCCGGCAGCGGCGCCAAAATTTGATACGCTCAAACTTACTTCTCAAATAAGAAGTATTGCGGTCGTATCAAGTAAAGAACCCAACTAATGAGGTTGGGGTCGATCCCACGAGGAAAATGGTTCAGACTTAACTTTATTCTGTTATTACTTCTATTTAGTCAGTTATTTTCCGAAAACAAATAACTAAAGGGGGGTTTTGATTAATAAAAGCAATTAACTAAATTAAAGTAATCAACTAACAGGTTCAAGTATTGAAGTTTATTGAAGTGATGAGAGTAACTAGGGCTTAAGTGTTCCCAACAGGCTCCTAAATTGGTAATTCTAACAATAACAATTCTTTCCTAATATCTTGCATGTAAAGTGATAAGTTAGGTATCTCTAAATCCTTGGTCCTGCATCTAGAGAATTTCACTCCGCACCTTGGTCCAGCTACGTGTGTTGCTTTACTAAACCTTATCTTTACCTCATATTAAGTATTGTAATCGATATTTGACTAAGTTGTTACTTCGTACCAAACGAAACTAGCCTATTAGATAGTATACACTAAATCTACGTTGATAATTCTTTTTCTATTATCTACCTTCTTGGTCCGGCAAGTAGCATTAAGGCGAGTTCTAACGTTGGCCATCCGTTAAAAAGACTTCTAAACGAAAGGATTATCAATACATGCAAGACACTATTCGATAATTGTTATTTTAGCTAGATTTTACCTTGTTATTTACCCATGGTTCCCACAACCCTAGTTATGGAGTTTAGTTACCCATGGTCATAATCACACAATTCATATTGATAATATAAGAATTCATGCACTTACTTTAATGAGAATGAAGAAAATCCAGAAATTCACTTGAATAATTCACAAAAACACTAACAATCGATTCCGAAAAAGTATGATCAAATACCAAAATCAATAGTTCAATACTTAAACAAGAGAACTAAAAAATATCCAAAAGTCTAACCCCAAAAATGAGGTTTTTTGGACTATTTATAATAAAATAAAACATAATAAAAGAAGGAATCTAATTAAGGAAAATCTGTCCAAAATGCGTCTGAGTCGACGGCCCATGTGACGGACAGTCGTGGCCATGACGGATCATCGTGGCCTCCGTCGCTCCACACTTAAACTCTAATCTCTGCTATTTTCTTCATCAACTCTGTTACCCTCGACGGACAGGTTTGACGGACCGTTGCAAGCACGACGGTCCGTCCAGGGGTTCCGTTCCACAATACTTAGAAACTTCTTGGAATTGGGTACTAGGACTACTCTCTGACAACCACGACGAATAAGTAGGACAGACCGTCATGGCTATGACGGTCCGTCGTGAGCTTTCGTAGTCCCACACTTAGTCATACTTCCCCATCTTTCTTCAGCAGCTACTCTCTTCTCACTACGGTGCCACCTACGGACCGTCACAGTCACGACGGACCGTCGTGAGCTCCGTAGGCGGTCACTTCTGCAATTTCTGCTTAAAACCTCCGCGTTCTCCTTTTGACAGATTTCCTGCAAATAAAGAGAAACCTACATCAAAAATAAATATAAAAAGGCTTTTGACACACACTAAACTTAAGGAAAAAGCATTAAAAGTACCGTGAAACCACGGTACATCAATGACTAAGACGTTCGACGACTAAGTCACCTAAATGCCTCATATGTGGTTTTATGTGTTTATGTGTGATTCATGAGGTTGTAAAGTCCTTAAATGAGTTATTATAGCATGTATATTCATTGTGTCAAGTTTCGTGAAGTTTGGAGGTCAAACGTCCAAGAACGTTCATGTCATTCGAGAGATATGCCTTCAATCGACCTTGTGTGTCTAAGCATGTTTTGTTGAGTTTTACGTGTTTGTTTTGGATGAAATTTATGTGAGAGGTGTTAAACTCATAAACTATCATATTTTGGTTGGAAACCTCCGGGAAATTATCCCCAAGGACCAACCAAGGGTCCTTGAGGAAGGACCCAAGACTTGGTGATAAGGTTGTCCCAGGTAGGCCCCAAACGACGAAGGCATCGACGCCCAGTCGATGGGTGTCGTCTGCATGAACTTAGCCTAGGGGAAGGAGGGGAGCCTTGACAGGTCTCTGAACCCACCTACAGTTGCCAGCACAGCCCGTCAGTAGGCTGACGCCCCGTCAATGGTGTCGTGAGTTAGGGTTGTCTTCTGCACGCTGAGTTGCTGCCAAGTCAAGGGGTGAATTGTAAATTCACCCCACTTCCAAATAAGAGTATTGGAGGTTTATTAAGGGTATATTGGGTATTTTAAACAAGTATATAAGTGTTTAACACTTAGAATATTTCATTCTTCTAAATCAAAAACCCAAATTCCTTTAGAAAATCCCAAAGACTCCTTTGAAGTCCAAAATCAAGGAAGAGCTTGGTGTGACATTTTGAGTGGAAATTCTTCATCAAAGTGAAGAATTATCTTCGTTGAGGTATGATTTTTGATCCTTGAAACTCATTTTATCAAGGAGTTCAACTTTCAAAGATGTTTTCAAAGTTTTCAAAGAGGAATTGTCCAATTTCATGATTCTACCATGGGTTCTTGCATTAAAGGTTTTCAAACGTCTATTGTGGATTAGATTGATGTTGTATTGATGATTTTAACCTAAATTACCTATGAACCCATGAAATTAGTGAACCTAAGATTTTGACTAAATTATGGGTTACTTGATATTGGCATAATGTTGATGAATTTATGTGTAGTTTTCTTATGAGCTTTCTATTGATGTAAGAATTTTATTCAATTGTTATCAAATTAGTATTGGATTGTTGAATCTATGTTGAATCAGTTTAGATTTCATTGATTTCTATATTGTGTATTGGATTGGTGTTCATGGCCTTGGATAAGGGTCTTGTGTTATCAAATTGAGTGAGTTGACTTGAATTGAAGTGTTGATAATGGAGTGGAGGTATGCTGCCCCATTTACTTTATTTCGATGTTATTTATACTTCGATTCTATTATGATTGGTTTTGTCACTTTTGGTGGCGGTGGTATGTGAATTGATGTGGCCATGTCCGCATTACTTTCTAGTACATTGATGTTCGTGGCCTTGTCGGCACTACTTGAACTTATATAGCTATTTGTGTAGTTCATTTAGTCATGTATAATCATATCTACCTATATGTGGAAGTATGTGCTAGATATTTATACTATCTAGCTAATCATGTTATGCTTTGGCTATGTGTTATTGTGTAGTCTTAGAGTTGATACATGGTTATTCCTAATTTAGCTATATGAGTCTAAAATGGTTAAGTTGATAATGTTAAGGTAATGAATAGGTTGATTAAATAAGGTTAAGGTTCATTCCTAAGATTCTAAAGGAAGATAGGCTATATGTGTTAAATGGAAGTATGTTTTGTCTTGTTTAGGTAGACTTGTGTCCCTTACTTGATGCTTATGTGAATATGTGATGTCTTGACTTAGGAACCTAAAGGGGTCTTAGTCTTGAATAAATGAATATAGGTGAGAACTTGAATGATGATTAAAGGGTCATTTATGTGGAACCTTGAAACCGAGTGGTAAGGTTATGAATTGTGAAGTAGTTAGCCGTAATGGTATCCTTCAAGTAATGAGTGATGGACTTAAGGTTGATTGGCTGGAACAGAATCATATCATACCTTAGGAAATTAGCGAGAGCTTCTTTTCACCAAAGTGAGATAGCCCTAATGGACCTCGCTTTGGTAGGGTAAATGTAATTGGGTCATGAACATGATATGGGACCCATTTGTATGAACCTTAATGTAAATTGATCTATGAGAAATAAGGCTAGCACCGAGTGAGTATGGTTAAGGGAAGTATTTCTAGTTAAGTATAAGACTAGAATACAAAGTACGCCCTTCATATTTCTTAACCATGTGCCTACATGGGATCTTTATGTTCTACCATTGTCAAGTAGAACACCTCATCAAAGTAGGATAGAAATTCGGATTCCATGCTTTACTACAATGGTCTATGTAGGTTATTGCCTATTCTCATCATATGGGATACCTATTAGCATTAGAGAAATTCTATGAAGTTTAGGTGGTGGTATGAGACGCTATCTAGACATTGCACAATAGACCTTGAAGATGTTAGTAAGAGTCCCTAGGTCTTGTCTAAGACCATTAATTGAATGTCCTTGATGTGGTATATGTCTTCTAAATGAACTAATGAACTAATGACTTACGTTATGAAGTATGTAAATGTATAAGTACGTAATCTGAAGTAACTTAAGGACTCCTTAGCTAAAGTGTGAAGAAGGCATATGAGATGATCTCTTCATGTCTTATCTTTGGAAGTCTTGAGAATGACTCTAGTTAGGGAAGATGTTTTGTGTTGTTGACATGATCTAAGACTTAGGTATTCATAAGGACTATTTAGGTAATCTCAAAGAGGTCAATCATGGACGTTATCTTCTTGATTTACTTAAGTAGGTCTTTTGATAGACTTTGGAAGGAGAGTGTCCTATCATCTATGTGTTGGTGTGTTTAGTGAGAATGATTCTATCCTAGGGAGTTTATAGGATCTCTTGAGTGTGTGTGTGTAAGGGATTGTATGGGCGGTTGCTTCACAACTCACTCAAGTGAGACTTAGAATTCACCTTTGGTAGAGGAATCTTACCTTGATGTTTAAGATGCTTTGTAAGTGTGTATGTGACTCATTATAAGCAATCTTAAGGGTCGATTAGGCACATCTAGAGATGGTGTATGGGCGGTCTATTTTTGTATGACTTAAGTGAATCTTAAGATAGCTTTGAGTGGGATAATTACATGCTAAAGGGTGTCTAAAGTGAAGATTAAGTACTTCACTGTAACAGTGAATTGGCTCACTGTTAAGTGGTCCTAAAAATGCATTAATTTGTATAAATGTTGTCTTGTGTGTTTCTAAGTTGCTGAATGTTGCTATTATGATTAAAACATGATTTATAAAATGAAAAGATGCATATTTTCAATAAAGTCCATTTTCATAATTTTTATGCATAATGACATACTTAGTACATGTGGTTGTACTAATTCCATGCTTTATTTTCTATCTATAGTTCTTAATAGGTGAAGAGCTTTGGGAAGAAGTCTTGGACAAGGAGATCGTTCAAGAAGAGTTGAAGTATGTCCTCATTTGACTCGAGGGCATATATGTCATTTTATGTTTCTTTAATGAAGTTTTGTAATAGACTTTATAGTAGTATGTTTTAAATTTGTATGGGCCGTGTCCCAAGTATCGCCGTGTCTTAAGATGATAATCGAGACTTAGTGTTTTCCTATTTACATATATGAAAGAGTTTAAAGACTTCTATATTGTTTTACGAAAAGTTTTAATTCCGCACTACTTTTCATTATGCATATGCGATGAATGATATGAGAGGCTTGTATGAGACCTCTGAGAGGTCGACTACGCCGGTCGCAATCCAAGATTGCACCCTAACTTCTAGGATGTGGTTTCGGGATGTGACAGGAGTTTTTCAAGAGTGGCTAGTTTCACAGGAGCAGAGATCAGAGAGAGTCCACCAAGAGGTGGCTTGCCCATCAGCGGTCCATTGACGGCGAGGGAGCAGACTATGTGTTAGACCACAGAGGCCTAATCAAAAAGGCCAATCTCACCTTCACAACCAAGTTCTTCTGGCTGTTAATCCGCTACCGCCTATCTTCCATGGAAGCATATAACATCTTTACTTGGGATAGAGCAGTCATGATTGCAGCATTTGTGGTCGGGTTGGAGATCGACTTCACAAAGTTATTGATCTCGGTGATACATGAGAGGGCTTTTAAGACCTCTACTACTTACCCATTCACTTGAATGATCTTCCAGTTATGAAGGTATACTTGAGTGCACATTTGGCACTGTGATGTCCTCCGTACTTCGACCGGCACTATGGATATAGGTCTCATCAGGGATGAGGCCAATATGGCGGCATCACGAAGAGGGCCTACAGTTGATTTGCAGCCGATTAGTGAGAATTTAGCGGATAC
Organism: Solanum sitiens; assembly: GCA_016801875.1. Taxonomy (NCBI): domain Eukaryota; kingdom Viridiplantae; phylum Streptophyta; class Magnoliopsida; order Solanales; family Solanaceae; genus Solanum; species Solanum sitiens. The sequence continues at coordinate 586,865 of JABWTJ010000116.1, forward strand.
GGTAAAGTTACCCCAAGGGTCTGATCCTGCCAGTTCAGAGACCACGGATACCACCCCGTCCGAGTTTGCCCCTGGCACTAGTAGAGCACCAAGTTCCTCTCGGTCTACTCCACTGTCAGCAGCATTGGTCCCGATAGCTAGGGTCCAGAAGTTAGAGGCCCAGATGACCACCTTGATGCATCACATCCAGCCTTGGATGCACAAATCCATTGCCGAGGTTAAGGACCAGATTGAGAAGAGGGTGGCCTAGAAGACTGAGCTTAGTATTCAGACGGTTAATCAGCGCCTTGATGCATTAGAGTTGCGGGTTCTTGCACGCCCAGCCCCCACCATTGATTTGACTACTCTTCAGGAGGCTGTGGCAAGTCTACGGGCAGATGTTGACAGTATAATGGAGATGAGGGGATCCGAGCTTGAGACTGTACCAGTATAGCTAGCAGAGGACACAGTGCTTGCTGCACTATTCATTGCCCCCACTGAACCGCCTCCTGAGCCACATGAGCGTGCCAAAAGGCACCGTTCCAGCCGCACCACTGAGGGAGAGGATGCCCATTCAAGGAAGAAGGAGCGAATGGATCTTGAGGCTGCGAGGAGAGCCTCTTTGATTTATGAGGAGACCCGTCAGATGAGGGCTCGAAAGTTGGCTGCTGGGGTATCTAGTTCCAGATTTGAGGCTTTTGAGAGGAGCACAACTGAGGGTGCAGAGATTGCTGTGGGAACCATTGAGGGTGACCCTACTACTGAGGTTGCGGGTTCCAGGAAACCGGATCCTCCTGCTTGTTGATCATCGGCTCTTTCCGCCTCACGTTTTCTTCACCTACCACCCTGTCTTTATATTTCTTATGCAGTGGGGGCAATTGCATGTTTTTTTGTTGGTGGTGGGGTAAATGGAAAGTTAGTGTTAGGGTGAAGTCTGAGTAGCCCAACTCACGATCCTCTCATAGGAGTTTTCTTGCCTGTGTTCTTTTGCCCAAGAGACTTCTTACTTTAATATTGAACCGGCATATCGTAACTTGTACAAAGTTTGAAATTGAAATATGAAGGATGATGGCTAAATATGAATGATATCTAGTTCTAAGAAAATGCGTGCATGAATAGGTATAAAAAAGTTGAATGTGTTGGCTCTAATCATGACATAGAGATGCACCCACTGCTGACCCTCAATCTAACACTCAAACTAGGTGACCGACAATCTGATAGGGTAACGAGGTGTCAAGAGAGTGTGAGGAAATTTGATTATTCCACTGTTGGTACCTACCTAGAACTTGCCCGGTTAGACTTGCAAAAGGAATCTGTGTTAGACAACTAGGCATAGGCCCTTGTTCAAAATTAGCAAACATCTAGACTAAATTAAAGTGAATCAAATGAAATTATTATCCCTTTTTAATCCAAATATGTTGAGCCTATAATAGACCTTTCTTTTCTTCACCAACTCAACTTCCCTGGGTATAATGTGTGGGCCCTGGTCCTTCCTTGGACATGTGTACCTCAACTTAGGCCAAAAGCATAAGTTTATGGTGGCTAACGCAGAAACTAACCTCATTTTGGCCCTGACCCAACCTTGGGTAATGTGTACCTTGACTCATGGTTAATCCATAAGTTGAGGGTGGCTATTATGAGTGATGACCCCAAAAGTGGGTATGAAAAGAGTAACATGGAAAATAAAAGAAAAAGTGATCAAGAGAAGTGACTCATTCAAAATTATCAATTGAATGAATAAAGAAAAAAAAGAAAGAGAAAAAAAAGAAGAGAAACATGGTGTTGAACAAAAAGAAGTAAGAGACACTTCCATAAAGAACAAAGGAGAAAGCAAGGCAAAGATGACAAGAAAAGAAAAAGTAAGGCATAATAGATAATGAAAGAGGTAGGACGCTTATCTGTAATGTCAAGGAGGGCAAAAAGTCACTAAAATGTACCCATATGTACCACACCTTACCCTGAGCCTACATTACAAGCCAAGAAAGTCATATCGTGAACCTAAGAGTCTAACGTGGTGAACTTAAGTAGTGAAAATAAGGGCAAGCCTATGGTGACAAGTACTAACTAGGTGTGAATTTGTTTTGAGCGTGAGTGTTGAATAATGATCCTTATACCGAAAGTTAAAGTCACTGTGCTAAAAAAGAGGATATCTTTTGAAGTGAGGGCACTAGTTGAAATATCGGAAAGTTGGTACCTTGGCGAGAGGCAAAAGAGTAGAGGTATCATTGCATCGTGAGTCCATATCATTGTCCGATCCACATGAGTTAGCCTATCAAGCCGAAGAGTAGAATCATACACTAAAGCAACGGAAAAAGTTGGGATTGACAGCCAAATGATTGTGAAAGCTTAAATGAGGATACTTTTGTACAAAATGTTGTGTTGAGTCATAGTGCATCGCTTGAGGACAAACAACGAATTTAAGTTGAGGTTGTTAATGTATCGTTGTTTTACGATACTTTCAATGCTTTTTCCTTAACATTGATGTGTGTCTAAAGCCATTTTGTAGTAATTTTAACATTTTTTTATCTTTGTTTTGCAGGAAAGGTGTCCAAAACCAAAACGCAGAAGGCAACTAAGATTTAGTGCAGAGGTGACCCATGAAGGCCATCGACGGACCGTAGATGGTGACTGTCGATTGAAAGTTCAGGCATCTAGAGAAACTCGGGGAAATCTAACCAAGTGTGGGGCTACGAAAGGATCGACGAACCGTCGATCAATCGATGGACCGTCTTGTTAAATAGTCGATCAGATAAGAGAATGTCCCATTACCCGAAGTTGAAGGAAAGCTAAGTATGGAACAACAGAAGGCATAGACGGACCGTAGATGCATCGACGGATCGTGATGTTGGTCCATCGATTGAATCAGAGAAGATGCCAGTTGAAGACTAAAAAAAGATGCTAAGTCTGGACTTACAAAGGCAGTCGAGGGTCCGTCGTTTTATCGACGGACCGTCTGTGGGGGTCGTCGATTGAAGCCGCATTTTTGGACCACTTTCCTTATTTGAATTCTTTTTATTTTAGGACAATTTTTTTATAATTAGGGTGTAAAACCTCGTTTTTGGGGTTGGATTCTATTATTACTATTTTTAGTTTGTTTTTGGAGATTGGGTTTTTGCAACTTTGACATTAATTCAAATTTCCGGATTTGGTTTTCAAGTGATTTCTTGTTGTTTCAAGTTGAATTTCTGAATTTTCTTTGAATTTGTCAAAGTAAGTTCATGATTTATTGATTTATCAAATATGAATTGTGTTCTTGTATGCATGGTGTAACTAAATCTACAACTAGGGTTGTGGGAACCATGAGTGATTAACGAAGTAAACCTAGCTTAATAATAATTCTCAAATAGGTTATTGCATGCATTTATAATTCTTTTGCTTAGAAGTCTTTTTAATGAGTGCATGCGTTAGAACTCACCTTATTGTTACTTGTCGGACCAAGGAGGTAATTAATAGGAAAAGAATTATCTACATAGATTTAGTGGGATACTATTTAATAGGCTAGTCTTGATTGGTACGAAGTAATAACTAAGCCATACATCAAATACGATGCTTTATATTAAGATAATGTAAGGGTTAGTAACTTAGACACACGTAGCTGAACCAAGGTACGGGGTGAAACTCTCTAAATTCCGGACCAAGGATTTAGAGATACCTAACTTGTCACTTTGCATGCAAAACACTAGGGAAGAATTGTTATGCCTAGGAATACGACATTATGAACCTGTGGGGAACACTTACACCCTAGTATCTCTCACAACTTGATAAACACCAAAGATTTACTCCTTCTAATTGTTTTACTTAGCAATATTAAAACAATTTTGTTTCAAATATTATAATAAATTTCTTTAAAAGTATCAGTGAGTTTTTTAACACGACTAATAAATAATCATGTTGCTGCTTACATTCTTCGCATAGACAAACAGAGCATTTTATGTTAGAAGAGGAAGCAACAACAATAAAAGATTGAGTTGTTGTCATGGATGAAACTTATCGTATCATTTCATCTTCAAGGTAAATAAAAAATGATTGAGAGTTTACAATTCATTAAAAAATAATAATAAAATTATATTGCCACATATGGATAGTCTGTTGGCACAAATTAACATTATGTTGCCACATATGTACCTATTGTTGCAACACATGAATTTTTTGTTGCCACATATAAATCTTAAGTTGCCACATATGAATATTATATTGCCAGAGATTAGCATTTATTGCCCTAACGCATACGTGAGATGTTACAACATATGACAACACTATTGGAATGTGCACCAACATATCACTAAAATGTGGCAACATACGATAAATCTTTCAACAAATTAATATATGTTGGAAAATTGAGCAAGACTATATTTCTAAAAGAATATAAACATAATGGAGACAAATAGAACAACAAAAGCAACAAAATCGCCTTTTCACTAAATGTTAACAATACATATACATTTCCTCAAAATTAGGGTTTTTTGGGGTTGGTTGAATTTTTTTCAAAAAAATAAATAATAGGCACCATTGCATCATTATTCAATTTTACATCTATAGAACATATTATTGTTCATTAATCCAAGAAAAAACTTAGTATTGTTTGAAAATTGTAAAATCTTTCAAACAAAATAACTTACCCATTTTAAGTCGAGCATGATATAGGTTTAGAAATATGAAAGAGTCACGACCGTAGATGAGGAAGAAAATAATCGAGATAGTTGGAGAGGAACATAATGGGTTTTTTCTCTACAAATGGTTCTTCTTCGAAACTTGAAATTGATGATTGATTATGCTTAATTATGGTTTCCTATGACTAATTAAGTATATATTGTTGAGTAATTGATGTTGATTAATGGTGATTTTGTTTGATTTATGTTCGTTCTCCAATTCCCCCAAATCTTGGATCTTGGTTATAAATTTGTGTGAATTGATGAATGTATTGATTGATAGACTTGTTTTTATCTATTCTAATTCGTTCATGGACTGCATAAGGTAATGTATTGTGGTGATTGGATCTATTTCTTGAAGAATTCATGATGAACCATTTCCCCCTAACACTAGGTTATAAATTAAAGTTAATTGGTATAGTGATGATGCAATTGACCTAGTTATTGTAATAATTACTATTGAATGATGTTACTACACCTATTATTGGATGAAATTGGTTGGTCGATGGTAAAACCTTGGATGATGACTTGTGAAGGAGATCGGGGTAAGTCTTGTGATCTGAATCGTTTACTTCAATTATGATTACTTGTGTTATAGTGAAAAAGTTATATTGAAGTATACCTTATGATAAGATTAATTAGGGTTGGTACGATCATGAATTGAAATGTCTTGACTAATGGCTTGTGAGTTGTTGGCTAAGATGTTATGATATAAGGTTGGTGATGAATTCCCTATGTGCCTTATTATAATATGGTTATGTAAATATGCTAACCTCACATGTGTGAATTGTATTGAAAGGACATACTCATGCAATTCATGTTGAGCTATGACTATGACTATATAAGGGTTAGGACTCTATGAACTAAACTAAGTTAAGATTATTATAGAAAGACATTTAAAAAGGGACTCTAGCTTAGCACCGAGTGAACTAGAAGTGAGGAGTGTCCCTTCCCACATAAAGAAAGTAGGATCACTATTGTACTCATGAGATTAGAGACTATAATGTATGTACCGTAAATAGGGTCCCAACTAAGTCTCCTAGTTCTTGAACTATGTTGCCCCCACAGGAATACTAGCTAGTGGATCCACACAGATGCTATGTTAATGTTTTGGTACTACCTTGGCAAGTCGTCCACCTTCTTTCGGTGTAGGATTCCATGATACCGGATTCCACATTAGCTCATGTGGTCTACGTCGGTTAAGGCAAGATGTTCCTAAAGAGAAAAATAAAGTAATAAAGTGAACTCTAACTAGGATGACCTAAGGGATTTGGCTTAGTCTAGGTAGGGGTATGAGACTCTACCTATACATTGCACTAGTCATCCTTCAGGGAAGCCTTAGAACGATGTTCTTATGTACTTATATGCTTATAAATGTAAATGATATGTATATGTTGATCTTACATGTTAATGACACTATGTAATATTGGTTTCACTTATGAATTTATTGTTGGTCTCCATTGCTAGATATGATGACGATTATTCTTAATGTTATGGTATGAAAAGTTAGGCATTGCTTATGGTCCTTGTTTGGTTTTCTTGATTGAGTAAGGTTATGGGGCCTTACTTAGTCATTGCACTAGTGGACTTAATGTGGGCTTATGAGTAATGGTCTTGCTTAGGTTATGATGTCATGAACTCTTATGTATACTTGTTGATATTATAACTTCAGTATGGGAGTGTCTTGGTTATGTGCTCAATTATGTTGATATGCATGTTGACTTAGCTAGACTTGATATTGTTGGTCTTGTGTTATACATGGTCTTGACTTAAGGAATATGTGCTTCTTGACTTGTATTGGTTCTTGAATGTGCATAAGGTATTTCCAAAGTGACTTTGCACTTTTGAATAGTTGTCCCTATTTGACATGATTTCTATGTTGTATGTGCATATGATCCTATACTTAGTACAAGTGATGTGCTAACCCCATTTCTCCCTTGTTCCCCAACATTTTTGGTTCCGATCGTTGAAGGATTCTTGACCATTTGCAAGGAAGGCTTGGAATCATTCTCCAAGTGGGTATGTCCTCAAGTCTGAGGAGGATGCCTTGTTATTACTCTAGCTATGTTTCTTTGTTATAGTGTAACGATGATCATTTCATTCTACTTGTTTCAAGATATTATTGTACGCCCTAACGGGCATTTATACATTGTGTAAGGGCTTGTGAGTATATGGTTGAATCCATTCAAATGGCTTAATATGAGACGTCCCTTTTACGACTATATTATGTATGTTATGTATACGAGGAGTCTATATACTCTCTATGAATATATTATGTGTAAGCGAGAGGTCTAAGTAAACCTCATGAAGTAGTTGTAGATGAAAAGTTTTAAATTTTTCGCACTTTATTCACTTCGCTCTAGGGGATAACAAGAGAGTTCTCCTGATGTGGTGACTGGTATGTTACAAGTCTTCTCTATTAATGTTTATAATTTAGTTGATCCGGATTCTACATTATCTTTTGTTACTCTTTTGATAGCTAGGAAGTTTGATATTTTGCCTGATATCCTAAATGAACCTTTCATGGTAGCTACCCCGATAATTGAGTCGGTGGTTGCAAAGAGGGTATATAGAAATTGTCCTATAATGTTGCCCAATAGAGTTACTCATGTTGAATTTGTAGAACTTGATATGGTCGATTTTGATGTCACTTTGGGGATGGATTGGTTGCATGATTTTTTTGTTTCCATTGATTGTAGAATAAGAATTGTCAAGTTCAATTTTCCAAAAGAACCTGTCTTAGAGTGGAAGGGGGAAATTCTATTTCTAGAGGTCGTATTATCTCTTGTCTTAAGACTTGTAAAATGATCTCAAAAGGGTGTTTATAACAAATTGTAAGAGTCAAAGATTTAGACTTTAAAAATCCTCACATTGAGTTAGTACCCGTAGTGAGGGAATTTCCATAGGTATTTACTAATGATCTTCCCAGAATCCCTCCCTAATGGGAAATTGATTTTGGTATTGACTTTCTACCGGATGCCAACCCCACTTCAATTCTTCATAATCAGTGACTCCGGCCGAATTGAAAGAGTTGAAGGCTCAACTCAAGGACTTACTAGACAAATGCTTCATTAGACCTAGTATTACTCCATGGGGTTCTCCGGTATTATTTGTGAAGAAGAAGGATGGGTCCCTTAGAATGTGCATTTATTATCGCCAACTCAATAAAGTCACTATTAAGAACAAACATCATCTTCCTCGGATTGACGACTTGTTTGATCAACTCCAAGAGGCAAGCTACTTTTCTAAGATTGACTTGAGATTGGGGTATCACCAACTTAGGGCGAGAGGTGAGGATATACACAAAATGTCTTTCTGAACTAGATATGGTCACTATGAGTTCTTAGTAATGTTCTTTTGTCTCACTAATGCCCCGACGGCGTTTATGGAACTCATGAATAGGGTGTTTCGAAGTTACCTAGATTCATTTGTCATTGTGTTCATTAACGACATCTTCGTATATTCAAAAAAGGTGGGTAAACACATGAACCATTTGAGAATGGTGTTGCAAGTGCTTAAGGAAAACCAACTATTTGCCAAGTATATCAAATGTGAGTTTTGGTTGAGATCTGTGGGGTTTGTTGGTCATATCATCTTTAGTGATGGAGTTGAGGTAGATCCAAGAAAAACCGAGGCGGTCAAGAATTGGCCCAGACCTTGAGTCCAACCGACATTAGAAACTTTTTGGGTCTAGCAGGATATTATAGGAGGTTTGCGGATTTTGCGTCCATTTCATCTCCCTTGACTACCTTGACCCAAAAGAGTATGAAATTTAAGTGGTCGAAGGCATGTGAAAGAAGCTTCCAAATCTTGAAAGAGAGGATTACCTCCGCTCTGGTGTTGATCTTACCGGAGGGTACCAAGGGCTTCGTTGTACATTGTGTTGCATCCCGAGTGGGCTTAGGGTGTGTCCTTATGCAACATGGGAAAGTAGTTGCATATGATTCTAGACAACTTAAGGTGCATGAGAAGAATTATCCAACTCGTGTTCTTAAGTTAGTGGCCGTGGTATTTGCCTTGAAAATCTGAAGGTATTATTTGTATGGTGTGCATGTTGATCTATATACCAACCGCAAGAGTATTCAATATGTGCTTACTCAAAAGGAGTTAAATCTCCAACAAGAAGGTGGTTGGAATTATTGAAGGATTACGACATGAGTGTTCTCTACCACCCCGGAAAGGCCAATGTGGTTGCGGAATGACCATGGGTAGTGTGTCTCATATAGAAGAAGCCAAGAAGACCTAGTGAAAGATGTTCATATGTTGGCTTGTTCGGGTGTTAGATTGGAAGATTATCCAAATGATGGTTTTATGGTCCATCATAACTCCAAATCATCTTTGGTGGTTAAGTGAAGTCTAAGCAACACCTTGATCAACCATTGATGGAGTTGAAGGAGTTGGTTCTTGGTAAGCTTAATAAGTCATTCTCCTTGGGGGGGGGGGGGATGGTGTCTTGAGGTATCAAAGAAGGTTGTGTGTGCCCAATATTGATGACGTGAGAAATTGGATTCTTGAGGAAGCTCATGGCTCCCGTTATTACATTCAACTGGGTTCTACAAAAATGTATCATGACCTTAGAGAAGTGTTTTGGTGGGAAAGGCTTACATAGCGGAATTAGTTGCAAAATGTCCAAATTGCCAACAAGTCAAAGCCGAGCATCAAAAGCCAAGTGGTTTACTTCATGAAATACAAGTTCCCACTTGGAAGTGGGAAGACATATATATGGATTTCGTGGTAGGTTTGCCTGGACACAAAAGCAACATGACTCTATATGGGTGGTTGTACATAGGTTGACAAAATTCTCTCATTGTACACCCATCAAGTCAACATACTAGGGGGAGGATTATGCAAGGATCTTCATAGATGAGATTGTGTGTCACCATGGTATTCCTTTATCCATCATATCAGATATGGGTGCACAATTCACATCTAGGTTTTGGAGGTCATTCCGAAAAGGGTTGAGTACAAAGGTGAAGTTAAGCACCACTTTTCATCCCCAAACGAATGGTGAAGCGGAGCGTACTTTCAAACCCTTGAGGATATGCTTAGAGCTTGTATAATTTATATCAAGGGAAATTGGGATAAACATTTGCCTTTGGTTGAGTCTTTTATAACGATAGTTACCGTTCAACTATATCTATGGCTTCTTTTGAGGCCTGGTATGGTAGGAGATGTAGATATCCAATTGGATGGTTTGAAGTGGGCGAGTCTTCCCGATTTTATTTATAATACTTTAGAGAAATTTCATATGATAAGGAACCGATTGAAAATAGCCTATAGTTGGCAAAAGTCTTATGCCGACCATAGGAGAATGGACTTAGAATTTGAAGAGGGATATAAGGTATATCTAAAAATTTCACCCATGAATGGAATGGTGAGATTTGTCAAGAAAGGGAAGTTGATTCCTCGTTATGTGGGTCCCTATGAAATTTTACAAAGGGTTGGCAAGGTTGCATACGAGTTGAGATTAGCTAGTGAGCTAGATTCGGTTCATCCGGTGTTCCATGTCTCAATGCTTAAGAAGTGCATCGGTGATCCCGAGTCCATCCTTCCTGATGAAGGTCTAGGTGTGCACGAGAACCTCATCTATGAAGAGGTTCTAGTGGAAATCCTTGATCGTCAAGTGAAGAGGTTGAGGAACAAAGAGGTGGCCTCTGTAAAAGTGCAATAGAGAAACCACCTAGTTGATGGAGCTACATGGGAGGCCGAGACCGACATGAAGTCCCGTTATCCTCATCTCTTTGTTAATCAAGGTTAGTGGTTCCAATTAATAATAAAAATAAGGAATAAATTGAATTTGACTTGTTTTGAAAAGATGTGCATATTTATGATAAGGGCTAAAATGGTGTTTCATGTGAAAATGTTGTTTTGCTCAATTTTGCACTTATTTGTGTACTTGGTATGATGGTGCCTATATGAAATGAAATTGACCATGTTGATATGTTTTGAAAGAAATTTTGGTATAACTGACTCTATATGTTGTGTTGAACTCATGTTGTTGTTGAGAAAGAAATTCCGCATGTAGTAATGTTGAGCTCTTATATGAAGAAATTGATGTTTTGAGTTACTATGTGTGAATGCGATGATTATGTGTTGAATGGAGTGGTGAAGAACTTCTATGAGTTGTGACTCATGATGATTTTTTATTGTTGTTGGTTGGGCTTCTAGTATTGAGTCTATCCTTTCCCTTCAAAAGATTTTAGTGTCATTCGGGGATGAATGTTCTTGGAGGGTAATGTAACACTCCGATAATCCATGACATAAGCTAGAGCCTCACATGATGAACTAAAACTTAAAACACAGTTTCTAAGCCAAAAATAATGTTTATAAACCATTTAGGAAGTTCATAGTTAAGGCGCCAAGAAACGTCCATGACGTCCGAAAATTAGTGGAATTGAACTAGTAGATGTCCCTATGTTGTGTGAAGGTTTGGGAGTTTGATATAAAGTTTAAAACTTGTAGAAAGACTTTAAATAGGTAAAATATAGTATAACGGGTAAAAATGTCCTGTAACGACTCCCCAAGGACCCCCCGAAGGGTCCTTGAGGAGGACCCAAACATTGGCGAGGAAGCTGCCAAAGCAGCTTGTGGCAGCCATGATTTGGCATCCACCTGGCGTCGCGCAGCCAACACAGGGAAGACAAAAAGTTTCCTCGTGATGCAGGGCCCCCACGAGGTCCACTTCCTCAACCCGTATTTTCAAAAACAAATGTGAAATTGCCCTCGCGACGCACAATCACTTCCCAGATTCGTCCGCGTCATATTTAAGTCCATTTAACTTCACAAAAAGATCCATTTGAGTGAGGGGTATTTTGGGTAATTTAGGGAGTGACTATATATTGATTTAGGTTCAGTTTTAAGTTTTTTTACTCACTCAAATCAAATCCCCAAATCTAAACCCAAAAGCTCTCACCTCTCTCTATTTTCTCTCTCTATTAATCCTACATTGAATGATCAAGGAAGCTTGGAGAAGAAGACCAAGTTCTCAACTTTTGTTCTCAAATTTTGTGGATTTAACTTCATTAAAGTATGGGTTCTTCACTCTTGGGATTCCTTTTCCCAAGAGGTCCTTTCAAAGTTGATTTATAAATCACACAATTGCGAAGGTTTTTTCTCTACAAATGAGTCTTCTTCTAAACTTAAAATTGATTATTGATTATGAATAACTGTGGTTTCCTATGACTAATTAAGTATATATTGTTGAGTAATTGATTTTGATTAATTGTGATATCTTTTGATTCATGTCCTTTCCGCAATTCCCCCCAAATCATGGATCTTGCTTATAAATTTGTGTGAATTGATGAATGTATTGATTGATAGGCTTTTTTTATCTATTCTAATTTGTTCATGGACTACCTAGGGTAATGTATTGTGGGGATTGGATTTATTTGTTGAAAAATTCATGATTAACCCTTTCCCCCTAACGCTAGGTCATGAATTGAAGTTTATTGGGATAGTGATGATGTAATTGACCTAGTTATTGTATTAATTACTATTGAATGATGTTACTACACCTATTATTGGATGACATTGGTTGGTCGATGGTAAAACCTTGGATGATGACTTGGGAGAGACATCGATGTAACGACCCTCAAGTACACCCTAGAAGTTAGAGCATCCATGAGTCGTCACACGACAAATGAGACTTCAAGAAGTATCACTTGAGCCACTAGTACCATTCATTGAATATTAAACATTCTAAAATGAGTAAGAATTTAAAACTTCCTTCACACACGAAGAACTCTTTATATAATCAATACGCAAGCGGAAGAATTTCATTAAAACATTAAACCTTTACAACATCTCATTGAACCATCTAAACTATGGAGTATACAACACTTGGGATTAAAACCATACAAGACATAAAGCAACATGTGGATATTGTCCTCGAATCGATGAGGACTCACCAATACTTCATCTTCAACCCTTAGAAACCTATCCATCCTTCATGTCACATCAAGACTTCCAATTCCCTACACTTTAGTCAAAAAGGGAAAAGAAGGGTTAGTACATTAGATGTACTAAGTATGGAAGCCATGCAAAAACCATGAAAAAAGGACACTTAGTAAGTACCATGTTTTTCATGAATTTTGATTTAAACATCATACTATAAGCATAAGAACAACATTTAACACTTTGGAAATACAGAAGAAATCATTTAAACAATTATTCACATTGTTAAGAACACTTTCCAGTGAACTCCTTCACTGTTACAGTGAAGTTCCTTAATGTCTCCTTAGAAATTAAATTAATATGTAATTTCCTCACTAAAAGTTATCCTAAGACTCACATAAGCAACACCAAGAGAGACCGCTCATACACCCTCTCTAAGCATGATTAAATGATCCTCAAGACTACTTAGAATGAGATACATACACTTATAATACATCAACCACATCAACATTAGATTCTCCTACCAAAGGTGATTCTAAGGTTCACTTGAGTGAGTTGTGGAGCGACCACCCATACAATCTCTTTCTAACACACTCAAGGTATCCTATGGACTACCTAATATAGAATTATTCTCACCTAATACAATAGCAAACCTAAATCATGACATTCTCCTTTCAAAGGTTATCAAAAGACCTACTCAAGTAACTCAAGAAGAGAATGACAATAATTGACCTATTCAAGATTACCTAAGTAATCCTTAAGACTTACCTAAGTTTGGATCATGTCTACATAATCAATCAATTTCCTTAACTAGAATCATTATTAAGACTTATCTAAGTAAGAGATGAAGTGACCATTCTTTTTTCCCCTTCATACCTTAACTAGACAACCCTTAATTACTCTAGATAAGTACTTATTCAATTAACATTCTTTATTAACATAAGTCATTACAATCCTTAGTTCATTTAAGAGACATTCATCACACAGGGACATTTAAGTTATGGTCATGGAGAAGACCTAGGGACTTTCGCCAACATCTTCAAAGCCTATTGTGCAATGTCTAGATAGCGTCCCATACCACCACCTAAACTTCATAGAACTTATCCAATACTAGTAGGTATCCCACATGATGAGAGTAGGCAATAACCGACATAGACCATGCTAATAAATCATGGAATACGGAGTTCTATCCTACTCCGATGAGTTTGTTCTACTTGACAATGGTAGAACTTTGATACATCCCATGTAGGCACGTGGTTAAGGAATATGAAGGGCTTACTTTGTACTCTAGTCTCATCCTTTAAATAGAGCTACTTCCCTTACCATACTCACTCGGTGCTAGACTTTGTTCTTATAGAGTAATTCACATTAAAGGTTCATACAAAGGTTCCATATCAAGTTCATAACCCAATTACATTCACCCTACCAAAGAGGTCCCCTAGGGCTTCCTTAAAATGGCGACAAGAATCTCATCATGACTTTCCTAAGGATTGATATGATGCCGTTCCAGACAATCAACCTTAATTCCATCTTTCTTTACATGAAGGATACCATTACGGCTTTCGACTTGAAGTTTCAAAACCATACCACTAGGTTCAATGTTTCACATAAAGGACCCTCTTATTATCATTCAAGGTCTAACATATAATTCATTCATACAAGATTAAGAGGCTTAGTATCCTAAGTCAAAAACATCTCATATTCATATTCATAGATGTATCAAGTAAGGGACACAAGTCAACCAAGACAAGACACAACATACTTCACTTTAGCACATATTACATGTCATTCTAGAAGCACATAGGAGTAACCATTATCATCTTTAATTCATCCTATACACTACTATATCATCATCAATATAACCATCATAGACTCATATAGTCAAGTAGGAACAATAATGTATCAACTCTATGACTACATACATAAAGACATAGTCATAGTCTATCATGATCACCTAACATAAATCGAAGAACACATACTTTCACATTACTTCACATATAGGTAGATATGATCATACTTCACATAATCAACTACACCAATCATCATAATACTTCAAGTAGTGCCGACAGGGCCATGATCATCATAATAAATAAAGTAACGCCGACAAGGCCACATCATTCACATAACAGCGCCACCATAATTGGACCATACCAATCACACATAATTCAAGAGATAAACTACAATAGCTATACATATTATTAAGAGAGTTATGGAAGCATACCACCCACTTGATCTCATCTGTTCAATCCAAAGCTAAATCATCCAATTCAATACCATAAGACCCTTACCCATGGCCATGATCATTCAATACAATAACTATAATACTCAATGAAACTAGGTCAATTCAATATAAATTTATCAATCTAATACAACAGATACATCAATTGAATACAATTCTTATATCATTCAATGGCCCATAGAAAAATACACTAGAATCCATAAACATTATGTCAATATCAGTTCAATAAGCTTAACATTCAATGGATCTAAGAATATACAATACTAAATTGATCAAATTGAAACATCCTACAAACCATACAATCATAATCTATACATGAATCAAAAGACCAGAACAATCTACACATGAATTCATCAATATCAAAGCATGATCATATAACCCATATTTTAGTCAAACTGAGAGATTTTAGAAGGTCAAGGGTTCATAGAGAATTTCATTGGAAAACATCATTTATACATCAATAACATCATATCTCAAGCTTTGAAAACGTTTCATGCAAGAACCCAAGACTTAGAGTAGAAATTGGACTTTTCATTTTTTTTGAAATCTTTGGAAATCATCGTTGACATTGGGTCTAAGGTGATAGCAAGCCTTAGCTGAAGAAATCCCATACCCTATTCGAAGAAACCAATCATAATTGAAGAAGAAACTCCATTTAAGACCCATTTTCAAGCTCCATCTTCACCTTGAGCTCTCATGGAGATTTTGGGAGAAACTTTAGGGGGGAAAGGGTTTTGATCTAAGTGCTAGGGTTTAAATGAGAGTTTAATGACTTATATACTATTAAGATACCCATAAACACCTAAAATAACCGTACTCCTATTTTTATAAGTCTTGGGGTGAATTCCAAACTTCACCCCTAACATCACAGTGAACCTGCGCACGAAACAGGATCACAGACAGAGGGACCATCGACGGCCCGTCCTTTGACCAATGGACCGTCCTGCTGGTCCGTGGTCTGGGACTGAGGCTGGTCTTTGGCCTCTCCTATGCTACGCCTAAGTGCCAATCGATGAGACCTCACCAACGTGGCGTCGACTGACCCACTGGGCATCGATTGCCATCCGTTGGTGGTCTGTCTTGGGCAGTCTTGGGCACTCTTGAAGGGTCCTTCCTCAAGGATCCTTGGATGGTCCTTGGGTATGTTTGCCCAGATGTTTCAAATCCAAACATTATCGTATGCGAGTTTAGGACCTCTCACATGAATTTCATCCAAAACGAACACGTAAAACTCTATGCAACATGCTTAGACACATAAGGTCATTTCAAGGCACATCTTTCAAACATCATGGACGTTCTTGGGCGTTTGACCTCCAAACTTCATGAAACTTTACACATCCTATAAACACCATAATAAATCATTTAAGGACTTAATAACCTCAGTAATCATACAGAAGCATATAAAACACATATGAGGGACATAAGTGACTTAGTCGTTGAACGTCTTGGTCGTCCCTTGACGTTTGACTTCCAATGCACATAAATTCTTTTACACTGCCTCTATACCATATTATAAACCACTTTAGGACCTTATACCATCATGACAACCACGTTAGGCTCTAGCTTCACCTAAGTCATTTTTGAGACCTTACAATCTCCCCCACTTGGACAACATTCGTCCTCGAATGACACTTGCCACTCTCTGAACACTTCCAAGACTAGGGATTCAATTAGTAGCTCATAACCATACAATAACACACAATCAAGGAGAAAACATCAGTTTCACATAAGCAAGAGATTTACAACACAACAAGAAACTAGAATAGATTTTATAACCCATCATGGTATAAACTCACATACTTCATTCCAAATAGTAAAAACTCCTTTTATAGTCATTATCATACTCACATAACTCAGTTCTAACCACATTACAACAATTGTAGACCAAAGAATTAATTAGTCAAATCCTCAAAAATTTCACAGTGAGCGGCAAGGCTACAGTGAATTTTGCAACTTTTTTCAAAAATGCATCTTTTAGGCAATTCATGATAGAAACATGTTAATATGCAAGTAAACTTCGTATAAACACCTTTTACAACATGATCATGGCTTCATAAAATACACAATGCAAGAAGTTAATGAAATTCAATTTCAACCAACCATGCATATCATAAGGAGAATGTTTGGAACTCATTTTGTTTTTCAAAAGACTCCTACATAAATCAAGTTACTATGAACTCGTTGTTTTATGCTTGAATAAACACATAAATAAAGGTTAAGGGTACCTCACTCCCAATCAACCATACTCTTCACCATACTCCCCCACTTAGGAGAAACCCATTCTAAGGTCAACATAACTTCTACTACAAGGAACTCCCTCAAGGCACCTTAAACCTTACTAATATTCTCACCCAAAGTCTAGTTCATGCCAACTAAAGACTCTCAAAGGTTCAACCATCTAAGCACTACATCCCCTTTAATAGGAGAAACTCACCATTACTCTTTCAAATCTCTTCACTTTCATTACACTTCTAATTCTATACCTTACCATTCTTTTAAACTACACTACCTTTCTAAGGCAACCAAACCAACCTAGGGTCATCAACACCATCTTTCACACCTCATCTAACAAGTCACATCTCATATTTTCTCTCCCTCAACCCAATCTTCATAAATTCACACTCAAATGACCAAACACATCAGGGAGAAAAGGGAAAGACACCATATACAAAGCTCTTAGGCACGATTAGATGAATGAAGAAGTGAAACTTTTCCTAGCACCCAATAGCGTCCTATTCATAATATGGCGCACTTCGCATTATGAACAAGACTCTACTAGATGTGGTTCATGAGTGAACAAATACATTCCCAAACCTTATGCTCTGATACCAAGTTTGTAACGACCCTCAACCACACCCTAGAAGTTAGAGCATCCATGAGTCCTCACACGCCAATTGAGACTTAAAGAAGTATCACTTGAACAACTTGTACCATTTATTGCATAATAAACTTTCTAAAATGAGTAAGAATTTAAAACTTCCTTAACACACGAATAACTCCTTCTATAATCAATACGTAAGCGGAAGACATTCATTAAAACATTAAACGTTTACAACATCCCATTGAACTATCTAAACATTGGAGTATACAACACTTGGGACTAAGCTCATACAAGACATAAAGTAAAGACTTAAGACATAAAGGAACATGTGTATATTGTCCTCAAATCGATGAGGACTCACCAATACTTCATCTTCAACTCTTAGAAACCTATCCATCTTTCATGGCACATCAAGACTTCCAATTCGCTACACTTTGGTCAAAAAGGGAAAGGAAGGGGTTAGCACATTAGATGTACTAAGTATGGAAGCCATGGAATAACCATGAAAAAGGGACACTTAGTAAATAACATGATTTTCACTAATTTTGATTTAAACATCATACTATAAGCATAAGAACAACATTTAACACTTTGGAAATACAGAAGAAATCATTTAAACAATTATTCACATTGTTAAGAACACTTTCCAGTGAACTCCTTCACTGTATGGTGAACTCCTTCACTGTTACAGTGAAGTTCCTTAATGTCTCCTTAGAAATTAAATTAATATGTAATTTCCTCACTAAAAGTTATCCTAACACTCACATAAGCAACACCAAGAGAGACCGCTCATACACCCTCTCTAAGCATGATTAAATGATCCTCAAGACTACTTAGAATGAGATACATACACTTACAATACATCAACCACATCAACATGAGATTCTCCTACCAAAGGTGATTCTAAGGTTCACTTGAGTGAGTTGTGGAGCGACCACCCATAAAATCTCTTTCTAACACACTCAAGGTATCCTATGGACTACCTAATATAGAATTATTCTCACCTAATACAATAGCAAACCTAAATCATGACATTCTCCTTTCAAAGGTTATCAAAAGACCTACTCAAGTAACTCAAGAAGAGAATGTCCATAATTGACATCTTCAAGATTACCTAAGCAATCCATAAAACTTACCTATGTTTGGATCATGTCTACATAGTCGATCAATTTCCAAAACTAGAATCATTTTTAAGACCTATCTAAGTAAGAGATGAAGTGACCATTCTTTTGCCCCCTTCATACCTTATTTAGACAACCCTTAAGTACTCTAGATAAGTACTTATTCATTTAACATTGTTTCTTAACTTAAGTCATTACATTCCTTAGTTCATTTATGAGACATTCAACACATAGGTACATTCAAGTAATGGTCTTGAAGAAGACCTACGGACTCTCTCTAACATCTTCAAAGCCTATTGTGCAATGTCTATATAGCGTCCCATACCACCACCTAAACTTGATAGAAATTCTCCAATACTAGTAGGAATCCCACATGATTAGAATAAGAAATAACCGACATAGACCATGGTATCATATCATGGAATCCGGAGTTCTATCCTACTCCGATGAGGTTGTTCTACTTGCCAATGGTAGAACTTGGACACATCCCATGTAGGAACATGGTTAGGGAATATGAAGGGCTTACTTTGTACTCTAGTCTCATCCATTATCTAGAGCTACTTCCCTTACCATACTCACTCAGTGCTAGACTTTGTTCTCATAGAGTAATTCACATTAAAGGTTCACACAAAGGTTCCATATCAAGTTAATAACCCAATTATATTCACCCTACCAAAGAGGTCCCCTAGGGCTTCCTTAAAATGGCGACAAGAATCTCATCATGACTTTCCTAAGGATTGATATGATGCCGTTCCAGCCAATCACCCTTAAGTCCATCACTCATTACATGAAGGATACCATTACGGCTTTCAACTTTAAGTTTCATAACCATACCACTAGGTTCAAGGTTTCACATAAAGGACCCTCTTATCATCATTCAAGGTCTCACATATAATTCATTCATAAAAGACTAAGAGCCTTTAGCATCCTAAGTCAAAACATCTCATATTCATATTCATACATGTATCAAGTAAGCGACACAAGTCAACCAAGACAAGACACAACATGCTTCACATTAGCACCTATTACATGTCATTCTAGAAGAACATAGGAATAATCATTATCATCTTTAAGTCATCCTATACACTACTATATCATCATCAATATAACCATCATAGACTCATATAGTCATGTAGGAACAATCATGTACAACCTCTAAGACTACAGAAATAAAGACATAGTCATAGTCTATCATGATCACCTAACATCAATAGAAGAACACATACTTTCACATTACTTCACATATCGGTAGATATGATAATACTTCACATAAAAAACTACACAAATCATCAGTATACTTCAAGTAGTGCCGACAAGGTCATGATCATCATAATTCGTAAAGTAACGCCGACAAGGCCACATCATTCACATAACAGTGCCACCATAAGTGGACATACCAATCACACATCATTCAAGAGCTAAACTAAAATAGATATACATATTATTAAGAGAGTTAGGGAAGCAATCCCACCCACTTGATCTCATTAGTTCAATCCAAAGCTAAATCATCCAATTCAATATCATAAGGCCCTTACCCATGACCATGAACATCAATTCAATACAATAACTATAATACTAAATGAAACTAGGTCAATTCAATATAGATATATCAATCTAATACAACATGTACATCAACTGAATACAATTATTGTATCATTCAATAGCCCATAGAAAACTACATTAGAATTCATAAGCATTAAATCAATATCAATTCAATAAACTTAATATTCAATATATCTAAGAATATAAAATACTCAATTTATAAAATTCAAACAGCCTATAAACTATAAAATCATAATCTATACATGAATCATAATCCCATAACAATCTATAGATGAATTCATTAATATCAAAGCATGATCACATAACCCATATTTTAGTCAAATTGAGAGATTTGAGAAGGTCAAGGGTTCATGGAAAATTTAATTTTAAAACATCAATTATACATTAATAATATCATATCTTAAGGTTTGAAATGTTTCATGCAAAAACCCAAGACTTAGAGTAGAAATTGGACTTTTCATCTTTTTGAAATCTTTGAAATTCATCTTTGAAATTGGGTCTAAGGTGATAGCAAGCGTTAGATGAATAACTCCCATACCTTATTAGAAGAAACCAATCATATTTGAAGAAGAAACTCCATTGAAGACCCATATTCAAGCTCCATCTTCACCTTGAGCTCTCATGGAGGTTTTTGGAGAAACTTTTTGGGGGAAAGAGTTTTGATTTAAGTGCTAGGGTTTAAATGAGAGTTTAATGACTTATATACTCTTAAAATACACATAAACACCTAAAACAACCATCCTCTTATTTTTATAAGACTTGGGGTGAAATCCCAACTTCACCCCTAACATCACAGTGAACCTGCGCAACAAACAGGCTCACATCACAGAAAGAGGGACCATCGACGGCCCGTCCTTTGACCAACGGACCATCCTGTTGGTCCGTGGTCTGGGAATGAGGCTGGTTTTTGGCCTCTCCTCTACACGGCTAAGTGAAAATTGACAAGAACTCACCAACGGGGCATCGACTGACCCACTGGGAGTCGATTGCCATCCATGGGTGGGCTGTCTTGGGCTGTCTTGGGCACTCTTGTAGGGTCCTAGCTCAAGGACCCTTGGATGGTCCTTGGCCTAGCTCAAGGAACCTTGGATGGTCCTTGGGGATGTTTACCCGGACGTTTCCAATCCAAACATGATCATATACATGTTTAGGACCTCTCACATGAATTTCATCCAAAACGAACACGTAAAACTCTACAAAACATGCTTAGACACACAAGGTCATTTCAAGTCACATCTTTCAAACGTCATGGACGTTCTTGGGCATTTGACCTCCAAACTTCAGGAAACTTGACACACTGCCTATATACACCATAATAACTCATTTAAGGACTTCATAACCTCATGAATCACATGTAAACACATAAAACATATATGAGGCACATAGGTGACTTAGTCGTCGAACGTCTTGGTCGTCCCTTGACGTTTGACATCCAATGCACCTAAACTCTTAGATATTTACTCTATACCATATTATATACCAATTTAGGACCTTAGACCATCATGAAAACCACGTTAGGCTATAGCTTCACCTAAGTCATTTTCAAGACCTTAAAATTGACATCAATGATATTAAACCTCATCCTCTGGTACCAAGTGTGTCACATCCGGGGAGCACCCCCTAGACGTAACCGGCTTCGGATTCCTCTTTAAGGACTACAAATAGCATCTTAGCGTTCATCATTACATTCATAAGTTAAAAATACATAAAATTTAAAACTTTTCATTACTTCTTCATTGAGGTTTACATAGACCTCTACATACACATAATATATTCATATCGAGTATACATAGACCCTTCATATAGGAAGATTAAATAGTATTCTACTTTTATTGCACATAAGTATATGTATAAGATAGAACATAGTTTTTAAATATTGTCTCATATCATCACCATCTATCAAGATTATGTCAAATTGGGCATAGCCCAAACATCAATGTAAAGAGCCATATATAGGCTATACAATCTGTACTCAAATGAAAAGAAAAAGAATATAGGAGTCTTTAAAACTAAAACAACTTCATAAGCTCGATATTGGCATCACTCTGGGAGAGTGAGAACCTACCCACTTGGATGATTATGAAAGTCCAAGTCTTCTTAAAAGTCGTCTCAAAGAGCGCTCAACGATCGGAACCTTAAATGTTTGGGAGAACGGAAAAAAATGGGGTTAGTACACCATTTCTACGAAGTATGAGAGTATATGCACATATAAGGTCAAATCATGCTAAAAAGTACATTTCATTAAAAACATGCTACTTTATCTTTTGAAAGCCTTCTACACAATCAAGCAAACCATACCAATCAACAAGGAATATTCATCAAGTCAAAGCAAGTCACATGCATATTAACATTCTTGAACCCATAATCTAATACAACTCTATCATCAAGTAATAACATCACAAGGATGAATAAGAGTTCATCATATGATAATAAAGCAAGATAACTACTCATGAATCCTTAGAAAGTCAACTAGTGCAATGACCAAGCAAAGCCCCATAACCTTACTCTATCAAGTGACCCAACTAGAACCATGACTAATATCCCACTTCACATAACATAACCTTTAAGGATACATAACATCATACTTTAGCACTATAGACCAAATACATGTTCATAACAATATCAATCACCATATAATATCATTTACATGTAAAGTCATCATATTATCATCATTTGCATTCATTATCATATGTATACATAATATCAACCTTCAAGGCTTCTCTCAAGGTAAACTAGTACAAGTCAAAGGTAGAGTCCCATACCCCTACCTAGGCTAAGTCAAATCTTAAGTAACCCTAGTTGGATAATGATTCATTACTTCATTTTAGTTTAGAGAAAACTTTCCTTAACCGACATATACCACAAGAGCTAAGTGTGGAATCCGGTGTTTCAAAACCTTACACTGATGGAGGGTGGCCTACCGGCCAAAGTAAAACCAAACATAAACGTAGCTTTCATGATGGATCAACTAGCTAGCCTTCCTATGGGGGCAACATAGTTCAATAACTAAGAGATAGTTATAGTCCCTCTATATACCACTTATAAATTAGGGCCTCCTCTCATGGGAATCCATTGGATGAGTATCCCTCATTGGGGAGTCAACACCATATGTGGAACTATAGGGTGAATCTTCCTCTATGGAAATTCATCACCTATGTCACATCCCAATACCATACCATAGAAGATATGGCACTCTTGGAGTGCAACCAGCGTACTCGACCTCTCGGAGGTCTCATACAAGCCCTTCCGTATTGTTCATCACATATACATAGTGAAAAATAGTGCGGAATTAAAACTTTTCACAAAACATTCTACAAGTCTTTGAAAATATCTTTCATATAAGATCATAGGAAAGACTAATTCTCAATCTCATAAATCTTAGACACAAGAGTACTTGGAAAACGACCCATATGAAAATACGAATATAGTACTACTAAGTCTATTACAATACTTCAATAGGAAACAAAAAAGACGTATATGCCCTCGAGTCAAATGAGGACATACTTCATCTTCACTTGAACGATGCTAAGATCCAAGTCTTTCTTCCCAAATGCTCCTCACCTACCAACAACTATAGATATAGATAAAAGCATGGAGTTAGAACAACCACATGTACTAAGTGTGTCATGATGCATAAAAAATTATGTAAACGGACATTTATTAGAAATATGTATCTTTTCATTTAAATATCATAATATAATCATAAGAACAACATTTATCAACTTACAAACACATGAGGAATCATTTAAACAAAATATAATAATTTTATGAGTCACTTTCCAGTAACTCGAATCACTGTTACAGTGAAGTCCCGTCACAGTACAGTGAAATGCTTAGCCTTCACTAACCACATCTTATAGCATGTAGTCTTCTCACTAAAAGCTATCCTAAGGTTCACTTAAGTCACACAAAGAGAGACCTCCGATACACCCTCTCTAAATGTGCCTAAACGATCCTCAAGATTATTCATAATGAGACACATACACACTTTCAAGACACCCAACAAATGACATGATATATAGGACATGCCATTCTCTTAACGAAATCTATCAAAAGACTTACTTAAGTACTCCGAGAAGAGAAAGCCCATACACCCTCTTCAAGTTTACCTAAATAATCCTTAAGACTTCCTAAGTTTAGATCATGCCTAAAGAATCAACCAACTTCCCTAAATAGAGTCATTCTCAAGACTTCCATAGATAAGACATGAAGAGATCATCCCTTATGCCCTCTTCACAATTTAACTAAGGAATCCAGTAAATCTAGATTAGGCACTTATTCACTTACATACTTTCTAACGTAAGTCATCAATTCATTAGTTCATTAAGACACATTCAGCACATAAAGAACATTCAAGTAATGGTCTTGGAGAAGACCTAGGGACTCTTACTAACATCTTCAAAGCCTATTGTGCAATGTATACATAGCGTCCCATACCACCACCTAAACTTCATAGAACTTCTCTAATGCTAATAGGTATACCACATGATGAGAATACGCAATAACCGACATAGACCATGGTAGCAAAACATGTAATCCGGAGTTCTATCGTACTCCGATGAGGTTGTCGTACTTGCCAATGGTAGAACATGGACACATCCCATGTAGGCACATGTTTAAGGAATATGAAGGGATTACTTTGTATTCTATCCTCATACTTTAACTAGAACCACTTCCCTTACCATACTCACTCAGTGGTAGCCTTTGTTCTCATAGATTAATTCACATTAGGGTTCATACAAAGGGGTTCCATATAAAGTTCATAACCCAATTACATTTACACTACCAAAGAGATCCGCTAGGTCTTCCTTAAAATGGCGACAAGAAGCTCATTATGACTTTCCTAATATTGATATGATGTTGTTCCAGCGAATCAACCTTAATTCCATCATTCATTACAAGAAGGATACCATTACGGCTTTCTACTTCAAGGTTTATAAACTTACCACTAGGTTTAAGGTTTCACATAAAGGACCCTCTTATCATCATTCAAGGTCTTACATTATTGATTCATACAAGACTAATATCTCTAGCATTCTAAGTCAAGACATCACATATTCACTTTCATGCATACATCAAGTAAGGGACACAAGTCTACCTAAACAAGACACAACATATTTCACTCTAGCACATACTACATGTCATAGTAGAAGCACGTAGGAACAACCATTATCATCTTATAAGTCATACTATACACTACTATATCATAATGAATATAAATATAATAGACCCATATAGACAAGTAGGAACAATCATGCATCAACTCTACGACTACACACATGAACACATAATGATAGTCTAACATGATCACCTAGCAACTTCAATATAAGAACACATACTTTCACATCACTTCACATATAGGTAGATATGGTCATACTTCACATAGTAACTACACACATATCACATTACCTCACATAGTTGCCGACAAGGCCATAATTATCATAATACTTAAATTAACGCTTACAAGGCCACATCAATTCACATAACACCGCCACCATAAGTGGACCAAACCAATCACAACATAATTGAAGTCTAATTAACATTAAATAAAGGAAAATAGGGCAGCGTACCACCACTCCATCATCAACACTTCAATCCAATGCTAAATCATCCAATTCAATATCATATGGCCCTTACCCATGGCCATGAACATCAATTCAATGCACAAATCATAATACTCAATGAATCTAAGTCAATTCAATATATATTTATCAATCTAAGACCAATTATCTATCAATTTAATACAATTCGTACATCATTAGACAGCCCATAAGAAACTACACCATAATTCATAAGTATTAAGACAATATCACTTAACCCATAAAGTAGTCAAAAACTAGGGTCATCAATTACATGGGTTCATAGGTTATTTAACTTAAAATCAACTAATTAACCACAATTCAATCACTATTCAATGATTAAAAACCTTTAATGCAATAACCAATGGATAGATCATTAAATAGGTCAATTCATCTTTGAAAAACTGTAGAAAACTTCTTTGAATTTGGGCTCCTTGACAAATAGAGTTGTAACACTTCGAAAATTCAAGACGAGTCGTAAAGCCTAACCTAGGTTTCATGAGGTCTAAGTACTTTTTTTAATCCCATTTTAATGACTCTAGGTCATTTAGGAAGTTGGGAAACCAAAACGTTCAAGAACGTCCATGACGTCCTGAAGTTGGTTCAAAAGGATACTAGTGTGTCTTAACCTATTTGACTAGCTAGAAATAGTCGGAAATTCATGAAAAGTGGTAAAAGGGTAGATAATAGGTTTTTAAGTTGTTTCATGGTCGAACGTCCAGGTAAGACTCATCAAGGACCAACCAAGGGCCCTTGAGGAGGACCCTTGCACGTTGGTGTCAAACTGCCTGGGTAGTGTGCATCGACGGGGAAGACAATAGACCGTGTGTGGACTGACGGGGCGTTGATGCCACCGTTGTCCCATACTTAACCGAGTTGAGGAATCCCCTCGCCTGCACAGTCTCTTAACTCTTCGACGGAGTGCAGGACGGAGGGGGGGTAAGTTCGTAGACTCAAAGACGGCCCGTCGATGGGGTTCCGTCTGTGAGGGTTGATTTTCTTGCACGTTTTAATGTTAATTCATTAAATTAATTAAGTGGTTTAGGGGTTAGTCAGGGATTAAGGGGAAACTAATTAACTAACTTAACTTCCATAAAAAGGCCCCAACCCCAATTAATTTAATTAGAACACTAAAATCAAACTCTCTATCTTCTATCTATTTTCTCTCTCTATTGGAAGACACCATTGAAGACCTAGATAAGGAAGGGCTTTGGTGGATGTAAAGGGACGAATTCATCTCCAAATCTTTGTCAAAACGTTAAGGTATGATATCTATTCACCTTTGATTCTTCTTTCCTCAAAGGGTTCCTTCAAAGGTTTTCTCAAAGTTGAGTTTTCATATGGGTTTCATCCAATTACGAATTTGATGTTGTGAATTGAGTTGTTTATGTTTTCTTTGTGATATAATGAATAGAATAACATGTATTTGTAACTTGATTATGATGAATTGAGATGGTTTGGTCTAGATTGTAGAACATGACCCTTAACCCTAGGTTTGATCTTGATGTGAATTATGTTGGGATTGAATCAATTGACTTGATTAATGGTTAAAGAACTATTATATAACGTTATTATACTAATCATAAACAAGTTGTGATAAATTCTAGTCTTTCCTACTAGTTCTTGAGTAGTGATCTAGGTTAAGAAGATTGGCCTAAGTATCTTGTCTCAAAGCTTTGGTTTAGTATTGAATTATGGTGTAGTGACTCTTCTAACTTTATTATCATGTTGGTTATCGAATTATGTTGGTGTTATGAACTAATTGGGTTGAGTTGTAGGTTGATGGTAAGACACTTATGATGAACTATGGAGGAGGCTTGGTAAGTCTTGTAATTCCTATTCCTTACTTCAAATTATGGTTAATTGTGATTAAGTCATGATGTTGTGTTGGAGTATGTCTTGCTTAGGATTGATAGGATGCTATGCCTTTGAATTGAAATGCCTTGGTTATGGTTGTGAGGTTGATTAGGGTGTACATTCTATAAAGATGATGATGTTTATCAATGTGCCCTATTATGAAGCAATATGAAATGTGTTAACCTCACTTATATGAATTGTGATGAAAGGAGTATTACTCATGCAATTATTATTGAGATATGATTTATCAATAAAGATATCAAAGATATCTCATTAAAGGGACTTAGCTTAGCACCGAGTGAACATGAAAATGAAAGGTAATGACTTTTCATAAAGAGGAAAGATTTACCCTATAGTTCCCCATGTGATGTTGACTCCCCTTTGAGGGATATTCATCCAACGGATTCCAATGAAAGGAGGCCCAATTACCAAATGGTACGAAGAGGGAATACCTATCTCTTAGTTCTTGAACTATGTTTCAATCATAGAAAGACTAGCTAATAGATCCATATAGGAGGCTATGTTTATATTTGGTTTTACTTTGGCCGGTAAACCACCTTTCATCGGTGTAAGGTTTTACAACACTGGATTCCACACTTAGCTCGTGTGGTCTATGTCGGTTAAAGCAAGTGTTCCCTAAACTAAAATAAAGTAATGAAGTATAAACTAATTAAAGTGACTTGAGGGGTTTGACATAGCCTAGGTAGGGGTATGGGACTCTGCCTATGCCTTGCACTAGTTTGCCTTGATAGAAACTTTATGAAGTTAATATTATGTATATAAATGATGATAAAAGTAAATGACTTTGTCACACCCGGGTCCTAGACCCCAGATGAGACCGGCGTCGTTAACCTCTCAGAGGTCGCACACAAGCCTCTTCTTATCTTTCATCACAATCATACAGTTAAATTTAGCGGAAATTTAAAACTTTACTGAATTGTACTTAGACTTCATATAACTGCATAAGAGTGATATACTAACAGCTCAAACTAAGCAACCATCTATTAACACATTGAACAATTGAAGCGAAGAATTCATAATAATTGTAATAGTTGCCAAACCGGCCTTAATAAAAAACCTTGAACAAATGTTTTGAAAAGAAACCTAGGGACAACATCCACTAGCTATGTCTAATGTACTAAAGCTATAAGTAAAGCGTAAGCATCCTCGAACTCAAGAGGACCTACCAAAGTCTGGAGCTACTAATCCAAACAGCTTCAACGAATCTTCAACCTTCTCGAGGAACTGCACCTATAAAAATAGTAATTGTATATGGGTTAGAACACACTTGTACTAAGAATGGGTGTATGCACATAAACACCTAAGGAGTATGCATGATCAAGGAAAGCTCTTCCTATAACAACATGCCATTTTCGGAACGTACTTCACTTCACTTTCCTAATTCGTGATTTATGAATCATGCTATGAATATGAAATATTTTCATGCATTTAAAGCACACAACTAATTTTCTATATGAACATAAGACCTTGGAATCATGAACATAATTTTAGAACAACTCAAGAAAAAGTTAATAATTTTGCTCCCCTTAGGCCGAGAGCTCCCTCTCCCAGCCTTAGTTTATTTTTCAGTCTTTGTTCTTTATATTGTGTAGTTAAATGATCTCCTTTGATCCAATGTTTTACTTACGAGTGCAATGATTCATTGTACTCCCATACCTACAATGAATCAAGTAAGTAATCCAAAAGATTAAGAAAATGATCTGGCTACCCTACTTACAAGTTATTTTTTCATTCTTGTTAAATTGGGCATGAAGTCTTTATAAGCCAATCTTTATTGGCGATGCCCATCTTTTTGATTATTTTCATAAAATATAGTTACTGGGTCATATATTCATACCCCAATTGATGATTTATTAAGTTCCTCCCTTTATTGGCATAAAATAATAACTGTTAAAAATTCATTCTTATCAAACACTGATGATTTGATATTTTATGCTTTTGCTTACTCAGTTCACTTTAACCTTACATTCCTTCTTCCTTGATCTGTTGTTCACTTTGAACATGATACTTTCTTTCTTTCTTACTCTCTTAAAGATATCTTTAGCATTTAATCTACATAGATCATATGAGCTAACATGAAATCCAGTGTCTTTCCCACACCGAAAAGAGGTGGTTCACCGGCTAAAGTGAAACCGAATACTTTCTTGAGCATTTAACTGACATAGATCATGTGAGCTAACATGAAATCCAGTGTCTTCCCCATACCAAAAAGAGGTGGTTCACTGGACAAAGTGAAACCGAATACTCCCTAGCTTTTTTAGGTGGAATCTACTAGTTAGTACCTATGCTGGAGACATAGTTCAAAGACTAGGAGACTTTGGAGACCCTGATCCACCTTGGTCTCATAAGGCTTACATGTGCTCGCACAAGCTCATTGCTAGTCTATCGGTGCTTAGCTCAGATTTTTATACTTTACAACTTTTACATTTGACTTATACATTGTGGAAGCTTGCTTCTAATATGAGGTATGCTTAGCTCAATGGATGACTTGTCATCCCTTTCTGTATTTGATGAATGTGAACTTAAATCTTACATTATCATCATGGTGTGAGTAAGACTTGTCTCACGATTTCTAACACCCTCTTATGTGAGTATTTTTGACGTAATTGCTTAGGTGTATGTGGGACTTGTCTCACTTCATTTAACACCCTATATTAGGTCAATTTCATAACTAATAGGCTTTTAGTTATTTCATTACTCACCTTATCTTGTTCAATGTTATTTGGTAGTCTTGTACCATTCTTTATGAAAGTTATAAGGACTTATTCAATGTGCTACTATGTTCACAATGTTCATTTAGATAGGGTATGTTAGGACTTGTCCCAATAATTGGCATACCCTGGGTTATGAGTTCATATTTTTGGAAATAATATAGGTGGCCAATTTATTGGCATAAATCAAACTTTGATATTATCACTAGCCATGTCAATTAACTTCTTGTATATCCCATAGTAATCACATCATTTTAAGCAAGCCAACTTTTAGCCTTTGATTAGCCTATAAGAACAATTCAGTACGTTGATTTGGCGTTGAAGATTCATTAACTAGCTTTGGTTCTCATTCTTATTTCTTCTTAGAAACATTACATTCCAAACACTTACAAACATATTTACTGTAAACACACATAATACTCGAAAACTTCATTACTTTTAACAATAACTGAATTTCGTAAAAGACGTATAACAATTTAATCTTCTCGAACACAATTAGGCATTACAACATATCTTATCTCTTGTAAATAATACTCTAATCATACATATCTAACCTATAGGTCTCATTCGACATTATAAATCATAGAAACCTACACATAATGATCAGTAAGAGCCACATACCAACAGCATGCTCGAGATTTGCATTATACATACTACTAGAATCGGAAATAGGTAGAACTAGGGAGATGAACATTCGACAATTTCATTGGGAACAACCTTAGTTTTGGTTTTCTTGAATTCAAAACATTTGAAAAGCCTCTTGGGGAAAGGAATCCAAGAGAGAAAACACATACCTTACTGTAGAGTTGAATCTACGAAGATCACCTTGTTCTTTGCACGAAAATCTTGAAGAATTACCTGAAATCGCCTATGGTTTTTCTTACGTTTGCTCACTGTTTTTCAGTCGTAGGTTTCAACTGGATAAACGTGATTCTAAGTCTTAGGAACTGAATATTGACTAATTTAACTTAGGTTAATGAACTTAATTAAATAAATGAATTAGGTAATTACTAAAATGCCCCTCTTACATTGACTAAAAATAGGAGAGCATTGACTTAGCAAAATTCTAAAAATTTGCTAAGGGTCTCTGCTTTGACCATGGATTTAAATAAGTTAATTAAATTTCTATTTTAATTAATTAAGTGACCTAGGGAAATTACTAAAATACCCCTAAGTCACTAGGACTATAATCAACCCCTTTGGACCATCCTAGGTTAGGTACTAGGATGTTTCTTTAGTTAGTTATTCGGCTAGTGTCACCCGGTTAGGTCTTAGGATGTCAGGTACACTAGTTAGTTCATTTTAATCAGTCCTAGGTTAGTTAGCTAGTAAGGTAATTTAGTTAGAGCCTAGGATTGGTTAAGAAGCTCGTCCCCACGTGGCTTGACCCGACGTGTGCCGGTCCCCTAACCGCCCTAACCGAATCGGTTGGGCTTGGTCTCTCGCCCGGTGTCACATGTGCTTGAACATGTGTTGCCGTGCACTTTCCTAACCGTGCACTCTGTAGTTGGACTTGGAAAGTTCACTTCTTGTCCCCAAGGATCCTCACTATGTCCTTGGGCACTGCTTAATCTACATGATCATTTTAAATGATGATGTGCTATTGTACCTAGGCTAGACACTTGGATGCCTCGTACCTAATGTGAATAAGCGAAGAATATAAGAATTTTAGCTTAGGGTCTTCATTGCAGGTACATTTCCTAGACAAGCTTGGATTGTATTTTAAGTTACTTGAGAATACATAGAAATTGGCTAACACCCTTAAGCCAATATTCTCTAACATGCCCAATATTATTCAATATTGGGCATTGGGATGCCTATGTACCCCAATAAGTATTCTTAAAATATAATAGACTCTTCATTAGATAAGTACATTTTCTGGAATGTTACATTATCCACCCCTTAGGAACATTCGTCCCCGAATGACACTACACATCATTTTGAATCAAACAGGGTATTTTCGAAAAACACACATCAACATACTTGAAACTTTACTCTTTGTGAATATATGATCCACAACTTACTCTGGATGATGCACATCACTCAAAGCTTATCTAAAGCTTCATATATGAGATTGAGGAACTTCCTTCTCAATCTTAATTTAACTCAATACACATCACAACTCATGCAACACAAAAATCATGTCAATGCTATATAAAAACAGCAACATGAATGCAAGCATGAACTCATATTAGCTCATATAGTTCAAGTATAAAACACACAGTTATGGACTTAAAACACCAAAATCGACTAATGCACTAAAATTTAGAGTTTCCTAAACAAAATCAGACTTAGGAAGAGTATATTTAACCTCAAGAACTGAACAAGTGAGGGTAACGGGATCTCATGTTGGCCTTGGCCTCCCATGTTGCTCCCTCAACAAGGTGATTCCTCCATAACACCTTTACGGTGGCAACCTCCTTGTTCCTCAGCCGCTTCACTTGGCGATCTAAAATTTCAACTGGAACCTCTTCATAAGAAAGGTTCTCATCGACTCCTAACCCCTCAACAGGTAGGATGGATGCTGGATCACCTAGAAACTTTTTAAGCATCAAAACGTGAAACACTGGATGAACAGAAGCCAAGTCATTTGGTAACTTCAGTACGTAGGCAACATTCCCTACTCGCTGTAAGACCTCATAAGGACCTATATACCTCGGACTCAACTTTCCTTTCTTACCAAACCTCATCACCCCTTTCATGGGTGATATCTTCAGGTAGAATTGATCACCTACTTCGAATTCAAAAGCCCTCTTCCTGTTATGAGCATAGGATTTTTGACGGCTGTAAGTAGTAGCCAATCTATCCCTAATCATTCTCACTTTTTCCACTGCCTCATGTATGATCTCAGGGC
This sequence comes from Solanum sitiens, assembly GCA_016801875.1. Taxonomy (NCBI): domain Eukaryota; kingdom Viridiplantae; phylum Streptophyta; class Magnoliopsida; order Solanales; family Solanaceae; genus Solanum; species Solanum sitiens. The sequence continues at coordinate 620,152 of JABWTJ010000116.1, forward strand.
CAAGGATGACAGACTCTCCTACCTCAAACCACCCAATTGGGGACCTACATCTCCTACCATATAGTGCTTCAAAAGGCGCCATCCCAATACTTGAATGGTAGCTATTATTATAAGAGAACTCAATCAGTGGCAAGTGATCATCCTATAACATTCCAGAAAATGTACTTGTCTAGTGAAGAGTCTATTATATTTTAAGAATACATATTGGGGTACATAGGAATCCCAATGCCCAATATTGAATAATATTGGGATATTAGAGAATATTGGCTTAAGGGTGTTAGCCAAATTTTATGTATTCACAAGTAACTTAAACCAAGCTTGTTTAGGAATTGTACCTGCAATGATCTAAAATTTTTATTTTCATCGCTTATCACACATTAGGTACTAGGCATCCAAGTGTCAAGCCTAGGTACCATAGCACATGATCATTAAAAATGATCATGTAGATTAAGCAGTGCCCAAAGGACACAGTGAGGTTCCTTGGGACAACAAGAACTGAACTTTCCAAGTGCAACTACAGAGTGCACGGTTAGGAAAGTGCACGGGAACACATGTGCAAACACATGTGCTACTGGCCAAGGGATCAAGCGACAAGCCCAACCGATTCGGTTAGGGTGATTAAGGGGCAGGCGCGTGTCGAGTCAGACGACGTAGGGCCAAGCTTCCAACCATTCCTAGGCTCAAAGTAACTTAACTAACTAGCTAACTAACCTAGGACTAATTAAAATGAACTAAATAGTGTACCCGACAACCTAACCGGGTGACACTAGACGAGTAACTAACTAAAGAAACATCCTAGTACTAACCTAAGATGGTCCAAAGGGGTTAGTTATGGTCCTAGCGACTTAGGGTACATTAGTAATTACCCTAGGTCACTTAATTAATTAAATAAGCAACACAATTAATTAATTTAAATGGTCAAACCGAGACCCTTAGAAAATTTTAAGATTTTGGCTAAGTCAAATGCTCTCCTATTTTTAGTCAATTTAAGAAGGGCGTTTTGGTAATTAACTAATTGATTTATTTAATTAAGTTATTTAGCCTTAGTTGAATTATTCAATATTCAGTTCTTAAGACTTAGACTCACGTTTAACCATTAGAAAACCTACGACTAAAAGACCGTGAACAATGTAAGAAAAACCTTAGGCAATTTCAAGACAGTTCTTCAAGGTTTTCATGCAAAGAACAGGGTGATCGTCGTAGATTCAATTCTATAGTAAGGTATGGGTTTTATCTCTTGAATTGCTTTCCCCAGGAGCCTTTTCAATCGTATTGACTTCAAGAAAACAAAAACTAGGGTTGTTCCCAATGAAATTGTCGAATGTTAATCTCCCTAGTTCTCCCTATTTCTGATTCTAGTAGTATGTACAATGTAAATCTCAAGCATGTTGTTGGTATGTGGTGCTAACTGATCATTATGTGTATGTTTCTGTGATTTATAATGTTGAACGAGACCTATATGTTATATCCGTATGATTACGGTATTATTTACACGAGATAATAAATGTTGTAATGCCTAATTGTGTTCGAGAAGATGGAATTGTTCTTAAAGGCTAATCAAAGGTTAAAAGTTGGCCTGCTTAACATGATGAGATTACTAGAGTATATACATGAAGTTAATTGACTTGTCTAGTGATAATATCAAAGTTTGATTTTTGCCAATAAATTGGCTAGCAATATTATTTCAAATATAAGTAATAGAATTGGCCAATGACTAATTCATACCAATCATATATTGCCAATGTATTGTAATGCCAAATAGATGTTTGTTAAAGATTAACTTGACAAGGTGTAACTCAATGAAATCATAACCAAGGGTATGCCAATGATTGGGACAAGTCCTAACATACCCTATCTAAATGAACATTGTGAACATAATAGCACATTGAATAAGTCCTTATAACTTTCATAAAGAATGGTACAAGACTAACAAATAACATTTAACAAGATAATGTGTGTAATGAAATAACTAAAAGCTTATGAGTTATGAAATTGACCTAATATAGAGTAACAAAGGAAGTGAGACAAGTCTCACTTACACTTAAACGATTACGTCAAAGATAATCACATAAGAGGGTGTTAGAAACCGTGAGAAAAGTCTCACTCACACCATGATGATAATGTAAGATTTAAGTTCACATTCATCAAATACAGAAAGGGATGACAAGTCATCCATTGAGCTAAGCATACCTCATATTAGAAGCAAGCTTCCACAATGTATGAGTCAACTCTAAAAGTTGTAAAGTATAAAAAATTTGAGCTAAGCACCGATAGACTAGCAATGAGCTTGTGCCAGCATGTGTAAGCCTTATGAGACGAGACCACCACCAAGGTGGATCAGGGTCTCCAAAGTCTCCTAGTCTTTGAACTATGTTTCCAGCATAGGAACTAGCCACTGGATTCAACCTAAGAAAGCTAGGCAGTATTCGGTTTCACTTTGGCCGGTGAACCACCTCTTTTCGGTGTGGGGAAGACACTGGATTTCATGTTAGCTCACATGATCTATGTCGGTTAAATTCTAAAGAAAGTATTCGGTATCACTTTAGACAGTCAACCACCTCTTTTCGATGTGGGGAAGACACTGGATTCGGTTTCACTTTAGCCGGTGAACCACCTCTTTTCAATGTGGGGAAGACACTGGATTGGGTTTTACTTTAGCCGGTGAACCACCTCTTTTTGGTGTGGGGAAGACACTGGATTTCATGTTAGCTCACATGATCTATATCAGTTAATGCTAAAGATTTCTTTAAGAAAGTAAGAAAGAAAGAAAGTAGCATGTTCAAAGTGAACAGCAGATCAAAGAAGAAGAAATGTAAGTTCAAAGTGAACTATGTAAGCAAAGCATGAGAATATCAAATCATCAATGTTTGATAAGAATGAAGTTTTAACAGTTATTGGTTTATGCCAATATTTGAGTATGAATATACGCCCCAGTAACTATACATTATGCAAATAATCAAAGAATGGGCATAGCCAATAAAGATTGGCTTATAAAGACTTCATGCCCAATTTAACAAGAATGAAAAGAATAACTCATGAGTAGGGTAGCCAAATCATTTCCTTAGTCTTTTGGATTACTTACTTGATTCATTGTAGGTATGATACTACAACGAATCATTGCACTTGTAAGTAAAGCATAGGATCAAGGGAGATCATTGAACTACACAACAAGAAAGAAGAAAAGACTGAAAAATAAACAAAGGATGGGAAAGAGAGCTCTCGGCCTAAGGGGAGCAAATTATTAACTTTTTCTTGAGTAGTTCTAAAATTATGTTCATGATTCCAAGGTCTTACGTTCATATAGAAAATGAGTTGTGTGCTTTAAATGCATGAAAATATGTCATATTCATAACATGATTCACAAATAACGTATTAGGAAAGTGAAGTGGCTTTACTTTCCAGAAACAACATTTTGCTATAGGAAGAGCTTTCATTGATCATGCATAGTCCTTATGTGTTTATGTTCATACACACATACTTAGTACAAGTGTGTACCAACCGATATAATATTACTATTTTTTATAGGTGCAGGTCCTAGAGAAGATTAAAGAATCGTTAAAGCGGTTTGGACTAGCATCTCCAGAGTTTGGTAGGTCCTCTTGAGTTCGAGGATGTCTACACTTTATATTCTAGATTTAGTACGTTAGACATAGCTAGGGGATGTTGTCCCTAGCGTTTCTTTTCAAACATTTGTTTAAGCGTTTGTATTAAGGCCGGTTTGGCAAACTATTATTAATATTATGATTCTTCATTTCAATTGTTTAATCTATTGGTAGATGGTTGTTTAGTTTGAGCCGTTAGTATATTTTTCTTATGCAGTTATATGAACTCTAAGCATACTTTGGTAAAGTTTTAAATTTTTTACCAAATTTAACTTTATGATTGTGATGAAAGCTAAGAAGAGGCTTGTCTGCGACCTCTGAGAGATTAACGACGCCGGTCTCATCTGGGGTCTAGGATCCGGGTGTGACACATCCCAACTCCCCTTGAAGTCAATAACACATAATCTTAGCATGTCTTCAAGGGTCTGAATGGTACGCTATGCTTGTCCATCCGTCTGAGGGTGAAAAGCATTGCTGAGTTTGACCTGTGTACCCAAGCTCTTTTGGAAAGATCTCCAAAAGTGAGAAGTGAACTAGGCTACCCTATCCGAAATGATAGATAAAGGGATCCCATGCCACCTTACTATATCATTAATATACAACTTGGCATAATCTTTGGCCCTGTAGGTAGACTTCACAGGAATGAAGTGAGCACACTTAGTCATCCTGTCAACAATGACCCAAATGGAATCATGCAGTTTCCTGGGCCTGGGCAGAGCAACCACAAAGTCAATATTAATAGCCTTCCACTTCTATGTTGGGATCTCAATCGACTGGGTAAGACCTCCAGGCTTAAGGTGTTCGGCCTTAACATGTTGGTAATTGGGGCACTCCTCCACAAAATTAGAGATATCTCGCTTCATACCTTCCCACCAATAGATCTCCTTGAGATCATGGTACATCTTGGTGGAACCTTGATGGATGGAATACCTGGAGCCATGAGCCTCTGCAATAATATTAGGTCTCAGATCATCAATATTTGGCACGCACACTCTGCCCTGGTATCTAAGCACACCATCCCCCTAAGGAGAATGATTCATTCAGCTTACTCAACACCGAATCTTTCACCTCCATGAGTACTGGGTCGAGATGTTGTTTAGCTTTAACATCTACAACAAATGAGGATTCAGAACTGGAATGAACTGAAACACCCCCACTTGGTGTATGTACTAGTTGTACACCTAACCTAGCCAATTGGTATACTTCTTTTACCAGCTCCTTCTTCTCATCATCAATATGAGACACACTGCCCATGCTCAATCGGCTCAAAGCATCGGCCACTACCTTGGCCTTACCTGGGTGATAGTGGACACTCATGTCATAATCCTTGAGCAGCTCTAGCCATCTTCTTTGACGAAGACTCAATTCTCTCTACGTAAAAACATACTGAAGACTTTTATGATCAGTAAATACATCAACATGTACAACATATAAGTAATGTCTCCAATGTTTTAACGCAAATACCACAACAGCTAACTCAAGATCATGGGTAGGGTAATTCTTCTCATGGAATTTCAACTATCTTGATGCATATGCAATCACCTTTCCATCCTCCATAAGAACACATCCCAAACCTACTCAGGAAGCGTCATAGTACACCACATACCCTTCACCACTCCTCGACAATGTGAGAACTGGGGCTGAAGTGAGTCGGTCTTTGAGCTCTTGAAAGCTCTTTGCATAAGTTTAAGACCCTCAAACTTCCCCTTCTTCTTTGTTAAAGCTTTCAATGGAGCAGCAATAGCGGAAAATCCCTCAACAAAACTGCGATAGTAATTAGCCAAGCCCAAGAAACTCCGGATGTCTGTAGGAGTGAGGGGTCTCGACCAATTCTTTACTGACTCAATATTTTTTGGTCAACCTCTACACCATGGTCGGACACAACATGACCAAGGAATGTCACTGATCTCAGCCAAAACTCACATTTGATGAATTTTGCATACAACTAATGTTCCTTGAGTACTTGCAATGTCATTCTCAAATGTTGTTCATGCTTATCTCTTGTCTTAGAGTATATGAGGATGTCATCTATGAATACTATGACAAAAGAATCAAGGTATTCACGGAAGACCCTATTCATAATGTCCATAAACGTGGCTGGTGCGTTAGTGAGACCAAATGACATGACTAGAAACTCGTAATGAACATACCTAGTACGGAAGGCAGTCTTAGTTATGTCCTCATATCTCACCCTAAGCTGGTGATACCCTGACCGAAGATCTATTTTAGAAAAAAACTTGAACCTTGGATCTGATCAAATAAATCATCAATTCTGGAAAGAGGGTATTTGTTCTTTATAGTGACTTTGTTGAGTTGCCGATAATCGATACACATTCTAAGGGTTCCATCCTTTTTCTTAACGAACAACACTGGAGCACCCCATTGGGATATGCTCGGCAGGATGAAGCCATTATCAAGTAGATCTTTTAACTGCAACTTCAACTCTTTGAGTTCAGCTGGAGCCATTCTATAAGGAGGAATTGAAATTGGTTTGGTGTTGGGATCTAAGTCAACACCAAAGTCAATTTCGCATTCAGGAGGTATTTCTGGTAAATCCTCCGGAAAGACATCTTGAAACTCATTCACTATTGACACAGAGTCTATGGAAGGAACTTCATGTTCTAAGTCATTGACTCTGACTAAGTGGCATGAATACCCCTTAGAATACATCTTATTGGCTTTAAGATGGGAAACTATTTGGCCTGTTGGATTTGAACCACGCCCTTCCCATTCCAGCTCTAACTTATTAGGAAACTGAAACCTTAGTACCCTGTTTCGACAGTCTATGGTAGCATAGCATTTATGGAGCCAATCCATATCCAACATTATATCAAAATCAAGAATGGTTAATTCTATTAGGTCAGCATATGTAACTCTATCAAGAATAGTTATTGGGCAATCTCTATATACTCTTTCGGCCCTAATGCTTTCTCCTATGGGAGTACTAACTAGAAAAGGTTCATGCAAGATCTTAGGAAGCAAGTCAAATTTACTAGATAAAGGAGTAACAAAAGACAAGGTGGATCTTTGATCTAAAAATGCATTCAAAGGAAAAGAAAAGACATGCAAGGTACATGTGACCACTTAGTTGACTTCTCCTGCTCCTCTCTACCTTTCAATGCGTAGAACCGGTTCCTCTTGGGAGGCTCGGCTGCAGCAGTAGAATTAGGCCGAGGCTGAGTATCTGCCCTGGCCGATTCTTCACATGTGGGCATTCCCTGCCATATGCACACTCTTGCCGCACCCATAGCAGACATTAGAACCAACCGTGCACTCACCTACATGCGAATGGCCACACTTACCACACGACTTTCTATCACGCTAGGCATTTCTATCATTGCTCTTCTAGCGGACAAACTTGTCCCCTTTGGCATTAGTGTTCCTGGAAGGAGTAGGATTTCCTGAGGGCTGGTGCCCCTTCTTGAACTTGGGCCTGTCCTGGACTCCAAACAAACACCTACCAGTGCTAGAAGTAGCCTGATTCGAGGACCTAAGCTTCTTGCCTTCTCGGCCTCTCTTCCTCCGATGACTCTCCTCCACCTGCTGTGCATGTACCATCAACCTAGAAAGGTCCATTTTATCATGCAACATGGCTGCCCGACATTCCTCCTCCAGATCCTCCGTACACTAGTCAGGAACCTGCTCATCTCATTCCTGCTACTGGACACCAGGGGAGAAGCATATTTGGAAAGTTTAACAAACTTCAAGGAGTATTCCTTAACTAACATACCTCCCTAGCACCTCTCTGATCTCTGGGAAAGAAACTCTCCAGGAATACAGTCTTGAGAATGTCCCAAGTGATGGGGACTTCTCCTGGTACTCGGCCATCTCCCCACATCTTGTACCACACATGAGCCACAACCTTGAGTTCGTATGCAGCCAACTCAGCCTTCTCCTCTTCATTAACACCTATAGCACAGAAAATCTTGTGGACCTCGTATACAAACTCCTGGGGATTCTCATTGGTTCTGGACCCGAAGTAGACTGGAGGATTCATCCTGGTTAAATCTCTCAGTCTTCTAGACATGGTGCTAGCATGTGGGTTCTCCTTGGGAGCACCCTCTCTAGTGGCCTGGGCTGTGATACCATGTGCCTGAGCAGTGATAGCTTGGGCCATCTGAACCAGTGCTGCTCTCACTTTTCCATCCGTCAACGCAACTGGGTTGACAGGCACTTGCACTCCAGCAGCTTGGGATTGAGAAGAAGCTGGGTTTCCCCCAACAGCTGCTTCTCCAACTCTCCTGCCTGCGTTATCCTTGTATTCATTTTTCTACACGCACACACAAGAAGGAATTTAGATGCTAGAATGACCCAAAATGTCAAAGATCTACACATCACGATAAAGAGTAGAATAAGGGAAGATTATTAACATCACTAAGTCTCTAAGTCATGGTTGTGGTGAATTTCACAACCATAAGCTAGAAACAACGCAACGTGGTTGTTTTGAGCCTTAGTTCCTAGGTAATTTAACCTCATGCTCTGATACTAAGTTTGTCACACCCGGGGCCTAGACACCACATGAGACCGGCGTCGTTAACCTCTCAGAGGTCGCACACAAGCCTCTTCTTATCTTTCATCACAATCATACAGTTAAATTTAGCGGAAATTTAAAACTTTACTGAAGTGTACTTAGACTTCATATAACTGCATAAGAGTGATATACTAACAGCTCAAACTAAGCAACCATCTATTAACAGATTGATCAATTGAAGCGAAGAATTCATAATAATAGTAATAGTTTCCAAACCGGCCTTAATACAAAATCTTAAACAAATGTTTTGAAAAGAAACGCTAGGGACAACATCCACTAGCTATGTCTAATGTACTAAAGCTATAAGTAAAGCGTAAGCATCCTCGAACTCAAGATGACCTACCAAAGTCTGGAGCTACTAATCCAAACAGCTTCAACGAATCTTCAACCTTCTCAAGGACCTGCACCTATAAAAATAGTAATTGTATATGGGTTAGAACACACTTGTACTAAGAATGGGTGTATGCACATAAACACCTAAGGAGTATGCATGATGAAGGAAAGCTCTTCCTATAACAACATGCCATTTTCGGAACGTACTTCACTTCACTTTCCTAATTCGTGATTTATGAATCATGCTATGAATATGAAATATTTTCATGCATTTAAAGCACACAACTAATTTTCTATATGAACATAAGACCTTGGAATCATGAACATAATTTTAGAACAACTCAAGCAAAAGTTAATAATTTTGCTCCCCTTAGGCCGAGAGGTTCCTCTCCCAGCCTTAGTTTATTTTTCAGTCTTTTCTTCTTTCTATTGTTTAGTTGAATGATGTCCTTTGATCCTATGTTTACTTATGAGTGAAATAATTCATTGTAGTCCCATACCTACAATGAATCAAGTAAGTAATCCAAAAGATTAAGGAAATGATCTGGCTACCCTACTCACAAGTTATTTTTTTCATTCTTATTAAATTGGGCATGAAGCATTTATAAGCCAATCTTTATTGGCTATGCCCATTTTTTTATTATTTGCATAAAATATAGTTACTAGGGCATATATTCATACTCCAATTTATGAGTCATAAAGTTTTTCTCCCTTTATTGGCATAAACTAATAACTATTAAAACTTAATTCTTATCAAAAACTGATGATTTGATATTCTTATGCTTTTGCTTACTTAGTTCACTTTGAACTTATATTTCTTCATCCTTTATCTGCTGTTCACTTTGAACATGCTAATTTCTTTCTTTCTTACTTTCTTAAAGAAATTTTTAGCATTTAATCGATATAGATCATGTGAGCTAACATGAAATCTAGTGTCTTTCCCACACAGAAAAGAGGTGGTTCACCGGCTAAAGTGAAATCGAATACTTTCTTGAGCATTTAACAGACATAGATCATGTGAGCTAACATGAAATCTAGTGTCTTCCCCACACCTAAAAGAGGTGGTTCATCGTCCAAAGTGAAACTGAATACTCCCTAGCTTTCTTAGGTGGAATCCACTAGCTAGTACCTATGCTGGCGACATAGTTCAAAAACTAGGAGACTTTGGAGACCCTGATCCACCTTGGTGGTAGTCTTATCTCATGATTCTTACATGTGCTCGCACAAGCTCATTGCTAGTCTATCGGTGCTTAGCTCAGATTTATTATACTTTACAACTTTTAGGGTTGACTCATACATTGTGGAAGCTTGCTAGTAATATGAGGTATGCTTAGATAAATGGATGACTTGTCATCCCTTTCTTTACTTGATGAATGTGAATTTAAATCTTGCATTATCATCATGGTCTGAGTGAGACTTGTCTCACGATTTCTAACACCCTCTTGTGTGAGTATTTTTGACGTAATTTCTTAGGTGTAAGTGGGACTTGTCTCACTTCATTTAACACCCCATTCTCGGTCAATTTCATAACTCATAGGCTTTTAGTTATTTCATTACTCACCTTATCTTATTCAATGTTATTTGGTAGTCTTGTACAATTTTTTATTAAATTTATAAGGACTTATTCAATCTGCTACTATGTTCACAATGTTAATTTAGATAGGGTATGTTGGGACTTGTCCCAATCATTGGCATACCCTGGGTTATAAGTTCATATTTTTGGAAATAATATTGCTGGCCAATTTATTGGCATAAATCAAACTTTGATATCATCACTAGCCAACTCAATTAACTTCTTGTATATCCTATAGTAATCACATCATTTTTAGCAAGCCAACTTTTAGCCTTTGATTAGCCTATAAGAACAATTTAGTACGTTGATTTGGCATTGAAGATTCATTAACTAGCATTGATTCTCATTCTTATTTCCTCTTGGAAACATTACATTTCAAACACTTACAAACATATTTACTATAAACACACACAGTACTCAAAAACATCATTTCATTTAACAATAACTGAATTTTGTAAACGACTTATAACAATTTAATCTTCACGAACACAATTAGGCATTACAACATATCTTATCTCATGTAATACTCTAATCATACAGATCTAACCTATAGGTCTCATTCGACATTATAAATCGCAGAAACCTATATATAATGATCAGTTAGCACCACATAACAACAACATGCTCGAGATTTGCATTATACATACTACTAGAATCGGAACTAGGGAGAACAAGGGAGATGAACATTCGACAATTTTATTTTGAACAACCCTAGTTTCGGTTTTCTTGAATTCAAAATATTTGAAAAGCCTCATGGGGAAAGGAATCCAAGAGATAAAACCCATACCTTACTATAGAATTGAATCTACGAAGATTACCTTGTTCTTTGCACGAAAATCTTGAAGAATTGCCTTGAAATTGCCTAAGGTTTTTCTTACGTTTGCTCACTATTTTTCAGTCATAGGTTTCTACTGAATAAACGTGAGTATAAGTCTTAGGAACTGAATATTGACTAATTCATCTTAGGTTAATTAACTTAATTAAATAAATCAATTAGCTAATTCAAAATGCCACTCCTAAATTGACTAAAAAATAGGAGAGCATTTGGCTTAGCCAAATTGTGAAAATTTGCTAAGGGTCTCGGCTTTGACCATGGATTTAAATTAATTAAATAAGTTGCTAATTTAATTAATTAAGTGACCTACGATATTACTAAAATACACCCAAGTCACTAGGACCATAATCAACCCCTTTGGACCATCCTAGGTTAGGTACTAGGATGTTTCTTTAGTTAGTTATTCGGCTAGTGTCACCCGGTTAGGTCTTTGGATGTCGGGTACACTAGTTAGTTCATTTTAGTTAGTCCTAGGTTAGTTAACTAGTTAGGTAAGTTAGTTAGAGCCTAGGATTGGTTAGGAAGCTCGGCCCCACGTGTCTTGACCCGACGCGTGCCTGTCCCCTAACTGCCCTAACCGAATCGGTTGGTCTTGGTCTCTCGGACGGTAGTACATGTGCTTGCACATGTGTTGCCATGCACTTTCCTAACTGTGCACTCTGTAGTTGCACTTGGAAAGTTCACTTCTTGTCCCCAAGGATCCTCACTATGCCCTTGGGCATTGCTTAATCTACATGATCATTTTAAATGATCATGTGCTATGGTACCTAGGCTTGACACTTGGATGTCTCGTACCTAATGTAAGTAAGCGAAGAATATAAGAATTTTAGCTTAGGGTCTTCATTGCAGGTACAATTCCTAATCAAGCTTGGATTGTATTTTAAGTTACTTGTGATTACATAGAAATTGACTAACTCCCTTAAGCCAATATTCTCTATTATGCCCAATATTACTCAAATTGGGCATTGGGATGCCTACGTACCCCAATACGTATTCTTAAAATCTAATAGACTCTTCACTAGAAAAGTACATTTTCTGGAATGTTACAGACTTTATATGATGATTATGATGCTTATGAACATGCAATGGGTCTTTATTTTTAAAGTAGGAACTTGTGTGTACTTGAAGACTATGTTATGTGAAGTGAGATACTATTTATAGTTCTTATTGGGTTACTTGATTAAGTAAGGTTATGGGGCTTTGCTTGGTCATTGCACTTGTTAACTTTATGAGGATTTATGGTTAGTTGTCTTACTTTACTACTTATATGATGGACTCATATTCATCATTGTGATGTTATTACTTGGTGATAGAGTTATATGAGATTATGGTTTCAAGTATGTTGATATGCATATGGCTTATTCAACTTGTTGAACATGTCTAGATGATTGGTATAGTTTGTTGATTGTGCATAAGTCCTTAAAGAGGTAAAATGGCATGATTTAATTAAATGTCCCTTTTTAGCATGTTTTGTTGTTATATGTTCATATGATCTCATACTTAGTACATGTGGCGTACTAACCCTATTTTCTCCCTCTTTACCCAAACATTTTAGGTTCTGGTCGTTGAAGGTTAATTTGAGACGACATGACGAAGACTTGGATATCCTCTATCATCCAAGTGGTAGGTCCTCACTTTTCGAGGGCGATGCCGATATCTAGCTTATGGAGTTGCTTTATTTTCTAAGACTCTTATGTTCATTCACTTTCATTTGAGTACGATTTGTATAAGCCTATATGTAGCTTCTTTACATTGATGTAGGGCTATGCCCAAATTGCTATGATCTTTTAGATGGTATGAGATGAGACAATCATTGAGACTTTATTCTATCCTATGTATGTATGTATGTGCAATAAAAGTAGAAGGCTGTGTAACCTTCCAATACGAAGGGTCTATGTATGCTCAATACGAATATATATTATGTGTATGTAGAGGTCTATGTAAACCTCCAAGTAGTTATAACAAAACGTTTTAATTATTCTGTATTTTTGACATATGAATGTAATGACGAAAGACTAAGGGGCTAGTCTTAGTCCTCAAAGAGACGCCGACGCCGGTTACGTATGGGGGGTAAACCCGTGTCACGACACGAAAGCACCCCCTAAAAGTTAGGGAAAACCTTCGAATCATGACCGGGCTTACTTGACCCCTTTTGGGGTCTCGTACAAGCCCTCTAACTAGAATTCATAACATAAAGCATGAAAAGTAGCGCGGAATTAAAACTTTTCACGATAATAATAAATAAAGAAGTATTTTCATAAATACTAGGAAATCTTATCGTCACAAACCAACATAAAGACACAACTTAGAATCTTAGGGACACGGCCCTTTACAATAAAGTAAATACATTTTTAAGTCTTAATAAAGAAACTAAGAAACATAAAACTATGTCCTCGAATATATGAGCACATACCCAAATCTCGAGAGATAGAATTCCCAAGCTTCAACTTCGATCCTCCAAAAGGCTTCCAACCTATACTCATAAGGTATATAAAAGTGTGGGGTTAGTACAACAATGTACTAAGTATGGCATATGCAAAAACATACGAAAAGGGACAATTTAGTAAAAATAACTTTTCATGCAATTTAAGTTTAATATTCATGAGTTTTGAAACAAACCAACATAAGAATCGACAGTCAACACTTTACGGCAACTTTACTAAAACTTAGAGTAAACAAAGAGGAACATTACAATGAACTTACTAAACTTACGGTAAAATTGAATAAAGCATTACAGTGAACATTTTGAATTCTTACAATGAAGACATTACAGTGAAAAGGCACGGTCCAAGTCATATGAACTCTTTTTCCTTCAAAGTTGCCCTAACCCAAGGTTATCCTAAGACTCCCTAAGGTGAGCTAAGAAGGGATATTCATTACCCCTCCCTTCAAAGCACACCAAAGAGACCCTTAAAACTACCAAATCTTAGGCTTACTTTGTTGGAAATCAAATCCACGCCCTTGGCTAAAATATGCAAAACACTCATGGAAATATAGGTCACACCAAGTGAAGTGTTAGAGTAGCATCCCATACTACCACTCCCACTTAGCGCTCCTAATGGATTGTATTTATTCAAGTACTCCCCAATAATCATCCATAACACTACACCATAGTACTCGTTCACACGGATTTCATGAAGGTACTCTTCTCCCATAGTAGTTATAGGTCACACCAAGTGCAATGTGAGAGTAGCATCCTATACTACCACTACCACTTAGTGCTCCTAATGGGCAACTAATGTGGATTGAGCACTTCACGACATACATACACAATATCTACAATATAAAAGTTAATTAGTTTCAAAATCAATTATTTTGTGGGAGTTAGCTTAACCGACAAAGACCATGAGATCTAGACATGGAATCCCGATATTAACCCCTATAGGATGAGGAATCCTTACTTACCTAGTGTAAGGTCATGCTTCTTAGCGTTTACATGGCTTTTCCAACAGCTACACCTATGCGGGCACATAGTTAAGGGATAAGGAGATTGCTACTAAGTAACTCACTCTCTACTAACGAGGAGTACTCATCTCAAGAGGTATTTTGGATTACAACATCTCAACTCACGAAGTGCAATCCACCTCCCCTTCATATACTCTCGGTGCTTGGCATAACTCCCACGGATTTCTCAACATAATAGTCTATCTTAGAAAGCTCACTAGGAATGGAGAGGTTGCTACTAGACACTACATCTCAACTCACGAAGTGTGTCCACCTCAAGATTTCCCCTTTTTGCTCAACTTGGCATAATACATTCTTTAAAGTGTGTGTGTGTGTGTGTATATGTGTACCCCTTGCATATAAGCATCATCTCATCATCAACAAGTTCTACGCATACCTTAACCTTGATTCATCAAGTTACACACTCTACATGCTTCTCATAATCATATACTTCATTTAGACATAAACTAGGTCAAACATGAAATCAAGCTACACAAAACACAATAGAAGACCCATATACAATATATCTTCATTTAACATATTAGACCTTCAAGATTACCTACTCAACACATACTAAACAACATCAGGTTCATCAATTAGCACCGCCACCTATAAGGTGGACCATACCACTCAAATAGCAATTCATAATAAGAAATATAAAATGAGAACAACTCATAAACAAATCAAAACATCATCACCCATAAGAAATTTATCAACATTTCACCATATTAAGGCCCTTAGGGCAGTAGCTACACCAACACGACATACACAAGAAGACCCAAGTTCATACCCTACTCAAATCATGCACTACAAGAAAAACAGTCTCTAAGGAAGGGAAATCTAGTCCCTAAAAGTGAAAATCTGGTCCCAAATGCGCGATTGAGACTAGAAAAAACTGGTCGCCACTCGTCCCTGAAATTACCGTCACAACTGGTCAATAAGGACGAGTTCGAGAAACTAGTCCCTGAATGGTTTTTGAGACAAGAAAATATCTGGTCATGAAATCCTTTTAAGGACTGCATATCTAGTCTAAAATAGGTCAATTATATCCAGGCATTTAGGTCGTTAAACCTCTTTTGTGACTTTCCGCAACGTGGTCCTAATAACGCATTAGAGACGAGTATGTGCCCTGGTCGTCAAATAGTGTTAGACACCATTAAAAATCTGCTCCTAGTATAGTTGTAGCGACCAAAACAAATTGGTCCTAGAGAAGTTTTGAAGAAGTACAACAAACTGGTCCTAAAATATCTTTACAGACAAGCATCATTTCTCCTACTAGCTTATTCATTAGAGACGAGCAACACCTTTAGAGAAAATAATTTTGGTCTCTAATTGACTACGACTGATCCTACAACTATTGATATCACAAGAATCTGTACTCATCAACAAATATCAAATAATTACTAGTAAAAATCTGGATACAAAATAAAAAGATGATATATAGAGAGGGGACAAAATGATAGAAATAAATAATGCGATTGATAACAATAAATTTGTTAACATCCCATGATGTTAGTTTCAATATTTTCTTGATAAACAAAAAATAGAAAAATAACATTAATGAGTTAGTGCTACTTCTAAACTTGTATCTTCACTTAAGAATGAACAAAAGTTGGGCAAAAAAATTAATGTTAAGTCTTTGTCAAGTGATGTCAAGAATCATCTACAAAAGCTGCAAGAAATAAGAAAAAACTATTAGAAAAACATCAAGAAACATTAATCAAGAAACCAACATTTATTTTGAAGAACCATAACTATATAATATTTAGTGAAACAACTTCGCAACAATGGTAAACAGAAAATGGGCATGTTCTGGATGAATAACAGGAAAGAAAATGGTAAAACATAGAAGCTGACAACAATATATGCAGAAAATTTTAAGACAAAGTTTGTGCCGTTATGCAGTTGTGCAGTAAATAAAAACAGGGCCTAACATAAGTAAGAAAATACTGCTGTTATGCTCTTTATATTTTACGCAGGGATAGGGATCAAATCCTACAAGCCTGGCCCTAGACGTTCAAGAACCAACCAGGACCTCTTTCGATGAAAAAGTTGTTGAGGCCTAACAATGTTATCTGATATACTATGTATAGAATATGATCTACTACAAAAGATGTGAGGATATTAGCTGTCAGCCATTTTTGCTGCGAGAAGAAACATTTGTTTGGAGTTGTTGTTAGAACGTTAGAATTTGTGTTTCTTACTTGGACAGGTCTGATGCAATGTTACAGCAGTATAGAATTTTTTTTTAAAATTTTGTGTCGTTATGTAGCTTTACCGAAAATTAAAAAACAGAGCTATGAATATGCAAATGTGGATTACAGGGCTACCATTCAAACCTGTATTTTTTCCCTGGAGATTCGGTAAATGTAAAATACCTATAGATGAATAATTATGGCGTATGGAAATTATAGTTGTATCAAGGTGTTGGTGTAGCAATCCATCCCAACAACAACAATCCATGCAAATCAGGAACAACTAACTTGTGGATAAAAAAAACATGGTGGGAAGAAAATTGTTGTTCAAAGCTCAAACCTTGAGCAGGAAGGAGAATATTAAATCTAGAGCAATCACAAACACCTACATTGAGGATAATAACTTATCAAAAAACACCTACATTGTTACCGGAAGACATGGTGTAGCCAGATAGTATAGCGAGAGAACTTGGTAGGTAAAATCCAACCACATTTTCATATTTTCAATAACCTATGCTAGGTTGCGACTACTATTGCTACAGTGACTGCTCTATTTTTTTGAGTAATCCTTGTGAAATGCTTAAATTGGTTTCAGAATCATAGTACTTGTTGAGGTTGAGGACCTACATGTGCTTTTATGTGATTCTAGCCAAAAGGAGAAAGAAAACAAGCATTTTTCAGCAGTAAACTAATATATATCTGGGAATAGTATATGTCAAAGAATATATGTTCTTGTCAGTAGTAAAGGACTCTCTATCAAGAAATGTTGCAGAAGTGCATAAAACGATGAAACGGAGAAGCTGGCAGCAAGGTTGCAGCAGTACAATCTTTTTTTTAAAAAAGTTTATATCATTATGTAGCTGTACCCAAAATAAAAAACAGAGCGATAGGATGCAGATGTGGCATACAGGGCTACCATTCACATTAAAAGAAAAGTAGATTGATATTAATCACACATTCATTGTGATGCGACATCTCAATAAAATAAATTAAAAAGATCGGTATAATGTTACTTACTTGGTCAGTTGAAAAGGCAGTGGTCCTTCACTTGAAATAGTTGATGTTATCGGTGGGACTGGTGATTGTTGAGCAGCAAAGAATTCTTTCATTTTCATTATTTCTTTCATCTCATTTTCTATGGTAGACAAGCGATCATTCAAAGATTTGTTTTCCTTGTTCAGGAATTTGTTTTCTTTATTCAAGGATTTGATATCCTCTCGAGTTGAATGTAGCGCGGACAACAATTCAGCCTTTGAAGAAGTTCCACCTTTCAAGTCTTTTGCCTTTATTCCACCACCAAATCCAAATACATGGCTGCGAGTTTGAGGTCCACAACATTTTTCAACAATCTCTATAGTAGGTAGGGATGGATCTGCTTGAACCATTTCTTCGAGTTGAGCCTACAAAATATGTAAAAGAACATTTTCTATCATAACACATCAATTTCAAGTGATTAATATATTCAATTTACCAAATGCACATGTTTTTCAATTGCTTCAGGTTCAACAAGCTTGTTATCTTTCTTGCGAGTCTCAAAGAAAATAGTCGCCATATCTGGTGGATTGCCATCTTTTCCGCCCTTTACATCTAAGTAAAATATGTCAAAACACACCTCATATATAGTCTATTTAGGTTAATAATGTTATGATATTACCTTTTGATAGATAATCTCTCTAATAGGTTTGCTACCAATATGATGAAGCATAAATGATATCCATCTTAGTGATTTAAACTAATCAATCGAAAAAATCCCTTCAGAATTTATATTGATATTCAAAGAAATGTCATTGAATACTTAAACAAAAGGAATAGATCAATACTCCATTAGTGTTAACAGCTAGGAAAAGTGAAACAAAAACAGAGTAATGTCGAATTTAAATGATAAGTTCTTCATAATCCTACTTCAACCTATGATTCTCGAAGAACCAAATCATTCATTCACATCTACATTTTTATACTTAGAGATTCTGATAATTACTTGTAACCACGAATATGAGTCATTGAAATACAAGTCGTGTACATGCATATGTCTGTATCATGTATGTGGCTCAAAAAATCTCGACACCCAATAACTTTTTGCAGATGAAATCATTAATCTTTAATTAGTGTTAAAAAGGGTAGATTAAGAAGAAGTAACTTGAATACACCAGAGAAAAACTCATTAATATAACTTATGAAAGAAACTCCACAACTAGATCGGATGATGAACCCACCTGATATTTTGTCTAAAGTAAGTTGTGTTGGATTCTATTTCGAATAGAGCAGCAACAATTCGATCAGAAGAATGAAGCCACCTGAAATTTTGTCTCGACCAAAGCTGTGAAGGATTCTATTGCAACCAGAGCTGCAACAACACGAGCAACAGGAAGACACCATTACCAATTTACTTGAAGAATGTCTTTGAGATTAGGACAGCAAACTACAATATAAGTAAGAAGACACATCTATCCATTCAAAGACAGAGCACCGTTGAGAATAGGAAAACACAGAATATTTTTTACAGATGAAATGATTAACCTAATTAATGTTAAAAAAGATGAAGATGAGAAGTAACTTTAATGCACAAAAAGAACGTTATTATTCTTATGAAAGAAACACAACAACTCAATCTGAAGACTAACCCATCTAAAAAAATTTCTCAAGTAAGTTGTGTTGGATTCTATTTCGAGCAGAGCAGAAACAACGCAATCAAAAGAATGAAGCCACCTGAAATTCTGTCTCGAGCAAAGGTGTGATGGATTCTATTTCGACCAGAGCTGCAACAACACGAGGAACAAGAATACACCTTTATCAATTCACCAGAAGAATGTTGTTGACATTAGGGAAGAAAACTACAACAGAAGGAAGAAGTCACAACCATCCATTCAAGGGCAGAACATCGTTGAGATTAGGGAAACACGCAATAATTTTTTTACAGATGAAATTATTGACCTAGTTAATGTTTAAAAAGATGAAGAAGAGAAGTGACTTGAATACACAACAAGAAAACGTCATAAATATTATGAAAGAAACACAACAACTCGATCGGAAGATGAACTCA
The DNA here is from genome assembly GCA_016801875.1 of Solanum sitiens. Classification (NCBI taxonomy): domain Eukaryota; kingdom Viridiplantae; phylum Streptophyta; class Magnoliopsida; order Solanales; family Solanaceae; genus Solanum; species Solanum sitiens. The sequence continues at coordinate 639,705 of JABWTJ010000116.1, forward strand.
CCTGAAATTTTGTCTCAAGAAAGCTGTGTTGGATTCTATTTCGAGTAGAGCAGCAATAAAATGATCAGAAGTATAAAGCCACCTGAAATTTTGTCTCATGGAAAGTCGTGATGGATTCCAGTTCGACCATAGCAGCAACAACACGAGGAAGAAGACGACTATATTACCAATTTGCTGGAAGAATTTCGTTGATATTAGAGCAGATAACAACTATACAAGGAAAGAAGACACATCTATCCATTCAAGCAAAGCATCGTTGAGATTATGCAAAACATATTCATGAATGAGTTGCAGTAGCTGCTGAAGAAATTAGGGCATTTTTTTAGGACAAGCTTCTATTTTGAGAAATTGCCTAGTACATACGTACGTAGTAGTCTTTACTTTTTTCTTTCAAATTTTTGAGCGCCTAAAATTTTTGGTGAAAATAAAATTTTCACATTGCGGAAAAATCTACCACTCAAGTGCCCTCAATTCCCAAAAATTACATTTTAGGACTAGTTAGTAATTTTTTTAGGGACCGGATTTAATGTCTTCACAATAACATATACCAATAAGGACCATAATACAATCTCATCCCAGTAGATATACTTTTAGAGACAAGAATATAGACTCATCCTTAAATGTTGGTCTTAATTAAGTCTTTTTCTTGTAGTGATGCTCACATAACCCATTTCAAGCCAAAAGTTTAAGTATGCATAAACAAGAGTTTCATGGAGTTTTAACACCAAAATTATCAATTCAAACCAAGATAAATATATTTCAACTATTAGAACTTAAATGCAAGAGGACCCATCTTAGAAATCAAAGTTAGAAGAAGTTGGAATTTAGAAACCCTTTTGAAAGCCATTTTGGAAGTTGGCTTCTTGAATGAAAATATATTAAAGAATGGATACCATACCTCACTAATCAAGCCAAAAACCAAGAGTTTTTGATGAAGAGACACGTCCAACCATCCCTCCTATCCTTCCTTGACCTCTAGCTTCCAATGGAGTCTTGAGAGAGTTTGTCTTTAGAGAGAGAGTTTGAATTTAGAAATGAGGGGGTCTTGTCTAGGTCTAGGGTTTAAAACTAATTTAATATAACCTAAAAATACCAAAATTATACACCTAGGGTCATAAAAGACTTGGGGTGTATTTACATAAAATACCACAAGTTTGGCAGCCACTTAACAGGCACTGGCAGGTCTCACCGACGAGACCTTCCTCGACGGACCATCGCGGGTTCAATGGACCATTGGCGGGGTCTCGTCGGGAAACACTTAGCTCCAAATGGAGAATGGACAAGTTTCCCACTCACTGGTCCACGCGACGCCCTTAGGCGATGGACCGTCGAGGGACCAACGGACCGTCCCTAGGGTCGTCGTGGGCCAGTGATTTGGCAGACTTTGCCCAAGTCTTGGGCCCTTCATCTTGGGCCCCTTGTGGGTCCTAGGTGGGGTCGTGACCAGACGTTAAACCCTTAAACTAAGTCGTCTAGGGCTTAGGAACATCCAACACAAGTTTCAAGTAAAACGAACACGTAAAACTCGTCCAAACACACCAAGACACACAAGTACATTCTAAGGCATACTATTGAACGTCATGGACGTTCTTGGTCGATTGAACTACAAACTGTACCAAACTTCACACACTGCCTAAGGATACTAAACTAACTCCATTTAACTTAAAATAAACTCAAGAAACAACCATGATGCTCTAGTTCACCTTAGTTCATTTTGGGGCGTTATATTCTCCCCCACTTGGAATAACATTCGTCCTCGAATGACACTTAAATTTTTAAGAACAACAAGGACTCTCTTAGCATCATATAATGCACTTAGATCATGATCAAAACATCAACAATCAAAGCATCAATTAGCAAGGAACATCATTTCACACTTTCAACACTTAGCAACATAGACTACTTTTGCCAAACTTCACAAAGTCAAAACTCAACCTTAAACTTCTTTTATGGAGGAACTACCTTCTCCAACATTAAACATGCTCATAAACAACAATTTTGCACATATTTAGACTTCTATTAAGGCAAGGCAAATTTTTCTCAAATTGCAAATTTTTTTCACAGTGAACATTCACTGTAACACTGCCAAACATACAAAACTTTCAAAATTCCTTCCTTTGAGCAATTTATCAAGATGACATGATCATATGAACTATGAAACCATATAAACACATCTCATAACACAAAACCAACAATAACAAAGAGTTGAGACTTACCAAAACCATCGATACGGATTAATTATCCTTTCTAGCCCCCATCCCATAGGAAGGGTTCTTCTTGGGAGCATTAGGATCTAGGGAAGCTTGATTGACATCTCTCCCCCTTGATTTAAGGTTTGGGCAGTTCCTCATCTTGTGGCCATTATTACCACATGCAAAACAACCATCCGATCAGGCAAGACACTTACCCCCATGTTGCTTGTCATAAGTAGGGCACCTAGCCCTTTCATAGGAATGACCACCTTGAGAAAGTTGATATGGAGCCCTATCCTTGTTTCCCATAGAAGAATCTTGGGGATAAAACCTCTTCTTAGGCCTTTGGTGACTAGAATCATCCGACCTAGGTCTCTTACCCTCTTGCCTTATCTCCCTAAATTTTGGACTCCTCAATTTGTTGTGCATAAACCATGAGCCTAGAGATGTCCATGTCAATAAGAAGCATTGCCGTACGATACTCTTTTTCCACCAAGCTAGACACGCCCATCACAAACTTGTTCATCCTAGCCCTAGGGTTGGCTACCATTGTTGGGGAATACTTAGAGAGTTGGGTGAATTTGAGAGAGTACTCTTGCACACTCATTCCCCATTGACGGAGGTTCATGAATTCGACCATCTTCTTCTCCCTCTACTCTAAAAGAAAGAATCTATCTAGGAAAGCCTCTTTGAATTCTTCCCAATCAACTGGTCCTCTTTCTAAGGGTCTCTCACCCCTCCATTGCTCATACAACACTTGAGCAACATCCTTAAGTTGGTGAGCGGCCAATTCCGCTTTCTCCCTAGGGGTCACACCCATAGCATCTACCACCTTGAAAACCTCATCTATGAAGCCTTGTGGATCTTCATCCACCTTAGTGCCATGAAAAGTAGGAGGGTTCATCCTCATGAAATCTCGAATCCTAGAAGCGGGAGTACTAGCATTTGGTTGGGGTCTATGTCCCATGTTAGCTTGGCCCACAAAGTGATTGTTGACGACTTGAGCTTGAGCCATCATGAGTTGGGTCAAGTTCATTAGGGCAGACCTCAACTCCTAATTAGTCATATCACCCTCAACAAAAGGAGCTTGAGGCATAGGAGGCACTTGAGGTCCTTGAGGTTCCGGAGGCAATTGCGGTTCTTGAAGAGGAACCTCCTCATTTTACTCCCCTAAGACAACAATAGGAACTTGGTCAACACGGGGAAGGACAATCTCATTTGGTACACCTCCCTCCTCCCTTCTAGCGGTCGATCCCCTCGTATTCATGTCCTAAAAACACAAAAAGAAGAGGTTGATAAAAGACACATTATATACTAAACTCTAAGTCACGATACTAGAATAGAGAAGAAAGTGAAACTTCTAGCATCCTATAGCCTCTTGTCCATGGATGTGTCGCGACTCACACCAATGACCAAGATACTACTAAATGTGGCTTGTGAGACTTTTAGACCTTAAACTATTTCCCAAAACCTTATGCTCTGATACCAAGTCTGTCACGACCCGAAAGCACCCCTAAAAGTTAGGGAAAACCTTCGAATCATGACCGGGCGTACTTGACCCCTTTTGGGGTCTCGTACAAGCCCTCTAACTAGAATTTATAACATAAAGCATGAAAAGTAGTGCGGAATTTAAACTTTTCACGATAATAATAAATAAAGAAGTCTTTTCATAAATACTAGGAAATCTTATCGTCACAAGCCAACTTAAAGACACAACTTAGAATCTTAGGGACACGGCCCTTTACAATAAAGTAAATACATTTTTAAGACTTAATAAAGAAACTAAGAAACATAAAACTATGTCCTCGAATATATGAGGAAATACCAAAATCTCGAGAGATAGAATTCCGATGCTTCAACTTCGATCCTCCAAAAGGCTTCCAACCTATACTCATAAGGTATATAAAAGTATGGGGTTAGTACAACAATGTACTAAGTATGGCATATGCAAAAACATACGAAAAGGGACATTTTAGTAAAAATAACTTTTCATGCAATTTAAGTTTAATATTCATGAATTTAGAAACAAACCAAGATAATAATCGACAGTCAACACTTTACGGCAACTTTACTAAAACTTAGAGTAAACAAAGAGGAACATTATAATAAACTTACTAAAGTTACGGTAAAATTGAATAAAGCATTACACTGAACATTTTGAATTCTTACAATGAAGACCTTACAGTGAAAAAACACGGTCCATATCATATGAACTCTTTTTCCTTCGAAGTTGCCCTAACCCAAGGTTATCCTAAGACTTCCTAAGGTGAGCTAAGAAGGGATATTCATTACCCCTCCCTTCAAAGCATACCAAAGCGATCCTTAAAACTACCAAATCTTAGGCTTACTTTGTTGGAAATCAAATCCACGCCCTTGGCTAACATATGCAAAACACTCATGGAAATATAGGTCACACCAAGTGCAATGTGAGAGTAGCATCCCATACTACCACTCCCACTTAGCGCTCCTAATGGATTCCATTTACTCAAGTACTCCACAATAATCATCCATAACACTACACCATAGTACTCATTCACACGGATTTCATGAAGGTACTCTTCTCCCATAGTAGGTATAGGTCACACCAAGTGCAATGTGAGAGTAGCATCCCATACTCCCACTCCCACTTAGTGCTCCTAATGGGTAACTAATGTGGATTGAGCACTTCACGACATACATACACAATATCTACAATATACAAGTTAATTAGTTTCAAAATTAATTCTTTTGTGGGAGTTAGCTTAACCGACAAAGACCATGAGAGCTAGACATGGAATCCCGATATTAACCCCTACCGGATGAGGGATCCTTACTTGCCTAGTGTAAGGTCATGCTTCTTAGCGTTTACATGGCTTTTCCAATACCTACACCTATGCGGGCACATAGTTAAGGGATAAGGAGATTGCTACTAAGTAACTCACTCTCTACTAACGAGGAGTACTCTTCTCAAGAGGTACTTTAGATTACAACATCTCAACTCACGAAGTGCAATCCACCTCACCTTCATATCCTCTCGGTGCTAGGCATAACTCCCCATGGATTTCTCAACATAATAGTCTATCTTAGAAAGCTCACTAGGAATGGAGAGTTTGCTACTAGACACTACATCTCAACTTACGAAGTGTGTCCACCTCAAGATTTCCCCTTTTTGCTCAACTTGGCATAATACATTGTTTAAGGGGTGTGTGTGTGTGTACATGTGTACCCCTTGCATATAAGCATCATCTCATCATCAACAAGTTCTACGCATACCTTAACCTTGATTCATCAAGTTACACACTCTACATGCTTCTCATAATCATATACTTCATTTAGACATAAACTAGGTCAAACATGAAATCAAGCTACACAAAACACAATAGAAGACCCATATACAATATATCTTCATTTAACATATTAGACCTTCAAGATTACCTACTCAACACATACTAAACAACATCAAGTTCATCAATTAGCACCGCCACCCATAAGGTGGACCATACCACTCAAATAGCAATTCATAATAAGAAATATACAATGAGAACAACTCATAAACAAATCAAAACATCATCACCCATAAGAAATTTATCAACATTTCACCATATTAAGGCCCTTAGGGCAGTAGCTACACCAACATGACATACACAAGAAGACCCAAGTTCATACCCTACTAAAATCATGCTCACATAACCCATTTCAAGCCAAAAGTTTAAGTATGCATAAACAAGAGTTTCATGGAGTTTTAACGCCAAAATTATCAATTCAAACCAAGATACATATATTTCAACCATTAAAACTTAAATGCAAGAGGACCCATACTAGAAATCACAGTTAGAAGAAGTTGGAATTTAGAAACCCTTTTGAAAGCCATTTTGGAAATTGGCTTCTTGAATGAAAAGATATTCAAGAATGGATACCATACCTCACTAAGCAAGCCAAAAACCAAGAGTTTTTGATGAAGAGACACGTCCAACCAGCCCTCCTATCCTTCCTTGACCTCTAGCTTCCAGTGGAGTCTTGAGAGAGTTTGTCTTTAGAGAGAGTTTGAATTTAGAAATGAGGGGGTCTTGTCTAGGTATAGGGTTTAAAACTAATTTAATATAACCTAAAAATACCAAAATTATACATCTAGCGTCTTAAAAGACTTGGGGTGTATTTACATAAAACACCCCATGTTTGGCAGCCACTTAACATGCACTGGCAGGTCTCACCGACGAGACCTTCCTCGACAGACCATCGCGGGTTCAACGGACCGTTGGCGGGGTCTCCTCGGGAAACACTTAGCTCCAAATGGAGCATGTCCAAGTTTCCCACTCACTCTCCACGCGATGCCCTGGGGCAACGGACCGTCGACGGACCAACGGACCGTCCCTAGGGTCGTCGTGGGCCACTAATTTGGCAGACTTTGCTCATGTCTTGGGCCCTTCATCTAGGGACCCTTGTGGGTACTAGGTGGGGTCGTGCCTGGACTTTAAACCCCTAAACTAACATGATTATACACATGCTCAAACAATTGCCATACAACCTAAATCACAACTAGAATAGGAAAGTAAGCATAAGCTTCTCATAGTATCATCTTAAGCACATGTTCATAAGTTCATCAATTTGCTTTGAAAGCCATGGTCTACACATATATAATGACAATAAAGTAAACACCGCCACCATAAGTGGACCATACCACACAATGCCATACAAGGCTTCATCAACATTTCTATAAAGGAATAGAGAAGTAGAAGAGTAAAGGAAATAAGCATTCTTACCCAATTCTCACCCTTTGATCATCATTGATCATACAACTTATTCATCAATAAAACACATATATGGCAGTAGCTAAATGTACTTTAAACATATAAGAAACCATGTACAAGTCGCCACAAGATTACACCATAACATATACATCACATACTAGGAAAGTAGAAGAACATAGATCATTAACCAATTTCATTCATATGGATTATAGGTCATATTTCATGAATCATTTCACCCTAAGGTAGTAGCTAATGAAATCATAATCTAGATGAGACACTACTACAATTTGCCATTAAGGTCGATACAAGCATACTTCATATAGGGAGTTCATGGAACGTAAGTTTACATAGGTTAATCATATTCAACCTATCATGAATTGATCCATATTGTATTAATTACATATAATTCATCCTCATATTTCATTATAGGCAGCAGCTATAGACATTAACCCTAATCAATTCTTATAGCGACTAACCTAACGTCAAGATCACAAGTTACAACTTCATGGACAAGAAGAACCTAGATTAATTCAAACCAAGCCTTCTCTAAATTGGTAATACATGATTTATATCCACAATTCAACCATGATATTAACCTAAAATAGTAGCTACAAGAACCACAACTTAATCGAAATTCACTTTAGATCACAAGAAAACCAATGTTACAGTGAACTATAGAAAACTAGGCTAAACATGCTCAAATGTTCATACATTGATCCTCATGGATCATTAAACATCAATTAAACATAAATTCATGTAAATAACAGTATATACAATCACTTCAACGTAAGGAAATCATAATTCAATCGATAACAAGTCAAGATCACAAAGCCCATGCAAGAGCTAAACCAATTTTGGAAGGAACATGGGTTCATCATGCAATTGGAGTGAAAATACATTAAAACAATTGTATTAACTTTAATTCATCATGATTTAATCATTAAAAACGTTTTGAGAAAGAACCCATGGCTAGATTGGAGAAGAAGAACTTTGATCATAAACTTTCTTTGAAAACATTGAGAAGAACTCTCCAAGTGAAAGATTACTTAGAGATGATGGATCACCATACCTTAATCATAATGAAGGCCTATAAAACTTTATGAATAACCCATGAGAATCCAATCCACAAGCTGTTCTTGAGCTTCAAAAACCATGGAGGTTCTAGAGAGAATATTTTGGAGGGGAAAGGCTTTAAACATGTGAGAGGATTTGTGAATGAGTTGATCACGTTTTGGATGACTTATATACACCTAAAATTACTTAAATAAATCTATTATAGTCAGGTTAGGACGTGGGGTGAATTTCCCATTCACCCCTTTAAGTGACAGCACGCAGCAGCCAACCTGCAGGCCATCCGCGACGAGGGGCTCGACGGGGCGTCATGGCCATGACGGGCCGTGGCAGCCTCCGTCGCCCATGACTTAGCCATATTCTTGGATCAAGACCTGACCAAGGCAATCCCCCTTCGACGAGACCTACTTTACGGTCCGTTGGTGGCCCAACGATCCGTCAATGGGTCCGTCAAGGGACACTGTCCAGGCAGTGTATTAGGCAGCCTTGGGTCCTTCTTTTGGGGCCTCTTGTGGGGACCTTTAGAAATCGTACCCGGACGTTTCCAACGCGATTACAAACCTTAGCATGTTATAGACCTTCCACGTAAGTTTCATCCAAAACAAACACCTACAAGACGTCCAAACAGCCTTGACCCCAACATGACATACGATGAACGTCTTAGGGGCTATCTTTCGAACGCCTTGGACGTTTGACCTCCAAACTTCACGAAACTTCATACAATAACATTAAAAATCATTTAAAACCATTTCAAGACTCATTAGACTCAGTTTATACAATTTAGGCATGCATACACACATGAGGCACATAAGCGACTATTCGTCGAACGTCTTGGACGTCCCTTGACGTCCGACATCCAAATCACTTCAAACTTTGCACAATGCCTATATATAACATAATAAGGCATTTTAGGACCTTATAACATTAATACGAACATGTTAGGCTCTAGACACCTTATCTCAATTTCGAGGTCTTACAATATCCCCCACTTGGGAACATTCGTCCTCGAATGACACTTAGGACTCTTTAATCACAACAAGGACTTTAATGCACATAATAGCAGTTAATAACATTTTAAAATATCATCAAATTATTTTAGCACTCGATGCACACAAGCAAGAAAAACCATTACTCACTCACTCTTTAATGCATCAAACATAAAAAATATTTTCATGTTCATAGGGGAACATCCTTCTCCTAATCATAACTCGATCATTACGCCTTAATTCATTACAAGAAAATCTTTAAAAGCTACTAATAGGCAGATCATAACTCATACTCAAGTTAGTTAGGCACTCATACTTCAATTCATATAAGCTTGAGTTAGTTAAATCACAAAGATCTTCATTAGTTAGACCTAGTACCATGAAGGTCATACTCAATCATACCATGCCTAGTGGTGTACATGGAGGAATATCTTGCTCCTCAACACATTTCATGCATCATGAGTTCACACCTTAGCAAAGTACAAGATCAATTTCTTTAAAAACGAGAAATCTCAACTTTCAAGCCAAGACATGTATAAACTTTTCTTCCTAGTGAAATCTAAATGGTAAGTCACACCAAGTACATCACAACAACAATAGGAAGTCATTCCACAAATCTCTTTTATTAACTTATCACTCACCCTTATAGTAAGACTTATTTTGGAAAAAAAATAACACAATTATAGGCGTACACATGAACACTTAGCTTGACATGTTTTCACTTTTCAAGAATAAGCCTACAATTTTGCATTACAAATCATCAAATCACTAAATTTTTAAGAGAGTCAACATATTTCATTGTAAAAGAGACTCAATTTCCATTACAAGGCTAAACAATTTACCCTACAAGTGACTATTACCAAGTTCCTTACCTTACCTCATGAAGTCAACTTCACAATTAGCACATTGAAATGCAAGTCAACAAGAGAAAACATGGATTTTATCAAAAACTTCTTTACATGCTCTTTAGAAAATTCACCATGTCTCTAAGATGATGTCAATCAATTCATAACAATTATATAAATATCATGCAATTCACACTTTATGCAAGACTATTTTCATGAACAAGCATACTAAGAATTCATATTTTCCAATTAAAGTAAGAGTAGAAGAACAATGTAGACAATTTCTACAATCTCACTACTCAAATACCATCCCCCACTTAGGGTAAACCCAATTAAGAGCAACTTAACCCAACATATAGAGGATCTTAACTACACAACCTTCATATTCATCACTTAAAGTGATTTCTACTTTAGAGAGAATTTTCATTAATTCAATTTAACAACAAGGAGTTTAGAAATAACTCTACGACTCATCATGTCATAAGATTCTCATCCTTCAATATAAAGAGAAAAAATTCTTTTCCACATTCCTTATCATGTTCATATTCATAAATTCTACACATTTTTCAACAACAACAAATCAAATGGCAATTTAGTAAGTTCTGCAAACATGATACAATAAGTTTCCTAGTCTTTACCACTAGCATGCTCCCAAATACCCAAAAGTGCAACCTTTAGACATTTGATGGAACAAGTATGGAATTATAAGATACAAAGTTTTACCCAATCATCCTTTATAAGCATGCATACTATATTTACAACTCAAGTCTCCACAAAAGACTCCAATTTATACTAGCAACTCATCAAGTACCACTTATATACAAAGGAAAACAATGCACACTGTTAATCACATATACTCATAGGATAGCATACTTCCATAGGTAGTTATTCAAACAATACAAGTTCAAATTCTATGATTGACTACCATCATACAAAACCATATAGGAATACACAATTTAAGAGAATTCACTTTAACCACCATAACTTCTAGCATGCTTCAACTATATCATGACATACATCATTCGACATAACATGCTATTTCACATAGATTTCATATATTGCCATAATTGGCATCACATCATCAAATAAGGACAAGTGTCACCTTCACCCATACTCATTCAAACCATAAAAGAAAAATAAGCATTTAAACTCACCTTTTCTCCCTCAAGCATTGAGCAATCTCATCCAAGCAACCATATCTAGAAGACTACCGGACAAGAAAACATAAGAGAGAGATCTTATAGAATTAAGTTCTATGGCACGATATGAGATTGATGAGGAAGGGAAACTCTAGTGTCCTATAGCGTCTCGTACCATTTGATGTGTCGCGACTCACCACCAATGCTACGAAACTCTACTAGACGTGGCAATATGAGACTTTTAGAACCTAAAACCGCTACATAAACCTCCTGCTCTGATACCAAGTTTGTCACAACCCCAAAGCATACCCTAGAAGTTATGATACAATCTTGGATTGTAACCGGCGTCATCGACCTCTCGGAGGTGTAAGACAAGCCTCTCATATCATTCATTGCATTGGTATAGTAAATTTAGCGAAAAATTTAAAACTTTTCATAGCACATCATATGCTAGAAACATCTTATCATATATATATAAAACATAAGTCATAATACATATTTAGACTCTACGTCTCTTTGCCATCTTAGACTCAATAACTTCAGAATATATTAGGGACACGGCCCATACGATACATTACATAACTATACAATATTTAAAGACTTTACATTAAAGACATTAGTAGGATATCCTTAAACTTAAGGATTCCTTTCCTTGAGCTTGGGAAAACACCTATCAAGCTCCTCAATCATATATCTCCTTTAAGCATTCGATAACCTACACTTTGTGTAAAAAGTAAAGAAGAATGGGATTAGCACAAGAATGTACTAAGTATGGCAACCATGCGAAAACATGCATTTAAAAGGGACCTTTCCTTTGAAATCATACTTCATGCCTTTTTGTGTAAATCATCATAAAACCTTTATCAATAGCATTTATATCATCCACATACTTCATAGAAACACAATCAAAGGCCAAACATCATATAAAAGCACATATAGAATTTAAATACAAATAGAGGTCACTTTACAGTGACCTCAATCTCCTTAACATTAACCCTCTCTTTCAATTCATTAGCCTCCTAATTAATCCTTTAGGGATACTTGGTGCAATGAATCACCTCAGGAACACAAGAGAAAAGCCATACATAGCATCTACACAAGACAACACAAGTCATCATAGAAGTATAGTATAATATAATCATAGTCAAACCAAGACTACAATATCATACATAAAGGACACATACATAATCATATCTATTAAGGTACCTTCCTAAGACTTCCTAAGGAGTCACTTATGCAATGTCTAGATAGACTCATTACTTCCACCTATTCTAAGTAACTTACCTTAAGTCCTCCTAGTTAGGATCCTATTCAATTACTTCCATTGTCCATTTTATCTTTAGGGAAACCATAGCCTTAACCGACACTAAGACCATGAGTGCTAAACATGGAATTTGGTGTTGTAGAGCCTTACACCAAAGGAAGGTGTTCCTACCTAGCCAAGGTAGAACATTAACATACATTCTAGCATCCTAAGTGAAATCACTTTGCTAGATCCTATGTGGCAAGCATAGTTTATGAAACTAAGAGATAGGTATTCCCTCTATATACCATTTGGTAATGGGGCCTCACCTCATGAGAAAACATGAGTGAATATTCCTCAAGAAAAGTCAACACTTCATGTAAGTCCATAGGTGAGTATTCCTCTAAGGTAAGTCGACACCTTATAAGGGACAAATGGTGAATATTCCTCTAAGGAAAGTCAACACCTCTCAATGTCAAGTTCACTCGGTGCTAAGCTAAGTTCCCTTTATATAAAAGCCGTTATTACCTTTGTTTATAAAACATAGGTTTAGGATATTCATCATTCATATGCTTATAGCTTATTCAAGCACCTATCTAGTTTTGGAGTATTCTTGGGCACCCCTAGCAAGGCCTCTTCTCACTAACTAGATCATCCATGTGTGTGAGTGTATACTTAGATGTGAGCAAACCTTTCACATAACACATAAGGTCACACATGTTCATATATCAATATAAGTCTATAGGCATAACTATATGAGCAATACTTTCATATAAACCTACTAAGACACTATACACATTCATACTTCATTATATCATATCCATAACATGTTCATACATTCATCCTTCATGTACATAGAAACAAAACCTAGGAACTATCCTATCAAGATACACATGTGCAGTGCATAGACAAGGTCTCATACCCTTGCCCATACCAGTACACCTATCAAGTCATCCTAGTAAGGGAATACAAATCATACATTCATAAACATCAACTTAACATACATAGTAGTAGACACTAGTGAATATGAGAACTACCTTTCATTTATACACAATGACTTATACTACTTGTAAGATGCATGTAAGTGAGAGTGTGTGTACATTGACCAACATGATCACATAATGGCTATCAATAACTTATTAAGTCAGCCACCCTATTAGACCACATTACACTTCAAGCACATAGCACACAACACATAATAGCATAGGAGACAAGACAATATACACAATGTAATCAAGACTCCTAACTTTAGCTATTTAAACTTTCATATAAGGGGTACATGGGTAAAGGGTTATTAACCATCTTAACACATTAATGGCAGCACCTATACAATACCCTAACATGATTATACACATGCTCAAACAATAGCCATACTACCTAAATCACAACTAGAATAGGAAAGTAAGCATAAGCTTCTCATAGTATCATCTTAAGCACATGTTCATAAGTTCATCAATTTGCTTTGAAAGCCATGGTCAACACATATATAATGACAATAAAGTAAACACCGCCACCATAAGTGGACCATACCACACAATGCCATACAAGGCTTCATCAACATTACTATAAAGGAATAGAGAAGTAGAAGAGTAAAGGAAATAAGCATTCTTACCCAATTCTCACCCTTTGATCATCATTGATCAATACACCTTATTCATCAATAAAACACATATATGGCAGTAGCTAAATGTACTTTAAACATATAAGAAACCATGTACAAGTCGCCACAAGATTATACCATAACATATACATCACATACTAGGAAAGTAGAACAACATAGATCATTAACCAATTTCATTCATATGGATTATAGGTCATATTTCATGAATCATATCACCCTAAGGCAGTAGCTAATGAAATCATAATCTAGATGAGACACTACTACAATTTGCCATTAAGGTCGATACAAGCATACTTCATATAGGGAGTTCATGGAACGTAAGTTTACATAGGTTAATCATATTCAACCTATCATGAATTGATCCATATTGTATTAATTACATATAATTCATCCTCATATTTCATTATATGCAGCAGCTATAGACATTAACCATAATCAATTCTTATAGCGACTAACCTAACGTCAAGATCACAAGTTACAACTTCATGGACAAGAAGAACCTAGATTAATTCAAACCAAGCCTTCTCTACTTTGGTAATAAATGATTTATATCCACAATTCAACCATGATATTAACCTAAAACAGTAGCTACAAGAACCACAACTTAATCGAAATTCACTTTAGATCACAAGAAAACCAATGCTACAGTGAACTATAGAAAACTAGGCTAAACATGCTCAAATCTTCATACTTTGATCCTCATGGATCATTAAACATAAATTCAACATATATTCATGTAAATAACAGTATATACTATCACCTCAACGTAAGGAAATCATAATTCAATCGATAACAAGTCAAGATCACAAAGCCCATGCAAGAGCTAAACCAATTTTGGAAGGAACATGGGTTCATCATGCAATTGGAGTGAAAACACATTATAACCATTGTATTAACTTCAATTCATCATGATTTAATCATTAAAAACGTTTTGAGAAAGAACCCATGGCTAGATTGGAGAAGAAGAACTTTGATCATAAACTTTCTTTGAAAACATTGAGAAGAACTCTCCAAGTGAAAGGTTACTTAGAGATGAAGGATCACCATACCTTAATCTTCATGAAGACCTATAAAACATGATGAATAACCCATGAGAATCCAATCCACAAGCTGTTCTTGAGCTTTAAAAACCATGGAGGTTGTAGAGAGAATATTTTGGAGGGGAAAGGCTTTAAACATGTGAGAGGATTTGTGAATGAGTTGATCACGTTTTGGATGACTTATATACACCTAAAATTACTTAAATAAATTTATTATAGTCAGGTTAGGACGTGGGGTAAATTTCCCATTCACCCCTTTAAGTGACAGCACGCAGCAGCCAACCTGCAGGCCATCCGCGATGAGGGGCTCGACGGGGCGTCATGGACATGACGGGCCGTGGCAGCCTCCGTCGCCCATACCTTAGCCATATTATTAGATCAATACTTGACCAAGGCAATCCCCCTTCGACGATACCTACTTTACGGTCCGTTGGTGGCCCAACGATCCGTCAATGGGTCCGTCAAGGGACACTGTCCAGGCAGTGTATTAGGTAGCCTTGGGTCCTTCTTTTGGGGCATCTTATAGGGACCTTTAGAAATCGTACCCGGACGTTTCCAACGCAATTACAAACCTTAGCATGTTATATACCTTCCACATAAGTTTCATCCAAAACAAACACCTACAAGACGTCCAAACAGCCTTGACCCCAACATGACATACGATGAACGTCTTAGGGGCTATCTTTCGAACGCCTTGGACGTTTGACCTCCAAACTTCACGAAACTCTCATTTCATACAATTTAGTCATGCATACACACATGAGGCACATAAGCGACTATTCGTCGAACGTCTTGGACGTCCCTTGGCGTCCGACTTCCAAATCACTTCAAACTTTGAACACTGCCTATATATAACATAATAAGGCATTTTAGGACCTTATAACATTAAGACTAACATGTTAGGCTCTAGAAACCTTATCTCATTTTCGAGGTCTTACAATATCTTGTGTCAAAGCTTTGGTTTAGTATTGAATTATGGTGTAGTGACTCTTCTAAATTTATTATCATGTTGGTTATTGAATTATGTTGATGTGATTACCTAATTGGGTTGAGTTGTGGGTTGATGGTAAGATCCTTATGATGAACTATGGAGGAGACTTGGTAAGTCTTGTAATTCCTATTTCTTACTTCAAAATATGGTTAATTGTGATTAAGTCATGATGTTGTGTTGGAGTATGACTTGCTTAGGATTGATAGAATGGTATTACGTTGAATTGAAATGCCTTGGTTATGGTTGTGAGGTTGATTAGGATTTAAATTCTATAAGGATGATGATGTTTATCAATGTGCCCTATTATGAAGCAATATGAAATGTGTTAACCTCACTTATATGAATTGTGATGAAAGGACTATTACTCATGCAATTCTTATTGAGCTATGATTTAAGAATAAAGATATTAAAGATATCTCATTAAAGGGACTTAGCTTAGAATCGAGTGAACTTGACAATGGGAGGTGATGACTTTTTCATAAAGAGGAAAGATTTACCCTATAGTTCCTTATATGATGTTAACTCCCCTTTAAGGGATATTCATCCAATGGATTCCCATGATAGGAGTCCCAATTACCAAATGGTATGAAGAGGGAATACCTATCTCTTAGTTCATGAACTATGTTGCCACCATAGGAAGACTAGCTAATGGATCCATATAGAAGGCTATGTTTATATTTGGTTTTACTTTGCCGGTAAACCACCTTTCATCGGTGTAAGGTTTTACAACATCGGATTCCACACTTAGATCGTGTGGTCTATGTTGGTTAAAGCAAGTGTTCCCTAAAACTAAAATACTGTAATGAAGTATAAACTAACTAAAGTGACTTGAGGGGTTTGACTTAGCTTAGGTAGGCGTATGGGACTCTGCCTATGCCTTGC
Organism: Solanum sitiens; assembly: GCA_016801875.1. Lineage (NCBI taxonomy): Eukaryota > Viridiplantae > Streptophyta > Magnoliopsida > Solanales > Solanaceae > Solanum > Solanum sitiens. Next base: position 656,442 of record JABWTJ010000116.1, read on the forward strand.
ACTAGTTTGCCTTGATAGGAACATTAGGAAGTTAATACTATGCATATAAATGATGATAAAAGTAAATGACTTTATATGATGATTATGATGCTTATGAACATGCAATGGGTCTTTATTGTTAAAGAAGGAACTTATGTGTACTTGAAGACTATGTTATGTGAAGTGAGATACTATTTATAGTTCTTGTTGGGTTACTTGATTATGTAAGGTTATGGGGCTTTGCTTGGTCATTGCACTTGTTGACTTTATTAGGATTTATGGTTAGTTTTCTTACTTTACTACTTATATAATGGACTCATATTCATGATTGTTTTCGTCGTTGAAGGTCAATGAAGGTTCATTACCACTTGGTCATTGCACTTGTTGACTTTATTAGGATCTCTTGGTCATTGCACTTGTTGACTCATATTATGGTTAGTTGTCTTACTTTACTAACCCCATTTTCTCCCTTTTTTCCCAAACGTTTTAGGTTTTGGTCGTTGAAGGTTCATTTGAGACGACTTGACAAAGACTTGGATATTCCTTATCATCCAAGTGGTAGGTCCTCACTTTTCGAGAGCGATGCTGATATCTAGCTTATGGAGTTGCTTTATTTTCTAAGAATCTTATGTTCATTCTACTTTCATTTGAGTACGATTTGTATAAGACTATATGTGGCTTCTTTTAATATATGTAGGGCTATCACAAATTGCTATGATATTTTAGATGGTATGAGATGAGACAATCATTGAAACTTTATTCTATCCTATGTATATATGTATGTGCAATAAAAGTAGAAGGCTATGTAACCTTCCTATACGAAGGGTCTATGTATACTCGATACGAATATATATTATTTGTATGTATAGGTCTATGTAAAACTCCAAGTAGTTATAACAAAAAGTTTTAATTATTCCATATTTTCGACCTATGAATGTAATGATGAAAGAGTAAGGGGCTAGTCTTAGTCCTCAAAGAGGACGAAGACGCCGGTTACGTCTGGGGGGTAAACCCGGATGTGACAAGAGTTTCATGGATAAACAAACCATACCTAAATGAAGATAATCCTCCAATTTGATGAAGAATCACCACTCAAATCTCCAATCCAAGCTCTTCCTTGAGTTTTAGCTTTAATGGAGTCTTAAGGAATTTTTAAGGGATTTTGGGGTTTTGAATTTGAAGAATGAAATCTTCTAAGTGCTCAAGACTTAAATACACATTTAAAATACCCAAAAGACCCCTTAGTAGCCGCCAATACTTCTATTTGGAAGTGGGGTGAAATTCCCATTTCACCCCTCACTTAACAGTGGCCTGCGCAGGAAACACAGTGCCCTCAAAGGACTAACCACCAATGGACCTTCCCTCAACCAACGGACCGTCCTGTTGGTCCGTGGTTTGGGACTGAGGATGTTACTTAGATGCTCTTCACCCACGACTAACTCCCAATCGATGATACACCACCGACGGGGCATCGACTGGACCACTGGGCGTCGATTGCCAACCGTTGGTTGGGCTGTCTTGGGCACCATGAAGGTTCCTTTCTCAAGGAACCTTGGATGGTCCTTAGGGATGTTTTCATGGACGTTTCAAACCCAAACATGACCGTATACAATTTTAGGACCTTTCACATGAATTTCATCCAAAACAAACTCGTAAAACTCGACAAAACATGCTTAGACACACAAGGTCATTTCGAGGCACATCTTTCAAACTATGTGAACGTTCTTGGACGTTTGACCTCCAGACTTCATGAAACTTGACACACAGCCTATATACACCATAATAAATCATTTAAGGACCTTATAAACTCATGAATCACACATAAACACATAGAACCACATATGTGACTTAGTCATCGAACGTCTTAGTCATCCTTTGACGTTTGACTTCCAATGCACCTAAACTGTTAGACACTGCATCAATAACACATTATAGACCATTTTAGGACCTTAGACCATCATGAATGACATGTTAGGCTCTAGCTTCACCTAAGTTATTTTCGGGACCTTACAACCTCCTATTGTCAAGTTCACTCGGTGCTAAGATAAGTCCCTTTTGAAATGTCTTTAATGTCTTAATTAATCATCATAACCTATTTTAGGTCATAGCGTCAAGCCTTGTATAATCATCATCATCATAGCTCAATAAGAATTGCATTAGTATAGTCCTTTCATTACAATTCATATAAGTGAGATTAGCACATTAAATATCACTTCATAATAAGGCACATTGGTAAATCATTCACCATCCTTATAACATTTACATCTTAGCCAACACCTCAAAAATCATAGTCAATACATTTAAATTCGACATCATTCCAACCCTATCAATCCTAATAGAAGGCGTACACCAATACAACATCATGACTTAATCACAATTAACCATAATCTGAAGTAAAGAATAGTGATCATTAGACTTACCAAGTCTCCTTCATAATTCATCATCAAGGTCTTACCATCAACCCTTGCTTCAACCCAATAAGGTCATAACGTCATCATAATTCAATGACCAACATGATAAAAAGGCTAGTAGAATTACTACATCACAATTCAATACTAGATCATAGCTTAAGACAAGATACTTAGGTCAATTCACAACACACTTCATAACCTAGATCACTTTCCAAGAACTAGTATGAAAAAGAATACAATTCACCCTAATTCATTCATGAGTAGTATAACAACATCATCTAGTAGTAATTCAAACCAATAACCAAGTCAATTTAACCAATATAACCTAATTCATATCTAGATAATACCTAGGGTTAAGGGTATATGTCATCTTCTACAAACAATACCAAACCATCAAGATATATTATAATCAAGTTAGAATACATGTTAATCTATTCATATTATCCAAAATAAACCATAAACAAATCAATTCATAACATTAATTTCGAGATTGGAAAAGACCCACATGAAAACTCAACTTTTGAAAATACTTTGAAGGAACCCTTTGAGGAAAGAGGTCTCAAATGTGAACTAGATCCCATACCTAACTAATTGATGAAGAATTATGGAGCAAATTTACCCTTTGCAGACTTTGAACCCACCCCTAGCTTGGCCTTCAATGGTGTTCTTCACTAGAGAGAGAAAGAAGATAGAAGGAAGAGAGTTTTGTTTTGTGAGTTATGATTAGTCTAATGCGGTTGGGGTCTTCATATGGTGTGTTAATTAACTTAATTAGGCTTCTATTAACCCTTAACTAACGACCTAAACCCTAAATTAATTAATTAGTAATTAGTCAAAACGTGCAGAAAATTGGAACCTCACAGATGAGACCTCGACCAACGGTCCATCTGTGAGTCGACGACCCTTGCCCCCTTCCGTGCTGCTCATCCATCGATGAGTTCAGAGACCTGACAAAACAGGTGATTCAGGGTTTTGGATAAGTGTTGGTCGATGTATGGCATCGACGTCCCATCAATCCACACATGTTTCGTCGATTGCCTTTCGTGGGTGCATACTTCTCAGGCATTTTTTGACTCCAACGTGCAAGGGTCCTTTTCAAGGGCCCTTGGTTTGTCCTTAGGGAGTTGTACCTGAGAGTTTCGATCATGAATCAACTTAAACACATGTTAGACAGTATTCCACTAATTTTCATCATTTTCCAACTTCAAAAAGCTATTCAAATAGGGTAAGGCACGCTAGGACCTCCTTGAACTAATTTTCGGACGTCATGGACGTTCTTGGACGTTTTGATTTCTAGACTTCCTAAATGACTTATATTACCACACATAAGGCTAAAAATTACATTATGAGGAATAACATAATAACATGAGTTAAAACATCAATCATATCTTTTACACAAGGCAATTGAAATACTTCAACTACCACACATAAGGCTCAAAATTACATTATGAGGAATATCCTTATCACAACAACAAGAGCTCAACATAGCATTTATGAGTCAATTATTCCAAAGTTCAACTTACCAGCATGGCAAATATCATTTCATAAAGGCTCACCATATCAAAATGCACAAGATGACTCAAAACAAGCAAAAATTGCTAATTATGGCCATACTTCACTGTAACAACATAATAATATGCACATTTTAAAAAACTTCACCAAAAATCAAGGAATTTCAATCTTTAGTCATTATTTTCATTATTAGTAAGAACTACTAACCTTAGATATCAAATAAATGAGGGTAACGGGACTTCATGTCGGCCTCGGCCTTCCATGTTGCACCCTCAACTAGGTGATTCTTCCATAACACCTTTACAGAAGCCATTTCTTTGTTCCTCAATTTCTTTACTTACCTATCAGGGATTTGAACCGGAACTTCCTCATAAGAGAGGTTGACCTTTACACCAAGACGCTCAATAGGAAGAATGGACTCGGGATCACCGATACACTTATTAAGCATGGGAACATGGAAAATCGGATGAACTGAAGCCAATTCACTAGGAAGTTTCAATTCATATGCAACCTTACTAACCCTTTGCAAGATTTCATAGGGACCCGCATAACGAGGACTCAACTTCCCTTTCTTGCCAAATCTAACCACCCCTTTCATAGGTGAAATTTTCAAATACACCTTATCTCCTTGTTCAAACTCTAAATCCCTTCTCCTATGATCGGCATAAGACTTTTGCCGACTATAGGACATTTGCAACTGGTTCCTTATGATGTGAACTTTTTAAAAAGTCTTATAAATCAAATCAGGACCAAAAATCGAAGACTCACCGACTTCAAACCACCCAATAGGATATCTACACCTCCTACCATACAAGGCTTCATAAGAAGCCATGTATATGGATGAATGGAAACTATTATTGTAATCAAACTCCACCAAAGGCAAGTGATTATCCAAACTTCCCTTGAAGTCAATGACACAAGCTCTAAGAATATCTTCAAGGGTTTGAATAGTACGCTCTGCTTGATAATCTGTTTAGGGATGAAAAGCGATACTTAACATTACCTTGGTACCCAACACTTCTTGGAATGACCACCAAAACCTAGATGTGAATTTTGCACCCCTCTCCGATATGATGAATAATGGAATACCATGGCGACACACATCTCATCTATGAAGATCTTTGCATACTCCTCCGCCGAATAAGTAGACTTGACGGGAATAAAACGAACGGACTTGGTCAACCTATCCACCACCACACATATGGAGGCATATTGTTCTTGAGTCTTAGGCAAACTTATCATAAAATCCATATTGATGTCTTCCCACTTCCAAGTAGGAATTTGGATTTCTCGAAGTAAACCACCCGGGTTTTGATGTTCGACTTTCACTTGTTCGTAATTTGGATACTTAACAACAAACTCCGCTATGTCCTTTTTCAAACTTTCACACCAAAACACTTCCCTAATGTCATGATACATCTTTGTTGACCCCGGATGAATGGAGTAACGAGACCCATGAGCTTCCTCAAGAATCTGGTTCCTCAAATCATCTACATTAGGAACACACAACCTTCCTTGATACCTCAAAACACCATGACCCCTAAGGAGAATGACTCATTAAACTTACCAAGAACCGATTATTTCAATACCATCAATGTTTGGACTTCACCTCAACCACTAAAGATGACTCGGAGTTATGATGGACCATAAAGCCACCATTTAGATAATCTTCCAACCTTAATCCCAATCTAGCTAACCTATGAACATCTTTCACTAGGTCTTTCATGGCTTCCTCTAAATGAGACACACTACCCATGGTCATACGACTTAGAGCATCCGCAACTATATTGGCCTTGCCGGGGTGATAGAGAACACTCATGTCATAATCTTTCAACAATCCTAACAACTTTGTTTGTCGGAGATTTAACTCTTTTTGAGTAAACACATATTGGAGACTCTTGTGGTTGGTATACACATCAACATGAACACCATAAAAGTAATGCCTCCACATTTTCAAGGCAATTATCACGGCCGCTAACTCAAGGTCATGAGTTGGATAGTTCTTCTCATTAACCTTAAGTTGTCTAGAATAATAGGCAATTACTTTCCCATGTTGCATAAGCACACACCCCGAACCCACTTGGGATGCATCACAATACACAACGAAGCCCTTTGTACCTTCCGGTAATGTCACATCCCGAGACCACACCTTAGAAGATATGGCACTCTCGGAGTGCAACCGGCGTACTCGACCTCTCGGAGGTCTTACACAAGCCCTTTCGTATAGTTCATTGCATATACATAGTGAAAAATAGTGCGGAATTAAAACTTTTCACAAATAATAACATAGTCTTTAAAAACCTTTTCATATAAAATCCATAGGAAATACTAAATCTCAATCACATCAAAGCTTAGACACAAGAGTACTTGGGACACTTCCCATACACAATACGAATATATATAGTACTACTAAGTCTATTACAATACTTAGAGAAATAAAAGACATTTATGCCCTCGAGTCAAATGAGGACATACTTCAACTTCACTTGAATGATGCTATGGTCCAAGTCTTTCTTCCCAAATGCTCCTCACCTGCAAACCACTATAGAGATAGATAAAAGCTTGAAATTAGTACAACCAAAGGTACTAAGTATGGCATAATGCATAAATATCATGAAAACGGACTTTTATTGGAAATATGCATTTTTTCATTTAAATATCATAATATAATCATAATAACAACATTTATCAACTTAGAAACACATAAGAAATCACTTAGTCAATTTATAGCATTTTTATAACAACTTTACAATAAGCATAATTCACTGTACAAGGAAGTTCTTCACTGTTACAGTGAATTCTCTTAGTTTCACTCCAAACACCTTCTAGCATGTAATCATCCCACTCAAAGCTATCCTAAGACTCACTTAAGTCATACAAAGAGATACCGCCCATACACCCTCTCTAAGCATGCCTAAATGATCCTCAAGATTACTTAAAATGAGACCATACATTTACAAGACACCACATACATAACATATAAGATATGACATTCTCTTTACTAAGGATATCAAAAGACTTACTTAAGTAATGCTAGAAGAGAACGCCCATACACTCTCTTCAAGTTTACCTAAATAATCCTTAAGACTACCTAAGTTTAGATCATGCCTAAAGAATCAACCAACTTCCCTAACTAGAGTCATTCTCAAGACTTCCAAAGATAAGACATGAAGAGATCATCCCTTATGCGTTGTTCACAGTTTAACTAAGGAATCCTTAAGTCCCTCTAGATTTGGTACTTATTCATTTACACGCTTTCTAACATAAACCATTATTTCATTAGTTCATTAAGAGACATTCATCACGTAGAGGACATTCAAATAATTGTCTTGGATAAGACCTAGGGACTGTCACTAACATATTCAATTCCATTGTTCAATGTCTAGATAGCATCCCATACACAAGACGTCCGAAAACTTGTCGAAGTTGAACTAGTGTGTCGTAGCATTTTGTACTGAAGTTTTAGGGGATGTATTTAGAGTGAAATTGAGTGTCAGTGGTTCCTACGCGTAGAGAGATGTACCAAGTTTCAAAACGTCCGAGTACAACTCCTCGGGGACCACCCGAAGGGCCCCCAAGGTCGACCCAATCATGGGTCAAGATGCTGGACAAGGCAGCGTGGAGTGCCCAGGATCAGAAGTCCTACCTCGCAACGCGCCTGCAGCACGAGGTTCACTGCCTCAAAATGTTAAGAGGCAGAATTTGAAGCTTGCTCCGCGACGTGCAGCCAAGTCCCAGATTTGGCCACTACGTTTTTAAGTCAAATTTCAAGTTGGAAAAGGGTCCAAGCAGTGTCGGGGTCTTTTGGGAACTTTGGGGATCATTTGTGTACTGATTTATGTCATTTTAAACCTCATTTCACCCATAATTTGCAACCCTAAAGATCAAATCAAATTTCTCTCCAAAAACCTCCATTGTAGAAGCTTCAAGCTCCAAGGAAGAGGACCAAGTTCTTCATGTTTTCTTCACTAAATTCTCATGGGTTTCTTCTTATTAAGATATGGTAGTCATCCTTGAAACTTCTTTCATTCAAGGAGCCCTTTCAAAGAGATTTCAAAAAGGATTTCAAACTTCAATCTTCTTTATTATTTGACTCTAAGAATGGGTCTTTGAATGAAAATGTTTCAGTGGTTAAAATGAGTTGTTCTTAGTTTTAAATGATGCTTTTCATGTCAAAACCCCAAAGGAATTATGTCTATTATTTTATCAACTTTTGGCTTATGAAATGGGTTTTATGAGAATGATTATATAATGTTAAAGTTAGTGTTTTCTTGGTGGTTTTATTGGGTTTTAGCTACTTCCCTAAGGGCTATTTCATGATGAATTATTCAATAAACCGTGAATAGATGATAATGGCTTGTATGAAGGGTAAGTTGTTCTATCTTGGTTAAGTTATGTTGAAATGTTATTGAGTGGTATGGTCCACCTGTGGTGGCGGTATTTACTTGAATTATATGAAGTTATATGAGTATTGTGAGAATGGCCTTGAAGGCATGATATGTGAAGTGAAGTGATAATTTTGGTATGTATAGATATGGTATGTTTTGGAATGTTGATATGAGCATCTTGAAGGTTTATGTCTAAATGAAGTATGCATTTGATATGTGAAGTATGATAATGTGTTAATTGTGATAAATGTGAGTTGAGAATGTCTAGAAGTCAATGTTATGAATAGTGGTCATTATGTGAAAGGTGTGCTCACATGTGCTCACTCACACACTTGAATGCATGAATGAAGTCAATGAATGAATATGCGGGGATTGTAGGGTAGAGAGTCTTTGTGAGTAGAAATGAAGTGTCTAGACCATCTCTACTATCCCTAAGTATGAAAAAGGGGGATTTTAGGGTGAAAACTCTTAGTGAGTAGAGATGAAGTGTTTAGTGGCAACCTCACTCTTCCCAATGAGCTTTCCAAGATAGGTTGGAGGTTGCATACCCTTCGTGAGTTGATATGGGATGTTCAATAGTTATCTCCTAACCTATAGTCAATGAATTTTTAATACTCTGTGGGGTAGTTATGCTTAGCACTGAGAGGATTTGATGAAGGGGTGGGTACACTTCGTGAGTAGAGATGTTGTACCCAATGTACCTCTTGAGATGGGTGCTCCTCGTTAGTAGAGAGTGAATTACATAGTAGCAATCTCCTTATCCTTAACTATGCGTCCGCGTAGGTGTAGCTATTGGAGAACCCATGTAAAGGCTAAAGAATATGACCCTACCTTAGGCAAGTAGGGATCCATCATCCGGTAAGGGTAGTACCGGGATTCCATGTCAAGCTCTCATGGTCTATGTCGGTTAAAGCTATCCCCCACAAAAGAATGTAAATGAACTAAGTTTTATTAAGGGTGTACTATTTAGGGTAGGTGGTGGAATTGGACATTACCTATCCATTGCACAAGTAGACATTTGGAGGGAGTCTTGGTGTGTCCTTATATGAAATGTATGAATGGGTCATGATATGATGTAAATAAAAGTAATGTGACTTTATGTTTAATGTTAAGAAAGCATATTAAAGTTATGTCTTGTATGATTAAACTTATGAATAATGAATGTAGTGTATCTAATCACATGGAATCCTCAAGGAGCACATAGTGGGTGTAGTAGTATGGGATACTACTCTCACATTGCACTTTGTGTGACTTGTAAGTTAACTTGAGAGGGGTAATTATGTGAAGTTCTTAAATGCAAGTATATTTCTCTAGTGTCTTTAGTATGGAGTCTTGATTTGTAAATGAAATAACGTAAGCCATCCCTAGTAGTCTTAAGGATCTCTTGAGTAGGTATTGAGGAGGTTCTATGGGCGATCTCATTATGTCTTACTTAGGGAAGCCATTGGACAACTTAGGATAGGAGTAGTTCATATGTAATTTTGGGTTCACTGTAAGTATGATCTTATGATAAGAAAAATGGAAGTTTCACCTAATGTGTTAAATGATGATTTTATGATGTTTTATAACTTAATTCATGAAGGTTTCATCGAAATAGCCTGACTTGTATATTTCAACTAAATTGTCCCTTTTTGCATTATTTTGCATAATGCCATACTTAGTACATTGTTTGTACTAACCCCATACTTTTTTATACTCTATAAGTATAGGTTGGAAGCAAGTGAATGTTTTCAAGTCAAGCTTGGGAATCGACTCTCTCAAGACTAAGTATGTCCTCATATATTCGAGGGCATAGTCTTTATTTCTTTAGTTCTTCTTTAAGACTTATTATGTATTTCTTTCAATGTAATGGGCCGTGTCCCTAAGATAATTGTGTTGTGTCTTAAGTTGGCTTGTGACGATTAGTTGTCCTTATTATTTATAAAAGAATTTTTTTTTTATTATGTATCATGAAATGTTTAAATTTACGCACTTCTTTTCATGTCTTATGTAATGAATGATATCTAAGAGGCTTGTGCAAGTTCTTCGAAAGGTTGAGCACGCCTTGTTTTGACCTAAGGGTTGCCCTAACTTCTATGGTGTACTCTCGGGTAGTAACAAACTTTGTATCAGAGCATAAGGTTTTGGGAAATAGTTTAGGTCCAAAGTCTCACAAGCCACGTGTAGTAGAGTCTTGTTCATCGGTGTGAGTCGCAACACATTTCTGGGCGAGAGGCTAGAGGACGATAGAATTTTCACTTTGCTTTATTTCTCTAATGTCGTGCATTAGAGTTGATTTCTATAAGTTCCTTTTTCTCAAAATGTTCTCTTGTGTTTATAGGACATGAATACGAGAAGGACACCCGCTAGAAGGGAGGAGGAAGAATTATCTAATGAGAGAATTCCTCTCTGGAATGAGCAAGTTCCTATACTTCACCAAGAAGAGGTGAATGAAGAGGTTCCCCATTCAGAACCTCAAGGACCTCAAGTGCCCCAAATGCTCCAATGCCCCAAGGTCCTCAAGCTCCCTATGTTGAAGGGGATATGACTAATGCGGAGATAAGGGCTTCTCTTAGAGATTTGACTCAACTCATGACGACTCAAGCTCATGTCGTCACTAATAATGTGGTTGCCCAAGCTAACCTAGGAGTTGGACCTCAACCCAATGTTAGTACTCCCGCTTCTAGAATTTGGGATTTCATGAGGATGAACCCTCCTACTTTTCATGGAACTAAGGTGGATGAAGATCCAAAAGGCTTTAGGTTAAGAGTCTTGCATAATAGTGTGAGTTGCATTTATTTTTATGTTATGAGCGCCTTTGATGGTATAAGGTTTTGTATGCTCTTAATGATATCATGATTTCATTGGAAAGATTGGTAGTTAGCCTAAAATTTCTCATGTTAAGGTGTAGCTAATGATATTGCTTAATCTCTTCAAAGTAGTGTTATCATGTTATAATGTGAGTTAGTATGATGTTGTCTCTCATATTGACATGCCTTCATGTTAGAATTGCTTGAAAGAGGAATTAATGGATTTTTAGCATGTTTCACTAATTAAGTTCTTGCATTCACTGTAAAAATCAAAAATTTGAAAAATTGCATTTTTCATGAACAATGGTTTCAATGTGTTTAAGAATGATGTTAATGAGCATGCTTAATTTTGGAGAAGGCAGGTCCTCCATAAATGAAGAATGAGAATGTGTTTTGAAGTGTGGAAGTTATTTTCCAATAGGTGCAGGTGTGGCCTAGTAAAATGCTTGTCAATGTGTAGTTGGTGTTCCTTGTGAGTTGGTGCATTGACTATAAAGGTTTGAGCCTTGATTTAATGTGTTGTATGCTGCTAGTGAGTCCTTAATGTTCTTAAAAGAGTTTGGTGTCATTCGAGGACGAATGTTGTTCCAAGTGGGGGAGAATGTAACACCCTAAAACGAAATAAGGTGAACTAGAGCTTTGTGAATGTTTCATGAGTTATTTTTGTGTCAAAATGAGTTATAATGATTTCCTTAGGCAGTGTGTGAAGTTTGGTAAGGTCAAACGTCCTAGAAGGTCCATGACGTTCGAAAGGTGTGTCTTAGATTGTTCTTGTGTGTCTTCATGTGCTATGGATGTTCCTAAGACCTATACTACCTACTTTAGGAGTTTAACGTCTAGTTAGGACCACACCTAGGACCCACGAGGGGCCCTAGAGAAGGGCCCAAGACTTAGACCTAAAACTTCCTAGACAATGTCCATCAACGAACCAGTCGACGACCAGTAGACCAATTGATGTCTCGTCGACTGGTCCATCGGTTGGACTTGAAAGTTTACAGGTTTTGAGATTTTCAGACCCAACCTACGACCCCCCATTAACGGGGCATCTTTTGACAAACGGTCGATTGTTAATGAGTCGTGGGTGCTGCTGTGAAAAGTTGTCAAAAATCTGCCTTGTCTTGGGTGTTTATTATATTCACCCCAAGTCTTTTATGAACTATGGATGATAATTTTAGGGTATTTTAGGTATATTAAGAGTTTTCAAACACTTAAACCGAATTTTAGCCTTCATTTCCTAAAACCCAAAACCCTCTCTCTACAAATACTCTTTCTAAAACCAAATAGAAGCTTGGACTCAAGAAGGGATTGGAGGGCTGGTGGTGGACGTGTTTCTAATCAAAATTAGTGGGTTTCCTTATCTTTGAGGTATGATAGTCATCCTTGAACCCTCTTCCATTCAAGGAGTCATTTCTAAAATATTTAAAAAAGGGTTTTCAAACTCTATCTTCTCCTGGTTTTAATTCTAAGCATGGGTCTTCATGTAAAAGAGTTTTAAATGATTCAAATATGTTATTTCTAGTGTTATTTAGTGATTTTAATGCTAAAACTTCAATGGAAACATGTTAAATTTTTTTTATCAATTTATTGGTTAAGGAATGGATTGAATGAACATGATTTGTAGTATTTGAGCTTTGGTTTCCTTGTGTTGTTATTGTTTTATAGCTACTTCTCTAAGGGATATATTATGATGAAATGTTGAGTAAAATATTATAGGTGATGGAATCTTAGATAAAGGGTAAGTTGGTTATGTTGTTTCGCTTTATTTATTACATGCTATTGAGTGGTATGGTCCACCTTTGGTGGCGGTGTTTACTTGAAATGTATGAATGTGAAGTTACTTGTGTATTGCAAATATTGCCATGAAGGCATATTACGAGAAGTAAGATGATCATGATGTTATTCTTGTTCATGTGGCTTAAGAAGCTTGTTGTGACAAGTATGCTAGAGATTATGTCAAAATGAATTATATGACTAAGTGAAGCATGTTAAAGTGTGTAATGTGATGAATGATGTCTAAGCATGTATAGAATTGAATGTAAATGAAATGATGCTCATGTGCAAGGTGTGTTCACATGTACACACACATTCACACTTGAATGAATGAATGAAGCTAAGTTAAGTAAAAAGGGGAGTTTTGAGGTGAACACTTTTCATGAGTTGAGATGAAGTGTTTATTAGAAACCTCACTACATCCCAAGAGCTTTCTAAGATAGGTCGAAGGATGGATCCCTTCGTGAGTTGAGATGTGGTGTCACTATCTATCCTTAACCTATAGATATAATGTTGAGATTCCGTAGGGAATTATGCTTAGCACCGAGAGGATATGAAGAAGGAGTGGTTACATTTCATGAGTTGAGATGTTGTATTCCAGTGTACCTCTTGAGATGAGTACTCATCGTTAGTAGAGAATGAGTTACTTAGTAGCAATCTCCTTATCCCTTAACTATGCGCCCACATAGGTATTGCTATTGGGAAAGCCATGTAAAAGCTTAAAGAATGACCCTACCCTATGCAAGTAAGGAACCCTTCCCCGATAAGGGTAGTATTGGGATTCCATGTCTAGCTCTCATGGTCTATGTCGGTTAAAGTTGTTCCCCCACAAAAGAATGAAAGAACTAAGTCTCCTAAAGAGTGTACTACTTAGGGTAGGTGGTGGAATGTGACGCTATCTATCCATTGCACTAGGTAGGCATTCTGAAAGGGGAGTATTGGTGTGTCTTATATGAATTGAATGAGCTAAGTCTTCTAAGATAGTGTACAACTTGGGGTAGGTGGTGGAATGGGACGCCATCTATTCATTAGCCTAAGTAGGCATTCCGAAAGGCAAGTCTTAGTGTGTCTTATTTGAAGTGTTGAGTGTTCTTCTAATGTCTTGTTATTTAGTGGGGACTTGTTCTACCGAGTGGTGTAAGCCTATAATATGTTGTTGTAAGGATCTCTCATGTCACATCTGGGGAGCACCCCCTAGACATAACAGGTGTCATCGTCCTCTTTGAGGACTAAGACTATCCTCTTAGCATACATCATTACATTCAAAGGTTCAAAATTCGGAAAAATTTTAAACTTTTTATTTTACATTTAGGTTTACATAGACCTCTACATACACATAATATATTCATATCGAGCATACATGGGCCTTTCGTATAAGAAGATTACATAGTCTTCTAGTTTTATTGCACATACATAGTATAAGATAGTCTCATAAGAAGTCTATAACATTGTCTCATATTAAACCATCTATATGAGAGTATCACAATTTGGGCATAGCCCTTACATTAACAATTATAGCCACATATAGGCTTTACAATTATAGTACCAAAATAAAAGAGAATGAACAAAGTGTCTTTAAGACTAAACAATATCAAATATGTAGATAATGACATAGTCCTCGGAAAGTGAGGACATACCGAACTTGGAAGATACGAATCCAAGTAGTCTGCAAAGCCTTCTCTAATATCAACGGCCGGATCATACATTTGTGGTAAACATCAAACATGGGTTAGTACACAATCCTACAAAGTATGGGTATATGCACATAAAACAGGTGAAATCATTCAAATGAGGACATTCGATCAAAACAATGCTAAAGTACTTTGAAAAGCCTTACGCACAATTAAGAACCCACATAAGCCAATAACCACACAACCCATAAGTCAAACCCACGTAAGACACAAGACCAACATTAACAAGTAATAGTCAAGTCAACATCATACAAGAGTTTATAATATCATATATAAGCAAGACCTTACTCATAACCCACCATTTAGTCTATAAATTCAATGACCAAGCAAAGACCCATAACCTTACTCAATAAAGTAAACCAAACAAAGGATCACAAATAATGCCTAACTTAACATAACATAGCATCAATAATAAGCATCATCATATTTAGAAATATAGACCAATAGCATGCTCATAAATGAAACTAACATCATATAGAATCATCAACATGTAAAGTTAACATAAGCATAACATTTACTTATAAGATTAATATACCATAAGAACATCCTTCTAGGACTTCTCTCAAAGCTAACTAGTGCAATGCCTAGGTAGAGTCCCATACCACTACCCAGACTAAGCCAACCTCTCAAGTCACCCTATCTAGAGTTCACATCATTAGTTCATTTTACTTTCAGCTACATTTTCCTTAACCGACATAGACAGCAAGATCTAAGTGTGGAATCCGGTGTTGTAAGACCTTACACTGATGTAAGGTGGTCTACCGGCCAAAGTAGGACCAAACATAAATGTAGCTTTCTAGGTGGATCCACTATCTAGTATTCCTATGGTGGAAACATAGTTCTAGAACTAGGAGATCTGTATTGAACCCTTTACATGCCTATGGCATTGGAGCCTCATCTCATGGGAATCCATTGGGCGAGTGTCACTCATAGGGGAGTCAACACCTCATATGAAACTATAGGGTGAATCTTCCTCTATGGGAAGCCAACATCTCCCATTGTCAAGTTCACTCGGTGCTAAGCTAAGTCTCTTTTGAAATGTCTTTCTTTAAAAATAATCACTTAGTTTAGGTCATAGGGTCTATCCCTTGTATAATCATAGTCATTTAGATCAATAGGTATGCATGAGAATATCCTTTCATGGCAACTCTCACGTGTGAGATTAGCATATCATCATCATCATTTCATAACAAGGTACATAGGCAAGTCATCACCAACCTTATATCATTTCATCTTAAGCATAATATCACAATAACATAGTAAAGACATTTAAGTTCAACATCGTACCAACACCTATGTAGGCAATTCACAAGGTATACTTCAATTGAACTACATCACTAATCACAAGCCATAATACTTGAAGTAAATGTGAGGATCATGAAGACATACCAACTCTCCTTCAAAATCCATCATCATTGTATTACCATCAACCAACCAATTACATCCAATAATAGGTGTAGTAACATCAATCAATAGTAATTAACACAAGAAGAAGGTCAATTGCATCATCACTATCCCAATTAACATCAATTCATAATCTAGGGTTAGGCGAATTAGGTTTCATTATGAATTCATCAATAAATAGATCCAATCCCAATAATACATTACTCTAGTCAATCCATACATGAATTAGAATAGATAAAACAAGTCTAATAATCAAATCACTCTTCAATTCCCATCATATCATGACCAAGATTCAAGATTTGAGGAATTGGGGAAGGGAACATGATCGACATGAAATTGCATCAATTAACATTACTTAATCAACAATCTATACTCAATTAGTCATATGAAATCATAATTTATCATCAATTTGAAGTTTAGAAGAAAACCCATTAGAATTGGAAAACCCCATGGAATTGGGTATTTTGAAAATTAACTTTGAAAGGACCTCTTGGGGAAAGGAATCCCAAGAGTGAAAACCCATAACTTATTGAAGCTTAACCCATATCTAGAGAAATTGACCTTCTTCTTCAGGCTTTTTTCTTTCTTCAATGAAGGAATTGGGGAGAGAGAAAGTAGAGAGAGGTGAGAGCTTTTGGGTTTTGTTTTGGGAATTGGGTTTGGATTAGTGAAAAATGACTTAAATGACCCTTAGGCTATATATAATCACCCCCTAAATTATCCAAAACTCCCCTCACTTAAATGGGTCTTATTGTGAAGTCAAAATGTCAAAAATAAGATCTTACCGAATCTTGGAAGTGGCTCCGCGTCACGGGGCCAAAACACATGTTATTTCCCAAAAATAATGTGAAGAAGTGAGGTCCGTGTGATCTGCGCGTCGCACCACAGCCCAGTGATTCTTGACTTTCGCAGGCTGCATTGGCAGCCTGCCCACACATGTTGGGGTCCTCCTCCATGACCCTTCGGGTGGTCCTTGGGGCATTATTATTAGACCTTTAGACCCTCTATACTAATTTCTACCTAAACAAAGTATTTTACAAGTTTTAAACTTCATTTGAACCTCCTAAACCATCCCCAAACATAGCGACGTCAACTAGTTCAATTAAGCTAGTTTCCGAACATCATGGACGTTCTTTGACGTCTTGGCTCTAAGACTTTTTAGATGACTTATATTCATTATTTTAGGTCTTAAAAAAGTATTTAAATCTTTAAACATTCATATTAGGTTCTAGATTAGGTCTTGACATCTTTAAGTGTTACATTATCCCCCATTAGGAACATTCGTCCCCGAATGACACTTAACTTTTTAAAAGGGAAAGGATAGACTCAAGATTAGCAGTCCAACCAACAATATACAACATCATCATGAGTTACAACTCAAATCAACATAAATATATGACATTTACACAATGGCTCAAAACATCAATTTTAAAACACAAGGCTCAAAGTCACAACATGAGGAATTTCCTTCTCACAATAACAACATGAGCTCAACATATCACTAAAGAGTCAATTATGCCAAAGTTCCATTCTCAAAATATCTACATGCTCACTATCACATTATGAAGACAACAATATACCAAATACATAAATAAGTGCAAGTCAAACAAAAGAGCATTTTTCCCTGATAATTCATTTTAGCATAAACCATTTTACCATAATTATGCATAATTTTGTAAAACAAGTCAAATGCAATTAACTCGTTATTTTTCATTATTAAGGAGAAAAACTAACCTTAATTAGAAAAAAGATGAGGATAACGGGACTTCATGTCATCCTCGGCCTCCCATGTTGCTCCCTCAACTAGGTGGTTTCTCCAAAACACTTTTACGGAGGCCACCTCTTTGTTCCTCAACCTCTTCACTTGACGATAAAGAATTTCAACCGGAACGTCCTCATAAGAGAGGTTCTCTTTCACACCAAGACCTTCAATAGAAAGAATGGACTCAGGATTACTAATGCACTTCTTAAGCATGGATACATGAAAAATCGGATGAACCGAAGATAGTTCACTAGGAAGTTTCAACTCATATGCAACCTTACCAACCCTTTGCAAGATTTCATAGGGACCAACATAATGAGGAGTTAACTTCCCTTTCTTTCCAAATGTAACCACCCCTTTAATGGGCAAAATTTTTAAATACACCTTTTCACCCTCTTCAAATTCAAGGTCTCTTCTCCTATGATCGGCATAAGACTTTTGCCGACAATAGGCAGTTTGCCACCGGTTCCTTATGATATGAACTTTCTCCAAAGTCTTATAGATCAAATCGGGACCAAGAAGCGATGACTCGCCAACCTCAAACCATCCAATAGGAGACTTACACCTCCTACCATACAAGACTTCATAAGTAGCCATAGAGATGGATGAATGAAAGCTATTGTTATAAGACAACTCCACCAAAGGCCAGTGCTCATCCCAATTTCCCCTGAAATCAATGATATAAGCCCTAAGCATATCTTCAAGAGTTTGAATAGTCCACTCCGCTTGACAATCCGTTGAGGATGAAAAGCGGTGCTTAACTTCACTTGAGAACCCAAACTTCTTTGAAATGATCTCCAAAATCTAGACGTAAATTGAGCATCTCCATACGATATAATGGACATAGAAACCCCGTGAAGACTCACTATCTTGTCAATATAGATCCTTACATAGTCTTCCGCTGAATAAGTAGACTAAATGGGAATAAAGTGAGCGGATTTGGTCAATCTATCCACTACCACCCATATAGAGTTATATTGCTTTCGAGTTAGAGGCAAACCTACTACAAAATCCATATTAACATCTTCCCACTTTCAAGTAGGAATTTGGATTTCTTGTAGTAGACCACTCGACTTTTGGTGTTCTGCCTACACTTGTTGGCAATTGGCACACTTTGCAATAAACTCCGCAATATCCCTTTTTAGGACATCCCACCAAAACACTTCTCTAAGGTCATGGTACATCTTTGTAGAACTCGGATGAATAGAGTAACGAGCTCTATGAGCTTCCTCAAGGATCCTATTACTCAAATCATCCACATTAGGCGCACACAATCTCTATTGGTACCTAAGAACACCATCCCCCCCGGGAGAATGGCACATTCATCTTACCAAGAACAGATTCTTTCAACTCCATCAACAATGGATCAAGGTGTTGCTTAGACTTCACCTCAACCACCAAAGATGACTCGGAGTTATGATGCACAACCATAACACCATTTGGAGAACTTTCAGTTCGAACCCCTAAAAGAGCCAACCTATGAACATCTTTCACTAGGTTTCTCTTGGAATCTTCCACGTGGGACACACTTCCAATCTACAATCGACTTAGAGAATCCGCTACTACATTATCCTTGTTGGGGTGATAGAGAACACTCATATCATACTCTTCAACAACTCTAACCATCTCCGTTGCTAGAGATTCAACTCCTTTTGAGTAAATACGTATTTGAGACTTTTATGATCCGTATACACATCAACATGAACCCCATAGAGATAATGCCTCCATATTTTTAAGGCAAATACCACGCTCGTTAACTCAATGTCATGAGTCGGATAATTCTTCTCATGAACTTTGAGTTGCCTAGAAGCATTGCTATAACTTTGCCATGTTCCATAAGAACACACCCCAACCCGACTCGGGATGCATCACAATAGACCATAAATCCATTAGTACCCTCCGGTAGGGTCAATATCGGAGCGGAAGAAAGTCTATCCTTCAACATTTGGAAGATCTTTTCATATGCCTCCGACCACTCAAATTTCATATTCTTTTGGGTCAAGGATGTCAATGGGGAAGCAATGGATGCAAACCCATCGACAAACCTTCTATAATAAACGTCTAGCCCTAAGAAACTCCTAATATCCGTAGGAGCCAAAGGTCTAGGCAAATTATTCACCGCTTCGGTCTTTCTTCGATCAACCTCCACACCTTCACTAGAGATGATATGACCAAGAAACACTACCGACCTCAACCAAAACTCACATTTGCTATACTTTGAAAACAATTTGTGATCCTTAAGCACTTGTAACACCACCCTCAAATGATCCATGTGTTCACCCTCATTTTTCGAATGTACCAAGATGTCGTCAATGAAGACAATGAGAAATGAATCAAGGTAACTTCGAAACACACTATTCATTAGTTCCATAAACGCCGCCGGAGAATTAGTGAGACTAAATGATATTACCAAGAACTCATAGTGACCATATCTAGTCCGAAATGCCGTCTTAGCTTCACCTCTCACCCTAAGTTGGTGATATCCCGATCTCAAGTCAATCTTGGAAAAGTAACTCCCACCTTGGAGTTGATCAAAATATTCATCAATCCGAGGGGGAGGATACTTGTTCTTGATTGTGACTTTGTTGAGTTGACGGTAATCGATACACATTCTAAGGGACTCATCCTTCTTCTTCACAAACAATACCGGAGCACCCCATGGATAAATACTAGGACGAATAAAACCCTTGTCTAGTAAATCTTTTAGTTGAGCCTTCAACTCTTTTAATTCGGCCGGAGCCATCCGATAAGGAGGAATTGAAATGGGATTTGTATCTGGTAGCACGTCGATACCAAAATCAGTGTCCCGTTCGGGAGGAATACCCAGAAGATCATTGGGAAAGACCTCCAAAAATTCCCTCACTACGAGGACCGACTCAATTGGAGAAATCTCGGAGTCTAAATCTTTGACTCTCACAATATGGTATAAACACCCTTTAGAGATCATCTCACAAGCTTTCAAACAAGAAATGATACGACCTATAGGAATAGAATTTCCCCCCTTCCAATGTAAAACGGGTTCTTTTGAAAAGTTAAACTTCACCACCCTTGTTTAATAATCAATAGTAGCAAAGCAAGCATGCAACAAATCCATACCCAATATCACGTCACAATCGACCATATCAAGTTCAACTATCTCCACATGAGTAACTCTATTGGGCAACATTATAGGATAATTTCTATATACTCTCTTAGAAACAACCGACTCACCCACCGGGGTAGTCACCATAAAAGGTTCATTAAAGATATCCGGAAAAATTTCAAACTTTTTAGCTACTAGAGGAGTAACAAATGACAAATTAGCACCGGGATCAAGTAAAGCATATACATCAATAGAAAAGACTTTCAACATACTGGTCACCACATCGGGAGAAGTCTCTTGCTCACCCCTAGAGCGGAAAGCATAGAAGCAATTCTTCTTTGGAGCATCATCATTTTAACCAGTTGCTTGTTCTATCCCCTTTCTTTTCCCCTTCAAATTAGGGCAATCTCTTACCTTTTTACCCCTTTTTCCACAACTAAAACAATTGCCCATTCCAACTAAGCATTCACCAAAGTGATCTTTCCCACACTTGGTACAAGTAGGTTTCTCATTAGGTGAGTTTCCACTCTTTCCCTTTTGGGACTTAGGTTTATATACCATATCATCACGAGCCTTATGGAACTTAGAAGGAACTTGATTGTATAACCTCTTCTTGAACTTAGGATTGTTTTGGATATCAAGCCTACCTTTTGAAGAACCACCATCAAAAGACTTGGCCCTATTTGCTTCCCTACTCTTCCTTTTCACCCTAGTCTCTTCCACTTTTTGAGCATGAACCATGAGACTAGAAATGTTCATATTATCATGTAGCATATCCGAACGACATTTTTCTTTAAAGTGATCGACACTCCCATCACAAAGCGTCTCATTTCATCTCTAGGATCGGAAACCAAAGAAAGAGCATATCTTGACAATTTAGTGAATTTAAAGAGTAGTCAAGTACACTCATACCTCTTCGAGGAAGGTTGATGAATTCCTCCACTTTGGCTTCCCTCTTCTTTCTAGGAAAGAACCGATCAAGAAAAGCCTTCTTGAAGATCTCCATGTCACCGGACCACCCAATACATTCATACGTTAAAAATGCAGAAAAATTTAAAAAATTTTATTTTACATTGAGGTTTACATAGACCTCTACATACACATAATATATTCATATCGAGTATACATAGACCCTTCGTATAAGAAGATTACATAGTCTTCTACTTTTATTGCACATACATAGTATAAGATAGTCTAATAAGAAGTGTATAACATTGTCTCATATTAAACAATCTAGATAAGAGTATAACAATTTCGGCATATCCCTTACATAAAAAATTATAGCAACATATAGGATTTACAATTATAGTACCAAAATGAAAGAGAATGAAGAAAGTGTCTTTAAGACTGAACAACATCCAATAGGTAGATAACGGCATCGTCCTCGAAAAGTGAGGACCTACGGAACTTCGAAGATAAGAATCCAAGTAGTCTTCAAAGCCTTCTCTAATATAAACGGCTGAATCCTACATTTGTAGTAAACATCAAACATGGGTTAGTACACACTTGTACTAAGTATGGGTATATGCACATAAAATAAGTGAAATCATGCTAAAGAGGACATTCGATCAAAACCATGCTAAAGTACTTTGAAAAGCCCTATGCACAATTAAGAACCCACATAAGCCAATAATCACATAACCATGAGTCAATCCCACGTACGACACAAGACCAACATTAACAACTAATATTCAAGTCAACATCATACAAGAGTTCATAATATCATAATATAAGCATGACCCTTACTCATGACCCACAATTTAGTCTACAAGTGCAATGACCAAGCAAAGCCTCATAACCTTACTCAATCGAGTAAATCAAACAAAGGATCACAAATAATGCCTAATTTAACATAACATAACATCAATAATAACCATCATCATATTTAGCAATATAGACCAATAGCATGCTCATAAATGAAAATAACATCATATAGAATCATCAACATGTAATGTCAACATAAGCATAGCATTTACTTTATAAGATTATTATATCATAAGAACATCCTTGTAGGACTTCTCTCAAAGCTAACTAGTGCAATGCCTAGGTAGAGTCCCATACCCCTACCAAAACTAAGCCAACCTCTCAAGTCACCCTACCTAGAGTTCACATCATTACTTTATTTTACTTACAGGAACATTTGCCTTAACGGACATAGACCATAAGTGTGGAATTCGGTGTCGTAAAACCTTACACCGATGGAAGTTGGTTTACCGGCCAAAGTAGAGCCAAACATAAACGTAGTTTTCTAGGTGGATCCACTAGCTAGTCTTCCTATGGTGGCAACATAGTTCTACAACTAGGAGATCTGTATTGAATCCTCTACATGCCTATGACATTGGATCCTCATCTCATATGAATCCATTGGGTGAGTGTCCCTCATAGGGGAGTAAACACCTCATATGAAACTATAGGTGAATCTTCCCCTATGGGAAGCCAACTCCTCACATGAGCCAACACCTCATAGGGTCTATAACTTGTATAATCATAGTAATTTAGCTCAATAGGTATTGCATGAGAATATCATTTAATGTCAACCCTCACATGAGAGATTATCATATCATTATCACCATTTCATAACAAAGCACATAGGCAAGTCATCACCAACCTTATATCATTTCATCTTAAGCATAATCTCACAATGACATAGTCAAGACATTTCAATTCAACATCATACCAACACCTATGTAGGTTATTCACAAGGTATACTTCATTTGAACTACATCACTAGTCACAAGCCATCATACTTGAAATAAAGGTTAGGATCATGAAGACATACCAACTCTCTTTCAAAATCCATCATCATGGTCTTACCATCAACCAACCAAATACACCCAATAATAGGTGTAGTAACATCAATAAATAGTAATTAACACAAGAACTAGGTCAATTGCATTATCGCTATACTGAATTTGTCATAGGAAATCACAATTTATCATCAATTTAAAGTTTAGATGAAAACCCATTAGAATTGGAAAACCCCATGGAATTAGGTATTTTGAAAATAAAATTTGAAAGGAACTCTTGGGAAAAGGAATTCCAAGAGTGAAGAACTCATACCTTATTGAATCTTAATCCACGAAATTAAAGTGAAATCCTAGAGAAATTGACCTTCTTCTTTAAGCTCTCTTCCTTATTCAAATGAGGAATTGGGGAGAGAGAAAGTAGAGACAGGTGAGAGCTTTTGGATTTTGTTTTAGGAATTGGGTTTGGATGAGTTAACAATGAATGAAAATGACCCTTTGTCTATATATAATCACCCCCTAAATTATTCAAAACACCCCTCACTTAAATGGGCCTTTTTGTGAAGTCAAATGTCAAAAATAAGATTTTACCGAATCTGAGAAGTGGATCCGCGTTGCGGGTCCAACACGCATTTTATTTACCAAAAATAATATGAGGCAGTGAGATCCATGTGGGCTGAGTGTCGCACAACAGCCCACTGATTCTTGACTTTCGCAGGCTGCTTTGGCAGCCTGCCCACCCATGTTGGGGTCCTCCTCCATGATCGTTCTGGTGGTCCTTGGGGCATTGTTATTGGACGTTTAGACCCTCTCTACTACATTCTACCTAACCAAAGTCTTTTACAAGTTTTTGACTTCATTTGACCCTCCAAAACCATCCCCAAACATAGCGACGTTAACTAGTTCAATTAAGCTAGTTTCCGGACGTCATGGACGTTCTTTGACGTCTTGGATCTAAAACTTCTTGGATGACTTATAAAAATTAATTTAGGTCATAAAAAAGTATTTAAACCTTTATAAACTCATGTTAGGCTGTAGATTAGGTCTCGACTTTTCGGAGAGTTACATCTTATGTGTGTGTTGAAGGAGGTGTATGGGCGTTTCCTTTATGTCTTACCTTGGAGAGTCTTAGGATAATCTTTGTTAGGTAAACTCCTACGAAAATGAGTTCACTTTATCTTGGCTTGACCTTGGGGTTCACGGTTCTTTGATAGGAATGTGGTGTGCTTGATCCAAGGGAATCATTAAGGGGCACTAAGTAGGAGTAGGAGTATGGAATGCTACTCTCACATTGCACTTTGTATAACTTATATGTCACATTGGAGTAGAACACCTAGGTGAAGTTCTTAATGTATGAATGCTCTTCTATTGTCTAATTATTAATTTATGGACTTGTCTCCCGCGCGAGGTAAGCCTATGGTTTGTGGTCTTAAGGATCACTTGGTTAGGGAAACCTCTAAGGAGATTGGTTCAATGTTTTGGGAATAAAAGTGTTCACTGTAATGCTAAAGAGGTTCACTGTAACTTTTGGGTAGCTTACTGTAAAATGGTCCTTTTGTAAAAATTATGGAAATTCTTTTCTAAATGTTAAATGATGTTCTATATGTTGTTTTGCTTCTATATTCATTAAGGTTTTACTTATTTTGCATGAAAGATTATTTTACTAAAATGTACCTTTTTGCATGTTTTGGCATATGCCATACTTAGTACATTATTTTGTACTAACCCCATACTTTTCTATACTTAATAAGTATAGATTGGAGGCGTTTGAAGACTAGAAGGCAAAGCTTGGGAATCTACTCTCTCAAGACTAAGTATGTCCTCATATATTCGAGGCATAGTCACATTTCTTAGTTTCTTTTATAAGGACTTATTATGTTTTCTATTCAATGTAAAGGGCCGTGTCCCTAAGATTATTATGTCGTGTCTTTAATATGGCTTGTGACGATAAGACTTCCCCGTAGGTTTTTTGAAAGATCTTTTCTTTTATTATTTATTCGTGAAAAGTTTTAAATTCCATACTACTTTTCATGTCTAATGTAATGAATGGATAGCTAAGGCTTTGTTCCGACCTAAGGGTGCTCCCTTCTTCTAGAGGTTATCTGTGGGTCATTACACCTACATGGGATGTGTCCAATTTCTACCATTGGCAAGTAGAACACCCTCCATCGGAGTAGGTTACAACTCCGGATTCCATGTCTTGCTTGTATGGTCTATGTCGGTTATTGCCTATTCTTATCATATGGGATACCCACTAGTGTTGGACAAGTTCCACAAAGTTTAGGTGGTGGTATGGAACGCTAACTAGACATTGCACAATTAGGCTTTGAAGATATTAATGAGTGAGTCCCTAGGTTTTCTCCAAGACCATTACTTGAATGTCTTTATGTGATGAATGTCTCTTGAATGAACTAATGAAGATAATGACCTAAGTTAGAAAGCACGTAAATGAACAAGTACCTAGTCTAGAGTAACTTTAAGGATTGCCTAGCTAAAGTGTGAAAGGGGCATAAAGGATGGTCTCTTCATGTCTTACCTAGGGAAGTCTTAAGAATGACTCTAGATAGGAAAGTTTCTTAGTGAAGTGAGAATGATCTTATCTTAGGTAGTCTAAAGGACACCTTAGGTGTGTGTGAAAGGATTGTATGGGCGGTCGCTTCATAGCTTACTCAAGTGAGCCTTAGAATCACCTCTGGTAGGAGGATCTCATGTTATGTGTTTTGGTGTATTGTAAGTGTATTTATCTCATTATAGGTAGTCTTAAGGATCCTTTAGGTGTGCTTGGACAGGGTGTATGGGCGGTCTCTCTTTGTCTTACTTAAGTGAGTCTTAGGATAACTTTTAGTGAGAGGGTTGCATGCTAAAAGAGGTCACTGTGAAGTTGAACTTAGATCACTATAAACTGACATAGTTCACTGTAACATTCCTTAAAAAGTGATAAAATACTTATGTGATATCTTATGTGTTTATAAAGTGTTGAATGTTGTTCCAATGCTTCTACTATGGTGTTTTAATTAAAATTAGCATATTTCCATTAAATGTCCGTTATCATTATTTTATGCATTATGCCATACATAGTACATGTGTTTGTACTAATTCCATACTTTCATCTATCTCTAAAGTGATTCATAGGTGAAGGTGCTTTTGGGTGCGAAGCTTGGATTATAGGATCTTTCAAGCAAGGTTGAAGTATGTACTCATTTGACTCGAGGGCATCACTATCTTACAGTTCTTTTATTAAAGCATTGTAATAGACTTAGTAGTACTATAATTCGATTGTATGGGTCGTGTCCTAAGTGTATTTTGAGTCTAATATTTGATGAAATGAGACATAGTATTTCCTATAGGTTTTATATAAAAGAGATTTTGGAAGACTATTCCAATGTTGTAAAAAGTTTTAATTCCGCACTACTTTTCATATATGTACATGCGATTAATGATAGGAAAGGGCTTGTACAAGACCTCCGAGAGGTCAACTACGCCATGCCACGACCTAAGAATGACCTACCTTCTAGGGTATAGGTGCGGGTCGTGACAAACGTGATATTATAGCAAATGTTATGAAAGTGGTATTAGGAATTCAAAAGTCTCATCAAGTCACGTCTAGTAGAGTCTCGATCATCGGTGTGAGACGCGAAACATCTATGAGCGAGTGGCTATAGGATGATAGAGTTTCCCTTCTTTTCTACTCCTATGTCGTGCCATAGAGATTTAGAAGTTATGAGTGTTCTTTTGTTATGGTTTTCCTTGTGTTATACGAGATGAATATGAAGAGGACACCATCTAGGAGAGTTGAGGAAAATGATATGAATAAGGAGATTACTCCTCAGGTTGAACAAGTTGAGCAAGTTCTTCAAGGTGCTCAAGGTGCTAGAGATGCTCAAGTCCCTATTCTGGAAGGAGGTAATGATATTACCGTAGTTCCCCCAAAAATGACTAATGTGGATATTAGAGAGGCTTTACTTACTTTAGCCCGAACCTTGACTACCCATGTGAATAGGGGTATTGACCCTAGAGTGAATGTTGTGGAGAGCACTATGACAACTAGATTAAGAGATTTTGTGAGGAATAATCATCTTATCTTTCTTGGCTCTAAGGTGGGAGAGGATCCCCAAGCGTTCCTAGACTGTGTGTGTATAAGGTGTTGAGTGCCACGAGGGTGAAATCTAGGGAGAAGGCGGAGTGAGATTCATACCAATGGAGGGAGGTTTCTCAAGTGTGGTACACCCAATGGAAATATAATAGGCCGGTTGAGTCTGGTCTTATTGAGTGCGATGAATTTAACGAGGCTTTATTAGGAAATTACTTTTCCCGTGAGAGGAGGGAGGTGATGGTAGAGGAGTTCATCAATCTCAATCAAGGAAATATGAGTGTCGAGGATTACTCATTGAAGTTCACTTTGTTGCCCACGTATGCCCCATTCTTAGTGTCTAACCCTAGGGATTAGATGAGTAGGTTTTTGACCGGGGTCGTCGACCTAGTGAAAGAAGAGTGTCGTGCGTTCATGCTCCATGATGATATGAACTTGTCTAGAATCATGGTTTATGATAAATTCATTGAGGAGTCTAAGCTTAGTAGGATTGCTAGAAACTTGAAGAGGAGTGTGCAAAATGACCAAAGACAACCTAGGTTCAAGAATAAGGTTTCAAGTCAAGGTGAACCTAGGGGTCCTAAGGTGAAACTTGAGAAGGGTAGTGGTTCTGAAGGTGGTAAGCGTAAATGTGCTACATGCGGGAAGAGGCACTATGTGCAATGCCTAATGGGTACCGGGAGTTGCTTTGGTTGTGGTAAGGATGAACACAAAGTGAGGGATTGTCATACTCTTTCTTCTAGAGGAAGAGAGGGTAAGCAAGTTCCTCCAAGTGTTCCGGGAGATGATGCTCCAAAGAAGGATCATTTCTATGCACTCAGGGCTAGAGGATCAAAGCCGGATAAGGATGATGATGATGGTAAGTTCTTGTATTTTCTCTTTAGTTTATGATTTCCTTCTAAGTGGGAGAGTATGGTTAGTAGATGAGCTAGATGGTCATAGTAGTATGTTGCATGTTGCATTGTGTTTAGGAGTCTTGTTGGAATTGAATTTCATTGATTCCGTGCATTATGCATTTCATGAAGTTATGATTATGTTGTAAAATAAGTTTATATGGTTTTATCTATCATATTGTCATATTTTTATCATCAATTGTCTAAAAGTTGCTTTTTTGAAATTTTGAAGCATGTTCACTGGAATGCCTGACAGGCTTACTATGAAATTTTTGGAAAATTGACTAAATTGTTCTTTGGTTGAAAATTGTTGTAATGTGTATAGAATTAATGTATATGATCATGATAATGAATGTAAAAGGAGTTCATGCTATTTGAAATGAAGAATGTGAGTCTTATGGCATGATGAATTATAGAATTGGTACTAGCTTCTTGTTGTGTTGTGAGTCTCTTGATTATATGAAATGATGTTTGTCCTAGATTTTGTATTTTATAATGTGTTATGTGGTATGGTTATGATCTGTTAGTTGAATATCTACTTTTGGAAGTGTTCGGAGAGTGGCAAGTGTCATTCGAGGACGAATGTTGTCCAAGTGGGGGAGAATGTGACACCTCTAAACTAAATTAGGTGAAACTAGAGCCTAAAATTTTTTCATGAGAGTCTAAGGTCCTAAAATTATTTATAATGTTGTAATGAGGCAGTGTCTAAGGATTTAGGTGAATTGGAAGTCAAACGTCAAGGGACGACCAAGACGTTCGACGACTAGTCACCTATATGCCTCAGGTGTTTTTATGTGCTTATATGATAGTGTAATGAGCTTCTAAGGTCATTATATGAGTAATAATAGTGTTTATAGGCAGTGTGTCATGTTTCATGAAGTTTGGTGGTCAAACGTCCAAGAAAGTCCATGACGTTTGAAAAGTTTGCTTTGAAATGACCTTCTGTGTCTTAGCATGTTTCGCCAAGTTATACGTGTTTGTTTTTGATGAAATTGATGTGAGAGGTCCTAAACTCGTATACAAACATATTCGGGTTTGAAAGGTCCGGGCAAGAGTCCCCAAGAACAAACCAAGGGTCCTTGAGGAAGGACCCATCTTGGTGGCCAAAACTTCAAAAACAGTCCCACCTACGGAGACAATCGATGCACAGTAGACTGGTCGACGCCCCGTAGGTGGAGGGCGTTGTTAAAGATATAGGCATGGGAGTATGGACTTCCACAGACCAGCCTTTAACCCAAACAACGGACCAACAAGACAGTCCGTTGGTTGGGTGACGGTCCGTAGGTGATGCAAGCATCATTGAGTCTGCAATTTCGCAGCATCACTGTTAAGTGAAGGACGTCCAAATAATTGTTTGGGCGGTTTCCTAAGTGTATTCTAGGTATTTTAAGTGGGTTTATAAGTCCTAACTACTTAGATGAATTTATTATTCTAAAATCAAAACCCAATTCTCTAAGAAACTCTCTAGAAATCCATTGAAGTCAAAACTATAGGAAGAGCTTGGATTGAAGGTTGGTTGGTTATTCTTCATTAATTTTCGTGGTTTAGCTTCATTGACATATGATTTTAATCCTTTAAACTCTTTTCATCAAGGATCCAAACTTCAAAGTCATTTATAATGTCTTCTAAAGATGAACTTGTCCAATTTTGTGATCTAGCCATGAGTTCTTGCATAAAACGTTTTGAATCATAGAATATTGATTAAATTGATGTTATTTTGATGGGTTTAACCTAAAATCTTCATACACCCATGCAAAACCTAATCTCTTCAATTTGGCTATAATTTGGGTTAAGTGATCATGTCTCAATGCTAATAAATTCTAGTGTTCTTTACTTTGGGGTATTGAATAATGTAAAATTGTATTGGATTGATGTATAGGCTATCTTAGATTAATGAATTCATATTGAATTGAGTTAGATTCATTGAGTATTATGATTTTGGTATTGAATTGATGATCATGACCATGGGTAAGGGCCTTTTGGTATTGTATTGAATGATTTAGCTATAGATATTTAGCTAGATTCAATAGAGGTGCTATGTGCTATAATTGTGAATAATGTGGCGTTGTCGGCGTTACTTTATGTATTATGATGATCATGGCCTTGTCGGCACTACTTCATATATTATGATTGTTTGTGTAGTTGATATATGTAAATTTTACGACCCAAAGTACCCCTAGGCGTAACCGGCATCGTCGTCGTCTAAGAGGAATAAGTGAAGCCCTTAGCATACATCATAGCACATCATAGGTCAAAATTTTTTTTTATAACTTTTCTATATAGTGAAGTATACTTACACTTCTCACATATAGTATAAACGTTTACATGGAACCCTCGCTTATTAAGCATATATAGGCTTCTGACTTAACATTTAACAACAACATAGTCTAATAGTTCGTCCACGTTAACCATCTAAAAAGTGAATCACAATAGTTTGGGCATAGCCCTTAGGCTATTAAAATATGCCCATATAGGCTACAAGAAAGTTTGAACCTGGGAATGGAATAATTGTCTCAAAAGATAAAAAAAAAAGAAAAAGGCTTGATGAGTGGCTCTATCCTCGGAACTCATGAGGACTCAACAATTGACTTAGGAAAGATCCAAGTCTTCTTCACCAATAGCCACAAATCTCCTCAATGGCCCGAACCTAAAATGTTTGGGAAAAAGGGAAAAAATATGGGTTAGTACAAACTACATGTACTATGTATAACTTCTATGAACAAAATCATCAATGCTTGAAAAAGGACAATTTAGTAAAAATCATGCTTTCTATTAACTTAACTCAACATGCAATTATAATAATCATAGTAAGTCAATTCTACATAATATCAACCCAACACATAAGCAACTCAAGAAAAAGTTGTGCAATACCTAGAATAGATTTCCATAATGCCATTCAAAGATAAGTATCACATTATGCCACCCACTTTATACTTACAACATATTTTCATACTCTATCAATACATGCTTAATACATCAATACTATTTATAGTATATCAACATAATCGTAATCATAAAAGAACACTACTAGAACCATAATTAACAAGGTAAATTAAAAAATCCATTACATAAATAAGGTGAATTCAATAAGCAATTACATAATTAATAACAATGTAGCCAATCTACATGTTCATGATCTTCACAATTCACCATATCAATTCAAGGTTTTTAAGAAATTGGGGGAAGGACATGGGTCTAGGGAAATCTCATAAGAAATAACCAATTAACCATCAATATATACTTAAAAACATTAATTCATCATAATGCATCAGAATTGATTCATAATTTCGTTTTTCAAAAAAGACCCATGAGTAGAAGAAAATCTAGATTTTGGGGGGATTTAGAAATCATCTCTTAGAGGGACCTCTTGGGGAAAGGAATACCAACAGTGAAAGAAATCATACCTTAATGAAGCATAACCCATGAAATCCAAGTGACCTCTTTAAGCTTTCTTGCTTTTTCAATGGAGGATATATGGAGAGACAAAATAGAGAAAGATGAGAGCTTTTGGGTTTTTATTTTGGGGAATTGATTGGAGCGGGTAAAAATGACTTAAAACTGACCCTAATAACTTAAATAGTCACCCCTTAAATTACCCAAAAGACCCCTTACTTAAATGGGTCATTTTGTGAAGTTAAAATGTTTAAAATACGACTTTTACGAGTCAGGGAAGTAGTTGCGCGTCGTGGGGTTAATTTCACAATTTATTTTTGAAATCCGCGTTGAGGCAGTGAGCCTATTGTAGGCCCCTCTTCGCGAGGCATAGGTTGGATTCTCACGTGATGGCTGCGGGTCGCGCAGCAGCCACGAATTTCTTGGTTGCTCGCATGTTGCTTTTGCAGGCTGCTCGCCCAAGTTTGGGTCCTCCCCAAGGACCCTTTTGGTGGTCCTTGGGGTTTCGTGACCGTCTATTTTGACTATATATACTAAATTTGAAGTATTAAAAGTCGTTTTAGAAGTTTTGGACTTAATGTAACCCTCCCAAACCTTCACCAAACATAGCGACGTTAACTAGTTCAATTTCGCTAGTTTCGGGACGTTAAGGCCTTTTTTTAATGCTATAGACCCAATACTTCTCAAACAAGTTATTTCGACTTGTTTAGGTCTACAATCATAATTACTCATCATATAAGTCTCTAGTATAGATTTTGGAATTTTCCTGGTGAGTAAATACTCCCCCCCCCTTTAGGAACATTCGTCCCCGAATGACACTCTAGACCTTTATAAGGGAAGAAGAGACTCAAGACTAGCAGCCCAACCAAAACAAATATATACAAAATGCGTCACAAATCATTGGATGAATCATTCACTCCTTTCAACATATAATCATAGCAAGAACACATAGGAATTTCATACACAACATACCATAACACAAGCTCAACTTTTCATTATTTCGACTTCTTTAGATCTAAAATCATCATTACTCAACATATAAGGCTCTAGTATAGGTTTTGGAATTTTCGGGGTGTGTAAATACTCCCCCCACCCCTTTAGGAACATTCGTACCCGAATGACACTCTAGACCTTTATAAGGGAAAAAGATACTCAAGACTAGCAGCCCAACCAAAAACAATATATACAGAATGAGTCAGAGATCATTGGATGAATCATTCACTCCTTTCAACATATAATCATAGAAATAACACATAGGAACTTAATCCACAACATACCATAACACAAGCTAACCTTTTCATATTAGATAAGGAGGAACTAAATTCTCCATTTCAATATGAGCTCGATATGAACATCAAAGTTGTCATGCTGATTTACTATCAAAACAACACAAATTATGCTCAATACAACTTCGACAAATACTTATAGCACACCAACACATCAAGTAAAATCCATCCATAAGAAACACATTTCATGGAAAAGAAAAGAACTCAACTTAGGCATGAATTTCTACTATAATATGCACATATAAGATAAACATGATAAGTTCAAATTTATTGATAATAATCATAGAAGGAACTACGAACCTCAATCTTGGCTAGGATTGATAGATAAGTGATGAGGATAGCTGGACTTTATGTCGGCCTCGGCCTCCTATGTTGCTCCCTCAACAAGGTGGTTCCTCCAAAGAACATTTACGGAGGCAACCTCGTTATTCATCAATTTCTATACTTGGCGATCTAAGATATCAACCTGGACCTCTTCATAAGAACGGTTCTCTTTTACTCCTAAACCTTCTAGAGGGAGAATAGAAACCGGATCACTTATACATTTCTTAAGCATAGAAACATGGACCACCGGATGAATCATGGACAACTCATTTGGAAACTTCAACTCATAGGAAACACTCCCAACTCTCTTCATAATTTCATACAAACCCACATAATATATCTCAATGCTAATGAATTCTTGTGTAGTTTTCTTTGGGCTATTGAATGACATAATAATTGTATTGGATTGATGTATAGGCTGTCTTAGATTGATGAGTTCATATTGAATTGAGTTAGATTCATTGATTGTTATGATTTTGGTATTGATTGATGATCAGGGTCATAGGTAAGGGCCTTTTGGTATTGTATGGATGATTTAGCTATAGATTAAAGTGGTGAGAGTGGATTGGTTTTACGCTGTCCTGATTCTCTTTATTTTATGTAATGTAGGTCCTGAATTATGTTGTGATTGGCATGGTCCACTTATGGTGGCAGTGCTATGTGCTATAATTGTGAATTATATGGCCTCGTCGGCGTTACATTATGTATTATGATGATCATGGCCTTGTTGGCACTACTTGATATTCTGATGGTTTGTGTAGTTAATTTATGTAACTTTTATGACCCAAAGTACCCCCTAGGCACCTGCAGTGTCGTCTCTAAGAGTAATAAGTCAAGACCTTAGCATACATCATAGCACAGCATAGGTGAAAAACACAGAAAATTTAAAACTATTCTATATAGCGAAGTATACTTACGCTTCTCACATATAGTATATGGGGTTTACATAGGCCCCTCACTTATGAAGCTTACTAGGCTTCTCACTTAACTTTTAACAACAACATAGTCTAATAGTTCATCTCATATTAACCATCTAAAAAGTGAATCACAATAGTTCTGGCATAGCCCTTAGTCTATTAGAATATGCCCATATAGGCTACAAGAAAGTCTCAACATGAAAATGGAATAATTGTCTCAAAACATAGACAAAACTAATAAGGCTTTATGAGTGGCTCTATCCTCGATACTCATGAGTACTCACCAATTGACTTAGGAAAGATCCAAATGTTCTTCTCCAATATCCACAAATCTCCTCAGTGGCCCGACCCTAAAATGTTTTGGAAAAAGGGAGAAAATATGGGTTAGTACAAACCACATGTACTAAGTAT
Organism: Solanum sitiens; assembly: GCA_016801875.1. Lineage (NCBI taxonomy): Eukaryota > Viridiplantae > Streptophyta > Magnoliopsida > Solanales > Solanaceae > Solanum > Solanum sitiens. The sequence continues at coordinate 691,288 of JABWTJ010000116.1, forward strand.
AACTTTTATGCACAAAATAATCAATGCATGAGAAAAGGAAGATTTAATCAAAATCATGCTTTCTATTAACTTAACTCAACATGCAATTATAATAAGCATATTAAGTTAGTTCTACATAATATAAAGCCAACACATAAGAAAGTCAAGCAACTCTTGTGCAATGCCAAGAATAGAACCCCATAATCCCATTCCAAGCTAAGTATCACATTAAGCTAAGTATCAATACATGCTTAATATATCAATACTATTCATAGTATATCAACATAATCGTAATCATAATCATAATCATAAAAGAAAACTTCTAGAACAATTAGAATCCCACATGTGCAATGAGTAAGAGAAGTCCCACACCCTCCCACGCCGGATGTAGTAGCCTTCAAGAAAACCCTAAAAAGAGTTCACATACTTAACTCGTTCATTTACTTTTATGTTTGGGAAATAAGTGCAATAACCGACATGAGACCATGTGAGCTACATGGAATCCGGTGTTTTACTGCCACACCAAAAAAAGAGGGTGAACACTTGGCTAAGGTGTAACCGTTTGTACGTAGCTATCTAAGTGTATCCACTAAGTTAGAGTCCTATGTGGGCACATTTTTAAGGGTCAAGGACATTGTTGCTAGAAACCTTGACTTACTAACGTGGAGGTTTTCGTCTCATGAGACAACACATAACTTGCGAATCCATACTTAACAACATGAGGACACCTATGTTGGAGGCCGTACTTGCTAAACATGAGACCTCTCTCTCATTTACATGCCCTTTAGGTGCTAAGCAATTATTCCCTTTAATAATCATATTATTTCATCATACAAGTTCACCGTAGTATATACTAGATCCCTAGGTGAACATCTTACCATAATAGCTTATAGGAATTCATGAGTGAGAACTATCCTTTCACTTTAGAAACCACATACAAGTGAACCTCTAACTCAACACTTTATAATAATCAAGAGAAACTACTTTCAATAATTTAATAATCATACAATAACATACTTACATAATTCAGAATTAATTCAATAGTCTAGGGTTAAGGATGAGGAATACTTAACATCAACATCAAAACCACACATTAGACCTAGAAGCATTACTATATAAGTAACACATAATTCATAATTGAATCCAAGAAGAACCAATCAACATAATTCATTGCTCTTCCAAGAACCTTCATACTTCCATTACCAATATGATATATAACCAATTATATAAAGAAGGTAAATTCAAGAAGCAATTACATAATTAACAAAAATGTAGTCAATCTACATGTTCATGATCTTCAACATTCATCATATCAATTCAAGGTTTTCATGAAATTGGGGGAATGACATGAGTCTAGGGAAATATCATAGGAAATAACCAATTAACAATCAATATATACTTAAACAACATTAATTCATCATAATTCATCAGAATTGATTCATAATTTCGTTTTTCAAAGAAGACCCCATGTGTAGAAGAAAATCTAGATTTTGGGGGGATTTAGAAATCATCTTTTGGAGGGACCTCTTGGGGAAAGGAATACCAACAGTGAAAGAAATCATACCTTAATGAAGTATAACCCATGAAATCCAAGTGAAACCCTAGAGAAATTGGTCTTCTTCTTTAAGCTTTCTTACTTCTTCAATGAAGGATATAGAGAGAGACAAAATAGAAAGAGATGAGAGCTTTTGGGTTTTTATTTTGCGGAATTGATTTGAGTGGGTAAAAATTACTTAAAACTGACCCTAAAACTTATATAGTCACCCCTTAACTTACCCAAAAGACCCCTTACTTAAATGGGTCTTTTTGTGAGTTAAAATGTTTAAAATACGACTTTTACGAGTCGGGGAAGTACTTGCACGTCGTGGGGTTAATTTCACAATTATTTTTGGAATACGCTTTGAGGAAGTGAGCCTATTGTAGGCCCCTCTTTGCGAGGCATAGTTTGGATTGTCACGTGATGGCTGCGGGTTGCGCAGCAGCCACCAATATCTTGGCTGCTCGCAGGTTGCTTTTGCAGGCTGCTCGCAGGTTGCTTTTGCAGGCTGCTCGCAGGTTGCTTTTGCAGGCTGCTCGCAGGTTGCTTTTGCACGCTGCTCGCCCAAGTTTGGGTCCTTCCCAAGGACCCTTCTGGTGGTCCTTGGGGTTTCGTGACTGTCTATTTTGACTCTATATACTAAATTTTAAGTATTTAAAGTCGTTTTAGAAGTTTTGAACTTAATGTAACCCTCCCAAACATTCACCAAACATAGCGACGTTAACTAGTTTAATTTCACTAGTTTCGGGACGTTAAGGACTTTTTTTAATGCTATAGCCCCAATACTTCTCAAACAAGTTATTTTGACTTCTTTAGGTCTAAAATCATCATTACTCAACATATAAGTCTCTAGTATAGATTTTGGAATTTTCCTGGTGAGTAAATACTGCCCCCTCCCCCCTTTAGGAACATTCGTCCCCGAATGACACTTTAGACCTTTATAAGGGAAGAAGAGACTCAAGACTAGCAGCCCAACCAAATATAATATATACCAAATGAGTCACAAATCATTGTATACATCATTCACCTCCTTTCAACATATTATCATAGCAAGAACACATAGGAATTTAATACACAACATACCATAACACAAGCTCAACTTTTCATTATTTCGACTTCTTTAGGTCTAAAATCATCATTACTCAACATATATGGCTCTACTATAGGATTTGGAATTTTCAGGGTGTGTAAATACTCCCCCCCCTCCTTTAGGAATATTCTTTCCCGAATGACACTCTACACCTTTATAAGGGAAAAAGATACTCAAGACTAGCAGCCCAACCAAAAACAATATATACAGAATGAGTCACAGATCATTGGATGAATCATTCACTCCTTTCAACGTATAATCATAGAAATAACACATAGGAACTTAATCCACAACATACCATAACACAAGCTCAACTTTTCATATCACATAAGGAGGAACTACCTTCTCCATTTCAATATGAGCTCGATATGAACATCAAAGTTGTCATGCTGATTTCTTATCAAACAACACCAATTATTCTCCATACAATTTCCACGAATGCTTATAGCACAACACACACATCAAGTAAAGCCAACCATAAGAAACACATTTAATGGAAAAGAAAAGAAGTCAACTTAGGCATGAATTTCTACTATAATATGCACTTATAGAAAAACATGATAAGTTCAACTTTATTTATAGTAGTCATAGAAGGAACTACTAACCTCAATCTTGGCTTGAGGGGAAAAAGATGAGGATAGCGGGACTTCATTTCGGTCTCGGCATCCCATATTTCTCCCTCAACAAGGGGGTTCCGCCATAGAACTTTTAAGGAGGCAGTCTCCTTATTCCTAAATTTCTTAGCTTGGCGATCCAAGATCTCAACTGGGACCACTTCACAATAAAAGTCCTCTTTTACTCCTAAACTTTCTAAAGGGAGAATAGAAACCGGATCACATATACACTTCTTAAGCATAGAAACATCGAACACCAGATGAATCATGGCCAACTCATTTGGCAACTTCAACTCATAGGCAACACTCCCAACTCTCTTCAAAGTTTCATATGGGCCCACATAACGAGGATGAAGTTTCCTTTCTTTCCAAACCTCATCACCCCTTTCATGGGTGAGATTTTCAAATAAACGAAATCTTCTACTCCGTATTCAAGGTCCCTCTTTCTATTGTCGGCATAAGCTTTTTGACGACTTTTAGCAATTTTTATTTTATCTCTTATAACCCGAACCTTATCGAGGGCTTCATAAAAAATCGGGACCAAGTAGAGAAAACTCACCTACCTAATACCACCCAATCGAGGATCTATACCTTCTCCAATAAAGTGCCTCGAAGGGTGCCATAAATATAGTCGAATGGTAGCTAGTGTTGTAGGAGAACTCTATTAAAGGAAGGTGATCATCCCAATTCCCTTTGAAATCTATTACACAAGCCCTTAATATGTCTTCAAGAGTTTGAATAGTGCGATCCGTCTGTCCATCCGTATTGGGATGGAAAGCGGTACTAAGCGTCACCTTCGTACTGATCCCACTTTGGAAAGCTTTCCAAAAATTGGAGGGAAATTGAGTACCTCTATCCGAAATGATGGACAAAGGGTCCCATGTAACTTCACTATCTCTTTGATGTATAATTTGGCATAGTCTTCTTCCGAATATGTGACTTTGATAGGAAGAAAATGTGCGGACTTGGTTAGCCTATCCACAATGACCCAGATCAAGTCATGTTGTCTTTTAGTACGAGGCAACCCTACTACGAAGTCCATGTTAATATCCTCCCACTTCCATGTAGGAATATCTATATTTTGAGTCAAGCCACCCGACTTTTGATGCTCCGCTTTGACTTGTTGGCATTTTGGACACTTAGCAACAAAATCTGCTATGTCTCTTTTCATACCATTCGACCAACAAATTTCTTGTAAGTACTGATACATCTTTGTGGCACCCAAATGGATTGAATAGCGGGAACCATGAACCTCTTCCATGATAAATTCTCTTAAACCATCCACATCCGGTACACACAACCTTCCTTGGTGCCTAAGCACAACATCTTCTCCTTGAGAGAAAGACTCATTTTACTTACTAAGGACCGTTTCCTTCAACTCCATCAATAAAGGATAAAGGTGTTTCTTGTATTTCACCCCAACCACTAAAGACTATGTACCTCTTTCACTAACTATTTCTTATCATCAACCAATAAGCTACACTACCCATGGACACTCGGCTTAGTGCATCTGCAACCACATTAGCTTTCCCGTAATGGTAAAGGACGCTCATATCATAATCCTTTAAAAGTTCTAGCCGTCTTTGTCGATTCACGTCTTTTTGAGTGAATACTTATTGTAGACTCTTGTGACCGGTGAACACATCAACATCTAACCCATAGATATAGTGTCTCCAAATTTCAAGGCAAATACCAAGAACGCAAGCTTAAGGTCATGAGTTTGTTAATTCTTCTCATGTGGCTTGAGTTGACTCGAGGCATACACTATGACTCTAACGTTCCGGAAAATCATATGTCTAATAAAGAGCCCAGTATGCCCTTAGGATAGCATATTAGGGGTACATAGGCACCCCAATGCCCAATATTGAGAAATATTGGGCATAGTATAGAAAAATAAGGGATATTAGCCAATTTTTTATATACGAATAAGAATATACTTTTTGGGTTGTCATACCCCAATCCAAGATTGATGTTCAATAAATGTACCTGCAATGAACACCCTAAGCTAAATTAAATGACATCTCAACAAAAAATATGAAGTACTAGGCATCCAAGTGTCAAGCATAGCACCATAGCACATGACCATTTAAAATGATCATGTAAATTAAACAGTGCCCAAGGACATGGTGAGGGTCCTTGGGACAATAAGTAAACATTCCCAAATGAACCATAAATAATAGTTAGTTAGAAAAGTACAACCAACCCATGTGCAAGCACATGTGCAAGACATGTGAAGAAGTGGCCAAGGAGGGGACCACCCTAACCGAATTCGGTTAGGGTAGTTAGGGGGGGGGGAAACGTGCACAACGGACCCCTCCATGTGAGGACTAACTTCCTAACTAATTCTAGACTCTAACCTACTGCCCTAAATAGCTAACTAACCTATGACCAAACGAAATAAACTAATTAGTGCACCCGACAACCTAGGACCAAAATCGGGTTGACACTAACCTAGTACTAGTTAAAGAGACAACCTAGTACCTAACCTAGGATGGTCCAAAAGGTTAGTTATGGTCCTAACAACTTAGGGGTACTTTAGTAATTACCCTAGGTTACCTAATTAATTAATTTGGCAAATTAATTAATTAATTTAAAAGGGCTAAAACCGAAACTAAAAAGGAAATTTTCAGATTTCGGTTAAGACAAGAAAGGGACACCCTAGTACCTAACCTAGGATGGTCCAAAGAGTTAGTTAAGATCCTAACGACTTAAGGGTACTTTATTAATTACCCTAGGCTACTTAATTAATTAATTGAGCAACTTAATTAATTAATTTAAAGGGGAAAAACCGGAATCACAAAGCAATTTCCAGATTTCGGTTAAAACAAGAAAAAGACAACCTAGTACCTAACCTAGGATGGTTCAAAGGATTGGTTATGGTCCTAACGACTTAAGGGTACTTTAGTAATTACCTTAGGTCACCTAATTAATTAAATTAGCAATTTAATTAATTAGTTTAAATGATCAAAACAAAATTATTACACTAACCTAGTACAACTCAAGAAACATCCTAGTACTTAACCTAGGATGGTCCAAAAGGGTTAATTTTGGTTCCAATGACTTAGGGGTACTTTAGTACTTACCCTAGGTCCCTAAATTAATTAAATTAAGGATTTAATTAATTAATATAAAGTCAAAATGTTGACCAAAACCATAGTCAATACCAATTTCCAGATTTGACTAGGTGTTATGTTCTCCTATGTTTAGTCAACTTAGGAGGGGCATTTTGGTAATTGGTTAATTACTTTATTAAATTAACTTATTAAACCTAAGTTTTATAATTCAAGATCAGTTCATAAACATAAAAATCGCGTTCAAACTCATAGAAAAGGCGACACAAAAACAGCAAGCAACGAACGAAACAAAAACAGAAAATTTATCGATTTCTCTAGGGCTATTTCAAGGTTTCTTCAAGGTTTCGTTAAAGGTGGTCTTCGTAGATTAAGTTCTACATAAGGTATGGGTTTCTCTCCTGGAATTCTTTCTCCAAGAGTATTTTCCTTCGATTGATTCACAAGATCTTGAAAACTAGGGTTGTTCCCGTCGTTCTCGTCGAACTTCCCTTCCCTAGTATCCTTTTCGATTTCAATGTTGAATAGGTTAGAGATAATGTTGTTGGTATGTGGTGCTGGCTGTTCTTAACATGTATTGTTATTGAATTATGAGTATTGAATGGACTTATTAACTTGTAATTGCGTAAATTTAATCTTATCATGATAATTAAGAATCGATAATATACAAAGATAAGTCCGTAATGTGTTAAGTGAATTATGTGCCTTTGGATGAATGTTGACTTGCTGTTTTTATGATGTTATGAAGATGCTAAAGCCATCAAATGTTAATATGATGATGTCCAATACGTTCTTAAAACGTGACACTAAAAGCCATAAACTAAGAATTGGCTCAAAGACATCTATGAAATCATATCTTGAATAAATTGGCTATCTGATTCCAATAAAGTTGGCTAACTCTATTTGGTGAAAATGAATATATGCTAATGGCTAGGAACTTATGTAAATGATTAAAAGATTGGTTAATGGTTCATACATATGGCAATTTAAATATGAACATACGTAAATATTGGCTTATGCCAAAAAGATTGAATTGGTTAGTCTAACATACCCTATCCACACGAATTGTGAACGTAAAAACATTGAATTGTTCTTGTAAGTTAATCAAAAGTTAAAAGTTCAAGTGTAGTGTAAGTTTGGCATATGCCAATAAATTGGCCTACAATATTATCTCCAAAAGTATGTAATAGAATTGGCTAATGATTCCATGAAATTATATTTGAATAAAAGTTTGGCTTATGCCAATAAATTGGCCTACAATATTATCTCCAAAAATATGTAATAGAATTGGCTAATGATTCCATGAAATTATATTTGAATAAAAGTTTGGCTTATGCCAATAAATTGGCCTACAATATTATCTCCAAAAATATGTAATAGAATTGGCTAATGATTCCATGAAATTATTATATTTGAATGAAAGTTTGGCTTATGCCAATAAATTGGCCTACAATATTATCTCCAAAAATATATAATAGAATTGGCTAATGATTCCATGATATTATATTTGAATGAATGTTTGGCTTGTGCCAATAAATTGAATATGAAGTTATTTTCAAATTTTCTAGGCCAATACTAATCATATGCCAATCTTGTGTAGCCAAAACAATGAAATGACAACTCAAGTACTTCTAAGCTAATTCAATGAATCCATAACCAAGGGCATTCCATTCATTGGGACAACTCCCAGCATGCTCTACAAGAATGAACTATGAACACATGAAACTCATTGAATGAAGTGCTCATCGTCCATAAACGGTGATATGAAGCTACTACACTAAAGTAAGTAAGTAACGTGAGTTATAACATAATTAAAGGGGTCTAAATTAAGTAAGTGACCAGAATGGGGTGTTAAAGGAAGTGAGACAAGTCTTACTTACACCAATGCTAATTTGTTAAAAGAATACTCACAAATGAAGGTGTTAGGATGTGTGAGACTAGTCTCATTAACACCTAAGGATGATATGTAAGGACAATTCACATTCATCAATGTAAAGTAAGGATGATATGTAAGGACAATTCACATTCATCAATGTAAAGTATGGATGATATGTAAGGACAATTCACATTCATCAATGTAAAGTAAGGATGATATGTAAGGACAATTCACATTTCATCAATGTAAAGTAAGGATGACAAGTCATCAAAAGAGTAAATAAGTCTCAATCATACTCTATATGTAAGTGTAAGGACAGTTCACACTTAATACTAATGATGAGATGAGAAATCATCTAATGAGCTATGATGTCCTCATGCTAGAAGCCAGCTTCCATGATGTATGAGTTGAATGTAATGGAACTTTATACTGAGCACCGATAGGCTAGCTATGAGCGGTGATGCCTTCCTTCGGGAAGGGCGGAGGTTCACGTAACTCTCATGAGATGAGACTGTCCGCCATGCCAGGTATGGGTCTCCTTATATCTCTTAGTCTTTGAACCTATACTGCCAATATAGGGACCTAGGAGGGTTCAATTCCCTATATACGCTAGCATGTTTTGGTTTCACCTTGGCCAGTGACTCCACCTCTTTTCGGTGTGGGGAAGACACCGGATTTCATGAGCTCACATGATCTATGTCGGTTAAAGTTGAAGTTCCTCAAAGTATGAAAGATAAAGAAATGAACGATACCGAAGGTGTTTGTGCAAGACAATCAGGAGGTGAAATCAGATTCAAGTAATGGCATTAGGTCATTCTTGGTCATTGCACTTCATGATCCCGATGAGAGTCTTAAAATTCATCCTAGGTATGGCTGGTGTTTACATAAGCATACGAATGAATGAAATGAATAATGTGAAGTACGAATGAACGAATGAAGTAGACTCTATGTTTGCTAAAGAAGGCCCTCGAGTTGAGGTCCCATATATTGGGACCTCACTTGAGATGTCTTAATGCTATATCAACGATTCCAAGGTCTCGTGTATATGAAATGTATAATTATAAAACATGGAAGTAATGAAATCAATGGCATAATCAATAGAGAATGGCTTATGAAATGTAATGAATACTTAATGTAATGAATAACTTGTTGTAAGGATAGTCAAATCGTGTCCAATAAAGTTTACAATAAGTAAAGGGCATAGCCAATAATGAATCCTCATGTTATGAAAATGATAAAGCCAAATAAATTGGCTTATGATGACTTTATATAATTGACTAAAGATGTTAGCCAAATAAAATTGGCTTATAATGACTTCTTTTATTATGAAAATGATCATAGCCAATAATGAATTCAAATATACTTAACCAAATTGATCAACTAACGTATTTAGCCAATAAAAATTGGCTTATAAAGAATTCATGCCCAAAGTAAGCAAGAATATAAGTTTTAATGATATGCCCCAAGAACTATGCACATTATGCAATCAACTAAAGAATGAGTATAGTCAATAAGTATTGACTTATAAATATATTCATGCCCCAAATTGTAGTTAAGTCAAATTTCTTAATCTCTTGAATTACTTACTTGATTCATTGTGGGTATGGGACTACAATGAATCATTGCACTTGTAAGTAAAACATAGGACTAAAGGAGTAATACAAGTACACAACAAGAAGAAGAAAAAGACTGAAAAATAATCTAAGTGTACAAAGAGGAGCTCTCGGCCTAAGAGGATCAAAATCTCAAATCTTCGCTCGAGTTGTTTTAAAATTATGCTGATGATACTAATGTCTTGTAATCATATAGAAAATGAATTGTGTGCTTTGAATGCATTAAAATACATCATATTCATACCATAATTCACAACTAACGAATTAGGAAAGTCTAATGACTAGACTTTCCAGAAATGGCATGTTGCTTAGGAAAAGCTTTCATTGATCATGCATAGCATTATGTGTATGTGTGTATACACCCATACTTAGTACAAGTGGTGTACTAACCCCCTACTATTTACTATTTTTATAGGTACAGGTCAAAGGACAGGTTGACGACACTTACAGCGGTTTGGAGTTCAGCGTTTCTCCAAACCATTTGGTAGGTCCTCATGATTTCGAGGATGCTACAGTTTTAGTCTAGCCTTAGTCTTAGACATAGCTAGTGGATGTTGTCCCTAGCGTTTCTTTCGTACTTTCATTTGGAAGCTTTGTAATAAGGTCGTGTTTGGCAAACTATTTATGATATATTCATCTTCAGTTTCGAATTGATTCTTTATAATAGATGGTTGTTCTATTGATGTTGAGCTTAGTATATAATGTTTAATACGTAATGACTATATGAAGTCTAAGTAAACTTCATACGTTTAAAAAGTTTTAAATTTTCCACAAATTTAACTAGATAAATGTGATGAATGCAAGATGAGGCTTGTCTGCGACCTCTGAGAGGTCAACGACGCCGATGGCGATCCGGATTCTAGAATCCAGGTCGTGACAATGACTTTGTCATGTTTCATGAGCACACAAACTAGACCCACTCGGGAGGCATCACAATAAACCACAAACCCTTCGGTACCTTCCGGTAAGGTCAATACCAAAGCGGAGGTGAGTCTATCTTTCAATAATTGGAAACTTTTTTCACATGATTCCAACCATTCAAATTTGGACTACTTTTGGGTTAAGGCCATTAATGGAGATTTGATAGACGATAATCCCTCAAAAAACCTCTTATAGTAACCGGCCAACCCTAGAAAACTTCGGATGTCGGTAGGAATCAAAGGTCTAGGCCAATTTTTGACCACTTCCGTGTTCCTCCACCCCTTCACTAGAGAGAAAGGAACCCGATCTCAACCTAAACTCACACTTGCTAAACATAGCAAAATGTTGGTTATCCTTGAGAACTTGCAAAACTATCCTCAAGTGGCTCATATGGTAATTTTCACTCATAGAGTATATCAACATTTCATCAATGAAGACAATCACAAACAAATCAAGATACTTTCTAAAAATTCGATTCATAAGGTCAATGCAAGCCGCCGGGGCATTTGTTTGACCAAATGACATAACTAGGAATTCAAAGTGACCATATCTTGTTCGGAATGCCGTTTTCGCGAAACCAACCTCCCTCACTATAAGTTAGTGATAACCCGATCTTAAGTCAATCTTTGAAAAGTAACTCGCTCCTTGGAGTTGATGAAACAAGTCATCAATCCAAGGGAGCGGGTACTTTTTCTTTATAGTGACTTTGTTCAATTGACGATAGTCGATACACATTCTTAAAGACCCATCCTTCTTCTTCACAAACAATATCGAGGCTCCCCATGGATATATGCTTTGTTGAATAAATCACTTATCTATCAAATCCTTGAGTTGAGCCTTTAGTTCTTTCAACTCGGCCGGGGCCATCCGATATGGAGGGATTGAAATAGGTTGTGTATCCGGCAATAAAGCTATACCGAAATCAATCTCCCGTTCGGGAGGAATTGCGGGAAAGGTCATCGGGAAAGACCTAAATTCCCTTACCATGGTTACTGACTCTATGTGAGGGACCTCAGATTCAAGATCCCTAACTCTCAGTATGTGGTAAAGACAACCCTTTGCAATAAACTTGCAAGATTTTAGACACGAAATGATCTGACCCCTAGTATTCAAGTTTCTTCCCTTCCACTAAAAAATGGGTTCCTTTGGGAATTGAAATTTCACTACCCTTGTCGTACAATCAAAAGAGGCGAAGCAAGCATGCAACCAATCCATACCCAATATAACATCAAAATTATTTTATCAAGTTCTATCAAGTCAACTAATGTAATTCTATTGGGCAAGGAAATAGGACAACCTTTATAGACTCTATTAACCACCACGGAATCACCCACCGAGTTAGAAACCAAAAATTTTTCGTCTAATATGTCGGGTAGTATTTCAAATTTCATGGCTACAAGAGGGGTAACAAATGACAATGTATCTCCCAAATCCAAAAAATTATATATATCAAAGGAAAATAATTGTAACATACCGGTAACCACGTCCGATGAGCTATCTTGATCACCTCAGGATTGGAGAGCATAAAAGCGATTCTTCTTAAGAGCGTCCGGACTCGGGGCACTTGCTTTGAGATTGGGCATTTTCCCTTCCTTGAGTCTTCACATAGGGAAATCTCTCTTCATGTAACCGCTCTTGCCACAACCATAGCAATCACCCATTCCAACTAGGCACTTACCATCATGTTTTCTACCACATTTTGAGCAAAGAGGCTTCTCAACATAAGAACCACCAAGTTTCCCCTATTGGGGCTTGGGAGTAGACACCTTACTCTTGTTGAACCATGGAGTATAAGGAGGGCCTTGGTTGGAAAACCTCATTTTGAGCCTTGGTTAGTCTTGCACCTCAAATTTAGTCTTATAAGAATTCCCATCTTCGGTTCTTACCTTCTTCAACTCTCTACCAACTTGCTTAAGCTTTTGCTCCTTAATTTGTTCCGCATGAACCATGAGATGAGAGATTCCCATGCTAGGAATCAACATAGCCAACCTACACTCATTAACCACAAGGTTGGATATCTCCATAACAAATTTTTTCATCTTAGATCTAGGATACACAACCATAGTAGGAACATGCTTTGATAGTTGATTGAGTGATCTTGAGGCTATACTCCTTCACGCTCATACCCACTTGACGAAGGTTGATGAATTCTTGCATTTTCCTCTCCCTTAGTTCCAAGGGAAAGAACCTATCAAGGAAAACTATTTTGAAAGCTCCCCAATTAATCCGACCTTCTATAACCATCCTCTCATCCTTCCATTGCTCATACCAAATTTGAGCCACATCTTTGAGTTGGTAGGAGGGTAGTTCCGCCTTTTCTTGAGAAGAAACACCCATAGCATCAAGAACTTTGAATACTTCATCAATGAACCCTTGTGGGTCCTCCTCCACCTTAGAACCATAGAAAGTAGGGGGATTCATCCTTGTGAAATCTCTAATCCTTAAAGCGGTGGTGTTAGCATTTGGGTTCACTTTCACCCTTGCATCCCTAGAATCTTTGGTAGCCAACACTTGAGTGAAGCTGTGAATGGCCGACCTTATCTCAACATTAAACATAGCCCTTTATTCAATAGGAACTTGAGGGTTTTTAGGAGCTTGAGGGGGAACTGCCTCATTGAAATTCTCCTCTCCGGACCTTTGAGCATTTTTCCTCCTTGTATTCATTGCATATAAGCACAATAAAAATATTAGAAGAAGGGACTAGATAGAGTTACGACACTTAGTCACGACTAAGGAATAACAAGAGAGTGAAAGTTCCTAAGAGTCACATAGTCTCTCATTCATAAGTGTGACGCGCTTCACAATTATGAATAAGACCCTACATAGATGTGGTTTAGTGAGACATCAATCCTAAGATTTCTCAACCAGGCTCTAATAACAAGCTTGTTACGACCAAATATACCCCCTAGGCGTAACTACATCCTAGGTATTACTGGTGATCTAGGTCTTAAGTAATGACACTAGGTCATTCTTGGTATTGCACAGCGAACACGATGAAAGTCTTAAACTACATCCTAGGTATTACTGGTGTTTACACTAGCTTACGAACGAATGAAAATGAAGTACGTATGAATGAATGAAGCAGACTTTGTGTTTGCTAAAGAAGGCTCCCTAGTTGAGGTCCCATATGTTGAGCCCACATTTTGGGAAGTCCTAATGTCAAATCCATGATTCCAAGGTCTCATAGCATATGGACGAATGATATGAAATATGTTATGTGTTAATAAGCAATATGTTATATGATGTGTGCAATATGTTACGTATGATGATGCATGTTACTCTCATAGCATGACTTTCCTAATCCGATTTTGGCAAGTCCACTGACTTTACTTTCCATAATTCATATCGTTAGGAGAGAGCTCTTCTAAATCATGCATGTCCGTGGTGTGTGCTTGCATATACCCATACTTAGTACAAGTGTGTACTAATCCCATACAACTCTCTACTTTTAGGTGCAAGTGCATCTGGACGCTAGAACTTACGAATTGACGCAGAAGTTATCCGGACGTGGAGCTTTCATCCGGATTTGGTAGGCCCTCATGCTTTCGAGGATGCTTACTATTTTATTCTAGCATTAGACGTAGACATTAGCTAGTGTAGTATGTTCCACTAGCGTTTCTTTCTCAATTATTTTTAGACATTGTATTGGTGACATTCTGGCAACTTTATATTTTATGCAGATATGACTATTTCATTCAGTTGAGTATCTTGGTATTAGATGGTTGTTGTGAACGATTATGAACTGATGTAGATAAAAGTTTCAAATTTTCCGTTAAAATTAACCTAGATGATGTAACGATGACGTATGTAGGCTTGTCTATGACCTCTGAGAGGTCAACGATGCCGGTCTCGTCTGGGGTCTAGATTCTAGTCGTGACAAAGAGGATCTCATGTTATGTGTTTTGGTCTATTATAAGTGTATTTATCTCATTATAGGTATCCTTAAGGATCATTTAGGTGTGCTTAGAGAGGGTTTATGGGTGGTCTCTCTTTGTTTTACTTAAGTGAATCCTAGGATAACTTTTAGTGAGAGGGTTGTATGCTAAAATAGGTCATTGTGAAGTTGAACTTAGTTCACTGTAAAGTGACATAGTTCACTGTAACATTCCTTAAAAAGTGATAAAATGCTTATGTGATATCTTATGTGTGTCTAAGGTGTTTATGTTGTTCCTATGCTTATACTATGATGTTTTAATAAAAAATAGCATATTTCCATTAAATGACTGTTATAATAATTTTATGCATTATGACATACTTAGTGCATGTGTTTGTACTAATTCCATACTTTTATGTTTCTCTAAAGTGATTCATAGGTGAAGGTGCTTTTGGGAGTGAATCTTGTATTATAGGATATTTCAAACAAGTTTGAAGTATGTCCTCATTTGACTTGAGGGCATCACTATCTTAGAGTTCTTTTATTATAGCATTGTAATAGACTTAGTAGTACTATAATACGATTGTATGGGCCGTGTCCCAATTATATTTTAGTCTATGATTTGATGATATGCGACTTCGTAAGTCCTATGGTTTTTATATTAAAGAGATTTTGAAAGACTTTTCAAATGTTGTGAAAAGTTTTAATTGCGCTCTACTTTTCATATATGTACATGCGATCAATGCTACGAAAGGACTCGTAGAACACCTCCGAGAGGTCAAGTACGCCGTACCACGACCTAAGAATGGCCTAACTTCTAGGATATAGGTGAAGGTCGTGACAGACATGTAAAGGGTAAAAATATACAAGAACGACGCCCTGGGGACAATCCTAAGGGTACCCGAGGAGGACCCAAACATGGGCCGTTGAAGCTGCCACGTAACCTAAAAGTGGAGGCTGCTGCGCGACGCGCAACCATCACTCAAAGGGAAATTTTTTTCTTGCAATGGGTATATCGCGAACCATTTTGTATCAAAATATTTTCCAGAACTAAGAATCAACAGTGTCTCCGTGATGCTTAGTTAGTGCCCAGATTTGGTCGCGTCGTTTTTATGTCAAATTAGAATTTGTTAAAAGGTCCAATAGTTGCAGGAATCTTTTGGGTACATTAGAGATTAATTATTGGCGGTTATTTTATGGGTTTGAAAGGAACTTAAGTAGTACAATATCCATATAGATCCTAGAGTCCAAATAAAAACTTTTCTCTCCCAAAATTCTACCAAAACCATCATTGTAGAAGAAGAGAAATTGGAGGAAGCATTAGGACCTATTCACCAAGGAATAAAGCTTGGTTTAAGGCTCTAATCTATGGTATGTGAAAATTATTAATCCATGGATTCTTCCATTCATGGAGTCACACTAGTTTTCCTCAATTGTTAATCCAAAGAACCTCAATCTAGAGAGGGTTGTGATTGCATTATGGGTAAGGCTGAATTGTGATCCTAATGTAGTGGGTAGAATTCAATTATGTTCATATTGTGATTATATGATGTTTTCATGGAGTTTTCATTGTGAATTGTAGTAATTGATTTTGAAGGTGATCATGGAAGTTTTAGGCCATTAGAAGCTAGATGAAGGTTCTAAGTTAACTTTCTTAATGCAATTGTATTACATGCTATTTGATCATGATTGAATCACCTAAGTATTAATTTAACTATGACAAATTGATCTTGGTTTGTCTTGACTTGTAATGTTGGAATTTAACCTGTGTGATCATGCATGCCTAGTTTAACGTCCCTAAAATAAACTAGGTGATACTAGATCCAAGCATGTGTGAGATAATGTTTCAAAGTCCCTAAATGGTTATTTATGTTTTAAGTAGGCATTGTGTAAGGTCTGGTTGAGTTTGGAAGTCAAACCTAAAGGGACGTCGTAGACTTTCGACGACTAGACGCCTATGTGCTCGTGTATGTCCTTGTATGACTTTACATTTTTAGAGTGTTGTTAGGCGTCTAAATTGATGTTAGAGGTTACTAAGACCTAGATGACTTTGTATATGGGTTTAAAATCTATGTACGACTCTACCTAGAACCCACGAAGGGCCGTAGAAGAAGACCCCAACACTTAGGTAGGATCTGCAAAGAACTGGGCAACCTACAGACATTCGTCCTAGTGAAGCCCCGTCATTTGGGGGCGTAGATCAACCCTTAGTAGTGGGATATTAACCCCCATAAATGAGCCTCTGATTCAATCGACGCCCCAGCAGAACGAGCCGTCGATCAGACGACGCCTAGTAGCTAGGGGTCGTTGATTGGCAGTTGTGAAAAGATGTCAAAAATTATGCCAAGCTTGGGGTGATTTTGTAATTCACCCCAAGTGTTTTGTGAACCTTGGATGATTTTTTGAAGGTCTTTAGGGTATTTTAAGTTGTTTTAAAGTCCTAGACCTAGATAATACTTCATTTTCAAATATCCAAAATCCCTCCCTCAAGAAAGAACTCTCTCAAACTCCATAGAAGCTAGAACTCAAGGAAGGGCTAAAGATGAAGGTTGTGGACGTTTTCTTCATCAAACTTTCATGTGTTTATTACCATTGAGGTATGGTCCTTCAGTCTTGAACTTTCATTCATTAAAGGAGCCACATCTATGAGATTCCAAAAAGGATTTTCAAACTCCAACTTCTTCTACTTTTGAATCTAAGCATGGGTCGTTACATGAAAACGTTTTAAGGATTGAAATATGTTGTTTTTGGTATTAGTTGATGATTTTAACGTCAAAACCCCAACGAACCCATGCTCATACATATTTCCAGCTTTTAGCTTATGAAGTGGGTTTAGCGTATATGTCTAGATAATGTTAGAAATTGTTATAGTTGAATATCTTTGTGTTATATTATGATTAGCCACTTCCTTAAATTCTAATTTATTATGAGTTATTGGAGAAATTTAGAAAAGGGGGTGAAATCTTGGTTGAATGGTAAGTTAGTTATATTCTCTAGTTCTTCATTTGAAATACTCTTCAGTGGTATGGTCAACCTTTTGGTGGTGGTGTTTACTTAAAATATGTTAATATGTATTTATTTGTGTATGGTGAGTATGACCTTAAAGGCTTAATATATGAAGTAAAGTGATAATGATAATGTTCATGTATATGCTTTATGAAGCTTGAATTGTATGTCTTGTAGAGATTATGTTAAATGAAGAATGTGTATATGCTAAGCATGCTAGTCTGTGAAATATGATGAATGAAAGAATGAGCATGTCTAGAAGTCAACTTTATGAAAATGGTTATTATGTGAAAGATGTTCTCACATGCACTTATACACACACTTGAGTGAATGTGAATGGGGGAGTTTGGAGTGAACACTCTTCGTGAGTTGAGATGAAGTGTTTAGTAGCAACCTCACTATTTCCCATGAGCTTTCTAAGATATGTTGGAGGATTGATACCTTTCGTGAGTTAAAGAGTGGTGTCCAATAGTTATCACTTAACCTTTAGTAATGAATGTTTAAGACTCCGTGGGGAGTTATGCCTAACACCGAGAGGATTTGAAGAAAGGATGGTTACATTTCGTGAGTTGAGATGTTGTATCCAATGTACCTCTTCAGATGAGTACTCCGCGTTAGTAGAGAATGAGTTACTTAGAAGAAATCTCCTTATCCCATAATTATATGCCCACATAGGTGTAGATATTGGAGAATCCATGTAAGGGCTAAGAGAATGACCCTACTCTAGGCAAGTGGGGATCCATCATCTCGTAGGGGTTAATATCGGGATTCCATGTCTAGCTCTCATGGTCTATGTCGGTTAAAGCTAGCTCCGACAAAATAATTTAATTAAATAAGTCTTCTAAAAGTGTAATACTTAGGGAAGGTGGTGGTATGAGACGCTATCAATCCATTGCACGAGTAGGCACTTGAAAGGGGAGTCTTGGTGTGTCTTTATATGTAATGTATGGGTAGGTAATTATTTACTGAAAATGAAGTTATGTGACTTAATGTCTAATGTTAAGAAAGCAGGTTAAAGTTATGTTTTGTATGATGAATTTTATCAATGATGAGTGTGGTGTGCTTAATCTAACGAAATCCCCAAGGAGCACCTTGTGGAAATAGTAGTATGGGAAGCTACTCATTGCACCTTGTGTAACTTGGGGGTTGTCTTGGATATGGGAACTTATGGGAAGTCCTTAAATGCAAGCATGTTTCTCTAGTGTCTAGTTATAGGATATGGACTTCTTACCCGTGTGAAGTAAGCCTATGGTTGATAGTCTTGAGGATTACTTAGGTGTGTATTGAAGGGATTGTATGGGCGGTTCCTTCATGTCCTACCTTAGTGAGCCTTATGATAACCTTGGTTAGGGAGACTTGAGTTCACTATGAGTTGGCATGATATGAGTTCGTTGTATGATTTCTTTTCTTCACTGTAATGTGCATCTTTGTGTTACAATTATGGAAGTTCTACTATATGTGCTAAATGATGAGCTATATGTTATTTCACTTGTATATTCATGAAGGCTTCACTTAATTGGAATGAGAGCCTTATTTCTACTAAAATGTCCTATTTTGCATGTTCTTGCATAATGCCATACTTAGTACAATGTTTGTACTAACCCCATACTTTTCTGTACTCTACATGTATAGGTTGGAAGCAAGTGGAAGTCTAGAAGGAAAAGCTTGGGAATTGACTCTCTAAATACTCGGTATGTCCTCATATATTTGAGGACATAGTCTATGTTTTTTCTTTCAATGTAAAGGGTTATAACACTCCGAAAGACAAAAACCTAATCTAGAGCCTCACATGAGTTTCTAAGGTTTGTAGCACCGTTTTAAGGTAAAAAATAATGTATATAAGTCATAAAGGATGTTTTAGAGTCAAAACGTCAAGGAACATCCATGACGTCCGAAGACTAGTGCAAAAGGTGCTAGTGTGCCTTAACCTATTTCACGGGGTTTTCGGAGTCAGAATTTGATGAAATTTGGTGAAAAGGTGTCTAATAGATATTAGAGTAGGTTTAGGGTTGAAACGTCCAGGTACCACTCCCCGAGAACCACCCTAGGGGTCCTTGGAGAGGACCCTTGCATTTGACCCAAACCTGCCAAATAAGGCAGTGCAGGCAGTAGCTACCTACACTTGCCATCGACGGGCCGTAGGTGAAATGACGGGGCGTTGATGACTCCGTCCATGGACACTTATCCATTTTTAAAAAATGGCTAAAATACATAGTCGCTGTTGCAAACTACAGATGTGCAAGACCAGGACGGTTGGGTGGCATGGGCGTCATCTGACATACAAACCATAGGTTGGGGTCTCGTAGGTCAGTTCTATAATTTCGCTGGTGAGTTTTCATTGGTTCTTTTAATTAGTTAATTAGTTAGCAGTTTAATTGAGTTTAAGGGGTGGTTAATTAAGTTATTTAAGTCACTATATAAACTACCGTAAGTCTAAACCCAAGTTAACACCTCCCAATTACCAAACACAAATTGCTCTTCCTTCTATCAACTTTCTCTCTCCCAAGGGAGATTCCAAAGAAGGCCAAGGTCTAAGGGTTCTAGGGCAGAAATTATATCACTTTTCTTCATCAATATTCAAGTAATATCAAGGTATGGTAACTCTTCACATTGTCATTCCTTTCCCTAAAGGTTTCTTCAAAAATTGGTTTTCGAAAAGATCATTACACATGGGTTTCTTCCTATTTGATCTTCTAAATTGTATTGTCTATGGTTTTCTTTGGTTATTATGATTGGATTATGATGTATTATTGTGTAATTATTCTAGCTCTTGATGGTTTAACCTAGTATGAGGAATAGATCATGAATCGACCCCAATTCCTAACCTTAGGTTATGAACTAGTGTTGAATTGATTTGTAATGATACAATTGACTTGGTTATTGTGTTAATTAATATTGAATGATGTTATTACATTTATTATTGGATGGAATTGGTTCTTTGATGGTAAGACCATGGATGATGACTTTGGAAGGAGATTTGGTAAGTCTTTGTGATCTCAAACCTTTACTTCCATTATGATGGCTTGTAATTGGTGATGAAGTTCAATTGAAATATATCTTGTATTAGATTAAGTAGTTGTTTTATGATGATGCAATTGAAATGTCTTGATTATGTGATTGTGAGATTATGCTTAAGATATAAAGATATAAGGTTTGTTATTGTCACGACCCGAGAGTACCCCCTAAAAGTTAGGGCATTCTCAAATTGGAACACGGCGTACTCGACCTCTTGGAGGTCTTGTACAAGACCTTTCGTACCATTTATTGCATACATGTATGAAAATTAGTCGTAATTAAAACTTTTCACACGAAATAATAATAATTCAAAATATCTCTTTTATAGAAAAATATAATGAAAGGCTAAGTCTCAAAGTCGCCATCTTAGCCCATACTTCATCATATAGAAAATAGCTAAGTCTATTACAATACTTTCAGTAAGGAAAACTAAACATCAAGATGTCCTCGAATCTAGTGAGGACATACCAACTCTTTGCTTGAATGGACACTAATCCAAGATTCCTCTTCGAGATTACTCTCAAATGCAACCTACAACTTTAGATATAGAAAAAATGTATGGAATTAGTACAAACACTTGTACTAAGTATGACATAATGCATAAAACCATGATAAACGGACTTTTGTATGAAACACACTCTTTTTGAGAAAACCTTTAAAGACAAGTACAATAATAACTTACAAGTCAACATATATGCATATAACTCACATTCCACAATGTATAATAAACCTCACTTCAATCCATATAAACTTATACACCTCCCATCAAAGGTTATCCTAAACCTTACCCAAGTAACACAAGAAGAGACCGTCCATACACCCTCTTTAAGCCTACCTAAACAATCCTTAAGACTACCTAAGATAAGATTATTCCCTTTTCGTTTCATTTACTCCCCACCTAAGGTTACTCAAAGATTCACCTAAGTAGGACAAGAAGAGACCGCCCATACACCCTCTTCAAGATTACCTAAGCAACCCTCAAAGCTACCCTAGATAGAGCACATTCTAGTCAACATACATTAGCTAAGGTCATAATAATTAATTAAGTCAATCAGAATATATTTCATTCGTTAAGGACTTCACATGATGGTCTTAGAAAGACCTAGGGAACCTACTCTGTAGCACCGTCAAAACCTACTCGTGCCATGTCTATATAGCGTCCCATTCCACTACCTAAACGTTGTAGAACTTATCAAATACTATAAAGTATCCCACATGATCATAATAGGCAATGATCGACATAGACCATACCATCTAGGCATGGAATCTGAAGTCTACCCTACTCCGATAGAGGGTGTTCTACTTGGCAAGGGTAGAACTAGGAAACATCCATGTAGGCACATGATTAAGGAATATCAAGGTGTTTTATGCACTCTAGACTCATTCTAAATTAAAGATACATTGTACTCTAGTCTCATTCTTAAGTAAAGCTCAAACCATAACATATTAACTCGGTGCTAGTCTTTGTTCTCATAGAGTAAGTTTAATAAAAAGGGGCATATGAAAAGGTACTATCTCTTAGTAATTACCTAGTCATAATGAACATACCAAAGATGGATCCACTAGGGATGCCATTCAATGAACTATAAGGATAGCTCATTCTTAACCTTCTTTCTATATAGAAGGTTCCACATATTAGTCATACTTAGAAGGGCACCATCTTAGGTCTACCAATCCTTGACTTTCATTCAACATTCATCTTCATATAAAATACAAGACAAAGGTCCCTAAGACTACTAGGTCAAGATGTTCATATTCGTAATGTACAAGTATTAAGTAAGGGACACAAGCTACCAAGACAAGACAAACACATATTCACATATAACATATCATTTATAAGAACATAGGCATAACAAACATCATCTATAGGTCACTCTATTCGCTACTATAGACTCATACATACCATCGTAAGACTCTATAACAAAGTAAGAATCATGCATCAACTCTAAGACTACACAAACAAGGATATAGTCATAGTCTAACATGATCACCTAACATCATCAATATAAGCACATATACATTCATCTTATTCACAAGTGGATAGATATGATCATACTTCACATAATTAAACTATACAACTCATCATGATATATCAAGTAGTTCCAACAAGGCTATGATCATTATAATACATAATGTAATGCCGACGAGGACACGTAATTCACAAGTTGACATGCCCTCATAATGAGCTAAGGTATATAGAGCATCACATGAGCCTAAAAAGGTTAATAACATGTTAATAAGGTGTTTTATATCTTGTATTATTGATTTGAAGTCATCTGGAGGTCAAACGTCCAAGAACGTACGAGATGTTCGAAAGTTGGTGTTTAGACATGCTAGTGAGTTCTTGTGTGTTTTGCTTCATTTTATGTGTTGTTTGGAGTTTACAAGCATTGTATTTTACCCTAGTACCTTAATAGATATTTTAAGGGTCAAAAGATCCAAGTACGACTCCCCGGGGACCACCCAAAGGGCCCCCAAGGAGGACCCAAACCTTGGGTAAGAGGCTGCACAAGGCAGCATGCAGGAGCAACAATGATTCCTTGACCTCATGACACATGCCTATAAAACACCTCACTGGCTCAAAAATTATTTGGGGCAGAATTTGGAGGCTGCGCCGCGACGCGCAGCACACTCCTTGATCCGGTTGCGTCGTTTTTAAGTCAATTTTGACATGTCTAAGAGTCCTAATTTGTGTGGGGGTGTTTTGGTAACTTAAGGGATATTTTATTAACTATTTTAGGACCTTTTTAAACCATTTACCAAGCCAAAACCCCAACACCATTAAGAAATCAAATTCCCAAAGTTCTCTTCTCTCCCAAAAAACCTCAAAACCTCCATTGAAGACCAAACTACAGAACAAGCTATGGGTTTGGATACTTGGAGATTTATTCTTAGATTTTCATTGGATTTTTAATGTATAAGGTATGGTGATCCTTCATCCATAGATAAAAATTCATCTATGGAGTCTTTTCAAAGGTTTTCTAAACATGAATTCTAAGTCAAAATTCTTAATTTTCAATCTAGCCATGGGTTGATTCTCAAATTGATTTCAAAAACATTCTAATGTTTAATATATGTTTATTACTTATTTCATGATTATTTTCTATCCAATTTTATGAAGAACCCATGATCCTCCTAGGTTCTCAAATTAGCCTATAATGTGGGTCTTTTTATATTGACTTGATCTTTATAGAATTGTGATTAGATTGTATTGAATTGTTTATTGCTATTACTTTCTATATCAATTGAATATGAATTGTGAATGAATGATCAAAGATGATCATAAGACTGGAGATTTGGTACATTGAATTGTGTTGATTGGCATGGTCCACCTATAGTGGCGGTGTTTACATTCTTGCACATGTTTATGTGTTATGATCATGGCCTTGAAGGCATTAGATGCAATATGAATTGATACGATGATTTCTATGTTAGGAAGTTGAATTATTTAGACTTGATTCTATCATGTCTAAATATATTGATGTTATGCGATGTTATGTATATGGTCTTCTACACTACTTGTGTAATCTAGGTGTGCATATGATGTCATATGTATATGTGTGATGATCATATTAGGGTTAGGTGTGGTCTATATGGCTAATGATGAAGAATATTCTTATAGCATGACCCATACCTATATGAACCCTATATGAATGTGTGATCAAAGTATGCAAGGAGTCTTATATTCTATTGTTGAATATCTACTTGCTTCCTATGATGTAAGTGAGTGTGTGTAGTCTATAGTTCTCAATACTCTATATATGTGTATTACTTGAGACTTGAAGAATGTTGTACTTGTGTTGTGGTCTTTAGAGGGTGGCTTCCTTTATACTATGTTATAGCCATTATGTGATAATGTTCACCAATTTACACACTTACTTCATGCATATTTATGAGTAGGATAGATTCATGATGACTAAGGAAAGGGATAGTTCTCCTATGCATCATTACCTATTTCTATGAATTTAAAGTATATGATAAATGAAGTTATGAATATGTGTGATTAGAGGTGTTATGTGAAGGTAGATCTCACATGGTATGCACACACACATGATGTATGATTGTATGCTTATGTGAAAGGACATTCTGAGATGAATTAGGGTCTATGATGAAAGGACATTCTCATCTTACAATCCTTTGAGCTATATTATGTACGAAAGAGCAATCTCCTAAAGCCTTCTTTACGAATCAATAGACTTAAGGCTTAAACATATTTAAAAAGTGAGTTAGAGCCTAACACCGAGTGAACATGACAAATAAGAGTGGGAGCTTCACCCTATCAAGTCCGTATTCCCACAAAGAGAACCTTCACGTTAGTAAGTCCGGGTTAACTACATAGATGTTTTCTCATGCGATGGAAACCTCCACGTTAGAAAGTCAAGGCATGTTCCATAACTACGTGCCCCCGTATGTTATAGCTTGTGGTTTCCACCTAGAATAGCTATGTATAAATGGTTGCACCTTCAACTAGTGGTAACCCTCTCTTTTCGGTGTAGGAGTAGAACACCGAATTCCATGTAGATCACATGGTCTATGTCGGTTATGGCTATGTCTCCCGAAGGTTAATAATTAAATAAGATAAAAATCTGAACTCTAATCTAAATTCCTTGAGAAGTGTACTTTGTATTGGAGGACTATGGACCCTACCTAAACATTGCACTAGATGACTTCAAGAAAGGATAGGATTGGAGACCCTTATGAAGTAAAGACTTATGTTATATATGACTTGTATGAATGAATGTTAACTGACCTTGTTATGTTAAGATATGAATTATGACTATGCATGGGAATTACACTTATGGCCTGTAAATGAGTTTACTTTGTATATGTGGGGGTATGGGACTCCATGTGTACATTGCACAAGTAAGCTTGTGAAGGGGTTATGAGGGTAGTTTACCCATGATATGAACTAAGTGATTTATCACTAAGGCTTTAGTAAAGGAAATAGTTCTTATATGATGATATAAAGTATGTGGCCTTATGTCTAGTTGTAAGTGAATATGTTAAGACTTGTTGTATATGTTGTGACTTGTTGAATATGCTATGTCTAGTCTAGGGTGACTTGTTAGGTACACTTGGTGGAAGTATTATTATGGGATGCTACCTACACATGGCATTAATGTGACTTAGGAGTTGTCTTAGGTGATCGTTCTTACGTAAAGTTGATGTCTATGAGATGTTTATGACTTATGAATATATTTGCTTGTGTTTGAATCATATTATGAAAGACTATTGTAAAGTGACCTCAAAGTGATATATTGTACTAAGTACACTTGAGGGTTACTTAAGGAACGAAGTAAGATAAAAGAGAGTTAATGTATGGTACGTATTGGATATGTTTGAAAGTATGATAAATGGCTTTATGTGCTATTATGAATAGTATCCATGTCTATATTATGTATGTGAACTATATTGAGCTTATATGTGCCTATGTTCATGAAGTTTACTAAAACTACATGTTGCATGACTTCAAAAGAAATGTCCTCTTTAAATGCATGTTTTTGTATGGTGGCCATACTTAGTGCATTCTTGTACTAATACCATTATTATTAATCTTTTTACACAAAGTGTAGGTGGTGATAGCTAGAGGATGTCTCCTAAAAGTAGATCTTGGATAGATATCCCAAGTTCAAGTAAACGGACCCTTATGATTCAAGGGTTGCCTATGTCAAGATATTTCTTAAGTTGATGTAATAGCCTAGACTTATATTTTATGTTGTTAAGGGTCGTGTCCCTATTATATTCTATTGAGTTGTGTCTTAAGATGGCAAGGAGAAAATAAAGTCTAACTCTATATTATGAAGTATTTTTATATATATACGAAGTATTGTTCTAGCATATGATGTGCTATGAAAAGTTTTAAATTTTTCAGCTATTTTTACGATTATCTAATGAAAGATGTCTAAGGGCTTGTCTTAGACTTCCGAGAGGTCGACTATGCCATGTTAGGATATAAGTATACCTTAACTTCTAGGGTATACCCTCGGGTCGTAACAAACTTGGTATCAGAGCATAAGGTTTTGTGTTTTGTCCTTAGGTTTCAAAGTCTCGTATTGCCACGTCTAGTAGAGTCTCCTGTCATTGGTGGTGAGTCGCGACACATGAAATGATATGGGAGGCTATAGGACGATAGAGTTTCCGTTCTTCACTATTTTCATATCATGCCATAGAACTTAACTCTATAATATATCTCTCTTTTGATTTGTTGTCCGATGGTCTTTTAGATGTGATTTCTTGGATTCGGATGATTCCTCGATGTTTGGGGGAGAAAAGGTGAGTTTTTAATACTTACCTTGGTTTTATGGTTTGGTGAGTATATGTGAAGGTGAATTTGGTATATGTTGATGTGACCCCATTTATGGCTCTAGGTGGTTTATGGGGAAAGAGATTTTATGTTGAGAAATTATGCTATTGTATGGTTATAGCTTGTTAGTAGTTGTTATGGTTAAATGGAGTTCCCCATGGAATAATAGAAAGCCTTATGATTCTGTAGGATGGTAGCATGATGTTATGGTGTAGGCTTGAAAAGTCTTGGAGAATGTGGTGAATAGTGAGAAAGATGAATGCTGTCTTTGTATATATGAAATGCTTCATAGTTTTCATTGTGTGGATTGGAACCTTTTGTATAGGCTTCTCCTAAGGAGGGGAGATATAGTGTTGAGCCTTGTAAGGTGATTGTGAAGTGTGTTAGTTAATGGTAGAAACCTTATGACTAGTAAATGATTAACTCTATGAACCTATTCTAAGAGTGGTATAAAGGGGAAAATGAGTTTATTCCATAAGTTGGAAGTATGATTACCCTAAGGTGACTTAAGGAGATTCATGTATGTACCCCTTAACTCTTCAAGAGAAAGAGAGAATTGAGGTTGACCTACTTTGAAGTGGTTAGTTGTCTTTTAAGCTTCAATTTGAGTATGGTCAATTGAGGAAGTTCTTAGATTTTACCTAGGCATGGTTGGTTGGAAAGTTCCACCCAAAAGAGATGACCCTTGTAAGTTGGTCTTGACTTGCCTCGACCATTGTGTTTAAGGGCATGATGTTATTAGGCTTACCCCAAGTGGGGGATAGTGTGCATAGATGATAAGATTTTATGTTCCCTTGATGTCCCTATGTTGAGATCTCTTGAACTTCTCTAGGTTGATAATCACTCTTTAGTGATGGTAAGAAGGGTGTTCATGAGCTTAGATCCCAAAAGTGGAATAATGTGCTTAGTTGATGAGGTTGGTAAGCTATGATTCCCCTAGAGTTGATATGAGTTGCTCTTAAATGAGTTTATCCTAAGTGGGGGAGGATGAGTTGAGTAGTAAGGTTTTAAATATCCCTATCTTTTCCTTCTATTATAAATCAAGCTTGAAAACAAAGATTTCCTAAGTAGCTTCTTCATCATAGGAGTCTTGCATAAAAGGATAAGTTGCATGTTCTCCATATATTATGTATGTCTTAAATGACAATATATTATGCATGTTATGAAAGGACATTATTTCATGAAAAAGGAATTTTTGATAAATTACATGTTGCTCATGTTGTTGTGCATCCTTATATGATAAATGTGAAATTTGATCTCATGAGATGGCTTAGTGATTATGCTGGCCCGAGAATGAGAAGTTTAGTCTTCTTTAAATGAGATAAGATGAGTCTCTTTGTAAAATGTGTGAGTTTCGAGATTTGGGAAGTGTTATTATAGGCTCTCTCTTGAGAAGTGATGGTTGGTGCAGAGTATGTTTATAGGTGTGCCTATAAATTGTGATAAATTTTCTTAAATGATGCATGCTTATGAAATCTAGTGATGTGCTAGAAATAGAAATCTGTAAATTTACTTCCTAATATGGTGATATGCTTTGTATGACGTACCATGTTGATTTCATAAGGAAGGAAGTATAATCATAATGTGGTTTGGAGTAAGGAAATCCTCCTTAGTATGAATTAACCTCTATGCATTGTTTTTACGTGAACTCTATGATGCCATGTGTGTATGTTGTGACTAGGAGAAGGTAGTCCCTCCTTGAACAAAGCTAAGCATGGTAATATGTCTAGACTATATGATTGTGGTTGATCTACTTTATTTATGATTCTTGTGCAACTCAATGAAGTGTTCAAATTTTCTCATGAGTTGAAGTGTGGATTATGTCTAAGTGTGCAATTGGAATCCCTAGTATGTTTAATTTTGTGATGAAATAATGAAAATGCCTAAAGTTGGAGAACGTAGTTCCTCCAAATGACAATCTATATGAAGAAGTATGTATGCATGAAACGAATTATAGAAGTAGTCCATGCTTGATTATGTTGCTTTGAATGCATGCTAGAATGAAGTTGGTGCATTGACTTTTATGTGATAACATCTTGAAGTATTGTGAGCTGTTATGGAAATCATTGAGTCATTTCAATTGTTTAAAATGTTTTAGTGTCATTCGAGGATGAATGTTGATCTAAGATGGGGAGTATTGGCACGCCCTCAAAATGATCTATGTGGGGGAGTATTGACACACCCTCAAAATGCTAGAGCCTCACATGAACCCAAAAAGGTTAATAACATGTTAATAAAGTTCTTTATAACTTGTATAATTGATTTGAACTCATTTGGAGGTCAAATGTACAAGAACATCCAAGAAGTTCGAAAGTTGGTCTTTAGATATGCTAGTGAGTCCTCGTATATTTTTCTTGATTTTATGTGTTGTTTGGAGTTGAGAAGCAGTGTAGTTTATCCTAGTACCTTAATATACATGTTAAGGGTCAAAACGTTCGGGTACGACTCCCCGGTACTTCCTGAAGGCCCCCCAAGGAGGACCCAAACCTTGGGCAAGAGGCTGCCCAAAGCAGCGTGCAGGACAAACAATGAGACGTTGCCCTCAAACGACGCGCCTAGCACGCACATCACTGCCTCAAAAATTATTTGGGCAAAATTGGGAGGCTGCCCCACGACGCGCAGCCCACTCCCAGATCCGGTTGCGTCATTTTTAAGTCAATTTTGACATGTCTAAATAACCCAATTCGTGTGAGGGTGTTTTGGTAACTTAGGGAACATTTTATTCACTGTTGTAGGACCTTTTTAAACCCTTTCCCAAGCCAAAACCCCAACACCCATTAAGAAATAAAATTTCCAAAGTTCTCTTCTCTCCCAAAAAATCCCAAAACCTCCGTTGAAGACCAAACTCAAGAACAAGCTATGGAGTTGGATTCTTCGAGATTTCTTCTCAAATTTTCATGGCCTTTTTAATATATAAGGTATGGTGATCATTCATCCATAGATAACGATTCATATATGGAGTCCTTTCAAAGGTTTTCTAAACATGAATTCTAAGTCAAAATTCCCAATTTTCAATATAGCCATGAGTTCATTCTCAAATTGATTTCAAAAGCATTCTAATGATGAATATATGTTTATTTACTTATTTGATGATGAATTTCTATCCAATTTTATGAATAACCCATGATACTCCTAATTTCTCAAATTACCCTATAATGTGGGTCTTGTGATATTGACTTGATCGTTATAGAATTGTGATTAGATTGTATTGAATTTCTTATCGCTCTTACTTTCTATATAAATTGAATATGAATTGTGAAGGAATGATCAAATATGATGATAAGCTTGGAGATTTGGTAAGGTGACTTATTTTTTCTAATTAGCCTAGAATGTATATTGAATTGTGCTGATTGGCATGGTCCACCTATGGTGGCAATATTTAAATTCTTGTACATGTTTATGTTTTATGATTATGGACTTGAAGTCATTAGATGCAATACGAATTGATATGATGATTTCTATCTTAGGAAGTTGAAGGATTTAGTCTTGATTCTACTATCATGTCTAAGTGAATTGATGTTATTTGATGTTATGTATGGTCTTGTACACTACTTGTTTAGTCTAGGTGTGGAGATGATGTTATATGGATATGTGTGATGATCATGTTAGGGTTAGGTGTGGTCTGTATAGATAATGATGAAGAATATTGTTATAGCATGACCCATACCCATATGAACCCTATATGAATGTGTGATAAAAGTATGGTAGGAGTCTTATATTCTATTATTGAATATGTACTTGCTTCCTATTATGTAATGTGAATGTGTGTAGTCTATAGTCCTCAATATTCTATATATGTGTATGACTTGAGACTTGAAGAATGTTGTACATGTGTTGTGGTCTTTAGAGGATGGCTTCCTTAATATTATGATATAGACATTATGTGATAATGTTTTCCAATGTACATACACACTTCATGCATATCAATGAGTAGGATAGAATCATGATGACAAAGGAAAGGGATAGTTCTCCTATGCATCATTACCTATTTTTATTCATGTAAAGTATATGATTAATGAAGTAATGAACATGTGTGATTAGAGGTGTTATGTGAAGGTATATCTCACATGGTATGTGCACACACACGATGTATGATTGTATGATTATGTGAAAGGACATTCTCACATGAATTAGGGTCTATGATGAAAGGACATTCTCATCTTAGAATCCTTTGAGCTATATGATGTACGAAGGAGCAAGCTCCTAAAACCCTCTTTACGAATAAATATACTTAAGGCTTAAATATATTTAAAAAGGGAGTTATAGCCTAGCACCGAGCGAACATGACCAATGAGAGTGGGAGCTTCACTCTAGTAAGTCCGGTTTCCCACAAAGAGAACCTTCACGTTAGTTAGTCCGGGTTCCCAACATAGATGTTGTCTCATGAGATGGAAACCTCCACGTTAGAAAGTCAAGGTTTCTAGAAGCAATCTCCACGTTACATAACTACATGCCCCATAGTTTATAGCTTGTGGTTTCCACCTAGAATAGCTATGTACGAATGGTTGCACCTTAGGCAAGTGTTAACCCTCTCTTTTCGGAGTGGGAGCAGAACACCGGATTCCATGTAGCTTACATGGTCTATATTGGTTATGTCTATGTCTCCCGAAGGTTAATAATTAACTAAGATAAGAATATGAACTCTAATCTAAATTCCTTGAGAAGTGTACTTGGTATGGGAGGACTATGGACCCTACCTATACATTGCTCTAGATGACTTCAATAAAGGATTGGATTGGAGACCCTTATAAAGTAAAGACTTATGTTATGTATGACTTGTATGAATGCATGTTAAATGACCTTGTTATGTTAAGATATGAATTATGACTATGCATGTGAATTACATTTATGGCTTATAAATGAGTTTACTTAGTATATGTGTGGGTATGTGACTCCATGAGTACATTGCACAAGTAATCTTGTGAAGGGGTTATGAGGGTAGTTTACCTATGTTATGAACTAAGTGATTTATGACTAAGGTTGTAGTAAAGGAAAGAGTCCTTATATGATGATATGAGGTATGTGGGCTTTTGTCTAGTTGTAAGTGAATATATTATGACTTGTTTTATATTCTATGCCTAGTCTAGGTTGACTTCTTAGGTACACTTGGTGGAAGTAGTATTATGGGATGCTACCTACACATGGAACTAGTGTGACTTAGGAGTTGTTTGAGGTGATGGTTCTTACGTGAAGTTGATGTCTATGAGATGTTTATGACTTATGAATATATGTGCTTGTGTTATGAATCATATTATGAAAGTCTATTGTAAGGTGACCTCAAAGTGAGACATCGTACTAAGTACACTTGAGGGTTACTTAAGGAAAAAAGTAAGATAAAAGAGAGTTAATGTATGGTATGTGAAATGTATTGAGCTCTTATGTGCCTATGTTCATGAAGTTTACTAGCTTGTGGATCCACCTAGATGCTATGTTCATTTATTGGTACTACCTTGGCAAGTAGTCTACCTTCTCTTGGTGTAGGGTTCCCCGACACCGGATTCGACATTAGCTCATGTGGTCTATGTCGGCTAAGGCAAGATGTTCTCGAAAGTAAAATGAAGTAATAATGTAAAATTTAACTAGGAGGATTTAAGGGGTTTGACTTAGTCTAGGTAGGGGTATGGGACTCTACCTATACATTGCATTAGTTGGCCTTGAGGGAAGTCGTAGGAGGAGGTTCCTATGTTCTTATGCTCTTATGAAATGAATGATATGCTATTTTTTATTATTAATGTTAATGGTATATATTGAAAAATATAATGATGAATACTCACGATGCAATGTTATGTGAAGTTGGACATTATTCATGATCCTTCGATTATTTTTCTTGGTTGAGTGGGGTTATGAGGCTTCACTTGGTCATTGCACTACTGAGCTTGGTAAGGGATTATGAGTAAGGGTTTGGTTTATGTGGTAGTGTTATGGACATATGAACTTGCTTTGTTGTAATGACATTATGTTAGAGTTTCTTTGGCTATTAATTCAATATGCTATACACATGTTAACTTGACTATACTTGATGATGTTGGTCTTGTGTTTAGTATGCTATCGTCTTAGGGAATATATGATTATTATCTTATATGTTTTATTGGTTGTGCATAAGGTCTTTCAAAGCAACTTGGCATGGTTTGAACAAATGTCCCATTTTAGCATGATTTCTAAGTTGTGTGTGTATATGTTTCCATACTTAGTAAAAATGATGTACTAACCCCTATTTCTTCCTTTTTACCAAATATTTTAGGTTCTGGTCGTTAAAGGGTTTGTAGCCAATTCGCAAGAAGTCTTGGATCATTTCTCCAAGTGTAAATATGTCCTCAAGATTCGAGGATGGTGCCTTTTCTCATTCTACCTATGTGACTTGCTATAGTCTAATGACATTTGTTTCACTCTTATTGTTGAAGACATTGTTGTAAGCCCTAAGTGGCAAGTATACATTTGTGTAAGGGCTATGCCCAAATTGTTTGTATTCCGGCTTAGACGGTTTTATATTAGACATCTCTATTAGACTCTATATTGTGTATATTGTATATGTGACATAAAAGTAGAAGCCTATGTAAGCTTCTTATTGCGAGGAGTCTATGTAAACTCCCTATGTAGATATTACGTGTAAGCGAGAGGTCTATGTAATACCTCATGAAGTAGATGTAGATGAAAAGTGTTAATTTTCTGCACTTTTAACCTATGATATGTAATGACGAATGATAAGAGTCTATTTTTAGTCCTCTCCGAGAACGCCGCCGCCGATTACGTCTAGGAGGTGCTCACCCGATGTGACAAGGGTCGTGTCCGTAAGATATTTAAGATGTGTCTTTAAGTTGGCTTTTGACGATCAGACTTACTCTTTGGTATTTTATAAAAGATATTTCCTTATTATTATTAATGTCGTGAAAAGTTTTAATTTCGCACTACTTTTCATGTCTTATTTAATGAATGATAGCTAAGAGGTTAGTACAAGACCTACAAAGGTTTAAGTACGCCTTGTGACCACTCAAGAGTGCCCCCTTTTCTAAGGTGTACTTGTGGGTCATTACAAACTTGGTATTAGAGCATAAGATTTTGGGATATAGTTTAGGGTCCAAATTCTTACAATTCACGTCTAGCAGAGTCTTGTTCATCGGTGTGAGTCGCATCACACCCATAAGTGAGAGGCTATAAGGCGATAGAAGTTTTGCCTTCTTCATTATTCTAGTGTTGTGCAATAGAGTTGAGTTCTATAAGATGTATTTCCCAACCTCTTCTCTTGTGTTTATAGGACATGAATACAAGGAGGACACCCACTAGAAGGGAGTAGAGGAGTCGCAAATGAGAGGATCCCTCCTCATAGTGAAAAAGTCCCTATAGTTGACCAAGAGGATGTGAATGAGGCAGGTCCCCCTCATGTGCCTCAAGAACCTCAAGGACGTTATGTGCCCCAAATGCCTCCAATGCCCCAAGGTCCTCAAGCTTGCCATGTTGAAAGGGATATTACTAATGCGGAGATAAGGGCTGCCCTTATGTATTTGCCCCGACTCATGACGATTCAATCTCATGTCATCACTAATCATTTGGTTTCCCAAGCTAACCAAGGAGGTGGACCTCAACCTTATGCAAGTACTCCTGCTTCTAGAATTCGAGATTTCAAGAGGATGAACCCTCCTACTTTTCATGGCACTAAGATTGATGAAGATCCACAAGGATACATAGATGAGGATTTCAAGGTGGTGGATGCTATGGGTGTGACAACTAGAGAGAGAGAGCGGATCTAGTCGCTTATCAAATCAAAGATGTGGCTCAAGTGTGGTTCGAGCAATGGAGGGATGAGAGACCCTTAAGGGATTGTCCGGTAGATTGGGAAGTTTTCAAAGTGACTTTTCATGATAGGTTCTTCCCTTTAGAGTGGAGGGAGACGAAGTTGGTGGAATTCATGAATTTTCGTCAAGGGGGAATGAGTGTGAATAAGTACTCTCTCAAATTCACCAAACTCTCTAAGTATTCCCCAACCATAGTAGCCAACCCTAGTTCTAGGACGAATAAATATGTGATGGGAGTGTCTCGCTTAGTGGACAAAGAGTGTCGTACGACAATGCTCCTTAATATGGATATCTCTAGGCTCATGGTGTATGCTCAACAAATTGAGGAGTCCAAGCTTAGAAAGATAAGGCAAGAGGTAAAGAGGCCTTCGGCTTCGCGAGACCATTTCGGTCTACACACACATGGGTGGCTAAGCGCTATTGGGCGGAGCTTTCTCTGGTAAGCCTAGGGCGACGAACATGGCTCAAGAGTGTCTATACAAAGCCCCTCTCTTCTTCACTCAAAGAGGCAATGCACCCTTTATTTGAATGGTCGGACAAACCAAGTCAACCTAAACCTAATAAGAGGTTCTACCATCAAGGCTCTTTCACAGAAAACAAGGATATCATTTCCAACCAAAATTCTCAAGGAAGTCGCCATGCTTTTGAGAGGTCTAGGTGTTCTACTTATGGAAAGCAACACTTGGGTAAGTGTCTTGCCGAAACGAAATGGTTTCTTTTGCCGTGGTAATGAGGTTCACTAGATGAGGGACTGCCCAAACCTCAAGGCAAAAGGGAAAGAGGTCAACCAATGTCCTCAAGGTGGTCTAGATCCTAATGCTCCAAAGAGGAATCGTCTCTTTGTACTCAGGACTAAGTAAGGAACTAATCCGGAATGAAAGTCCCGCTAAGTCATAATTCCTTATGGTGGTGTGTTTATGTTATAACATTAATTTATATGGTCTTGTCTCTCATATTGTCATGCCTTTATAATAAATTGCTTAAAAGATGAATTATTGAATTTTTATGCATGCTTCACTATACAGAAAGTGAAAAAATTGACTAAATTGTATTTCCATAATGAATGGTTGCAATGTGCGTTGAAATGATGTATATGAGCATGTCTAATGTTGGGTAAGGTAGTTCCTCCATAAATGAAGAAATAAATGTGTGCTTTGAATTATTGAAAATGTTCCTAAAGTTGCTTGTGTTGCTAATAAAATGCTTATCAATGTGTAATTGTTCTCCTTGTTAATATGGTGCATTGGATATGAATGTTTTGACCATTTTGTGATGTGTTATATTCTGCTAATTTAGTCCTTGATGTCCTTAAAAGTGTTTAGTGTTATTCGAGGACGAATGTTGTTCCAAGTGGGGGAGAATGCGTCCCTAAAACCAACTAGGTGAAACTACAGCCAAGCATGTGTGAGATGAGGTTTCAATGTCCTTAAATGGTTATTTATGATGTTAGTAGGAAGTGTGTCAGGTTTAGTTGAGTTAGGAAGTCAAACGTCAAGGGACGTCGAAGACGTTCGACGACTAGACGCCTATGTGCTCTTGTATGTCCATGTGTGCCTTGACATGTTTGGAGTGTTGTTACGAGTTCAAATTGATGGTTGAGGTTCATAAGAACTAGATGAGATAGTATATTGGTTTAATGTCTGGGTAAGACTCCACATAGGACCCACGAGGGGCCCTAGAAGAGGACGCCAACATTTAGGCAGAATCTGCCAAAAACTGGGCAACCTACGACTCCTAACCTACGGAATGTCGTCCTAGTGACGCCCCGTTGTTTGGGGGCGTAGATCCACCCTTAGTGGTGGTAGAATAACCCCCATGAATGAACCTATGATGCAATTGACTCCCCATTAGGACGGGCCGTCGATCAGACGACGCTCAGTAGCTAGGGGTCCTCGATTGGCACCTGTGAATAGCTGTCAAAACTTTTGCCAAGCTTGGGGTGCTTTTATAAATTCACCCCAAGTATTTTGTGAACCTTGGTTGATAATTTTAGGGTATTTTAAGTTTGTTTAAACTCCTTCAAATATACAAAAACCCTCCCTCAAGAAAGAACTCTCTCAAACTCCATAGAAGCTCGAACTCAAGGAAGGTCTAATGTTAACGTTGTGAACGTTTTATTCATCAAAATTTTGTTGGTTTATTCTCATAGAGGTATGTTAGTTCATCCTTGATCTTTCTTTCATTCAAGGAGCCACTTCTAAGTTATTTCAAAAAGGGTTTTCAAACTCCAACTTCTTCTACTTTTGACTCTAAGCATGGGTCTTTACATGAAAATGTTTTAATGTTTGAAATATGTTTATTTTGGTATTAGTTGATGATTTTAATATTAAAACCCCAATAAACCCATGCTCATGCATATTTCCAAGTTTTAGCTTATGAAGTGGGTTTAGTGTATATGTCTAGATAATGTAAGAAATTGTTATAGTTGAATATATTTGTGTTATATTATGATTAGCTACTGCCTTCAATGCTAATTTATGATGATTTATTGGAGAAATTGAGAAAAGGTGGTAAATGATTGGATGAATGATAACTTGGTTATATTGTCTAGTTCTTAATTTGAAATGCTCTTGAGTGGTATGGTCCACCTTTGGTGGTGGTGTTTACTTGAACTATATGAATATGTATTTATATGTGTATGGTGACTATGACCTTGAAGGCTTAATATGTAAAGTGATAATTATTATATTCATGTTCATATGCTTTATGAAGCTTGAATTGTATGTCTTGTGGAGATTATGTTAAATGAAGAATGTGTATATATTAAGCATGATAGTGTGTGAAATAAGACATTCAAAACTTAAGGACATTCACATAATGGTCTTGGAGAAAACCTAGGACACTCACACACTAATATGTTCAAAGCCTAGTCGTGCAATGTCTAGATAGCATCCCATTCCACTACCTAAACTTCATAGTACTTATCCAACACTAGCATGTATCCCACATAATGAGAATAGTCAATAACCGACGTAGACCATACTAGCTATGCATGGAATCCGGAGTCATAAACGTACTCCGATGGAGGGTGTTCTACTTGCCAATGGTAGAACAAGAACACATCCCATATAGGCACATGGTTAAGGAATATCAACGGCTTATTTGTACTTTAGCCTCCTTGGTAACTAAACCTACAACCCAAGAATACTCACTCGGTACTAGCCTTTGTTCTCATGGAGTCATTCAATAAAGGAGTATATAAAGAGGTTCCTTATCTAGTTCATAGCCAAATCATAACACACCTTACCAAAGAGGATCCACTAGGGCTGCCTAAAATGGGGAAGAGGATAGCTCAATGACTTTCTTAAGGATGATTTCATGCCGTTCAAGCCAATCAACCCTAAGTTCATCATTCACACAAGATGGATACCATTACGGCTTTCAACTTCAAGGATATTATAACCTTCTTTCTAAAAGGTTCCACATAATGACCTTCTTTACTATATTCAAGATCATGTTCCATTAATTTATTTACGTTCATGACAAAGGGTGTTCTAACCTACTTAGTCAAGGGTTCATACTCATATTCTTCATGTCTCAAGTAAGAAACACAAGTCTACCAAGACAAGACACATATACTTTCAATTATCACATATAACGTGTCATTCAAGAAGCACATGGGGACAACTAGTATACTTGCAAATAATCCTACATACTCCTATAGATTCATCAACATCTCATCCTAATGATCATAAAGTCAACTAGGAAGATTCACACTTCAATAGCAAGTATTCACACATATGGCATCACTATATCCTATTATGATCACCTATAATCCACTAGGAGAATCCACACTTCACTTCATAGATACACATAACTCAGATAAACATTCAAACATACCACATAACAAAGTTATAACATGATAATAACATAATATATAAAGTAATGCCGACGAGGCCACATTGTTTCACAATTCATAAAGTAATATCGACGAGGCCATATAATTCACAAACATAAACACCGCCACCATAAGTGGATCATACAAATCATAACAATTGAAACACATATACTTCACAATATAGTAAGGGTTAGGTCAACATACCACCGATACAATCTCACAAATTCAATCCATAGCCAATTCAACCAACTCATTACTCAAAGGCTCTTACCCATATCCTTGATCACCTATTCAATCCAAAAATCTCAATATACAATGAATCCAAAGTAAAACAATATGAATTCATCAATCTAAAATTGCCTACATATAATTCTAACATAATTCTTCCATACTTCAATAGCCCAAAGTAAACTACATATGAATTTAATAGTATAGAGACATGATCAATTCACCCATAATATAGTCAAAATAAGGACCATGATTTGCATGGGTTCATAAGGAATTTGATCTAATCATTCAATTAACATCAATTATATCATCAAATATTGTTTTAAATCGTTTCTAAGAACCCATGGCTAGAAGTTGAAATAGAAGGAATCATGTTTTGATCATCTTTGTAAAATCATTGGAATTGAATCCTTGAATAAAGAGATTTCAAGGATGAAGAACCATACCTTATGTCACAACCCGAGACCATACCCTAGAAGATAGGGTGCAATATCGGATTGCGACCGGCGTCGTCGAACTCTCAGAGTTCTCAGATAAGCCTCATTCATATCATTTATTGCATATACATAGTGAAAAGTAGTGCGGAATTAGAACTTTTCACTAAAACATAATATAGTCTTAAAAACCTCTTTCATATAAAAGTAATAGAAATGCTAAGTCTCAATCTCATCATCTTAAGACACAAGAGTACTTTAATACGAAAATAGAAATAACATAGTCTTATTACAATACTTCATAAAAGAAACATAAGATGACATATATGCCCTCGAGTCAAATGAGGACATACTTCAACTCTTCTTCTCGGACGATCCTTCTAAGCCCAAGACTTCTTCTCCAAAGCTCCTTACCTACAAAGGACTATAGAAAATAAAACATGGAATTAGTACAACCACATGTACTAAGTATGGCTATATGCATAAAATCATGAAAATGGACTTTATTGGAAATATGCATCTTTTCATTTGGAAATCATAGTTTAAACATAAGAACATCATTTATCAATTAAGAAACACATAAGATAACATTTAATCAAATATAACATTTAAAAGCTCACTTTACAGTGAGTTCACTTCACTGTACAGTGAAGTCCCTTCACTATTACAGTGAAGTCCAAACCTTCGCTTTTTAACATCTTCTAGCATGTAATTCCCTCACTTAAAGTCATCCTAAGATTTACTTAAGTCACACAAAGAGAGACCGCCATACACCCTCTCTAGATGTGCCTAAACGACCCTTAAGATTACCTACGATGAGTCACATACATACTTAGAAAACAATCATAAACATCTATGTAAGATTCTTCTACCAAAGATGAATTCCAAGGTTCACTTGAGTGAGTGTGGAGCGACCGCCCATACAATCTCTATCACACACACACAAGAGATCCTATAGACTACCTCAAATAGAATCATTCTCACTAAACACACCAACACTTAGATTATAAGACATTCTCCTTCCAAAACCTATCAAAAGACCTACTTAAGTAAACCGAGAAGATAAAGTCCATAGTGCAATAACCTCTTCAAGATTACCTAAATAGCCCTTAAGACTTCCTAAGGTTTAGATCATGTCAACAACATTAACCAACTTCCCTAACTAGAGTCATCCTCAAGACTTCCAAAGATAAGACATGAAGAGACCATCCTTACATGTCCTCCTCACAATTTAGCTAAGGAATGCTTAAGTCACTTTAGATTACGTACTCAACCATTTACATAGTTACTACATAGGTCATTAGTTCATTAGTTCATTAAGACTCATACATCACATAAGACACTCATATAAAGCATCACATAAGACACTCACATAATGGATCACATAATGGTCTTTGGACAAGACCTAGGAACTCCACATAACACCTTCAAAGTCTATTGTGCAATGTCTAGATAGCGTCCCATACCACCACCTAAAACTCATAAACTTATCTAATGCTAATAGGTATTCCACATGATGAGAATAGGCAATAACCGACATAGACCATGGTAAAAAGACATGGAATCCGAAGTTGTATCCTACTTCGATGAGGTTGTTCTACTGGCCAATGGTAGAACTTGGACATATCCCATTTAGGCACATGGTTAAGGAATATGAAGAGTGTACGAAGCATTCAATCTCTTATTTAATTGAATCCACTTCCCCCTTACTCATACTCACTCGGTGCTAGCCTTTGTTCTCATAGATTAATTCACATTAAGGTTCATATAAATAGGTCCCTTATCTAGTTCATGACCCCCTTTACATTCACCCTACCAAAGCAAGTTCCACTAGGGTATATCTCACTTTAGCGACAAGAAGCTCATAGCGATTTTCCTAAGGTATGATATGATGCCGTTCCAGCCAACCATCCCTAAGTCCATCACTCATAACATGAAGGATACCATTACGGCTAACTACTTCACAATTCATAGCCTCGCCACTAAGTTCAAGGTTCCACATAACATTGACCTTCTTATCATTAAGGTCCAACCTATATTTATTTATTCAAGACTAAGAGTTATAACACCCTATATCAAGATATCACATACTCATAATCATATATACATCAAGTAAGAGATACAAGTCAACCAAGACAAGACATCACATAATTCACTTTTAACCCATAATACAAGCCATTCTAGAAACACTTCTAAAACAACCTATCATCTTCAAGTCATCCTATATATCATCATAACATCATTAATATACTCCACATAGACTCACAAAGTCAAGTAGGAATAACCAAGACTTAACCCTAACACTATACTCATAATGTCAAGTCAAAGTCTAACATAATCACTTAAGGCAACATAACTAGAAGAATACATACATGACTTTATAACATCACATGTAGATAAGTAATATCATACTCACATCATAAACTACACAAATAGCCACATAACTTCAAGTAGTTGCCAATAAGGCCATGCTCATAATATTGCATAAAGTAACGCCGACAAGTCCACATCAATTGCAAATTAAACACATAACACCGCCACCATAAGTGGACCATACCAATCACAATATATAGAAGTATAATTAATATCAAATTAAGGAAAACGGGGCAGCATACCTTCATCCCCTTATTCACACCTCAATTCAATGCCAAATCAACCAATCCAACATCACAAGTCCCTTACCCATGGCCATGAACAATAATTCAAAGCAATAACCATAAAACTCAATGAATCTACATCAATTCAATCTAGGTTTAACAATCTAGGATCAATTATATATCAATTGAACACAATTCTTATATCATTAGAAAGCCCATAAGAAACTACACCACAATTCATCAATATAAGCTTAATATCAACTAACCCAAAAAGTAGTCAAAACTAGGGTTCATCAATTCACATGGGTTCATAGGTAATTTATGTTGCAATCATCAATACAATATCAATTAGATCATAATTCAATGTTTAGAAATAATTTATGCAAGAACCCATGGTAGAATCCCGAAATTGGACAATTCACTTTTAGAAAACTTTGTAAAACACTTTAAGGATTGGGCTCCTTGATGAAATAAGTTTTAAGGATCAAAATCCATACCTAAAGGATGATAATTCTTCACTTTGATGAAGAATTTCCACTCAAGAACCCCTCACCAAGCTGCCTCTTCAATGGAGTCTTCAATGGAGGTTTTGGGTTTTGATTTTAGAAGAATAATGAAGTCTCTCGGGTCTTAACCACTTAAATAGTTAATTAAAATACCCATAAGACCCCTAAACAACCGCCAAAACTCTTATTTAGACATGGGGTGAATTTACAAATTCACCCCTAACTTGGCAGTAAGTCTGCGCACAGGGACTTGGCTGCGACGCCTGGCTTGTGACGGGGAGTCACGGGTGCAACGGCCCGTCAT
Organism: Solanum sitiens; assembly: GCA_016801875.1. Taxonomy (NCBI): domain Eukaryota; kingdom Viridiplantae; phylum Streptophyta; class Magnoliopsida; order Solanales; family Solanaceae; genus Solanum; species Solanum sitiens. Next base: position 733,885 of record JABWTJ010000116.1, read on the forward strand.
GGCCATCCGTTGCAAGCTCCTGTGGCTTGCCAAGGGTTCCCCCTAAACCCTTGGACAAGGCCCCCCTGACGAAACCCTTGTGACGGGGCGTCACAGCCATGACTGGCCGTTGACAGCTCCGTCGCCAAGGCTGCCTGGGACAGCCTGCCATCAGATTTTGGGTCCTTTCCTCAAGGACCCTTTGATGGTCCTTGGGGATAATTTACAGGAAGTTTCCGACCCAAATATGATATTCTATGAGTTTAACACCTCTCACATGAATTTCATCCAAAACTAACACATAAAACTCGACGAAACTCACCTAGACGTACAAGGTCGATTCAAGGCATATCTTTCGAATGCCTTGGACGTTCTTGGTCGTTTGAACTCCAAACTTCACAAAACTTTAACCACTGCCTATAAATACTATAATAACTGTATTAAGAACCTTAAAACACCATGAAACACACATAAACACATAGAACCACATTTTAGACATTTAGGTGACTTAGTCGTCAAACTTCTTAGTCATCCCTTGACGTTCGACTTCCAACACCTCTAATACTTTAGTTACTGCCTATATACAACATATTAAACATATTTAGGACCTTAGAACTCTAAGACCAACATGTTCGGCTCTAGTTCACCTAAGCTATTTTCAAGGTCTTACACCTTAGTTGTGAAGAAAATCCCACAAGATTGATGGAGAAAAACTTGAGAAAAACTATCTTCTTCCTTAAAGCTCCCACGCTTCAACAATGGAGGTTTTGGAGAGAAGAATGGAGAAGTTTTGTTTTGAGTTGAGGGTTTAAAGAGACTCAATAACCTTCAATAAGTCATCCCAAATTACCGAAAATACCCCAGCACTAATTGGACAATTTAACCAATTCAAATTTGACTTAGAAACGACGCAACCAAAATTGGGAGTTTACTGCACGTCGCAAAGGTATTTTTAAATCTTGGTTCTGGAAAATTTCGGAACAAAATGGTTCGTGACAGCCCCGCATATCAGGGTAAGATTTTTGCCCAATCAGTGCCAGTTGTGCGACGCGCATCCACTACCATATCTTGGTTGGCGCGGCAGCTTGCATTGGTCATGTTTGGGTCCTCCTTGGGGACCCTTACGATGGTCCCCGTGGCGTCATTCTCAGGCGTTTGGACCCTTTAAATGTTAGGCAATGTTTACGAACCATCGATGCTAAACTTCACCCTCAAACCATCCCCAAAAACTTCACTACAAAACACTACGACACACTAGTTCAACTTCGACTAGTTTCCAGACGTCTTGGATGTTCTTGAACGTCTGACCTCCAAACACTTCAAAACTTTATATACTACCTATGAACACTATTATTTACCATTTGAGGACTTTAAAACATCATGACACAAGTTTTTCAACCTAGCTCATTTTTAGGGGCGTTACAATCTCCCCCACTTGGACAACATTCGTCCTCGAATGACAGGTTCTATTCCTTAGGCACTATCAAGAGATAATAAACTCAAGACTATAAGCACATAACTATAACACACAATACACAATACACACATATGGGAGAACTTTAAACTTCACATAACAAAGAGACTCAAACACAGCAAGAACATAGAAACTAATCTACTAATGATCATGCAATAAGACTCACATTCTTCATTTCAATTAGGATGAACTCCTTCTCCATTAATTATCATGCTCAAATACATCAGATCAATACATATTATAACCATTTTTCATTAAAGAACAATTTGGTCAAAATTTCAATTTTTTTTATAGTGAAGTGCCAAGACCTTACAGTAAAACATGCTCAAATTTCCAAAATGCAATTCTTAAGAAATTTATGATGGAAGCATGACAATGTAAGAGCTAAAACCATATAAACTCAATTTAAAATATAATAATAACTTCATGAAATGTATAATGCAATTAATCAATTATCACGACCGGGGTCTAGACCCTAGCCGAAACCGGCGTCGTTGACCTCTTGGAGGTTGCAGACAAGCCTACATACGTCATCATTACATCGTATAGGTTAATTTTAGCTGAAAATTTAGAACTTTTGTTTGCTTTGAAGTATTCATAGACTTCATAGTAAGAAACAATATACACGTATTAGATTTGCATTATATCACATCAGTTCACAACAACCATCTAATAATAAGATATTCAAATGAAGGAAATAGTTCATAACTGCATTAATATAAAGTTGCCAAAATGGCACCAATACGACGTCTGAAAATAAGTAAGAAAGAAACTCTAGTGGAACATCCTCCAATAGCTCATGCCTACGTCTAAGCTAGAATATAAGAGATAAGCATCCTCGTAAGCATGAGGGCCTACCAAGTCCGAATGAATGCTCCACGTCCGGATAGCTTCAACGTAGTCTCGTAAGCTCTAGCATCCACCTGCACCTACACCTAAAAGTAAAGGGTTGTATGGGATTAGTACACACTTCTACTAAGTATGGGTGTATGCAAGTAGACACCAAGGACATGTATGATTAGAAAGAGCTCTCTCCTAACGATATGAGTTATGGAAAGCCAAGTTAGTTTGACTTGCCAAATTTAGATTAGGAAAGTCATGCTATGAGAGTAACATGCATCATCATTCTTTTCATATTGCACACAACACATAACATACTTTATTTAGCACATACATATATCACATATCATTCGTTCATATGCCGTGAGACCTTAGAATCACGGACATAACATTAGGACTTCCCAAATGAGGGCTCAATATGTGGGACCTCAATTAGGGAGCCTTCTTTAGCAAACACAGAGTCTGCTTCATTCATTCATACGTACTTCATTTTTCATTCATTATATACCTAAATGTTGTTTAGGACTCTCTTCGGGTTCACTGTGCAATGACCAAGAATGACCTAGTGTCATTACTTGAGTCTAGTTCACCTCTTGATTATCCTATCCAAACACCTTTGGTATCATTCATTTCATGGTGTGCATTACATGAGGTTGACCTTATTCTTTCTTTGGGAACTTTAACTTTAACCTACATAGATCATGTGAGATCATGAAATCCAGAGTCTACCCCACACCGAAAAGAGGTGGAATCACCGGCCAAAGTGAAACCAAAACATGCTAGCGTGTATAGGGAGATGAACCCTGCTAGAACCCTATGTTGGCAGCATAGGTTCAAAAACTAGGAGATATAAGGAGAACCATACCCTCCTAAACGAACAGTCTCATCTAATGAGATTTACACGAATCTTTGCCTTCCTGAAAGAAGAAATTGCGACTCATAACTAGCCTATCGGTGCTCCATGTAAAGTTCCATTACATTCATCTCACACATCATAGAAGATGGCTTGTAGCATGAGGGCATCATTGTTCATTAGATGATTTATCATCTCATAATTAGTATTAATTGTGTATTAATCTCAATACTTTCATTAAAGTGTTTCTTAGAGACTGGTCTCTTTATAAGTTTTACACTCTCATAGGTGAGTACGGTTTTTTAAAACACTTATTAGGCTCATTTGAGATGTGATTTCATCTGTAATATTAGCCTCTTATCATGTTGTCACCACATTCATTAACTTTAGCATTTTAGCTCTTCATAATTACTCACCCCATTACGTGAATGTTCATTTCATCATATGCCAATGCACTTGGCTTTTTAGTGTGTTTCACTCTCTTACTTAACCCTCATGGTGTCACATTATTTCATCATATATATCTTAGGTTCACTTACTTTTAAACGTACGCTGGACTTATGAACCCATACGTACAAGCCATGAGGCCTCGTTCATAATTCATCTAAGTGACTTATACATACCCAAGATTATATGGTACAAGACTTATGCATCTTTTACGTATGCCAAGGTCTTGAGTTCGATTCCTATAGGATGCTTTCATTAAATATTTATTCACGTAAGACTTATGCATCAATACGGAATTGGGCAAGGGAACCCGATTTCGAATCCCTTGAGCAACACTTAGTCTTATATTAAATTTTGATTTAAAATTTCAGCTTGGGGACCCGAGATCGAATCCCAACGCCTATATTTCTTTTCTTTCTTTTCTCTCCTTGACTTTTCTGTTTTTGACCGAGAGGATGTGGGATCGATCCCCCACAACCTCATTTTATTTTTCTTTAGTTGGTCCTCCTAGTTTCTTCACCTATCCTAGAGGTTGTGGGTTAGATCCCCACACACCCCATTTTATTTATTTTTATTCTCGCATGGACTGGTCTTAATTTCGAACAAGGACACACGGGTTCGAATCCCATGTACCTCATTTCTTTTAATTATTTTTCTTGGTTTTCTTACTCGGCTAAGACCCGAGTCCGATTCCCCCTAACCTCACATTTAGTATTAAGTTTTTAGTAGCTTGCATATGGTGAGGTCTCGGGTTCAATCACTGATGACCTCACACATTTTTAAAAAAAATTTAAACCCCAAAACCTTCAAACGGCTTAGCCGAGACCAAAATCTGGAAATTTGGTCATGTTTCCAGTCCATTTTCTCAATCATTTATACGTTAGATTTTAGGACAATTCGTTGGACATTTCGTATGTTATTTTTGTGCATTTTCGTGGTTACATATTTGTCAAGAGTTTTCTCTCAATTCAGCAACATCACACCTCTTATGAACATCACGATTTCAACATGTAATTGCATATAAAACACAAGGATTTAACATGCCATTTTCACACTCCAATTCGTGACCAAGAATCACGGCATACACGTTGCACACATACTTGTCACATAGTTTCGGAAACCATAATTAATAACCACATAAATCCGAACATACATACATGAACATAATCATCACGAAAACACATTATATCCCTAAATTCTACCAGCAAACATACCCAACCTACAATAATCGATGGGGGCTAGTGATAGGTACATGCAACGGGGAAACATTCCTAGTTTTCAGATTACAATACGGCTGAATCCTAGGGGTCTCTTGGGAAAGGGACCAAGAGTAAGAAACCCATACACTTTCTGTCGTTCAATACTATTTCAAAATTGATCCAATGCACTACCAACTCCCACGAAATCAATGCCTCACCACCGAAATCTCAAGCACAACCCGTCAAGAAATTTTCTTTTGCTTTTCATTTTTAGACTAGTTTTTCTTTTGAGCTTTAGCGTTCAAGTTCTTCAAAAGTGATGAACTATTATTTTCTTTTCTTTTACTGATAAAATAACGTGAGAAAGAGAGTGGACAAACGTGAGAGAGTGGAGAAATGTGAGAGTAAGTTTAGGAGTAGGAGTTTTAGGTGAAGACTTAGTCAAACTAGGACTCCTTGTCATTTTAATTAAAAATCTGATTTTCTAAGGCTTAAGTGAGATGACTAACCTGCCCTTACTTAGATCGGATAATTAAATACCAATTAATTCAACTTAATATTGCTTCCACAAAGGATCGAACTCGGGTGAAGCCTAACTCGCGAAACGGGTCAATCCGGGTCGACCCGACCCAAACTGTCCACTAATTACATTAATTAATTACTTAATTAAATACTTAGGGTAATTACGATACTACCCTTAGCCTGGAAAAGACCATTTTACCCCTAGATCTTCCAAACCTAAGATTACCCCTTTGAAGTCCAGTTAAGACTCATCGGGTAAATCCTAATATTCGGGTGCCCTACATGGCTGGACTCAACCTTGCCTAGCTCAACTAACTCACCAAGTTGGTTGGCTTGGCTGGTGCATAGGTTCAGAGGTCCGATTCCACGCGCATCAATCCGTGTGAACCTAGTCTAATCTAGGCATTCTAGGTACGTTTAGGCATTACTTCCCATAGTCATTATCGGGTTGTTACATTATCCCTTCCTTAGGAAAATTCATCCCCGAATGACACTTCTAATTATCTAGCACAATACAAGTCATATCATAACATAAGTACTTTACACAGTCAAGCAATAGCAACAAAGAATAGAGGAGATAAGGAAACTTAGACTTAAGAGTAGGAAGTCTAACCTCAAGAGCTGAAAAGATGAGGGTAGCGGGATCTCATATCGGCCTCGGACTCCCACGTAGCACCCTCAACAAGCTGGTTCCTCCACAATACCTTCACTGTGGCAACCTCCTTGTTTCTCAGCCGCTTCACCTGCCGGTCTAAAATCTCAACAGGAACCTCCTCATAGGACAAGTCTTCATCAACCCCCAAACCTTCAACAGAAGGAATCGATGCTGGATCGCCAAGGCACTTCTTTAACATAGAGACATGAAAGACTGGATGAACAGAAGCTAGCTCCGCAGGCAACGCCAATGTCACATCCGGGTTTACCCCAGACGTAACCGGCGTCGTCGTCCTCTTAAAGGACTAAGACAAGCCCCTTAGACTCATCATAGCATTCATCGATTAAAAATATGAATGAATTTAAAACTTTTTATCTATAAACTACTCGGAGGTTTACATAGACCTCTACATACACATAGTCATATTTATATCAAGTATACATAGACTTGTTCGTAAAGGAAGATTACATAGTCTTCTACTTTTATTTCACACATTTATAAAAAAGAGAAATAATAGTCATAAAAGCCGTCTCATCTCATAAACCATCTATCAAGACAATAAATCTTGGGAATAGCCCTACATCAATACAAGAAGCCACATATTGGCTATATACAATATCGTCTCATATTAGTAGTAGAGTCAATACAAAATTTTAGTAACTAAGTAACATAAGATCAAGATGTCGGCCACGCCCTCGAGAGAATGAAGACCTACCACTTGGATGGTTAGAAATCCAAGTCTTCCTTTCCAGCAATTCGGAGCAAGATCAACAACTCGAACCTAAAATGTTTGGGAAAAGGGAAAGAAATGGGGTTAGTACTCCACATGTACTAAGTATGGAACCACATATACAATTACCAGTCAAATATACTTAAAAAGGACATTAAATAACATCTTTATAAAACATGTATAGGAGTGAAACATAGTAAAGCAAAACATACTAAATATATCCTTCATAAAGTTACAAGTGTAATGATCAAGTAAATTCCATAACTCTTACTTATTGAAGTAACCTATCAAGACTACATTTAGCAATTAACCTTACCTAACATACTCTTCCATTTAATGAAAACATTCTTCTGTAATCAAAAGCAACACCCTTATACTCATAAGCATGTTATTCAATGTACATAGTCATTTACATTACATCACTACTTTACATACATAATATTGACCTCTCAAAGCTCCCATCAAGGCCAACTAGTGCAAGGCTTAGGTAGAGTCCCATACCCCTGCCTAAGCTATAGACTAACCATTTCAAGTTACTTCGATTAGTCTATATCTTATTCATTCATTTTAGTTTAGGGAAACCTTGCCTTAACCAACATAGATCACATGAGCTAATGTGGAATCCGGTATCATGAAACCTTACACTGATGGAAGGTGGTCTACCGGCCACCCGATCTAGGAAGAGTCTTGGTTAAAGAACATCTATCTTTTTTTCCCATGGAAGAGTCTTGGTTAAAGAACCTCTTCTTAGCCTTAGGTTGACTTGACTCCTCCGATCTAGGCCTCTTTCCATCCCTATTCATCTCCCTAAGCTTAGACTCTTCAATTTGTTGGGCATACACCATGAGCCTAGAGATATCCATATCATTATCGAGTATAGCCGTACAACATTGTTTCTCAACCATACTAGATACCCCCATCATGAAATTATTCATCCTAGCCCTAGAGTTGGCAACAAAGTGGGGTCATACTTAGAGAGTTGGGTGAACTTGAGAGAATACTCCTTAACACTCATTACCCCTTGACGAAGGTTCATGAATTCCACTAACTTCCTTTCCCTCAACTGTATGGGAAAGAACCTATCAACAAAGGCTGTTTTAAACACTTCCCAATCTACCGGACCTTCCCTTAAGGGTCACTCATCTCTCCATTGTTCAAACCACACTTCTGCTACATCTTTTAGTTGATAAGCGGCTAATTCTGCTTTCTCTCTAGGAATCACACCGATAGCATCTACAACCTTGAACACCTCATCTATGAATCCTTGTGGATATTCATCCACCTTAGTTCCATGAAAAGTAGGAGGGTTCATCCTCATGAAATCCCATATTCTAGAAGCGGGAGTACTAACATTGGGTTGAGGTCCAACTCCTAGGTTATCTTGGGCAACCACATGATTAGTGACGACATAAGCTTGAGTCAAGACCCTAAGAGCAACCCTTATCTTCGCATTAGTCATATCCCCTTCAACATAGGGAACTTGAGGACCTTGGGGGATTGGAGGCATTTGGGGTACTTGAGGTCCTTGAGGTTATGGAGGTGGAATCTCTTCATTCACCTCTTCTTGTTCAACTATAGGAACTTGCTCATTCCGGAGAGGAATTCTCTCATTATCTACTTCTCCCTCCACCCTTCTAGCGGGTGTCTTCTCGTATTTATGTCCTATAAACACAAGAGATGAGGTTGAGAAAAAGGAACTTATAGAACTCAACTCTAAGGTACGACATTAGAATAAAGAAGAAAGTGAAACTTATATCATCCTATAGCTTCTTGTCCATGGATGTGTCCCGACTCATACCAATGACCAAGGTACTACTAGACGTGGCTTGTGAGACTTTGGACCCTAAACTATTTCCCAAAACCTTATGCTCTGATACCAAGTTTGTTACGACCCGCGAGTACACCCTAGAAGTTAGGGCGACCCTTAGGTCAAAACACGGTGTGATCGACCTTTCAAAGGTCTTACACAAGCATCTTAGCTATCATTCATTACATAAAGGTTTTACACGTTGTGATGCATCCAGGCCACGTCTGACATCTTGAGACCGATGTGTGCAGGATAAAGACGTTGCTGGGAGGCCATGTCTAACTTTGGCTGACCGATGTGTGTAGGCCATGGAAGATAGGTGTAGACCACGTCTGACGTCGACCAATCATTGTGTTTAGGGAAAAAGTGATACATGCAGGCCACGTACGATGTGAACTAAACATTATGCGCTAGTCAAGGGAGATGCAGCAAGGCCACGTTCGACGTTGGCAGACCATTATGTTCAGGACAAAGGTAATGAGGAAAGGCCACTCTCGACGTCGGCTAAACATTGAGCTATCCAAAGGTAATGGGGGTAGGCAATGCCCGACGTCGGCTGACAGTTGTGCAGGCCAAAGTCGATTGAGGTAGGCAAAAGCCGATGTCTCCTAACCATTTTTTGCAAGGCAAGGTCCATACGGGCAGTCCATGCCCGACGATGGCTAATAGATGTGCACAAATCACGATCGATCCAAGAAGTCCACTACCAATACCGTTTGACCGTTGCTTCTTGTCGTTGGCCGATGTTATTTTCCTGAAGCTCAGATGCCTTTGCTGATGTTGTCTGCCATTGGCCGACACCGAAGTTGTTGTGTAGATCCGCACATGACAACAATGATGTATGAATTCCGTTGTTGATGCTGCTTGCCATTGGCCAACGTCGCTTGCCTGATGTGAACAGTCCTTGGCTAATGCTGCCTGACGATGGACGGTGGAAATAGCGCCCAGTCGATGCACAGATGCCATGGTAGATGCGCGTAGGGGTTGGCTTATGTTGCATTCGATCAGCAAACGTCGCTTTCCATATGTGCACATGCCATGTCAGATGTGTGCTGGCCTTGGCTGATGCTGCCTATCGTTGGCCGTCGTCGCTTACTCGAAATGCACAATCCTTTGTTGATGGTGTCTGTTGTTGGCCTATGTCTATGTAACTCAGCAGGTCCACACACACCACAGGTTATGTGAGCCTTGAATTATGTTGCATGTTGTAGTATGACATCGAGTTCCAGATGCGCACAAACAATGTAATATGTGTGAAGACCTTGGCTGAGTCTTCCTCTCGTTGGCCAATGTCACCTGGACGAAGCATGCAGTCCACGACCGAATTTGCCCAGTCGATGAACACATGCCACAGCTAATGCGTGCAGGCCTTGGTTGATGATGCTTGCCATTGGACGATGTAACCTATCCACTATGTGTAGGCCAGGAGTGATGTCCAATGTGCACAAACAACGTCAGATGTGTGAAGACCTTTGGTTATGGTGCCTGTCATTTCGCGATGTCGCCTGGACAATGCATGAAGGCCACAATCAATGATGCCTAGTCAATGCACGACAAGGTCGATGCGGGAAGGACCAGCCTGAAAACTGCTCAGTGATGTGCAGAGGCCACAACCGGTGTGGCCGGTCGACGCGCGACGTCTACTGAGTAATGTGTACAGGCCACAGCCAATACAACAGTGTATGACCAATGTCACCTTGCCAATGCCTCTTCGTGTTGGCCAATGTCGCTTGTCCATAGAATATACACCTTGGCTGATGCTACCTGCTGTCGGCCAACGCCGATGTCACCCTGCTGATATGCACAGGACACGACTTATGCTGCTTGATGTAGGACGATGCAATAGTCGCCCTGTCGATGCACACACGCCATGACCAATGCGTGCAGGCCTTTGCTGATGTTACATTCCATTGGCCAATGTCACTTGCAAGATGTACACATGCCATGTTAGATGCGTGAACGCCTTAGGTGATGCTGCCTAACATTGGTCAACGTCACTTTCCCAAAGCATACAATCCTTGGCTGATGGTGCCTCTTATTACCGACGTTGATGTCTCTACGCCAATGCACACTCATAAGGGATTATGCGTGCATGCCTTGAATGATTTTACATACCGTTATCTGACGTCTCTTGCCACATGTTCACAAACCATGTCAAATGCGTGAAGACCTTGGCTAATGTTGCCTGTCGTTAGCCTACGTCGCGTGGCCAATAAATGCAGGCCACAATCGATGATGCCCTATCGATGCCTACACGCCATGGCTGATATGTGTAGACCTTGGATGATGCTGGCTACCATTAGTCGATTGCGCCTGGGCGATGCGTGCAGGTTACGAACGATGTCTCCGAGTCAATCTGCACATGCTAGACTCATGAATGTAGTCCTTGGTTGATGTCGCATATTGTAGGCCAACATCGCTTTCAAGATATGCAGTTTCTACATTCGTGCGTGCAGGCCTTCGCTGATTTTGTCTGCCATTGGACGACATCTGTAGACTAATGTGTGAAGGCGATGCAAGATGCTTGAAAGCAACCTCTAATGTCAGTGGACTGATGTGTGCAGGCTACAGATGATCCTGACAATCCACGTTTGACTTCGACATAACAATGTGTGTAGCTTATGGACAATACTATAAGGAGACCTGCGATAGACCAATGTGTGTAGAATTGGTACAATGATGGCAGCCCATGTTTGACGTCAGTTGACTGTTGTGTGCAAGACAAAGGCGACGTAGGCACACCACATCCGACGTCAGCTGACCATTATGTGCAGGCCAAAGGCGATGCGGGCAGGCAACACCCAACATCGACTGACCATTGTGTGCAGTCCAAAGGCAATGATTGGCGTCGGGTGATCGTGGTGTGTAGGCCCAGGGCGATGCGGGCATTCCACGCCGGACATTGGGTGACCATTGCATAGGCTAAAGTCGATGGAGGCAGGCAACACCCAATGTCGCCTGACTAATATGTGTATTCCAGAGGTGATGCGCCCAGGCCACGTTTGACCTCGGTGGACTGATGTGTTCAACATACAGACGACGCTGGCAGGCCACATACGACATCGCTAGGCTACGGACGATGCTGGCAGGCCATGTCCAGTGTCGCTGACAGACGTGTGCAGGCCACAAACAATAGGTGCAGCCCACGTTTGACATCGGCTGACCGTTGTGTGCAGTCCAAAGGCGATAAGGGATGGCCACATTTGAAGTCGGCTTACCATTGTTTGCAGGACAAAGACGATGTGGGAAGGACACATCTGAAATTGGCTAACGGTTATGTGCAGGCCAAACCCACGCAGGAAATCCACGCTCGATGTCAACTGACCATTGTGTAGGGAAAAGGTGATGGGGGTAGGCAACCCCCGATGTCCGCTGACCATTGTAAAGGCCAAAGTTGATGGTGGCACACAACGCCATATGTCGTTATACCTTTGTTTGAAGGAAAAAAATGATGTGGGAAGTCCATGCCCGATGACTACTAAGCGATGTACATAAAACACGGTTGATACGGGAAGTCCACAACCTACGTTGTCTTAGCAATGTGTAGGCTACGATCGATGCAGGTAGCCCAAGTCCGACGTTGGCTGGCATTGTGTGCACGGCAAGGGCGATGTGAGAAGGCTAAGCTCGATGACTGCTGAATGATGTGCATGGGCCATGATCGATGCGGCCGGTCCACACTCGACCGATGCGCACATGCCATGCCTTATGCGAAAGCCTACGACATATGTCGCCTGGACAATGTCGCTTGTTGTTAGGCAATGTCGCTTGGCCAAAGCAAATATGCCTTAGTTGATGCTGCCAGTTGACAACCAACGTTGATGTCGCCCTATCGATCCGCAGACGCCAAAACTTATGTTACCTTCCATTTGCCAACGTCGCTTGACAGAAGCGCACCAGCCTTGGCAGATGCTGCCTGACGTAGGCCGACGCGAAGGTCACCTGGCCAGTGCACACAGGCCACGACAATTGTGTGTAGGCCTTGGCTGATGGTGCTTTTCATTGGCCAATGTTTCTTGTCAGACGCGCGTACATACCATGTTAGATGCGTGCATGCCTTAGCTGATGTTGCCTTCCATTGACCAACGTCGCTAACCCGAAGCACACTAGCATTGGCTGATGGTGCCTCCTATTGTGAACATTGGTGTTTCCAAGACGATACACACACGTCACGGGTTATGCGTGCATATCGTTGGATGATGGTGCATGTCATTATCCTATGTTGCTTTCCAAATATGCACAAACCATAACATATGGGTGAAGACCTTGGTTGATGCAGGCTTTCGTTGGCCAACATCACCTGGCCAATGCATGCAGGCCACTAGTGATGCCACCCACCCGATGCGCACACGCCATATCTGGTGCATGCATGCCTTAGATGATGGTACCTGCCATTGAATGATGTCCCAAGTCTATGTGCGTAGCCCACTTGCAACTCTTGATTCTGTGGCGCGGATTCTGACTTACATGAGTAGACATTATTTTTCCCAAAGATTCATATTGAACATGTACAACCCAAATATGCAATTTCTAAGGTACAAACAGACATTAGCTTCCACAAATAACTTTATATATATATATATATATATATATATATATATAGAGAGAGAGAGAGAGAGAGAGAGAGACACACAGTTTTCAATTTTTTTTTACTTTTAAATTGTTTCGGTTAAACCCAAAAACGAGTAATTTATTAAAAAAAACATAGGAAGAATATGAAATAAATATATAAAAATAACGCCAAAAATTTACAAATAACTATAGTAACCTTAAATTCAATAATGTTAACAATTTTTTAGAATTTTTAGTTTTGTTCGATAAATCTCGAAAATTAGTAATTGATTAATAAAATATAGGAGAACTTTGAAGAAAATACAAAATTAATGCAAAAAATTCACAAATAAATATAGTAACCTTATATTATATAATTTCAGCAATTTTTCTAACAATTATTTTTGTTCGATAAATCCCAAAAATGGGTATTTCATTTATACAATATGAAAAAATATAAAATTAATGCCAAAAATTCTGAAATATATATAGTAACCTTAAATTAATCAATTTAAACATTTTTTAATAAATCTTGAAAATTGGTAAATCATTAATAATGAAACAATTAACGCAAAAAATTCACAACTAAATATAGTAATATTCAACAACTTCAAAAATTTTTAAAATTTTTATTTTAGTTCGGTAAATCTCTTAAATGGGTAATACATGAATAAAAAATAGGAAAAATATTTTTTTTTAAAATATAAAATTAACACCAAAAATTCAAAAATAAATATAGTAAAAAAAATAATTCAAAAATAAATATAGTAACCATAAATTCAACAATTTCAACAATTTTTAAAAAAAAATTTATTTGGCAAATCTCGAAAAAGGGTTATACATTTATAAAAATATGTAAAATACTAAATCAACGCAAAATATTACACAAATAAATATAGTAATCTTAAATTCAACAATTTCAACAATTTTTTTATATTTATTTTTGTTTATTAAATCTCGAAAATGGATAATTAATTAATAAAAAGGGGAAAATATAAAACTATAAAATTAATGCAAAACAATTCACAAATAAATAAAGCATTAAATTCAAAATTTTAATAAATTTTAATTTTAAAAATATGACGTAAAAAAACAAAACCCGTAAAAAATAAATTTTAAACAATGAATAAAAGTCGTAAATATGAAAAATTATTGAAAATATTTCTAAACATGTGTAAATAATGATAGATTACATATTTCTAGAAATAAAAGATTTTTCAATATGTTACGAACCATAAAAGTGATGAAATTGGTAGGAAAGAACCATGTGAGGCGGAAATGTTGAGAATGAATGATGAAAAATAGATGCATATGTTGTTATGCAGGAAGGGCGTTTAACAATTTTTTGACTTATGTACGGCATTTAAATCCGCATGTTGTCGACTAGACGTTGATCAATGTCATTGCATGCGACGTCGCTAGTCTAACAAGTGCAAGCGACACACGATGCGGTAGGCACATCCGACGTGGGATGACCGAAGTGTGCAGAACACAATTTATGCGGCCAGGTCACTATAACGTCGGTAGACCGATGTGTGCAGGCTATGGACGAAGTTGACAGGTGACGTCTTACGATGGAAGCCTGATGTGTGCAGTCCACGGACTATAGGTGCAACCCATGTCAAACGTCGCTTGACTTATTTATGCAAGCCACAGACGATAGGTGCAACAAATGTCCCACATCGGCTGACCGTTGTGTGAAGGCTACGTTCGACGTCGGCTGACCATTGTGTGCAGACCAAAGACGATGCGAGAAGGTCACATCCAATGTCGGTTGACCATTATGTATAGGCCAAAGGCGATGTGGAAAGGCCATGCTTGATGTCTGTTGAACAATGTTCAAGCCAAAGGCAATAGGGTAGTCAACATTCGACGTCGGCTGACCGTTGAGCTGGCCAAAAGCGATGAGGGCAGGCAACACCCAATATTACGTTACTATTGTTTACAGGCCAACGGTAATGCGGACAGTCTACGCCAGAATACAAGTGAACGATATGTGCAAGCCTAAGAGGATGCGGGCAGTCCACGACTAACGTAAGCTAAGTTATATGCATGCTACGACCAATGTGAGCAACCGTTGTCCGATGAAGGTTGGCAATTGTTTGCATGCTAAAGGATGTACACATGCCACGGTCGATGTATCTGGTCCAATCTTGATGTCGACTAAGCGATGTACATAGGCCACAACCGATGCAGAAGTCCATGACTAATGTTGCTTGGCCGATGCCCGTTGCCGTTGGTTGATGTCGCTTGCTTGAAGCACACAGGCTTTGGATGATCCTTCATGTCATTGGCCGACACCGATGTGCATTGACAATCCGCACACGCCAAACTTCATGCGTGAAGGCCTTGGCTGATGCTACCTATTGTTGACCAACGTCTCTTGCCCAAAGTGTACATGCCTTGGTTCATGTTGCCTGATGTTGGTCAATGCAAATGTCGCCCAACCGATGCATAAACGCAATAACCGATTTGTGCAAGCCTTGGCTGATGTGTCTGCCGTTAGTTGACATATATAAAACAATGTGTGCAGGCCATTGAAGATTTTGACAGGACACGTCTGATGTCGGCATATCGATGAGTGCAGGCCATAGATTATAGGTGCAACCCACGCCCGACGTTAGTTGATTGTTGTGTGCATGCAAAAGGCGATGCGGGCAGTCCACGTTGATGTCGACTAACCATTTTATTTAGGCCAAAGACAATGTTGGAAGGCCACGTCTAACGTCAGTTGTCCATTCTGTGCATACCAAAGGTGATGGAGAAAGCCACACCTGACGTCGTTTCACCATCGTGCAAGCCAAAGGCGATGGCAGCAGGCAATGCCCGATGTCACTTACTGTTGTATACAGGCCAAGGTCTATGCAGTCAGTCTATGCCCGACAACGACTAAACAATTTGCACACGCCACGGTTGATGTGGGCATTCTACTATCGATGTCGACTGAGCAATGTGCAGGTTACAGCCGAGGTGGGTAGCCAGCGTCTAATGCTGATTGGCCGTTGTTTGCAGGGTAAGGGAATTGCAGGAAGGTCAAGCTCGACAACCACTGAGTGATGTGCACAGTCCACGACCAATGCGACAAGTCCACGCCTGACGTCAGCTTAGCGATATACATAGACAACGGCCGATGCGTCAGTCCACTACCAATATTGTTTGGCCGATGCTCCTTGTCGTTGACCGATATCGTTTTCCCAAAGCGCATAGGCCTTTGCTGATGTTGCTTGTCATTGGACAATGCCGAAGTCGCCAAGCTAATGTGCACACACCACGTCTAATTTGTGCATGGCTTTGTAGATGTTGTTTGCCATTGGCAACCATCGCTTTCCTGAAGTGAACAGGCCTTGGCTGATGCTGCGTGATGTTGGCCGATGTAAATAGCTCCCAGTCGATGTACACATGCCACGGTAGATGCACGCAGGCCTTGGCTGATGTTAAATTCTATCAGCAAACATCGTTTGACATATGTGTGCATGCCATGTCAGCTGCGTGCTAGCCTTGGCTCATGATGCCTATCGTTGGCTGACATTGCTTACTAGAAGCGCATAATCCTTGGTTGATGTTGTCTGTCGTTCGCCAACATCAATGTCGCTCATCAGATGCACACACACCATAAGTTACGTGTGCATGCATTGGATATTGCTGCATGTCATAGTCCTACGTTAGTTTCCAAATGCGCACAAACCACGTAAGATGCGTGAAGACCTTGGCTAATGCTTCCTTCCGTTGGCCAATTTCACCTGGACGAAGCATGTACACCATGACCAAATTCTCCAAGTCGATACACACATGCCACGGCTAATGCGTGCAGGCCTTGGCTGATGCTTCTTTCCATTGGATGATGTCTCCTGGCCACTACGCGTAGGCCAGGACTGATGTCCATGAGTCGATGCGCACCCGCCACGACTGATGTGTGCAAACCTTGGTTGTTGCTACCTGAGGTTGGCCGATGTCACTTGGACGATGCGCATAGGCCATAGTTGATACACTCAAACTACGAATGAAATTGCCTAATCGATGTGCATACGTCATAGCTGATGCGTGCAGGCCTTGGATGATGCTGCATGTCATTGGACGATGTTGCTTGCTAGATGTGCAATGCCACGTCCATACATACATACTTGGATGATGTTGCATGCCATTGGCCGACTAAACTTGCAAGATATGGACATTCCACGTTCGTGTGTGGAGGCCTTAGCTGAAGCTGCAGGCCAGTTTTAAATTTTTTATTTTAGTTCAGTAAATATCTAAAATGGGTAAATCATGAATAAAAATAGGAAAAACTATTATTTTAATTATAAAACTAACGCTAAAAATTTAAAAATAATTAAAGTAACCATAAATTCAACAATTTCAACAACTTTTTAAAATATTTTTATTTGGTAAATCTTGAAAAAGGGTAATTCATTAATAAAAAAATAGGGAAAATATAAAATTAACGCCAAAACTTTACAAAGAAAAATTTAGAGACCTTAAATTCAACAATTTCAACAATTTTTATTTATTTATTTCGATTCAATAAATCACAAAAATGGGTAATTAATTAATAAAAAATATGAAAAATATGAAAAAATTAACGCCAAAATCCACAAATATATAAAGCATGAAATTCAACAATTTCATAGATTTTAATTTTTAAAATGTGATGTAAAAAAACCATAAAAATAAATTTTAAAATATGAATCAAAGGAGGAAAAATATTAAAACGCTTGAAAGTACTTCTAAACACGTGAAACTATTGAAACATAACATATTTGTACAAGTATAAGATTTTTCAACATCGTACTAACCGTAAATGTAATGAAATTGGTACGAAATAACCACGTTAGGCGGAAACGTTGAGAATAAATGATGGAAAATAGATGTATATGTTGTTATGCAGGAAGAGCGTTTCACACTCCTTTATTTATTGTACGACATGAACATTTTCATGTTGTCGACTAGACCTTCATCAATGTCGCCTCATGCAACGTCGCTCATCTAACAAGTGCAAGCCACAGACGATGCGGGTAAGCACATCCTACATCGGCTGACGGAAGTGTGCAGACCACAAGCGATGCGGCCAGGTTAGTCTGACGTCCGTATACCAATGTGTGTAGGATATGAACAAAGTTGGCAAACGACGTCTGACTTTGGAAGCCCGATGTGTGCAGGCCACGGACAATAGATGCATCCCATGTCCAACATCGGATTACTGATATGTAGGCCACAGAAGATAGGTTCTACCCATGTCCCACATTGGGAAACCGTTGTATGAAGGCCACTTTCAACGTCGGCTAACCATTATGTGTAGGACAAAGGTGATGTGGGAAGGCCAAGTCCAACGTCGTCTGACCGTTATGTACAAACCAAAGGCGATGTGAGAAGGACACACTCGACGTCAGCTGATGAATGTGAAAGCCATAGGCGATGGGGTCAGGCAAGTTCTGACATCAGCAGACCGTTGTGCTGGCCAAATGCGATGAGGGCAGGCAACACCCAATGTCGCCTGACTATTGTTTGGAAGCCAAGGGCGATGCTGGCAGTCCACTCCCGATGAAAGGTGAGCGATGTGAACAAGCCAAGGAGGATGCAAACAGTCCACGTCCGACGTCAACTAAGCAACATGCCGGCTACGAATGATGCTAGAAACCCTTTTCTAACGACGGCTAGCCATTGTTTGCAGGCCAAGGGCGATGCGGGAAGGCTAAGCTTGAAGACCGCTAAAGGATGTACTTAAGACATGATTGATGCACGCGGTCCACTCCCAATGTTGGCTAAGTGATATGCACAGGCCAAAGAGAATGTAACAGTCCAAGACTAATGTCGCCTGGCCTATGTCGATTGCCGTTAGCCGATGTCGCTTGCTCGAAGTACAAAGGCCTTCGCTGATTTCTCATGCCGTGACACCGATGTCGCCTTGCTGATACACTGATGCCACAGTTAATACGTACATGTCTTGGTTGATATTATCTATTGTTGGCCAACATCGCTTGTATGAAGTGCACTTGCCTTTGCTAATTCTGCGTGACGTTGGTCGATGTAAATGTTGCCCAACCGATGCAAAAACGTCAAAACCGATGTGTGCAACCCTTGGATGAAGTGTCTACTGTTAGACGACATCTACAAACAGATGTGTGCAGCCTACAAAAGATACTGGTAGGCCATGTCTTATGTGAGTGCAACATATGAATGATGCAGCCAGGCCACGTCTGACGTCGACCCATGTATGCAGGACACAAATGATAGGTCCAGCCCATGTCCAATGCCGGCTGACCGTTGTGTGCATGTTAAAGGCAATGTGGGCAGTCCACATCCGATTTCATCTAACCATGTGTGTAGGCCAAAGACAATACAGGAAGTCCACGTCTGACGCCAGCAGTCCGTTTTGTGTAGAACAAAGGAGATGCAGGAAGTCCACACCTGACGTTGGCTGACCGTTGTACAGGCCAAAAAGCTATAGGGGAAGGCAAACACCGATATCGCCGTCTGTAATTTGCAGGACAAGGGTTATGAGGGCAATCTATGCCCAAAGACGTCTCAACAATGTGCACAAGCCACGGCCAATGCACGCAGTCCATGGATGGGGTGGGCAGCCCATGTTTGACGCCGGATGGCCGTTGTGTGCAGGCTAAGGGCAATGCGAGAAGGTCAATCTCCGCAACCTATGAGTTATATGCACAATCCACGGCCGATGCTACAGGTCCACGCCCGACGTCAGCTTAGCGAGATGAATAGGAAAAGACTGATGCGATAGTCAACTACCAATGGTCAATGTTGCTTGTCGTTGGCCTATGTCATTTGCCCGAAGCACAGATGCCTTTCTTTATGTTGCCTGCTATTGGCCTGCCGATGCCCACACGCCATGGCTGATGCGTGCATGCCTTGGTTAATATTGCTAGTCGTTGGCCAAAGTCACTTTCCTGAAGGGAACATGTCTTGGCTAATGATGTTTGATGCTGGCCAAATAAAATAGCGCCAAGTCTATGCACATACTCTACGACATAATCGCGTAGGACTTGGCTGATGTTGCATTCCATCGGCAAATGTCGCTTTCCATATGTTCACATGTGTGTTGGCCTTGGTTGATGCTACATTTCATTGTCCGAAGTCGCTTACTCGAAGCGCACAAGCCTTAGTTTATGGTCCATGTCATTAGCCGACGTCAATGTCACTCAGCCGATGCATACACTCCAAAGTTTATGTTTGCATGCCTTGGATAATGTTGCATGTCGTAGTCCGACATCGGTTACCAAATGCGCAGAAACCATGTCATATGCGTGAAGACCCTTGTTGATGGTTCCTACCGTTGGCCAATTTCACCTAGCCAAAGCATACAAGGCACGACCAATGTCGCCCAGTCGATGCACACATGCCACGACTTATGCGTGCAGGCTTTGGATGATGATGCTTGACATTGGACGATGACCATGCCACTGTGCATAGTCTAGGAATGATTTCCATGATCGATGTGCACACGCCACAACTGATACGTGCACGCCTTGGGTGTTGCTGCTTGCTGTTGGCCGATGTCACTTGGCCGATGCATATAGGCTATTGGTGATGTCACCTAGTCGATGCACTCAAACCACGTCTGAGTGGCCTAGTTGATGTGCACAAGACATAGCTGATCTATGTAGGTCTTGGATGATGCTGCATGTTGTTGGACGACGTTGCTTGCCAGATGCTCACATGCCACGTCCGTGCATGCATGCTTGGTTGATGTTGCATGCCATTGGCCGACATCCCATGTCAGATATGCATATTCAACGTCACTTTCCAGATGTGCACATGCCACGTTAGATGCGTACTAGCCTTGGCTGATGCTGTTTATTGTTGACCGACATTTTTAGACCGATATTTATAGGCTACGTACAATGCCGGAAGACCACATCTGACGTCAATAGACCGATGTGTGCAGGCTACAGATGATGATGGCAGGTGTAGCCATGTCGACACACTGTTGTGATCAACCTACGGATGATGCTGTTAGGCCACATTTGACGCCGATAGACCTATCTGTGTAGGCCAAAGGCGAGGTAGGAATAACACATTTTACGCCTGCTGACCTCTGTTTCTAGACCAAAGGCGATGCGTGCAGGCCACATCTGACGTCGTCTGACCATTGTGTGTAGGCCAAAGGCAATGCGGGCAGGCAACGCTCGACATTGGATGAACTTGATGTGTAAAATAAATACAAAGCGGGTATTCCCCGCTTGACATCGGTTGATCGCTGTGCAGGTCAAATACGATGGAGGAAGGCAACGGCCGTTGTCGCCTGACCAATATGTGCAGGCCTAAGGTGATACATACAATCCACGTCTGACGTCTTGAGATCGATGTGTGTAGGATATAGACGATGCTGGGTGGCCACGTCTAAAGTTGACTGACCGATGTGTGCAACACATGGAACATAGGTGTAGACCACGTCTGACGTCATCCAATCGTTGTTTGTAGGAAAAAAGTGATCCGTGCAGGCCACGTACGATGTCAACATACCATTGTGTACAGGTCAAGGGAGATGCAGGAAGGCCATGTTCGACGTTGGCTGACCATTTTGTTCAAGACAAAGGCGTTGAGGAAAGGCCACGCTCAATGTCGGCTAAGACTTGTGTTGTCAAAGGGTGATATGGGCAAGCAATATCCGACGTTGGTTGATAATTGTACAGGAAAAATTCGATGGGGCAGTCCACTCCCAACGATGGCTAACAGATGTGCACCAATCACGGCCGATGCATGCAGTACACTACAAAATAACATTTGGCCGATGTTGATTGTCGTATGCGGATGTCATTTTACTGAAGCGCAGATGCCTTGCTGATGCTGCCTGCAGTTGGCCGTCGCTGAAGTCTCCCTGTCGATGCGCACACGCCACGGATGATGTGTGCATGACTTTGTTAATGCTGCTTGCCGTTGGCCTACATGGCTTGCTAGAAGCGAACATGCCTTGGTTGATGCTGCCTGACGTTGTCCGATGCAAATAGCGCCCATTCGAAGCACACATGCCACAGTAGATGCGTGTAGGCCTTGGATTATGCTGCATTCGATCAACAAATGTCGCTTTCCATATGTGCACATGCCATGTCGGACGTATGCTAGCCTTGGCTGATGCTGCCTATCGTTGACCGACATTGCTTACTCGAAGCGCGTAATCCTTTGTTGATGGTGCCTGTTGTTGGCCTATGTCTATGTCACTCAGCAGATCCACACACACCACTGGCTATGTGATCATGCCTTAGATTATGTTTCATATCATAGTATGACGTCGGTTATCAAATGCACACAAACAACATAAGATGCGTGAAGATGTTTTGACCCTAGAAGTTAGGGCAACCCTTAGGTCAGAACACGACGTGCTCGACCTTTCAAAGGTCTTACACAACCCTCTTAGCTATCATTCATTACATAAGACATGAAAAGTAGTGCGGAAATTAAACTTT
The DNA here is from genome assembly GCA_016801875.1 of Solanum sitiens. Classification (NCBI taxonomy): domain Eukaryota; kingdom Viridiplantae; phylum Streptophyta; class Magnoliopsida; order Solanales; family Solanaceae; genus Solanum; species Solanum sitiens. Next base: position 756,361 of record JABWTJ010000116.1, read on the forward strand.
TCACGATAAATAATAATAAATAAACTTCTTTTATAAATACTAAAGATTGTCTTATCGTCACAACCCAACTTAAAGACACGACATAAATATCTTAGGGACAAGACCCTTTACATTGAAAGAAAATACATAACAAGCCTTAAAGAAGAACTAAAGAAACATAGACTATGCCCTCAAATATATGAGGACATACTTAGTCTTGAGAGAGTCGATTCCCAAGCTTGCCTTCTAACCTTCAACTCGCTTCCAACCTATACTTGTAAAGTATAGAAAAGTATGGGGTTAGTACAAACAATGTACTAAGTATGGCATAATGCAAAATCATGCAAAAAGGGATAATTTAGTTTAAACATGTCTATTTTGATAAAATCCTTCATGAATTAAGTTACATAACATCATTGAAAACCATCATTTAGCACATACGGCAAAACATCCATTTTTCTCAACATAAAAGCATACTTACAATGAACCCAAAATTACACATTAACTACTTTTATCCTAAGTTGTCCAAAGGTTCCCCTAAGTAAGACATAAGGAGATCGCACATACAACCTGCTCAATACCTACTCAAGAGATCCTTAAGACTACTAGGGATAGGCTTATTTCATTTCATTTACGAATCAACACTCCATACTAAAGGCACTAGAGAAACATATTTGCATTTAAGAACTTCACATAAGTACCCGTCTCAAGTGGACTAACAAGTCACACAAAGTGCAATGTGAGAGTAGCATCCCATACTACTACCCCCACTATGTGCTCCTTGAGGATTCCATGAGATTAGATAGACTACATTCAGCATTCATAAATTTAATCATACAAGAAATACCTTTAACATGCTGTCATAACATTAGACATAAAGTCACATTACTTTCATTTACATCATATCATGACCCATTCATACATTTCATATAAGGACACACCAAGACTCCCTCCAAATGTCTACTAGTGCAATGGATAGGTAATGTCCCATTCCACCATCTACCCTAAGTAGTACACCCTTAAGAAAACTTAGTTCTTTACATTCTTTTGTGGGGAATAGCTTTAACTGACATAGACCATGAGAGCTTGACATGGAATTCCGGTACTACCCTTACCGGATGAGGGAGCCCTACTTGCCTAAGGTAGGGTCATGTTATTTAGCCTTTACATGGGTTCTCCAATAGCTACCCCAACGCGGGCGCATAGTTAAGTTATAAGGAGATTGCTACTAAGTAACTCACTCTCTAATAAGATGAGCACCCATCTCAAGAGGTACATTGGATACAACATCTCTACTCACGAAGTGTACCCACCCTTTCTTCAAATCCTCTCGGTGCTAAGCATAACTCCCACACGGCGTCTTAAACATTCATTGACTATAGGTTAGGAGATAACTATTGAACACCCCATCTCAACTCACGAAGGGTATCCAAACTCCAACCTATCTTGGAAAGCTCATTGGGAATAGTAAGGTTGCTACTAAACACTTCATCTCTACTAACGAAGAGTGTTCACCCCAAAATCCCCCTTTTTCATACTTAGGAATAGTAGGAATGGTCTAGACACTTCATCTCTACTCACGAAGAGTGTCTACCCTACAGTCCCCCATTTTCATTCATTGACTTCATTCATGCATTCAAGTGTGTGTGTGAGCACATGTGAGCACACATTTCACATAATGACTACTATTCATAACATTGACTTCTAGACATGCTCAACTCACATTTATCACAATTCACACATTATCATACTTCACATATCAAATGCATACTTCATTTAGACATAAACCCTTAAGATGCTCATATCAACATTCCAATACATACCACACATATACATATAAAAATTATCACTTCACTTCACATATTATGCCTTCAAGGCCATTCTCACAATACACATATAACTTCATATATTTCAAGTAAACACCGCCACCAAAGGTGGACCATACCTCTCAAGAATTACTTCAATATATCTTAACAAACATAGAACAACTTACCCTTCATCCAAGCATTTACCACTTATTCACAATTTATACAATAATCCAAAATAAAATAGCCCTTAGGGCAGTAGCTAAAACTCAATAAAACCACCAAGAAACAATAACATTAATATTATCTAGTCATGCTCATAGAACCAATTTCATTGATGTTTTGAATCCTTTTTGAAATCTCTTTGAAAGGGCTCCTTGAATGAAAGAAGGTTAAAGGATGACTACTATACCTTAAATAGAAGAAACCCACGAAAAATGGTGAAGAACACGTGACGAACTTGGTCCTATTCCTTGGAGCTTGAAGCTTCTTCAATGGAGGTTTTTGGAGAGAAGGTTTTTGGGAGAGAAATTTGATTTGATCTTTAGGGTTGGAAATTATGGGTGAAATGAGGTTTAAAATGACCTAAATCAGTCCACAATTGATCCCAAAAGTTCCCAAAAGACCCCCATACCATTTGGACCCTTTTCCAACTTGAAATTTGACTTAAAAACATCGCAGCCAAATCTGGGACTTGGCTGCGCGTCGCGAGGCAAGCTCCAGATTCTTGCCTCTCATAAATTCTGAGGCAGTTAACCTCATTTCAAGGGCGGGTCACGAGGTAGGGATCCAGATCCTGCCCCTGCACGCTGCCTTGACCAGCATCTTGACCCATGTTTGGGTACTCCTTGGGAGCCCTTCGGGTAGTCCCTGAGGAGTCATTTTCAGACTTTTTGTCACTTGGTACATCCGTATACACATTGGAACCATTGACACTAAATTTAACTCTAAAATCATACCCCAAAACGTCACTACAAAACACTACGACACACTAGCTCAACTTTGACTATTTTTCAAACGTCTTGGGCGTTTGACTTACAAACGCTCCCAAACTTTACGAACTGACTTCTATTGCTAAAATATACTATTTTAATGCATTATTAACTCATGAAACACATGTGAAGCTCTAGTTTGACCTATTTTATTTTTAGGGCGTAACAATACTCCCCCACTTGGGAACATTCGTCCTTGAATGATACTTAAATACTTTCGCGGACTTCAAGGACACAACTAGAAGCATACCAAACAAACCATCAAGGTCAAGACATTCATACTCAATGCAAAAACTCACAAGGATCACCAACTTCACATCATTTAGCATTTAGGCAACATAAGCAAGTTGAAACAAGTTCCACAATTCAAACTGCATACTCATTTCATCATTCATGGAGGAACTACCTTCTACAACATTAGTCATGCTCATACACATCATTTCTACACATATTGAGACCATCATTAATGAAAAATCCAATAAATCAAATTTGGAAATTCTTTACGGTGAACACTACTCCTTTACAGTGAAACATGCTCAAAATTCAAGGATTCACATTCAAGCAATTCTAACATGAAGACATGATAACATAAGAGACAAGACCGTATAAACTCATATCATAACATAAACATAACAACCAAAAAGAAATTATGACTTACCGGGGCCTTCACTCCGGATTAGTCGCTTCTTTAGCTCCGAGAGCATTGGAATCCGGACCATCATGAGGAGCTTGGTTGACCTCTTTCCCTTTTCCCTTGAGGTTAGGGCAATATCTCATCGTATGGCTCCTATTACCACAGCCAAAGCAACCATCTGTGTCGGTTAAAGAACCTCTTCTTAGCCTTATGTTGACTTGACTCCTCCGATCTAGGCCTCTTTCTATCCCTATTCATCTCCCTAAGCTTAGACTCTTCAATTTGTTGGGCAAACACCATGAGCCTAGAGATATCCATATCATTATCGAGTATAGTCGTACGACATTGTTTCTCAACCATACTAGATACCCCCATCACGAACTTATTCATCCTAGCCCTAGAGTTGGCAACAAAGTGGGGGCATACTTAGAGAGTTGGGTGAACTTGAGAGAATACTCATTAACACTAATTACCCCTTGACGAAGGTTCATGAATTCCACTAACTTCTTTTCCCTCAACTCTATGGGAAAGAACCTATCAAGAAAGGCTGTTTTAAACACTTCCCAATCTACCGGACCTTCCCTTAAGGGTCTCTCATCTCTCCACTGTTCAAACCACACTTCTGCCACATCTTTTAGGTTATAAGCGGCTAATTCTGCTTTCTATCTAGGAATCACACCCATAGCATCTACCACCTTGAACACCTCATCTATGAATCCTTGTGGATCTTTATCCACCTTAGTTCCATGAAAAGTAGGATGGTTCATCCTCATGAAATCCCAGATTCTAGAAGCGGGAGTATTAACATTGGGTTGAGGTCCAACACCTAGGTTATCTTGGGCAACCACATGATTAGTTACGACATGAGCTTGAGTCAAGACCCTAAGAGCAGCTCTTATCTCCGCATTAGTCATATCCCCTTCAAAATAGGGAGCTTGAGGACCTTGGGGGATTGGAGGCATTTGGGGCACTTGAGGTCCTTGAGGTTCCGGAGGGGGAACCTCTTCATTCACCTCTTCTTTTTCAACTATAGGAACTTGCTCATTCCGGAGAGGAATTCTCTCATTATCTACTTCTCCCTCCACCCCTATAGCGGGTGTCCTTCTCGTATTTATGTCCTATAAACACAAGAGAAGAGGTTGAGAAAAAGGAACTTATAGAACTCAAATCTAAGGCACGACATTAGAATAAAGAAGAAAGTGAAACTTATATCATCCTATAGCCTCTTGTCCATGGATGTGTCCCGGTTCACACCAATGACCAAGGTACTACTAGACGTGGCTTGTGAGACTTTGGACCCTAAACTATTTCCCAAAACATTATGCTCTGATACCAAGTTTGATATGACCCGCGAATATACCCTAGAAGTTAGGGCGACCCTTAGGTCGAAACACGGCGTGATCGACCTTTCAAAGGTCTTACACAAGCGTCTTAGCTATCATTCATTACATAAAGGTTTTACACGGCGTGATGCATCCAGGCCACGTCTGACGTCTTGAGACCGATGTGTGCAGGATAAAGACGTTGCTGGGAGGCCATGTCTAACGTTGGCTGACCGATGTGTGTAGGCCATGGAAGATAGGTGTAGACCAAGTCTGACGTCGACCAATCATTGTGTTTAGGGAAAAAGTGATACATGCAGGCCACGTACGATGTAAACTAAACATTGTGCGCTAGTCAAGGGAGATGCAGCAAGGCCACGTTCAACGTTGGCAGACCATTATGTTCAGGACAAAGGTAATGAGGAAAGGCAAATCTCGACGTCGGCTAAACGTTGAGCTATCCAAAGGTAATGGGGGTAGGTAATGCCCGACGTCGGCTGACACTTATGCAGGCCAAAGTCAATTGAGGTAGGCAAAATACGATGTCTCCTAACCGTTTTTTGCAAGGCAAGGGCGATGCAGGCAGTCCATGCCCGACGATGGCTAATAGATGTGCACAAATCACGATCGATGCAAGAAGTCCACTACCAATACCGTTTGACCATTGCTTCTTGTCGTTGGCCCATGTTATTTTCTTGAAGCTCAAATGCCTTTGCTGATGTTGTCTTCCATTGGTCGACACCGAAGTTGTTGTGTAGATCCGCACACGCCAACGATGATGTATGAATTCCTTTGTTGATACTGCTTGCCATTGGCCAACGATGCTTTCCTGATGCGAACAGTCCTTGGTTGATGCTGCCTGACACTGGACGATGGAAATAGCGCCCAGTCGATGCACACATGCCATGGTAGATGCGCGTAGGCGTTGGCTTATGTTGCATTCGATCAGCAAACGTCGCTTTCCATATGTGCACATGCCATGTCAGATGTGTGCTGGCCTTGGCTGATGCTGCCTATCGTTGGCCGTCGTCGCTGAATCGAAATGCACAATCCTTTGTTGATGGTGTCTGTTGTTGGCCTATGTCTATGTCGCTCAGCAGATCCACACACACCACAGGTTATGTGAGCCTTGAATGATGTTGCATGTCATTATACAACATCGAGTTCCAGATGCGCACAAACAATGTAATATGTGTGAAGACCTTGGCTGAATCTTCCTCTCGTTGGCCAATGTCACCTGGACGAAGCATGCAGTCCACGGCCGAATTTGCCCAGTCGATGAACACATGCCACAGCTAATGCGTGCAGGCCTTGGTTGATGATGCTTGCCATTGGATGATATAACCTATCCACTATGTGTAGGCCAGGAGTGATGTCCAATGTGCACAAACAACGTCAGATGTGTGAAGACCTTGGATGATGGTGCCTCTCATTTCGCGACATCGCCTGGCTCATGCATGTAGGCCACAATCAATGACGCCCAGTCAATGCACGACAAGGGCGATGCGGGAAGGACCAGCCTAAAAACTGCTCAGTGATGTGCAGAGGCCACAACTGGTGTGGACGGTCGACGCGCCACGTCTACTGAGTAATGTGTACAGGCCACAGCCAATAAAACAGTGTATGACCAATGTCACCTTGACAATGCCTCTTCGTGTTGGCCAATGTCGCTTGTCCATAGAATATACACCTTGGCTGATGCTACCTGCTGTCGGCCAACGCCGATGTCACCCTGCTGATATGCACACGACACGACTTATGCTGCTTGACGTAGGACGATGCAATGGTCGCCCTGTCGATGCACACACAACATGACCAATGCGTGCAGGCCTTTGCTGATGTTACATTCCATTGGCCAACGTCGCTTGCAAGATGTAAACATGCCATGTTAGATGCGTGAATGCCTTAGGTGATGCTGCCTGACATTGGCCAACGTCACTTTCCCAAAACATACAAGCCTTGGCTGACGGTGCCTCTTATTACCGACGTTGATGTCTCTACGCCAATGCACACTCATTAGGGATTATGCGTGCATGCCTTGAATGATTTTACATACCGTTATCTGACATCTCTTGCCAGATGTGCACAAACCACATCAAATGCGTGAAGACCTTGGCTAATGTTGTGTCGTTGGCCTACGTCGTGTGGCCAATAAATGCAGGCCACAATCGATGACGCCCTATCGATGCCTACACGCCATGACTGATATGTGTAGACCTTGGATAATGCTGGCTACCATTAGTCAATTGCGCCTGGGTGATGCGTGCAGGTTACGAACGATGTCGCCGAGTCAATCCGCACATGCTATGACTCATGAATGTAGTCCTTGGTTAATGCCGCATATTGTAGGCCAACATCGCTTGCCAGATATGCAGTTTCTACATTCGTGCGTGCAGGCCTTCGCTGATGTTGTCTGTCATTGGACGACATCTGTAGACTAATGTGTGCAGGCTATGCAAGATGCTCGAAAGCAACCTCCAATGTCAGTGGACTGAAGTGGGCAGGCTACAGATGATCCTGACAATCCACGTTTGACTTCGACATAACAATGTGTGTAGGTTATGGACAATACCATAAGGAGACCTGCGATAGACCAATGTGTGTAGAATTGGTACAATGATGGCAGCCCATATTTGACGTCAGTTGACCGTTGTGTGCAAGACAAAGTGACATAGGCACACCACATCCGACGTCAGCTGACCATTGTGTGCATGCCAAAGGCGATGCGGGCAGGCAACACCCAACGTCGACTGACCATTGTGTGCAGTCCAAAGGCAATGCTTGGCGTCGGGTGATCGTGGTGTGTAGGCCCAGGGCGATGCGGGCAATCCACGCCGGACGTTGGGTGACCATTGCGCAGGCTAAAGTCGATGGAGGCAGAAAACACCCAATGTCGCCTGACTAATATGAGTATTCCCGAGGTGATGCGCCCAGGCCACGTTTGACCTCAGTGAACTGATGTGTTCAAGATACAGATGACGCTGGCAGGCCACATACGACATCGCCAGGCTACGGACGATGCTGGCAGGCCTTGTCCAGCGTCACTGACCGACGTGTGCAGGCCACAAACAATAGGTGTAGCCCACGTTTGACATCGGCTGACTGTTGTGTGCAGTCCAAAGGCGATAAGGGCTGGACACATTTGACGTCGGCTTACCATTATTTGCAGGACAAAGACGATGTGGGAAGGACACATCTGAAATTGGCTAACGATTATGTGCAGGCCAAACACGACGCATGAAATCCACGCTCTATGTCAACTGACCGTTGTGTAGGGAAAAGGTGATGGGGGTAGGAAACCCCCGATGTACGCTGACCATTGTAAAGGCCAAAGTTGATGGTGGCACACAACGCCATATGTCGTTATACCTTTGTTTGAAGGAAAAGAACGATGTGGGAATTCCATGCCCGACGACTACTAAGCGATGTGCATAAACCACGGTCGATACGGGAAGTCCACAACCTACGTCGTCTTAGCAATGTGTAGGATACAACCGATGCAGGTAGCCCACGTCCGACGTTGGCTGGCGTTGCGTGCACGGCAAGGGCGATGTGAGAAGGCTAAGCTCGATGACTGCTGAATGATGTGCATGGGCCACGACCGATGCGGCCGGTCCACACTCGACCGATGCGCACATGCCATGTCTTATGCGAAAGCCTACGACATATGTAGCCTGGACAATGTCACTTGTTGTTGGGCGATGTCGCTTGTCCAAAGCATATATGCCTTGGTTGATGCTACCAGTTGACAGCCAACGTTGATGTCGCCCTATCGATCCGCAGACGCCACAACTTATGTTACCTTCCATTGGCCAACGTTGCTTGACAGAAGCGCACCAGCCTTGGCAGATGCTGCCTGACGTAGGCCGACGCGAAGGTCGCCTGGCCGGTGCACATAGGCCATGACAATTGTGTGTAGGCCTTAGCTGATGGTGCTTTTCATTGTCCAATGTTTCTTGTCAGACGCGCACATACCATGTTAGATGCGTGCATGCCTTAGTTGATGTTGCCTACCATTGACCAACGTCGCTAACCCGAAGCACACCAGCATTGGCTGATGGTGCCTCCTATTGCAAACATCGGTGTTGCCAAGACGATGCACACACGCCACAGGTTATGCGTGCATATCCTTGGATGATGGTGCATGTCATTATCCTATGTTGCTTTCCAAATGTGCACAAACCATAACATATGGGTGAAGACTTGGTTGATGCAGGGTGTCGTTGGCCAACATCACCTGGCCAATGCATGCAGGCCACTAGTGATGCCACCCACCCGATGCGCACATGCCATATCTAGTGCGTGCATGCCTTAGATGATGGTACCTGCCATTGAATGATGTCCCAAGTCTATGTGCACAGGCCACGACCATTTTCATCTAGTCGATGTGCAAACGCCACGATTGATGCATGTAGGTCTTGGCTGTTGTTTCATGTCGTTGGCCGATGTTCTTTGGTCGATGCGCGCAGGCCACAACTATTGTCGCCTGACCGATGCGCGCATTCCACAACAAACGATAAAGCGATGTACATAAGCCACGAGCGACGCGGGCAATCCATGACCAACGTCAACGGAGCAATATGCATAAACCACGACCGATAAGGGCGAGACGCGACCAATGCCATTTGGCCGATGCCGCTTTTCGTTGGCCGACATTGCTTGCTTAAACCACACAAGCCTTGGCTGATGGTGTCGTCCATTGCCTGACGCTGATGTCGCCCAACCAATGCGCACACGCCATGACTCATGCGTGCATGCCTTGGTTGATGTTACTTGTCGTTGGCCAACGTTGCTTGCCTGATGACAGCATGCCACGTCCGATGCGTTGCCCACTTGGAACTCTTGATTCTGTGGCGCGGATTCTGACTTACATGAGTAGACATTATTTTTCCCAAAGATTCATATTGAACATGTACAACCCAAATATGCAATTTCTAAGGTACAAACACACATTAGCTTCCACAAATAACTTTATATATATATATATATATATATATATATATATATATATATATAGAGAGAGAGAGAGAGAGAGAGAAAGAGAGAGAGAGAGAGAGAAACAGTTTTCAGTTTTTTTTTACTTTTAATTCATTTCGGTTAAACCCAAAAACGAGTAATTGATTAAAAAAACATAGGAAGAATATGAAATAAATATATAAAAATAACGCCAAAAATTTACAAATAACTATAGTAACCTTAAATCCAATAATGTTAACAATGTTTTAGAATTTTTAGTTTTGTTCGATAAATCTCGAAAATTAGTAATTGATTAATAAAATATAGGAGAACTTTAAAGAAAATACAAAATTAACGCAAAAAATTCACAATTAAATATAGTAACCTTATATTAAATAATTTCAGCAATTTTTCTAACAATTATTTTTGTTCGGTAAATCCCAAAAATGGGTAATTCATTTATACAAAAAGGAAACATATGAAAAAATATAAAATGAATGCCAAAAATTCTGAAATATATATAGTAACCTTAAATTCATCAATTTAAACATTTTTTAATAAATCTCGAAAATTGGTAAATCATTAATAATGAAAAACTTATCGCAAAAAATTCACAACTAAATATAGTAACCTTATATTCAACAACTTCAACAATTTTTAAATTTTTTATTTTAGTTCGGTAAATCTCTTAAATGGGTAATTCATGAATAAAAAATAGGAAAATATTTTTTTACAATTATAAAATTAACACCAAAAAATCAAAAATAAATATAGTAAAAAAAATCAAAAATAAATATAGTAACCATAAATTCAACAATTTCAACAATTTTAAAAAAAAATTATTTGGCAAATCTCGAAAAAGGGTTATACATTTATAAAAATATGTAAAATACTAAATTAACGCCAAAAATTCCACAAATAAATATAGTAATCTTAAATTCAACAATTTCAACAATTTGTTTATATTTATTTTTGTTTGTTAAATCACGAAAATGGATAATTAATTAATAAAAAGGGGAAAATATAAAACTATAAAATTAATGCAAAACAATTCACAAATAAATAATGCATTAAATTCAAAATTTTAATAAATTTGAATTTTAAAAATATGACGTAAAAAAACAAAACCCGTAAAAAATAAATTTTAAACAATGAATAAATGTCGTAAAATATGAAAAATTATTGAAAATATTTCTAAACATGTGTAAATAATGATAGATTACATATTTCTAGAAATAAAAGATTTTTCAATATGTTACGAACCATAAAAGTGATGAAATTGGTAGGAAAGAACCATGTGAGGCGAAAACGTTGAGAATGAATGATGAAAAATAGATGCATATGTTGTTATGCAGGAAGGGCGTTTAACACTTTTTTGACTTATGTACGGCATTTAAATCCACATGTTGTCGACTAGACGTGGATCAATGTCATTGCATGCGACATCGCTAGTCTAACAAGTGCAAGCGACACACGATGCGGTAGGCACATCCGACGTGGGATGACCGAAGTGTGCAGAAAACAATTTATGCGGCCAGGTCACTATAACGTCGGTAGACCGATGTGTGCAGGCTATGGACGAAGTTGACAGGTGACGTCTTATGATGGCAGCCTGATGTGTGCAGTCCACGGACTATAGGTGCAACCCATGTCAAACGTCGCCTGACTTATTTATGCAAGCCACAGACGATAGGTGCAACCAATGTCCCACATCGGCTGACCGTTGTGTGAAGGCTACGTCCGACGTCGGTTGACCATTGTGTGCAGACCAAATATGATGCAAGAAGGTCACGTCCAACGTCGGTTGACCATTATGAAAAGGCCAAAGGCGATGTGGAAAGGCCATCTTGACGTCTGTTGAACAATGTTCAAGCCAAAGGCAATAGGGTAGTCAACATTCGACGTCCGCTGACCGTTGAGCTGTCCAAAAGAGATGAGGGCAGGCAACACCCAATATTACGTTACTATTGTTTATAGGCCAACGGTGATGCGGGCAGTCTACGCCAGAATACAAGTGAACGATATGCGCAAGCCTAATAGGATGCGGACAGTCCACGACTGACGTAAGCTAAGCTATATGCATGATACGGCCAATGCGAGCAACCATTGTCCGATGAAGGTTGGCCATTGTTTGCATGCTAAAGGATGTACACATGCCACAGTCGATGTATCTGTTCCAATCTTGATGTCGACTAAGCGATGTACATAGGCCACAACCGATGCAGAAGTCCATGACTAATGTTGCTTGGCCGATGCCGGTTGCCGTTGGTTGATGCCGCTTGCTTGAAGCACACAGGCTTTGGATGATCCTTCATGTCATTGGCCGACACCGATGTGCATTGACAATCCGCACACGCCAAACCTCATGCGTGAAGGCCTTGGCTGATGCTACCTATTGTTGACCAACGTCTCTTGCCCGAAGTGTACATGCCTTGGTTCATGTTGCCTGATGTTGGTCAATGCAAATGTCGCCTAACCGATGCATAAACGCAATAACCAATTTGTGCAAGCCTTGGCTGATGTGTCTGCCGTTAGTTGACATACATAAAACAATGTGTGCAGGCCATAGAAGATTCTTACAGGACATGTCTGATGTCGGCAGATCGATGAGTGCAGGCCATAGATGATAGGTACAACCCACGCCCGACGTCAGTTGATTGTTGTGTGCATGCAAAAGGTGATGCGGGCAGTCCACGCTGATGTCGACTAACCATTTTATTTAGGCCAAAGACAATGTGGGAAGGCCACGTCTAACGTCAGTTGTCCATTTTGTGCAAACCAAAGGCGATGCAGAAAGCCACGCCTGACGTCGTTTCACCATTGTGCAAGCCAAAGGCAATTGCGGCAGGCACCACCCGATGTCACTTATTGTTGTTTGCAGGCCAAGGTCTATGCAGTAAGTCTATGCCCGACAACGACTAAACAATTTGCACACGCCACAGTTGATGTGGGCATTCTACGATTTTTGTTGACTGAGCAATGTGCATGTTATAGCCAAGGTGGGTAGCCAACGTCTGATGCTGCCTGGCCGTTGTTTGCAGGGTAAGGGAATTGCAGGAAGGTCAAGCTCGACAACCACTAAGTGATGTGCACAATCCACGACCAATGCGACAAGTCCACGCCTGACGTCAGCTTAGCGATATACATAGGCAACGGCCGATGCGTCAGTCCACTACCAATATTGTTTGGCTGATGCTCCTTGTCGTTGACCGATATCATTTTCCTAAAGCGCATAGGCCTTTGCTGATGTTGCTTGTCATTGGCCAATGCCGAAGTCGCCAAGCTAATGTGCACACACCACGTCTAATTTGTGCATGGCTTTGTAGATGTTGTTTACCATTGGCAACCATCGCTTGCCTGAAGCGAACAGGCCTTCGCTGATGCTGCGTGATGTTGGCCGATGTAAACAGCTCCCAGTCGATGTACACATGCCACGGTAGATGCGCGCAGGCCTTGGCTGATGTTAAATTATATCAGCAAACATCGTTTGACATATGTGTGCATGCCATGGAAGCTGCGTGCTAGCCTTGGCTCATGATGCCTATCGTTGGCTGACATTGCTTCCTAGAAGCGCATAATCCTTGGTTGATGTTGTCTGTCATTCGCCAACATCAATGTCGCTCATCAGATGCACACACACCACAAGTTACGTGTGCATGCATTGGATGTTGCTGCATGTCGTAGTCCTACGTTAGTTTCCAAATGCGCACAAAGCACGTAAGATGCGTGAAGACCTTGGCTAATGCTTCCTGCCGTTGGACAATTTCACCTGGACGAAGCATGTACACCACGACCAAATTCTCCAAGTCGATGCACACATGCCACGGCTAATGCGTGCAGGCCTTGGCTGATGCTTCTTTCCATTGGATGATGTCTCCTGGCCACTACGCGTAGGCCAGGACTGATGTCCATGAGTCGATGCCCACCCGCCACGACTCATGCGTGCAAACCTTGGTTGTTGCTACCTGAGGTTGGCCGATGTCACTTGGACGATGCGCATAGGCCATAGTTGATACACTCAAACTACGACTGAAATTGCCTAATTGATGTGCATACATCATAGCTGATGCGTGCAGGCCTTGGCTGATGCTGCATGTCATTGGACGATGTTGCTTGCTAGATGTGCAATGCCACGTTCATACATACATACTTGGATGATGTTGCATACCATTGGCCGACTAAGCTTGCAAGATATGGACATTCCACGTTCGTGCGTGCAGGCCTTCGCTGAAGCTGCATGCCATTGGCTGACGTCACTTGCCATACACGCACATGCCATGTCAGATGCGTGTAATCCTTGGCTGATCTTGTATGCCGTTGGCCGACATATCTAGACTGGTATTTTTTAGGCTACGTACAATTATGGAAGGACACATTCGACGTCAGTAGACTGATGTGTGCAGGCCACATTCGACACGACACACCGATGTGAGCAGGGTAGGGATGATGCTATCAAGCCACGTCGATGCTGACACACCTTTCTGTGCAGGTAAAAGGTGAGGATGGCGGACCACGTTTGACTACGACTGACTTTTGTGTGCAGGCCAAAGGCGATGCATACAGGCCACACCAGACGTTGTCTGACCATTGTGTGTATGCCAAAGGCAATACGGGCTGGCAACACTCAACATTGGCTGATCGTGATGTGTAGGCCAAGGACGATGTGGGTTGTCCACGCTAGGCGATGGCTGATAGTTGTATAGGACAAAGTCGATGGGCAGGAAACGCTAGATGTCGCCTGACCGATATGTGCAGGCCTGAGGTGATGAAGTCAGGCCATGTCTAATGTCAGTATACCGATGTGTGTAGGATGTAGACGATACTGGGAGGCCACTGATGTGTGCACGCCACAGATCATAGTTGTAGCCCATGTCTAACGTCGGTCGATCATTGTGTGCATGCAAAAGGCAATGTGTGCAGGCCACGTACGACTCTAACTAACCATTGTGTGTAGATTAAAGGCGATGCGGAAGGCCACATTCGACGTTGGTAGATTATTATGTGTAGGATAAAGGCGATGAAGGAAGGCCACACTCGATATCGGCTGAACTTTGTGCTGACCAAAGGTGATGGGGGTAGGCAATGCTCGACGGGCTGACAGTTGTGTAGTCACAAGTCGATGGAGGCAGGAAACACCTGATGTCACCTAACTGTGTTTTGCAGGCCAAGAGCGATTCAGGAAGTCCACGCTCGACGATGGCAAAGCGATGTGCACAAATCACGGCTGATGCAAGAAGTCCACAACCAACATCGATTGACCAATGTGCAAGATACGGACAATGCACGTAGACCACGTTTGACATCGACTAGACATTCTGTTAGGCCAAGCCAAAAAATGCTCCGTGATTTGCACAGGCCACAGCCAGTCCAAGCCCGACGTCTACTGAGCGATGTGCACAAGCCACAGACAATGCGACAGTCTACAACCAATGTCCCCTGGCCAATGCCTCTTTGTGTTATCCGATGTCTCTTGCCAGAAGCTGATAGGCCTTGGCTGCTTATGTTGCCTCTTTTGCCAACACCGCTTACAAAAAGTGAACCTTTCTTGGTTGATGCTACATAACGTGGGAAGATGCAATGTTCGCCCCACCCATGAACACACGACATGACCAATGCGTGCAGGCCTTTGTTGATGATGCATTCCAATGGCCAATGTCGCTTGGAAGATGTGCACATGCCAAGTAATAAACATGTAGGCCTTGGGTGATGCTGACTGCTATTTACCCACGTCACTTGCCCAAATCATACAAGTCTTGGCTGATGGTGCCTCCTAGTACTTACGTCGATGTCGCCTAGCTGATTCAAACACACCACGAATTATGCGTGCATGACTTGAATGACACTGCATGTTGTTTTTCGACGTCGCTTGCCAAATGTGCACAAAGAACATCAGATGCGTTAAGAGCTTGGTTGATGCTGCCTGTCATTTGCCGACGTCGCCTAGCCAATGCATGTAGGGCACGATCGATGACGCACAGTCAATGCGCACAAGCCATGGCTGATGTGTGCAAACCTTGGATGATGTTTTCTGTCATTGTTTGATGTCGCCTGGCCAAAACGCACAGGCCACGAATAGTGTTGCCGAATGAATGATCATACCCCACGAATTATGCATGCAAATCATGTTTCATGTCGCATACCAAAGGCCGACGTCACTTTCAAAATACGCACATTCCACGTTCGTGCATGTAGGCCTTCGCTGATAGTTTCTATCGTTGAACGACATATATAGACTGATATGTGCCAGCACGCACGATGCTTGCAGGCAACATTCAAGTTTGGCAGAGCGATGTGTGCTGGCTAAGATCGATGTTCATAGGCCACATTTATGTTGATAGACCAATGTGTGTAGGCTACAGACAATGTTATGAGGACAAGTTTGACAGCGACATACCAATGTGTGTGCAGGCTGCGGACAATGCTGGCAGCCCATGTCTGACGTCAACTGACCGTTGTGTGCAGGAAAAAGGCAAGGCATGATGACTACTTCTGACGTCAGCTGACCATTGTGTGCAGGCCAAAGGTGAAGAGAGCATGCCAAGTACAATGTCGGCTGACCATTATGTGCAAGCCAAAGTCAATGCGGGTAGGCAACGCTCGAAGTCACATGACCTTGAGTGTAGGTAAAGGACGATGCAAGAAATCCATGCCGGACGTCGCTTGACCGTTGTGTTGTCCAAACTTGATTGAGGCAGGCAATGCTCGATGTCACCTGACTGATATGTGCAATCTAGAGGTGATGCGTCCAAGCCACGTTTGACCTCGGTAGACCGATGAGTTCAGGATACGGATGATGCTTGCATGCCACGTTCGATATCGGCTGGCTGATATGTGCATGTTGCGAATGATTCTGGCAGTCCCTGTCGCTGAACGATGTGTGTAGGACACGAACGATAGGTGAAACCCATATTCGACGCCGGTCGACCATAATGTGCAGGTAAAAGATGATGCGGGAAGGCCACATTCAACATTGGTTGACCGTTGTGTTTCAACCAAAGGCCACGCCCGACGTCGGCTGACCATTGTGTAGGAAAAAGGTGATGGGGGTAGGAAACACCCGACCTCGGCCTCTCGTTGTGCAGGCCAAAGTCGATTGAGGAAGGCAACGCCTGATGTCGCTTGAACATTGTTTGTAGGCCAAGGGCAATTTTTTTAGTCCATGCCCGATGACGTCTAAGAAATGTGCATAAACCACTGTCGATGCGGGAAGTCCTCGACTGACGTCGGCTGAGCAATGTGTAGGCGACAGCCTATACGGGAAGCCCATGTCTAACGTTAGTTGGTTGATGCTGCCGGTCCACGCTCGACCGATATGCAAAGGCCACGTCTGATGTTGCAGTATGCTACCTATGTTGTGTACTATTGGTCGACATCGCCTGCCCGAAGCACACAAGCCTTGGCTAATGGTGCCTCCTATTGCCAACGTCAGTGTTTCCAAGATGATGCACACACGCCACGGGTTATGCGTCCATATCTTTGGATGATGTTGCACCGCGTTGTCCTATGTTGCTTTCCAGATGTGCACAGACCAGGTAAGATGTGTGAAGACCTTGGTTGATGAAAAGTGTCATTGGATGACAACACCTAGACAATGCATGTAGGCCAGGATCGATGTCACCCAATCGATGCGCACACACCACATCTAGTGCGTGCATGCCTTAAATGATATTGCCTGCCATTGAGCGATGTCGTCAAGTCAGTGCGTGTAGGCCACGACCGGTGTCGTCGAGTCGATGTGCACATGCCACGATTGATGCATGCTAGACTTGGCTGGCTGCCATTGGCCAATGTCGTTTGGTTGATGCGCGTACCCCACAACTATTGTCGCCTAACCGATGCACTCAGACCATAGCTGAAGTCTCCTGACCGATGCGCGCAATCCACGCCTGACAATGATTAAGCGATGTGAGCAGGCGACGAGCGATGCGGGCAGTCCACGGCCAACGTCGACGGAGCCACGTGCACAAACTACTACTAATATGGGCGATCCACGACCAATTTCTCATAGTCGATACCACTTTTCGTTGGGGAACGTTGCTTTACCAAAGCACACATGCTTTCGCTGATGGTGCCTGTCGTTGCCCGATGCCGATGTCGCCCAATCAATGCGCACACGCCACGACTCATGGGTGTAGGACTTGGCTGATTCTGCGTGTCGTTGGCTCACGTCTCTTGCCCGATGCCAACATGACACGTTCGATACGTGGCCTACTTGGAGTTCTTGATTCCGTGGCGCGGATTCTGACTTACATGAGTAGACCTCGTTTTTCCTAAAGATTAATATTGAACATGTACAACCCAAATATACACTTTCTAAGGAAAAAACACACATTAGCTACCACAAATAACTTTATATATATATATATATATATATATATATATATATATATATATATATATTATTTTTGTACTTTTAATTTTTTTCGATTAAACCCAAAAACGAGTAATTGATTAATAAAACAAAGTAGGAATATGAAAGAAATATATAAAAATAACGCCCAAAATTTACAAATAAATATAGTAACCTTAAATTCAATAATTAACAATTTTATTTTTATTTTTATTTTTGTTCGATAAATCCCGAGAATGAGTAATTGATGAACAAAATATAGGAAAACTTTCATAAAAGTATTAAATAAATGTAATAACTTCACAAATAAATATCCTAACCTTATAGTCAACAATTTCAGCAATTTTTTAATTATTATTTTTGTTCGATAAATACCAAAAATGTGTAAATCATGAATAAAAAATATGGAAAATATGAAAAATATAAAATTAACGCCAAAAATTCACAAATCAATGTACAAACCTTAAATTTAATATTTGTTTTAATGTTTATTTTTGTTCGATAAATCTCGAAAATTGGTAATTCATGAATAAAAATTTAAAAATAAAAAATTAGCACCAAAATTCACAAATAAATATAGTTACCTAACTTCAACCATTTCAACAGTTTTAAAATTTTTATTTTAGTTGAGTAAATCTCTAAAATGGGTAAACCATGAATAAAAATAGGAAAAACTATTATTTTAATTATAAAACTAACGCTAAAAATTTAAAAATAATTAAAGTAACCATAAATTCAACAATTTCAACAACTTTTTAAAATATTTTTATTTGGTAAATCTTGAAAAAGGGTAATTCATTATTAAAAAAATAGGGAAAATATAAAATTAACGCTAAAACTTCACAAAGAAAAATTTAGAGACCTTAAATTCAACAATTTCAACAATTTTTATTTATTTATTTTGATTCAGTAAATCCCGAAAATGGGTAATTAATTAACAAAAAATATGAAAAATATGAAAAACTTAATGCCAAAATCCACAAATATATAAAGCATGAAATTCAACAATTTCATAAATTTTAATTTTTAAAATGTGATGTATAAAAACCATAAAAATAAATTTTAAAATATGAATGAAAGGAGGAAAAATATGAAAACGCTTGAAAGTACTTCTAAACACGTAAAACTATTGAAACATTACATATTTGCACAAGTATAAGATTTTTCAACATCGTACTAACCGTAAATGTAATGAAATTGGTACGAAAGAACCACGTGAGGCGGAAACGTTGAGAATAAATGATGGAAAAAAGATGTATATGTTGTTATGCTGGAAGAGCGTTTCACACTCCTTTATTTATTGTACGACATGAACATTTTCATGTTGTTGACTAGACCTTCATCAATGTCGCCTCATGCAATGTCGCTCATCTAACAAGTGCACGCCACAGACGATGCGGGTAAGCACATCCTACATCGGCTGACAGAAGTGTGCAGACCACAAGCGATGCGGCCAGGTTAGTCTGACGTCCGTATACCAATGTGTGTAGGACATCAACGAAGAGCGACGTCTGACTTTGGAAGCCCGATGTGTGCAGGCCACGGACAATAGATGCATCCCATGTCCAACATCGGATTACTGATATATATGTAGGCCACAGAAGATAGGTGCTACCCATGTCCCACATTGTCAAACCGTTGTGTGAAGTCCACTTTCGACGTTGGCTAACCATTATGTGTAGGACAAAGGTGATGCGGGAAGGCCAAGTCCAACGTCGTCTGACCGTTATGTACAATCCAAAGGCGATGTGAGAAGGCCACGCTCGACGTCAGCTGCCGAATGTGAAAGCCATAGGCGATGGGGTCAGGCAACTTCCGACATCAGCAGACCGTTGGGCTGGCCAAATGCGAGAGGGCAGGCAACACCCAATGTCGCCTGACTATTGTTTGGAAGCCAAGGGCGATGCTGGCAGTCCACTCCCGACGAAAGGTGAGCGATGTGAACAAGCCAAAGACGATGCAAACAGTCCACGTTCGACGTCAGCTAAGCAACATGCCAGCTACGAATGATTCTAGAAACCCTTTTCTAACGACGGCTAGCCATTGTTTGCAGGCCAAGGGCGATGCGGGAAGTCTATGCTTGAAGACCGCTAAAGGATATACTCAAGACAAGATTGATGCAGGCGGTCCACGCCCAACGTTGTCTAAGTGATATGCACATGCCAAAGAGAATGTGACAGTCCAAGACTCATGTCGCCTGGCCTATGTCAATTGCCGTTTGCTGATGTCGCTTGCTTGAAGTACAAAGGCCTTCGCTGATTTCTCATGCCGTGACACCGATGTCGCCTTGCTGATACGCATATGCCACAGTTAATACATACATGTCTTGGTTGATATTATCTATTGTGGGCCAACGTCGCTTTTATGAAGTGCACTTGACTTTTCTAATGCTGCGTGACGTTGGTCGATGTAAATATCGGCCAACCGATGCAAAAACGTCAAAACCGATGTGTGCAAGCTTTGGATGAAGTGTCTACTGTTAGCCGACATCTACAAACTGATGTGTGCAGCCCACGAAAGATATTGGTAGGCCATGTATTATGTCGGCAGACCAATGAGTGCAGGATATGAGTGATGCAGCCAGGCCACGTCTGACGTCGCCCCATGTATGCAGGACACAACTGATAGGTCCAGCCCATGTCCAATGTCGGCTGACCGTTGTGTTCATGTTAAAGACAATGTGGGCAGTCCACATCCGATTTCATCTAACCATGTGTGTAGGCCAAAGACAATACAGGAAGTCCACGTCTGATGCCAGCAGTTCGTTTTGTGTAGAACAAAGGCGATGCAGGAAGTCCACGCCTGACGTTGACTGACCGTTGTGCAGGCCAAAAAGCTATAGGGGAAGGCAAACACCGATATCGTCGTTTGTTGTTTGCAGGACAAGGGTTATGAGGGAAATCTATGCCCGAAGACAGCTCAACAATGTGCACAAGCCACGGCCAACGCAGGCAGTCCATGGCTAGGGTGGGCAGCCCATATTTGACGCCGGCTGGCCATTGTGTGCAGGCTAAGGGCAATGCGAGAAGGTCAATCTCCGCAACCAATGAGTGATGTGCATAATCCACGGCCGATGAGACAGGTCCACGCCCCACGTCAGCTTAGTGATATGCATAGGAAAAGACCGATGCGACAGTCAACTACCATTGGTCAATGTTGCTTGTCGTTGGCCTATGTCATTTGCCCAAAGCACAGACGCCTTTCTTTATGTTGCCTGCTATTGGCCTGCCCATGCACACACGCCATGGCTAATGCGTGCATGCCTTGGTTAATATTGCTAGACATTGGCCAAAGTCGCTTTCCTAAAGGGAACATGCCTTGGCTAATGCTGTTTGATGTTGGCCAAATAAAATAGCGCCAAGTCTATGCACATACTCTATGACATAAGCGCGCAGGACTTGGCTGATGTTGCATTACATCGGCAAACGTCGCTTTCCATATGTTCACATGCCATGTCACATGTGTGTTGGCCTTGGTTGATGCTACATTTCATTGGCCGAAGTCGCTTACTCAAAGCGCACAAGCCTTGGTTTATGGTGCATGTCATTGGCCAACGTCAATGTCACTCAGCCGATGCACACACTCCAAAGTTTATGTTTGCATGCCTTGGATGATGTTGCATGTCGTAGTCCGACATCGGTTATCAGATGCATGAAGACCCTTGTTGATGGTTCCTACCGTTGGACAATTTCACCTAGCCAAAGCATACAGGGCACGACCAATGTCGCCCAGTCGATGCACACATGCCACGACTTATGCGTACAGGCCTTGGATGATGTTGCTTGCCATTGGACGATGACCATGCCACTGTGCATAGGCTAGGAATGATTTCCATGATCGATGTGCACACGCCATTTTGATACGTGCACGCCTAGGGTGTTGCTGCTTGCCGTTGGCCGATGTCACTTGGCCGATGCATATAGGCTATTGGTGATGTCGCATAGTCGATGCACTCAAACCACGTCTGAGTGGCCTAGTTGATGTGTACAAGACATAGCTGATCTATGCAGGTCTTGGATGATGATGCATGTTGTTGGACGACGTTGCTTGCCAGATACGCACATGCCACGTCCATGCATGCTTGGTTGATGTTGCATGCCATTGGCCGACATCCCTTGTCAGATATGCATATTCGACGTCACTTTCCAGATGTGCACATGCCACGTTAGATGCGTACTAGCCTTGGCTGATGCTGTTTATTGTTGGCCGACATTTTTAGACCGATATTTATAGGCTACGTACAATGCCAGAAGACCACATGTGACTTTAATAGACCGATGTGTGCAGGCTACAGATGATGATGGCAGGTTTAGCCACGTTGACACACTGTTGTGATCAGCCTACGGATGATGCTGTTAGGCCGCATTTGACGTCGATAGACCTTTCTGTGTAGGCCAAAGGCGAGGTAGGTATAACACATCTTACGCCTGCTGACCTCTGTTTCTAGACCAAAGGCGATGCGTGCAGGCCACATCTGACGTCGTCTGACCATTGTGTGTAGGCCAAAGGCAATGCGGGCAGGCAACGCTCGACATTGGATGAACGTGATGTGTAAGACAAAGACAAAGCGGGTATTCCCCGCTTGACATCGGTTGATCGCTGTGCAGGCCAAATACGATGGAGGAAGGCAACGCCCGATGTCGCATGACCGATATGTGCAGGCCTGAGGTGATACATACAAGCCTTGTCTGACGTCTTGAGATTGATGTGTGCAGGATATAGACGATGCTGGGTGGCCACGTCTAAAGTCGACTGACCGATGTGTGCAACACATAGAACATAGGTGTAGACCACGTCTGACGTCATCCAATCTTTGTTTGTAGGAAAAAAGTGATCCGTGCAGGCCACGTACGATGTCAACATACCATTGTGTACAGGTCAAGGGAGATGCAGGAATGCCATGTTCGACGTTGGCTGACCATTTTATTCAAGACAAAGGCGATGAGGAAAGGCCACGCTCGATGTCGGCTAAGACTTGTGTTGTCAAAAGGTGATATGGGCAAGCAATATCCGACGCCGGCTGATAGTTGTGCAGGCCAAAGTCGATGCGGGCAGTCCACTACCAACGATGGCTAACAGATGTGCACCAATCACGGCCGATGCATGTAGTACACTAAAAAATACCGTTTGGCCGATGTTGATTGTCGTATGCGGATGTCATTTTACTGAAGCGCAGATGCCTTGCTGATGCTGCCTGCAGTTGGCCGTCGCCGAAGTCTCCCTGTCGATGCGCACACGCCACAGATGATGTATGCATGCCTTTTTTAATGCTTCTTGTCGTTGGCCAACATCGCTTGCTAGAAGCGAACATGCCTTGGTTGATGCTGCCTGACGTTGTCCGATGCAAATAGCGCCCATTCGAAGCACACATGCCACGGCAGATGCGTGTAGGCCTTGGATTATGTTGCATTCGATCAACAAATATCGCTTTCCATATGTGCACATGCCATGTCAGACGTATGCTAGCCTTGGCTGATGCTCCCTATCGTTGACCGACGTCGCTTACTCGAAGCGCGCAATCCTTGGTTGATGGTGCCTGTTGTTGGCCTATGTCTATGTCACTCAGCAGTTCCACACACACCACTGGTTATGTGATCATGCCTTGGATTATGTTGCATGTCATAGTATGACTTCGGTTATCTGATGCACACAAACAACATAAGATGCGTGAAGATGTTACGACCCTAGAAGTTAGGGCTACCCTTAGGTCGGAACACGACGTGCTCGACCTTTCAAAGGTCTTACACAACCCTCTTAGCTATCATTCATTATATAAGACATGAAAAGTAGTGCGGAAATTAAACTTTTCACGATAAATAATAATAAATAAACTTCTTTTATAAATACTAAAGATTGTCTTATCGTCACAACCCAACTTAAAGACACGACATAAATATCTTAGGGACACGACCCTTTACATTGAAACAAAATACATAACAAGTCTTAAAGAAGAACTAAAGAAACATAGACTATGCCTTCGAATATATGAGGACATACTTAGTCTTGAGAGAGTCGATTCCCAAGCTTGCCTTCTAACCTTCAACTCGCTTCCAACCTATACTTGTAAAGTATAGAAAAGTATGGGGTTAGTACAAACAATGTACTAAGTATGGCATAATGCAAAATCATGCAAAAAGGGATAATTTAGTTGAAACATGTCTATTTTGATAAAATCCTTCATGAATTAAGTTACATAACATCATTGAAAACCATCATTTAGCACATAAGGCAAAACATCCATTTTTGTCAACATAAAAGCATACTTACAGTGAACCCAAAATTACACATTAACTACTCTTATCCTAAGTTGTCCAAAGGTTCCTCTAAGTAAGACATAAGGAGATCGCACATACAACCTGCTCAATACCTACTCAAGAGATCCTTAAGACTACTAGGGATATGCTTATTTCATTTCATTTACGAATCAACACTCCATACTAAAGGCACTAGAGAATCATATTTGCATTTAAGAACTTCACATAAGTACCCCTCTCAAGTGGACTAACAAGTCACACAAAGTGCAATGTGAGAGTAGCATCCCATACTACTACCCCCACTATGTGCTCCTTGAGGATTCCATGAGATTAGATACACTACATTCATCATTCATAAGTTTAATCATACAAGACATACCTTTAACATGCTGTCATAACATTAGACATAAAGTCACATTACTTTCATTTACATCATATCATGACTCATTCATACATTTCATATAAGGACACACCAAGACTCCCTCCAAATGTCTACTTGTGCAATGGATAGGTAATGTCCCATTCCACCATCTACCCTAAGTAGTACACCCTTAAGAAAACTTAGTTCTTTACATTCTTTTGTGGGGAATAGCTTTAACTGACATAGACCATGAGAGCTTGACATGGAATTCCGGTACTACCCTTACCGGATGAGGGATCCCTACTTGCCTAAGGTAGGGTCATGTTCTTTAGCCTTTACATGGGTTCTCCAATAGCTACCCCTACGCGGGCGCATAGTTAAGGGATAAGGAGATTTCTACTAAGTAACTCACTCTCTACTAAGAGGAGCACCCATCTCAAGAGGTACATTGGATACAACATCTCTACTCACGAAGTGTACCCACCCCTTCTTCAAATCCTCTCGGTGCTAAGAATAACTCCCCCACGGCGTCTTAAACATTCATTGACTATAGGTTAGGAGATAACTATTGAACACCCTATCTCAACTCACGAAGGGTATCCAAACTCCAACCTATCTTGGAAAGCTCATTGGGAATGGTGAGGTTGCTACTAAACACTTCATCTCTACTAACGAAGAGTGTTCACCCCAAAATACCCCTTGTTCATACTTAGGAATAGTAGGGATGGTCTAGACACTTCATCTCTACTCACGAAGAGTGTCTACCCTACAATCCCCCATTTTCATTCATTGACTTCATTCATGCATTCAAGTGTGTGTTAGAGCACATGTGAGCACACATTTCACATAATGACTATTATTCATAACATAAACTTCTAGACATGCTCAACTCACATTTATCACAATTCACACATTATTGTAGACACGTAATTTCGACCGAACCTAAAATTCTACATCAATTTTAGAGCTGAAATTCTTTTATAAATTTTAATTTAATATTTTTACTTTTGTCTTATTAAGTTTGTAGATTTGAAAAAAACAAGAAAATAGAATCCTATTTTTTAGTAAGTTTATTTTTCTTTCAATTGTTTTAAAAAATAATAATAATAAATAAATGGAAGAGTATGAAAAATCTATATTATTTTTTTTATAAACACAGTAGTATTATTCAGTTATTTTTTTATAGCTCTTTGACTTTGTCTTATATTTTTATGATTAGTTGATTACTTTATTATTTATAGTTAAAATAAAAATAAAACTAAAAATTATAACTTAAATAATCTAACCCACTCTTATGCCTATCCCAAAAACACATTATACGTAAAGTACACAAGAAAACTAAAAAGGAGAACAAAGTTTGACTTTTTCAAACAAAAGAAAAAGCTGCAAAATTTAGACACTCCCACTTTCTCTTAAGCAAGAATTGAATTTCGTACATTAAAGTTGTTCATTGAAACTTCTTAATATTTCTTTGATATAATAACTATATTAATCATGAGTTTTATTTTCGTTAACTATAATGTAACAATGGTAGAATACATGATTATGCTTTACATGCACAAAGGTTCGATTTTATTTTTTTATTTTTTATATATACAATACGTGGATAGTCATGAACTTTATTTTTTTTAAGTTTTACTTTAGCACATTTGTTGTTGACTGATTCAAGTGACAAGTGAACGAGATTATTCTCTTTGCATAACTTTGAATTCCTTAAAAATATATCTAAAAATATATAAAATGTGTTATCAGTTGGCAATTTCTATTCATGAACCGTATATGTATTTTTGCTTAATTAGTACCTAAGTTAAGATTTCATTTAATTTGTTTTGTTATTTGGTTTAAGAAAAAAAAGAAGCAAAAGAACAATAAATAAATAAACATAATGTAACATAAAATATACATGAAAGAGGAAAAATAGAAATAAGAAAAGAGATTAACAAACGTAAGGGGAAAATGATTGAAATATATATATATATATATATATATATATATATATATATATATATATATATATATATATATATATATATATATATATATATATATAAAGAAAAAAAAAACACAACAACAGAATTTAAAAAAAAAAGGGAAAACAAAGCGTGAAAAAATGAAAGAAAAAGAAGAACAAAATAAGAAATATAAGTAGAAAATGTATAAAACTAAAAGATTTTTCTTTAAAAAAAACAAACCAAAAAGTGAAAAAAAAAAGTGCAAGAAAGTTGAGAAAAAGAAAAGAAAAGAAAAGGGGAAAATATTAAAAAGAAAATTTTCCTAAAGAATAGTCGTATTGTTTTTTAAACTTTCTTATTAAAACAAGTTATATATTTCATAAAAAATTATTTTGAATCTAAAAAATAATAGTAATAATAAAAACAATCTAAAATTTTCATAACTCTAAAAATCTAACCCCTAAATAAATCATAAAAACATTTTTTTAAATAAACAAATAAATAAAGATAATAAGAAGAATAAAAAAAAAGGAAAAATAGAGCGTAAACAAACAAATAAAAAAAATCAATAAAATAAGGAGGAAATAAATAAATATTAATATAAATAATGAAAAAAGGGTTAACAAAATTTTTTTTTTAAAAAAAAAAGGTGCAAAGAGAATTAAAAAAAAAGGGAAAAAAAAGAAACAACCAAAAAAAAAAGTACAAAGAAAAAATCTGCACAAAGGGAAAAAGCAAAGGAAAAAGAAATTCAGCAAAATAATAAAAAAAGAAAATCAGCAACCAAAAATCGCCCCCAATTTATATTTCTTTCACTCACAAACAAAATAAGGTCGAGGTTCACTTTCATAGTTTCGAGTTCGTGTTTTTTTAGGATTGTTTCCTTTTCATGAATTGAATTTTCGCAAGAGGTATCGTTTAATTGTTATTGTATATATATATATATATATATATATATATATATATATATATATATATATATATATATATATATATGATTGTATTATTTTTCCATTTTTGTACCATATATGCATATTAATTAAATATTTCTTGTGTCTAACCAAAAATAGATTAAATGACGTTGTCATAATAGTTTGTTTAGTTTTACTTTAGAAATATTAAGAGATGAAAGATTTGCAAATTTTTATTTATTTATTTATTTTATCATATTTTGTCATAACTTAAGTAAAAAAAATAAATATATAAATGCACCCATATTAAATATAAATATGAAAATAATCATTTTTCTTCGTTTAAGATTTTAGATTTTTATTATTAAATAGTAGTCATGGATATAAAATGTATAAGATAGTTTAGTCATTAATAATAAACTTAGACTCCTGAAAATGGGTATTAAACAAAGGACATAGTGGGTTAGGTAAAACCTATTTTGAGAGGAAAGATCTATCAAAGCAATTTTTAGAAATAGGTAAGCATTAGGACGAATATATGACTAGTTAAAAATATTTGTTTCTATTGAAAGTGCGGTTGCACATCTTTTTGAGACATAAAAGGATGCAGTGATGCACCTTGTCGAATAATATAATTAAATTTTATTAATTTTAAGTTGAGACTTACAGAAAAATAGATCATTATGAACTCGAGAGGAGAAGACAGTTATGTCTCTAAATGTCAAGATCGAGAATGCAGTTATGTATCCGATTTAAGACTAATAAAAATTCAACAATTAAAAATAAGCAAACCATGACATGTAGACACAATATATCCGAAAAAAGATAAAAGTCAATAGAAGCGACCGTGCTAGAACCACGGGATTCGAGGGATGCCTAACACCTTCCCCTCGGTCAACAGAATTTCTTACCCAAATTTCTGCTTCGCAGACCAAAACTAAAAGAGTCATTTCCTTTTGGTTAGGGATTAAAAATAAAAAGGTGACTTGGAACACAATAACTCAATTCCAAGTAGCGACTCTGAAAAAATTAAAATAATTCCTTAATCAATAACGTCACTTAAATTAGAAAAACCCTTACGCCGTACGCAAAAAAGGGGTGTGACATATCTGACGACTCCGCTGGGGAACTAAACAAGAATTCGAGCTTTATTATATTGACTTCTACTCGACCCTATTGTTTTTTTTGGATGTATTGTGTTGATGGATTAATTGCTTCTCATTTATCGCTTTAAAATTGTTAAATTGTATATGACTGTATTCTCTCGCACCATCTGAGTCTCTAAAAATAGGATAGTGGGGAATGCAGTTATGCATCCCAATTTCTCTTGAGTTAAAGCTGGAGTGTTCGGGTACCCAGTGAAGGATATTAGTCGCACGTGTTAGGCAGGGATGGATCAGTAATGAAGTTGGAATAGCGCTGCTACCGATAAGTTGCTCCTCCCTGGCTCGAGTTGTCCACTCGGGTAAGCCAATCTATATACCTATCTACGTCAGGATCAAACCTAGTGAAACTGAAACATAGACAGGAATATCCCTAGTAGGCTCCTCTTATTTTCCACTTAGTGGGACTCGACATAGGGGTTGGATCCATTTAAGACATGAGACTCTTCTTGACTAACATGTGCATTTTATGTGTTATATTTGTAAAATATCATGTGGAAGACCTTGTTTGTTGACCGGTATTAGGTTTATACCAAAATAAATTCTTAATAGGTTGGAATTTCAATAATTTTAAGAAAACTCCATTTCAATATTTTCATTAATATTTCATTAATATGTTATTTTTTGTTTCGTTTTTCCTCTCTCTTTCCTAATTATATACACAAATTTCTTATTAAACCATTTATATGACCTACATTGATTCAGATTTTATAGTCTTATTAAAAGTATATGTCTTTAAATCCATCTACAAAAAGTAATTAAATAGTCACTCATAATAATAGTTTTAGTGAAAATTATCATTTAAGCCTTGATTCAGAAGAGTTATTTACTAAAAATTATTTTTGTCACTTGATTCATATAATAAACACTTGTTTGAAAGAAAATAAGTAATTTATCAAAAGAAATTCCCAAATAAATTAGATAGTTATTGCCCACCTGCACTCTAAGTTTGAGTATTCAAATGACAAACATTCAAATGCATTTCTTTATAAATACAAGTGTTCATTTTCCCTTAAAGTCCTAATTTGAAAAATACTTTGTGTCATTTCATATAAGTTTAATACATCCTTTTTATTTATTTTATCGTTATTATTTATTTAGTTATTTATTTTCCAAATATAAGAGGTCCCTAAGTTAAGTATCATATATATGAGTGTTTCTTGACCCTGCATCTTTTTCCAGAGGCACAAGATGGTTCATTCCGGTCGCGGAAAAAGTCAGAAAAGGAAAAGAGATTCGAATGTACCCCTTCATGTTGTAGATTGTACTCCCTAGCAGTTGTGGGAATGGTGGAATGACATGGGTTTGTTGCAACAAGGTATAATTTTCAAATATTTGGTTTTTTTTTTACCAGAATCATGCAAGTGGAACCTAGGCGAGATGTGATCGAAGCACTGTTGTCCTTTTGGGATTCGATCAACAGTGTTTTTCGTTTCTCAAATTTTGAAATGACCCCAACCTTGGAGGAAGTAGCTGGCTTTACTGGGTTTGGAGTGAGATTGCACCATCAGAGGCTTATAGCCCCAAGGGACATATCTGTCAACAATTTTTTTCAACACTTGAACATTTGCAAATTCAAGGAGGAATCATTAGACAAAGGTTGGATCTCACTAAAATTTTTGTATGATAGGTATGGAAATGAGGATGGATTCACGAAATTTGGAAATAAACTCAACAATAAGGGAAGTTTTGAAACGTGGAAAGAGCATAGACGTTTTGCTTTTATGGTAGCTTTTTTGGGAACAATGGTGTTTCCAAGGAGAGGTGGGAAGATTAACATCCTTTTGACCGGAGTAGTGAATGTGTTAGTTGAGAAAAAGAATTATACCATCGTTCCCATGATTTTGGCTGACATCTATCGTGCTTTGACTGTCTGCCAGAAAGGGAAATGTTTCTTTGAGGGATGCAACATATTGCTTCAACTATGGATAGTAGAACATCTTTACCGACCACCTACAGTGGCAAGATTCATTCAAGATTGGAGAGATTACATTACAAGTCATGCCAAAAGAGTAGAGAAGTACAAGTGTCCAGAAGGGGTCAATGCTTGGGTGGAACATTTTTGTTTGCTAACAGAAGATAAGATCACTTGGAACTATCCTTGGTTCCCTTGGGATGAAGTCATACATATGTCCTCTTTTCACCGTGAATTTTCAAGTGTTGGTTATCAATGCATCCTACAATCTATTATTGGGGAGACCATGGGTGCATAGGGTTGGGGCAGTCCCCTCTACGTTGCATCAGATGATTATGTT
Organism: Solanum sitiens; assembly: GCA_016801875.1. Classification (NCBI taxonomy): domain Eukaryota; kingdom Viridiplantae; phylum Streptophyta; class Magnoliopsida; order Solanales; family Solanaceae; genus Solanum; species Solanum sitiens. Next base: position 787,295 of record JABWTJ010000116.1, read on the forward strand.
TGAATACGACCAACAAGAAGTGATTGTTCATGGCGAAGGGGATGTGTCAGTTTACAAGGACTCTTCCCTCCCTTTTGTTAAGGCAAATAATGAGAATGAGACACTGGTCTACCAGGCTTTTGAGGTAGTGGTGGTTGAGCATATCCTCGAGGGGAGTCTCATTCCAAAACCACAATTGCCCATGGCGTCCGTGATGATGGTAAAGGAAATGCTGAAGCACGGGTTCGAACCAGGTAAAGGCTTGGGGATCTTCTTGCAAGGGAGAGCTTATCCGTTGAGTCCACGAAAGAGCATGAGTACTTTTGTCTTAGGCTAAAAGCTTAGAGTCGAGGACAAAATGAAGGCAAAGAAGCAGAATAGAGGTGTATGGTCACTTACCAAGCCTGTACCATCGATATACAAATCTTTCATCAAAGCCCGCATAACAGAATCTTCTGGACCACCTCTCCCAGAGCCAGTGTTGGAAATTAACGACGAAATAATCAACTATTTTCAAGATTTATTTGTCGAGGCTGATATGTTGGAAATCGAAGAAGGCACTAGCGACAGAGATGTTCCATTCATTGGTCCTGATGTCCAGCTGAACAATTGGGAGGCCACTCCTCTCCCTGTTAAGAATGAGTCTTGGTAGTCTGTCTTTTTTTTCTTTCTGTCGTCCGATTTATTGAAGGGTTGTAATTCAAATTTTTATCTTGTCGTTTCAGTTCAAACACTCCATTTTCCTTTTTCAATAGGATGTAATTTTGTTTTTATTTCAGTCTAATTTATTTGTTTGTTTTTTCTAGACAGTTCTTTCTATGCCGATTCTAGTGATATGACATGCATGCAGAATTTTTCGCCAGACCATAAAATCCAATCTAGTCTTCGACCTAATCTTGAAATAATAAGTCAAGAAATCGAATATGATGAAGATGAAGTATTTGAAGAAGTAAGCAGGGATTTCAAACATTTTGAGAATAAGTCAAACCCAAACATGAGTGAAACCGAGACGATAAATTTAGGGGATCATGAAAATATTAAAGGAGACTAAGATAAGCGTACATGTTCGACATCAAAAGGACGATATAATCCAAGCTTTGTTTGATTACAAAGATGTTTTTGCATCATCTTATGATGACATGCCTGGATTAAGCACTGACATGGTTGTTCACAAGTTGCCGATTGATCCTAACTTTCCGCCGGTGAAGCAAAAGTTGAGAAAGCTTAAAACTGACATGAGTGTAATAATTAATGAGGAGATCACAAAACAACTTGAGGCCAAAGTCATTCAAGTCGCTCAATATCCTTCTTGGTTAGCCAACATCGTGCCCGTCCCTAAGAAAGACAGCAAAGTTCGAATGTGTGTTGATTATCGTGATTTGAACAAAGCAAGTCCAAAAGATGACTTTCCTTTGCCCAACATCCATATTTTATTGGACAATTGTGCTAAACATGAGTTTTCATCTTTTGTGGATTGTAATGCGGGTTACCATCAAATTATTATGAATGATGAAGACGCGGAAAAAACATCTTTTATCACTCCATGGGGCACATATTGTTATCGGGTTATGCCTTTTGGGTTAAAAAATGCAGGGGCAACTTATATGAGAGCGATGACAACCATGTTTCATGATATGATGCATAAAGAAATAGAAGTTTATGTAGATGATGTTATCATTAAATCCAAAAAGCAGTCAAATCATGTGAAAGACTTAATGAGCTTCTTCGAGAGGCTCCGCAGGTATAATATCAAGCTTAATCCTTGAAAATGTGTATTTGGAGAACCATTAGGGAAACTTTTGGGGTTTATAGTCAGTCGACGAGGTATCGAGTTGGATCCTTCAAAAATAAAAGTCATTCAGGAATTGCCACCTCCAAAGAACAAAACTGAGGTTATGAGCCTTCTAGGAAGATTAAATTACATCAGCAGATTTATTGCTCAACTCACAACAACTTGCGATCCCATATTTAAGTTGTTAAAAAAGAATGCCACAGTCGAGTGGACTGAAGAATGTGAAGAGGCTTTTGAAAGAATTAAGAATTACTTATCGAATCCCCTTTGTTGGTTCCTCCCGAGTTGGGAAGACCTTTGATATTATACATGTCAGTCCTAGATAATTCTTTTGGTTGTGTATTGGGTCAGCATGATGACACTGGAAAAAAAGAGCATGCCATTTATTACCTCAGCAAGAAGTTCACCGTTTACGAATCCAACCACACCCTTCTTGAAACAACGTGTTGTGCCCTAACTTGGGTAGCACAGAAGTTGAAACACTATTTGTCATCTTATACTACTTATCTCATTTCTCGTATGGATCCGTTGAAATATATTTTTCAAAATCCCATGCCTACGGGCAGGCTTGCGAAATGGCAAATATTGCTGACAGAGTTTGACATTATATATGTGACGCGGACTGCAATGAAAGCTCAAGCATTAGCAGATCACTTGGCGGAGAATCCTATTGATGAAGAATATGAACCACTTAAGACCTATTTTCCAGATGATCAGATATCATGTATCGATGAAGTTATTCACGATAACAATCAAGGATGGAAGTTGTTCTTTGACGGTGCCTCTAACAAAAAGGGAGTTGGAATAGAAGCTGTTCTTATGTCATAATTAGGGGAATATTACCCCATAACAGCCCAACTTAGATTCTATTGTACTAATAATATGTCCGAGTATGAAGCCTGCATTTTGGGTTTGAGGTTAGCCATTGACATGGGCATCCAAGAACTGTTGGTATTAGGAGACTCAGACTTGCTGGTTCATCAAATTCAAGGAGAATGGGAAACTCGTGACCCAAAGCTCATACCATATCAACATTGTTTACAAGATCTTTGTCAACGATTTGTGTCGATAAAGTTTAGACACATTCCTAGAGTCCACAATGAGATTGCAGATGCATTGGCCACTTTATCTTCGATGCTCCAACATCCTGATGATGCTCATATCGATCCTTTATACATACAAATTCGTGATCAACATGCTTATTGCAACGTTGTTGAATAAGAGTTCGATGGTAAACCTTGGTTCCATGATATTCAAACATATCTTCAGTCTGGAGAATGTCCATCGGATGTAGCTAGTAATCAAAAAAGGACTATTAGACGACTAGCAAGCGGGTTTTTCTTAAGTGGAGGCATATTGTACAAGAAGACACCTGATTTGGGACTTCTAAGATGTGTGAATGCTCAAGAGGCTTCAACAATTATTAGTGAAATACACTCAGGGGTTTGTGGACCTCACATGAATGGATATGTTCTGGCAAAAAAGATACTTCGATCAGGTTATTATTGGCTCACCATGGAGCGGGATTCCATACGATTTGTTCGTAAATGTCATAAATGCCAAATACATGGTGATTTGATACATTCTCCTCCTTCCGAGTTGCATGCAATGTCTGTTCTGTGGCCTTTCGTGGCATGGGGAATGGATGTAATTGGACCAATAGAACCGAAAGCATCGAATGGTCATAGGTTTATCCTAGTGGCCATTGATTACTTTACAAAGTGGGTGGAAGCAGTAACTTTCAAGTCAGTGACCAAGAAGGTCGTGTTGGATTTTGTTCATTTCAACATCATCTGTCGGTTCGGTATTCCAAAGGTGATTGTTACCGATAACGCAGCAAATTTGAACAGTCGCTTAATGCAAGAGGTATGTCATCAATTTAAGATTGAGCATAGAAATTTGACTCCGTATCGCCCAAAGGCAAATGGGGCTGTAGAAGCTGCTAAAAAAAATATAAAAAAGATACTTCGTAAAATGGTGCAAAGTTCTCGACAATGGCATGAAAAATTGCCTTTTTCTTTGTTGGGTTATCGCACTACAGTCCGTACGTCAATGGGCGCTACCCCATATTCACTGGTATATGGGACTGAGGCAGTTATACCTGCAGAGGTTGAGATTCCATCTTTACGAATTGTGGTGGAGGCTGAAATTGATGATGATGAGTGGATCAAAATACGCTTAGAGCAATTAAGTTTGATTGATGAGAAGCGTCTGACATCAGTATGTCATGGACAATTGTATCAGAAAAGAATGGCACGAGCATACAACAAAAGGGTGCGTCCCAGACATTTCGAGAAGGGTCAATTAGTGTTGAGACGCATTCTGCCACATCATGCCAAAACCAAAGGCAAATTTTCTCCAAATTGGAAAGGACCATTCATTGTTAAAAGGGTATTACCCAATGGTGCTCTTTACTTAACAGATATAGAAGGCAAAATGACAGAAACGGTCGTCAATGCTGATGCTGTGAAAAGATATTATATATGATTTGATTTTTGGCATTAGAAACCCTTATGTTTGGGCTTGACATCTCAAAGGTTGATTCGATGGAAACTCTTGGTTATGCTGTTTCCATGGTTTTTCCAAAAAAAAAAGAAAAAAAAATGAAAAAAAAATGGAAAAAAACAAAAAAAAAACAAATTGCTTGAACTACGTTTGACCTGATTCTTGTTTCGGCAAGATACGTAGCCAGCCCTAGTGTTGGGTTTGGTTCAACCAAATACAAATCCAAAAATTCATATTGTAGTAAACTGGGGCAAATGTCGTTTGTTTATTCATTTGGTCTTTCATCCCAAAGATAAAAATCAACCCCATCAGCTACAGTCAACCAAACAAATGTCTTTGCATCAACCCTTAATATGTCGAGAGTAATTTGATTAAGGGTAGGTAATGATCCTGAATGTGCATAATAAGGTGGATGTGATTTGAGAGAAATAAAAATGAGAGAGTCTTATTGGTGAAAACCCTAAGTGGGCACCGTAAGGCGAAAATGAGTTGAGTATGAGAGAATCTTACTGTTGAGAATTCTGAATGGGCACCATAAGACAAATGTGAGTAGAGAGAAATAAAAATGAGACAGTCTTATTGGTGAAAACCCTAAGTGGGCACCGTAAGGCGAAAAGGAGTTTCATATGAGAGAGTCTTATTGGTGAAAACCTTGACAGGCACCATAAGGCAGACGTGAACTGGACGAATTAACATGATAGAGTTTTAGTGGCAAAAACCTTCGTGAATATCATAAAGTGAATAAGGGTTTTAAATTATTTATGGCTTCATTGGATGTTGGGATTCCACATCAAGATTGAGTGATCAATGATGGTTGAGAAATTGATTGGATAGACAACTCTGGAAATCAATTCAAATTGCATGGCATGATCAGTAGACTCGGCTCCCACACTCAGATAAGTTTTTCTTTCTTCTTGTTACTGAAAAGAGAGTCTTCATCGAATCTTTTCTTTTATTCTCGTGTAGTTCGTAGTTTTCTTATACTTTTCTTCACTTTGTTTCATATGTATTTGGGTCGGGTCTGTGTCAAAAAAAAAATAAAAAAAAATAGGAAGGGATTTGAAGACTCGCTACCAACTTTCTAAATTGTACTAGGCGAAGCATCAGGCTAATGAGTTATAATCTGTCTTCAAGTGTTGGATTCGAAAAGTCTCTTATTTTATGAAGGCTAACAATGAGTGTTGTGGAATAAAGGCATTGGATTTAAGTCCCAAAAATAAGTAAAGTTGGATGAAAGTACAATCAATAAATAAGGAGTATTGACCGTTTGAAACAACCAAAGTGTCACAAGTGTTGAGCCACCCTTGTCAAAAGATGGAACCACAAACCAACCACCACCTTTTCAAACTCACGAATTTTCTTTGTTGAAGCAGGGACACAAGTCGTTTCAAGATTAAAGATTCGAAGAACCGAGATATTCAACCTAGTCTATAATGAGCGAAATGGAAACCCTACAATAAAGATTTGTGGGACTCAACTACATGAAAATTGGCCAATATATATATATCAAAATAGCAATTACCTGAGAGGTTGAGTATATTTTTCTTGAATGTACTGCAAATAATGTAGATAACATTCACAATGTTTCATTGGTATTATTAGTCTATTGAATGTCTTGTTAGCAGGACCCTCCTGGATAATGGGATTAGCAGGACCCTCCTGGATAATGGGAGTAGCAGGACCCTCCTGGATAATGGGACTAGCAGGACCCTCCTGGATAATGGGACTAGCAGGACCCTCCTGGATAATGGGATTAGCAGGACCCTCCTGGATAATGGAACTAGCAGGACCCTCCTGGATAATGGGACTAGCAGGACCCTCCTGGATAATGGGACTAGCAGGACCCTCCTGGACAATGGGAGTAGCAGGACCCTCTTGGATAATGGGAGTAGCAGGACCCTCCTGGATAATGGGACTAGCAGGACCCTCCGGTATAATGGGAATAGCAGGACCCTCCTGGATAATGGGATTAGCAGGACCCTCCTGGATAATGGGAGTAGCAGGACCCTCCTGGATAATGGGACTAGCAGGACCCTCCTGGATAATGGGACTAGCAGGACCCTCCTGGATAATGGGATTAGCAGGACCCTCCTGGATAATGGAACTAGCAGGACCCTCCTGGATAATGGGACTAGCAGGACCCTCCTGGATAATGGGACTAGCAGGACCTTCCTGGATAATGGGAGTAGCAGGACCCTCTTGGATAATGGGAGTAGTAGGACCCTCCTGGATAATGGGACTAGCAGGACCCTCCCTGATAATGGTACTAGCAGGACCCTCCTGGATAATGGGAATAGCAGAACCCTCCTGGATAATGGGATTAGCAGGACCCTCCTGGATAATGGGATTAGCAGGACCCTCTTGGATAATGGGACTAGCAGGACCCTCTGGATAATGGGATTAGATTATTTTCTCATAGGATAAACAATTCCTAGTCTAGATTTTTGTTTTATTTTCTCCTAAAAATAAGCACTTCCTAGTCGGAGTTTATGTTTTATATTTGCTAATGACTCACAAAAAATTTTCCAGTGAAAACTGGGGCAGAAATTTTGTTTATTTTTTGTTTGTGGTGGTTTTCAGGTTTCCTCAAGCGAAACATGGATTTGAAATTCAAGAACAAAGTTTCAATTTTATTTAGAATGATCAATTCCATGATGGTTAGAATTAGCTTCTTCAATGCATGTAGCAGCCTGACTTCCTCGCATCTTTTACTAGTCAACTTTTGATCAAGAAAACATGCAGTCATTCAAGAGCATTTTAAAATTCTCATTTTTGAAGAATGTCAAAGCTCAGTCTAAATGGCGAGTTCATTCTCTAATCCAATTTAAGGTTAATATACTCACCCAAAAATCAAGGTGATATCTTAAAGTCAAGACTCAAGTGGAGACTCAAAAGAAGCTGCATAGATAGGATCTTGTACTTTTATTTTCCCTTTGACTATTAGTTTTCATTTCTATAAATAGGGATAAGAGCCGCGATCTGGAGTCTCGATGGAACCTCACTTAACCTTCAATTTATCGCCTCATCTCCTTGAACTACACGTGACCTGATTCCCTTATAACCCGGGATATGTAGGCTGTCCCAAACAAGGGCTCGGTCACATATTTTTCTTCGAATTAGAGTTCGGTCAAAACTTGTCGCTTTGTCTACTTCTTTGTCTTAAAACACTTTGTGTTTCCAGTCAAAGAGGGGCAAAGTGTAGACACGTAATTTCGACCGAACCTAAAATTCTACATCAATTTTAGAGCTGAAATACTTTCATAAATTTTAATTTAATATTTTTACTTTTGTCTTATTAAGTTTGTAAAGATTTGAAAACAACAAGAAAATAGAATCCTATTTTTTGGTAAGTTTTATTTTTCTTTCAATTGTTTTAAAAAAATAACAATAATAAATAAATGGAAGAGTATGAAAAATCTATATTATTTTTTTATAAATACAGTAGTATTATTCAGTTATTTTTTTATAGCTCTTTGACTTTGTCTTATATTTTTATGATTAGTTGATTACTTTATTATTTATAGTTAAAATAAAAATAAAACTAAAAGTTATAACTTAAATAATCTAACCCACTCCTATGCCTATCCCAAAAACACATTATACGTAAAGTACACAAGAAAACTAAAAAGGAGAACAAAGTTTGACTTTTTCAAACAAAAGAAAAAGCAGCAAAATTTATACACTCCCACTTTCTCTTAACTACCTCCACACTCCCACTTTCTCTCAACTACCCCCACTATCCCATTTCATCCATACTTCTTACTCTACATGATACAACCCATGTCATATATATACATACCATAACACCAAAAAAAAAAGAGAAAAAAACGAATTGAAGAAAAAAAAACACTATACATCGTACTTTTACTTATTGTGGTAGAAATATTGAGGTCTATTTTCGCGGTTCCAAGTTCGTGACTCCTAATTGATGATTTTTTCTTTCTCTCGTGAACCAATTTTCGCCAGAGGTAACATTTATTTATATTCTATGTTTGTATAATGTATGTTATTATTGAGCAAGAATTGAATTTCGTACATTAAAGTTGTTCATTGAAACTTCTTAATATTTCTTTGATATAATAACTATATTAATCATGAGTTTTATTTTCGTTAACTATAATGTAACAATGGTAGAATACATGATTATGCTTTACATGCACAAAGGTTCGATTTTTTTTTTTTATATATACAATACGTGGATAGTCATGAACTTTATTTTGTTTAAGTTTTACTTTAGCACATTTGTTGTTGACTGATTCAAGTGATAAGTGAACGAGATTATTCTCTTTGCATAACTTTGAATTCCGTAAAAACATATCTAAAAAGATATAAAATGTGTTATCGGTTGGCAATTTCTATTCATGAATCGTATATGTATTTTCGCTTAATTAGTACCTAAGTTAAGATTTCATTTAATTTGTTTTGTTATTTTGTTTAAGAAAAAAAAAAAGCAAAAGAACAATAAATAAATAAACATAATGTAACATAAAATATACATGAAAGAGGGAAAATAGAAATAAGAAAAGAGATTAACAAACGTAAGGGGAAAATGATTGAAATATAATATATATATATATATATATATATATATATATATATATATATATATACATATAAAGAAAAAAAAACACAACAACAGAATTTAAAAAAAAAGGGAAAACAAAGCGTTGAAAAATGAAAGAAAAAGAAGAACAAAATAAGAAATATAACTAGAAAATGTATAAAACTAAAAGATTTTTCTTTAAAAAAAAACAAAGCAAAAAGTAAAAAAAAAAACGTGCAAGAAAGTTGAGAAAAAGAAAAGAAAAGAAAAGGGGAAAATATTAAAAAGAAAATTTTCCTAAAGAATAGTCGTAATGTTTTTTAAACTTTCTTATTAAAACAAGTTATATATTTCATAAAAAATTATTTTGAATCTAAACAATAATAATAATAAAAAAAATAATCTTAAATTATCATAACTCTAAAAATCTAACCCCTAAATAAATCATAAAAACATTCTTTTAAATAAATAAATAAATAAAGATAATAAGAAGAATAAAAAAAAGAAAAAATAGAGCGTAAACAAACAAATAAAAAAAAATCAATAAAAATAAGGAGGAAATAAATAAATTTAATATAAACAATGAAAAAAGGGGTAACAAAATTATTTTTTTTTTAAAAAAAAGGTGCAAAGAGAATAAAAAAAAAAGGGAAAAAAAAGAAACAACCACAACAAAAAAGTACAAAGAAAAAATCTGCACAAAGGGAAAAAGAAGGAAAAAGAAATTCAACAAAATAATAAAAAAAAGAAAATCAGCAACAAAAAATCGCCCCCATTTTATATTTCTTTCACTCACAAACAAAATAAGATCGAGGTTCACTTTCATAGTTTTGAGTTCGTGTTTTTTTAGGATTGTTTCCTTTTTATGAATTGAATTTTCGCAAGAGGTATCATTAAATTGTTATTGTATATATATATATAAATATATATATATATATTTATGATTGTTTTATTTTTCCATTTTTGTACCATATATGCATATTAATTAAATATTTCTTGTGTCTAACCAAAAATAGATTAAATGATGTTGTCATAATAGTTTGTTTAGTTTTACTTTAGAAATATTAAGAGATGAAAGAGTTGCAAATTTTTATTTATTTATTTATTTTATCGTATTTTGTCATAACTTAAGTAAATAAAAAAAAATATAAATGCACCCATATCAAATATAAATATGAAAATAATCATTTTCTTCGTTTAAGATTTTAGATTTTTATTATTTAAATAGTAGTCATGGATATAAATAGTATAAGATAGTTTAGTCATTAATAATAAACTTAGACTATTTAGAAATAGGTAAGCATTAGGACGAATATATGACTAGTTAAAAATATTTGTTTCTATTAAAAGTGCGGTTGCACATCTTATTGAGACATAAAAGGATGAATTGATGCACCTTGTCTAATAATATAATTAAATTTTATTAATTTTAAGTTGAGACTTACAGAAAAATAGATCATTATGAACTCGAGAGGAGAAGACAGTTATGTCTCTAAATGTCAAGATCGAGAATGCAGTTATGAATCCGATTTAAGACTAATAAAAATTCAACAATTAAAAATAAGAAAACCATGACATGTAGACACAATATATTCGAAAAAAGATAAAAGTCAATAGAAGCGACCGTGCTAGAACCACGGGATTCGAGGGATGCCTAAAACCTTCCCCTCGGTCAACAGAATTCCTTACCCAAATTTTTGGTTGGCAGACCAAAACTAAAAGAGTCATTTCCTTTTGGTTAGGGATTAAAAATAAAAAGGTGACTTGGAACACAATAACTCAATTCCAAGTGGAGACTCTGAAAAAATTAAAATAATCCCTTAATCAATAACGTCACTTAAATTGGAAAAACCCTTACGCCGTACGCAAAAAAGGGGTGTGACAATTATCATACTTCACATATCAAATGCATACTTCATTTAGACATAAACCCTTAAGATGCTCATATCAACATTCCAATACATACCACACATATACATATAAAAATTATCACTTCACTTCACATATTATGCCTTCAAGGCCATTCTCACAATACACATATAACTTCATATATTTCAAGTAAACACCGTCACCAAAGGTGGACCATACCTCTCAAGAATTACTTCAATATATCTTAACAAGCATAGAACAACTTACCCTTCATCCAAGCCTTTACCACCTATTCACAATTTATACAATAATCCAAAATAAAATAGCCCTTAGGACAGTAGCTAAAACTCAATAAAACCACCAAGAAACAATAACATTAATATTATCGAATCATGCTCATCGAACCAATTTCATAAGCCAAAAGTTGATTAAATAATAGACATGATTTCATTGGGTTTTTGACATGAAAAACATCTTTTATAACTAAGAACAACTCATTTTAACCTTTAAAACATTTCCATGCAAAGACCCATACTTAGAGTCAAAGAATAAAGAAGGTTGATGTTTTGAATCCTTTTTGAAATCTCTTTGAAAGGGCTCCTTGAATGAAAGAAGGTTCAAGGATGACTACTATAACTTAAATAGAAGAAACCCACGAAAATTGGTGAAGAACACGTGAAGAACTTGGTCCTATTCCTTGGAGCTTGAAGCTTCTTCAATGGAGGTTTTTGGAGAGAAGGTTTTTGGGAGAGAAATTGATTTTATCTTTAGGGCTGGAAATTATGGGTGAAATGAGGTTTAAAATGACCTAAATCAGTCCACAGTTGATCCCAAAAGTTCCCAAAAGACCCCCATACCATTTGGACCCTTTTCCAACTTGAAATTTGACTTAAAAACGTCGCAGCCAAATATTGGACTTGGCTGCGCGTCGCGAGGCAAGCTCCAGATTCTTGCCTCTCATAAATTCTGAGGCAGTGAACCTCATTTCAAGAGCGGGTCACGAGGTAGGGATCCAGATCCTGCCCCTGCACTCTGCCTTGACCAGCATCTTGACCCATGTTTGGGTCCTCCTTGGGGGCCCTTCAGGTAGTCCCTGAGGAGTCGTTTTCAGACTTTTTGTCACTTGGTACATCCGTATACACATTGGAACCATTGACACTCAATTTAAATCTAAAATCATACCCCAAAACTTCACTAAAAAACACTACGACACACTAGCTCAACTTCGACTATTTTTCAAACGTCTTGGGCGTTTGACTTCCAAACGCTCCCAAACTTTACGAACTGACTTCTATTGCTAAAATATACTATTTTAATGCATTATTAACTCATGAAACACATGTGAAGCTCTAGTTTGACCTATTTCATTTTTAGGGCGTAACAATACTCCCCCACTTGGGAACATTCATCCTCGAATTATACTTAAATACTTCCGCGGACTTCAAGGACACAACTAGAAGCATACCAAACAAACCATCAAGGTCAAGACATTCATACTCAATGCAAAAACTCACAAGGAGCACCAACTTCACATCATTTAGCATTTAGGGAACATAAGCAAGTTGAAACAAGTTCCACAATTCAAACTGCATACTCATTTCATCATTCATGGAGGAACTACCTTCTACAACATTAGTCATGCTCATACACATCATTTCTACACATATTGAGACCATCATTCATGAAAAAGCCATTAAATCAAATTTGGAAATCCTTTACACTGAAACATGCTCAAAATTCAAGGATTCACATTCAAGCAATTCTAACATGAAGACATGATAACATAAGAGACAAGACCGTATAAACTCATATCATAACATAAACATAACAACCAAAAAGAAATTATGACTTACCGGGGCCTTCACTCCGGATTAGTCGCTTTTTTAGCTCCGAGAGCATAGAAACGGTTCCTCTTTGGAGCATTGGGATCCGGACCATCATGAGGATCTTGGTTGACCTCTTTCCCTTTTCCCTTGAGATTAGGGCAATCTCTCATCTTATGGATCCTATTACCACATCCAAAGCAACCATCCGTGCCGGCAAGACACCTACCTAAGTGTTGCTTCCCACAACTAGTACACCTAGGCCTCTCAAAAGCATAACCACCTCCTTGAGAATTTTGGTTGGAACCTCTATATTTGTTTCCCATGGAAGAGTCTTGGTTAAAGAACCTCTTCTTAGCCTTAGGTTGACTTGACTCCTCCTATATAGGCCTCTTTCCATCCTTATTCATCTCCCTAAGCTTAGACTCTACAATTTGTTGGGCATACACCATGAGCCTAGAGATATCCATATCATTATGGAGTATAGCCGTACGACAATGTTTCTCAACCGTACTAGATACCCCCATCACGAACTTATTCATCCTAGCCCTAGAGTTGGCTACCAAAGTGGGGCCATACTTGGAGAGTTGGGTGAACTTGAGAGAATACTCCTTAACACTCATTCCCCCTTGACGAAGGTTCATGGATTCCACTAACTTCCTTTCCCTCAACTCTATGGGAAAGAACCTATCAAGAAAGGCTGTTTTAAACACTTCCCAATATACGGGACCTTCCCTTAAGGGTCTCTCATCTCTCCATTGTTCAAACCACACTTGTTCCACATCTTTTAGTTGATAAGCGGCTAATTCCGCTTTCTCTCTAGGAGTCACACCCATAGCATCTACCACCTTGAACACCTCATCTATGAATCCTTGTGGATCTTCATCCGCCTTAGTTCAATGAAAAGTAGGAGGTTTCATCCTCATGAAATCCCAAATTCTAGAAGAGGGATTACTAACATTGGGTTGAGGTCCAACTCCTATGTTATCTTGGGCAACCACATAATTAGTGACGACATGAGCTTGAGTCATCATGAGTTGAGTCAAGACCCTAAGAGCAGCCCTTATCTCCGCATTAGTCATATCCCCGTCAACATAGGGAGCTTGAGGACCTTGTGGCATTGGAGGCATTTTGGGCACTTGAGGTTTTGGAGGTTCTGGAGGGGGAACCTCTTCATCCACCTCTTCTTGTTCAACTATAGGAACTTGCTCATTTCGGGGAGGAATTCTCTCGTTAGCTACTTATCCCTCCCCCCTTCTAGCGGGTGTCCTTCTAGTATTTATGTCCTATAAACACAAGAGAAGAGGTTGAAAAAAAGGAACTTATAAAACTCAAGTCTGAGGCACGACATTAGAATAAAGAAGAAAGTGAAACTTCTATCATCCTATAGCCTCTTGTCCATGGATGTGTCCCGACTCACACCAATGACCAAGATACTATTAGACGTGGCTTGTGAGACTTTGGACCCTAAACTATTTCCCAAAACCTTATGCTCTGATACCAAGTTTGTTATGACCCGCGAGTACACCCTTTAAGTTAGGGCGACCCTTAGGTCGGAACACGGCGTGCTCGACCTTTCAAACATCTTACACAAGCGTCTTAGCTATCATTCATTACATAAAGGTCTTACACGGCGTGATGCAGCCAGGCCACGTCTGACGTCTTGAGACCGATGTGTGCAGGATAAAGACGTTGCTGGGAGGCCACGTCTAACGTTGGCTGACCGATGTGTATAGGCCATGGAAGATAGGTATAGACCACGTCTGACGTCGACCAATTATTATTTTTAGGAAAAAAAATGATACGTGCGGACCACGTACAACGTGAACTAACCATTGTGTTCTAGTCAAGGGAGATGCGGGAAGGCCACGTTCGACGTTGGCAGACCATTATGTTCAGGACAAAGGCAATGAGGAAAGGCCACGCTTGACGTCGGCTAAACGTTGAGATGTCAAAAGGTGATGGGTACAGGTAATGCCCGACGTCGGGTGACAGTTGTGCAGGCCAAAGTCGATTGAGGTAGACAAAAGCCGATGTCACCTAACCTTTTTTGCAAGGCAAGGGCAATGCGGGAAGTCCATGCCCGACGATGGCTAATAGATGTGCACAAATCACGATCGATGCAGGAAGTCCACTACCAATACCGTTTCTCCGTTGCTTCTTGTCATTGGCCGATGTCATTTTCCTGAAGCTCAGATGCCTTTGGTGATGCTGTGTGCCATTGGCCACCACTGAAGTTGCCGTGTAGATCCGCACACTCCACGGATGATGTATGAACGCCTTTGTTGATGCTGCTTGCCATTGGCCAACGTCGCTTGCCTGACGCGAACAGGCCTTGGCTAATGCTGCCTGACGCTGGACGATGGAAATAGCGCCCAGTCAATGCACACATGCCACGGCAGATGCGCGTAGGCCTGGGCATATGTTGCATTCGATCAGCAAACGTCGCTTGCCATATGTGCACATGCCAATGCATGTAGGGCACGACTGATGTCACCCAATCGATGCGCACACACCACATCTATTGCGTGCATGCCTTAAATTATGTTGCCTGCCATTGAGCGATGTCGTCAAGTCGGTGCGCGTAGGCCACGACCGGCGTCGTCGATTCGATGTGCACATGCCATGATTGATGCATGCTAGACTTGGCTGGTTTCCATTGGACAATGTCGTTTGGTTGATGCGCGCAGGCCATAACTATTGTCGCCTAACCGATGCACTCAGACCACAGCTAAAGTCTCCTGACCGATGCGCGCAATCCACGCCTGACAATGATTAAGCGATGTGAACATGCCACGAGCGATGCGGGCAGTCCACGGCCAATGTCGACGGATCCATGTGCATAAACTACAACCGATACGGGCGATCCACGACCCATTTCTCATAGTCGATACCACTTTTCGTTGTCCAACGTTGCTTTCCCAAAGCACACATGCTTTCGCTGATGGTGCCTGTCATTGCCCGATGTTGATGTCACCCAATCGATGAGCATACGCCACGACTCATGGGTGTAGGACTTGGCTGATTCTGCCTGTCGTTGGCTAACGTCTCTTGACCGATGCCAACATGCCACGTTCGATACGTGGCCTACTTGGAGTTCTTGATTCTGTGGCACGGATTTTGACTTACATGAGTAGACATCGTTTTTCCTAAAGATTAATATTGAACATGTACAACCCAAATATACACTTTCTAAGGAAAAAACACACATTTGCGATGAGGGCAGGCAACACCCAATGTTGCCTGACTATTATTTGGAAGCCAAGGGCGATGCTGGCAGTCCACTCCTGACGAAAGGTGAGTGATGTGCACAAGCCAAGGAGGATGCAAGAAGTCCACGTCCGACGTCAGCCAAGCAACATGTCGGCTACGAATGATGCTAGCAACCCTTTTCTAACGACGGCTAGCCATTGTTTGCAGGCCAAGGGCAATGCGGGAAGACTAAGCTTGAAGCTCGCTAAAGGATGTACTCAAGACACGATTGATGCAGCCGGTCCACGCCCAACGTTGGCTAAGTGATATGCACAGGCCAAAGCGAATATGAAAGTCCAAGACTAATGTCGCCTGGCCTATGTCGGTTGCCGTTTGCCGATGTCGCTTGCTCAAAGTACAAAGGCCTTCGCTGATTTCTCATGCCGTGACACCAATGTTGCCTTGCTGATAGGCATATGCCACAGTTGATACGTACATATCTTGGTTGATATTATCTATTGTTGGCCAACGTTGCTTGTATGAAGTGCACATGCCTTTGCTAATGCTACCTGACGTTGGTCGATGTAAATGTCGTCCAACCAATGTAAAAACGTCAAAAACAATGTGTGCAAGCCTTGGATGAAGTGCCTACTGTTGGCCGAAATCTACAAACTGATGTGTGTAGCCTACAAAAGATACTGGTAGGCCATGTCTTATTTCGGCAGACCAATAAGTGGAGGCTACGAATGATGCAGCCAGGCCATGTCTGACGTCGACCCATGTATGCAGGACACAACTGATAGATCCAGCTCTTGTCCAACGCCGGCTGACCGTTGTGTGCATGTTAAAGGTGATGTGGGCAGTTCACATCCGATTTCATCTAACCATGTGTGCAGGCTAAAGACAATACAGGAAGTCCACGTTTGACGCCAGTTGTTCATTTTGTGTAGAACAAAGGCGATGCAGGAAGTCCACGCCTGACGTTGGATGACCGTTGTGCAGGACAAAAAGCTATAGGGGAAGGCAAAGACCGATATTGTCGTCTGTTATTTGCAGGACAAGGGTTATGAGGTCAATCTATGCCCGAAGACAGCTCAACAATGTCCACAAGCCACGGCCAATGCAGGCAGTCCATGGCTGGGGTGGGCAGCCCATGTTTGACGCCGGCTGGCCGTTGTGTGCAGGCTAATGGCAATGCGAGAACGTTAATCTCCACAATCAATGAGTGATGTGCACAATCCACGGTCGATGCGACAGGTCCACGCCCGACGTCAGCTTAGCGATATGCATAGGAAACGACCGATGCAACAGTCAACTACCATTGGTCAATATTGCTTGTCATTGGCCTATGTCATTTGTCCGAAGCACAGACGCCTTTGTTTATGTTGCCTGCTACTGGTCTGCCGATGCGCACACGCCATGGCTGATGCGTGCATGCCTTGGTTAATATTGCTAGTAGTTGGCCAAAGTCTCTTGCCTGAAGGTAACATGCCTTGGCTAATGTTGTTTGACGTTGGCCAAATAAAATAGCGCCAAGTCAATGCACATACTCTACGACATAAGCGCGCAGGCCTTGGTTGATGTTGCATTCCATCGGCAAACGTTGCTTTCCATATGTTCACATGCCATGTCAGATGTGTGTTGGCCTTGGTTGATGCTACATTTCATTGGACGAAGTCACTTACTCGAAGCGCACAAGCCTTGGTTGATGGTGCATGTCATTGGCCGACGTCAATGTCACTCAGCCGATGCACACACTCCAAAGTTTATGTGTGCATGCCTTGGATGATGTTGCATGTCGTAGTCCGACATCGGTTACCAGATGCGCAGAAACCATGTCAGATGCGTGAAGACCTTGGTTGATGCTTACTATCGTTGGCCAATTTCACCTAGCCAAAGCATACAGGGCACGTCCAATTTCGCCCAGTCGATGCACACATGCCACGACTTATGCCTGCAGGACTTGGATGATGTTGCTTGCCATTCGATGATGTTCATGCCACTGTGCATAGTCTAGGAATGATTTCCATGAGTCGATGTGCACACACCACGGCTGATACGTGCACGCCTTGGGTGTTGCTTCCTGCCGTTGGCCGATGTCACTTGGCCGATGCACATAGGCTATTGGTGATGTCGCCTAGTCGATGCACTCAAACCACGTCTGAGTGGCCTAGTTGATGTGCACAAGACATAGATGATCTATGCAGGTCTTGGATGATGCTGCATGTTGTTGGCCAACGTAGCTTGCCAGATGCGCACATGCCACATCTGTGCATGCATGCTTGGTTGATGTTGCATGCCATTGGCCGACGTCGCTTGTAATAAATGCATATTCCACGTCCGTGCATGTAGGCCTTGGCTGAAGCCGCATCTCATTGGCCGACGTCACTTTCCAGATGTGCATATGCCACGTTAGATGCATACTAGTCTTGGCTGATGCTGTTTATTATTGGCCGACATTTTTAGATCGATATTTGTAGGCTACGTACAATGTCGGAAGACCAGATCTGACGTCAATAGACCGATGTGTGCAGGCTACAGATGATGATGGCAGGTGGTGCCACGTCGACACACTGTTGTGATCAGACTACGGATGATGCTGTCAGGCCGCATTTGACGCCGATAGACCTTTCTGTGTAGGCCAAAGGCGAGGTAGGAATAACACATCTTACGCCTACTGACCTCTATTTGTAGACCAAAGGCGATGCGTGCAGGCCACATCCGACGTCGTCTGACCATTGTGTGTAGGCCAAAGGCAATGCGGGCAGGCAACACTCGACACTGGATGAACGTGATGTGTAAGACAAAGAAAAAGTGGGTATTCCCCGCTTGACATCGGTTGATCGCTGTGCAGGCCAAATACGATGGAGGAAGGCAACGCCCGATGTCGCCTGCCGATATGTGGAGGCCTGAGGAGATACATAAAAGCCACGTCTGACGTCTTGAGATCGATGTGTGCAGGATATAGACGATGCTGGGAGGCCACGTCTAAAGTCGACTAACCGATGTGTGCAACACATGGAGCATAGGTGTAGACCACGTCTGACGTCATCCAATCGTTGTTTGTAGGAAGAAAGTGATCCGTGCAGGCCATGTACGATGTCAACAGACTATTGTGTACAGGTCAAGGGAGATGCGGGAAGGCCATGTTTGACGTTGGCTGACCATTTTGTTCAGGACAAAGGCAATGAGGAAAGTCCATGCTCGATGTTGGCTAAGCCTTGTGCTGTCAAAATGTGATAGGGGCAAGCAATGTCCAACGTCGGCTGATAGTTGTGCAGGCCAAAGTCGACGCGGGCAGTCCACGCCCAACGATGGCTAACAGATGTGCATCAATCACGGCTGATGCATGCATTACACTACAAATACCATTTGGCTGATGTTGATTGTCGAATGCCAATGTCATTTTACTGAAGCGCAGATGCCTTGTTAATGCTGCCTGCAGTTGGCCGTCGCCTATGCCTCCCAGTCGATGCGCACACGCCACGGATGATGCATGCATGCCTTCGTTAATGCTTCTTTCCATTGGCCAACATCGCTTGCTAGAAGCGAACAGGCCTTGGTTGATGTTGCCTGACGTTGTCCGATGCAAATAGCACCCATTCGAAGCACACATGCCACGGCAGATGCGTGTAGGCCTTGGATTATGTTGCATTTGATCAAAAAATATCGCTTTTCATATGTGCACATGCCATGTTAGACGTATGCTAGCCTTGGCTGATGCTGCCTATCGTTGACCGACGTCGCATACTCGAAGCGCACAATCCTTGCTTGATGGTGCCTGTTGTTGGACTATGTCTATGTCACTCAGCAGATCCACACATACCACAAGTTATGTGATCATGCATTGGATTATGTTGCATGTCATAGTACGACGTTGGTTATTAGATGCACAAAAACAACACAAGATGCGTGAAGATGTTACGACCCGCAAGTACACCCTAGAAGTTAGGGCGACCCTTTCGTCGGAACACGACGTGCTCGACCTTTCAAAGGTCTTACACAAGCCTCTTAGCTATCATTCATTACATAAGACATGAAAAGTAGTGCGGAAATTAAATTTTTCACGATAAATAATAATAAATAAACTTCTTTTATAAATACAAAAGATTGTCTCATCGTCACAAGCCAACTTAAAGACACGACATAAATATCTTAGTGACACGACCCTTTACATTGAAAGAAAATACATAATAAGTCTTAAAGAAGAACTAAAGAAACATAGACTATGCCCTCGAATATATTAGGACATACTTAGTCTTAAGAGAGTCGATTCCCAAGCTTGCCTTCTAACCTTCAACTCGCTTCCAACCTATACTTATAAAGTATAGAAAAGTATGGGGTTAGTACAAACAATGTACTAAGTATGGCATAATGCAAAATCATGCAAAAAGGGACAATTTAGTGGAAACATACTTATTTTGATAAAATCCTTCAAGAATTAAGTTACATAACATCATTGAAAACCATCATTTAGCACATAAGGCAAAACATCCATTTTTCTCAACATAAAAGCATACTTACAGTGAACCCAAAATTACACATTAACTACTCCTATCCTAAGTTGTCCAAAGGTTCCCCTAAGTAAGACATAAGAAGATCGCACATACAACCTCCTCAATACCTACTCAAGAGATCCTTAAGACTACTAGTGATAGGCTTATTTCATTTCATTTACAAATCAACACTCCATACTAAAGACACTAGAGAAACATATTTGCATTTAAGAACTTCACATAAGTACCCCTCTCAAGTGGAATTACAAGTCACACAAAGTGCAATGTGAGAATAGCATCCCATACTACTACCCCCACTATGTGCTCCTTGAGGATTCCATGAGATTAGATACACTACATTCATCATTCATAAGTTTAATCATACAAGACATACCTTTAACATGCTTTCTTAACATTAGACATAAAGTCACATTACTTTCATTTACATCATATCATGAACCATTCATACATTTTATATAAGGACACACCAAGACTCCCTCCAAATCTACTTGTGCAATTGATAGGTAATGTCCCATTCCACCACCTACCCTAAGTAGTACACCCTTAAGAAGACTTAGTTCTTTACATTCTTTTGTGGCGAATAGCTTTAACCGACATAGACTATGAGAGCTTGACATAGAATCCCGGTACTACCCTTACCGGATGAGGGATCCCTACTTGCCTAAGGTAGCCTAAGGTAGAGTCATGTTCTTTAACCTTTACATGGGTTCTCCAACAGCTACACCTACGCGGGCGCTGAGTTAAGGGTTAAGGAGATTGCTACTAAGTAACTCACTCTCTACTAACGAGGAGCACCCATCTCAAGAGGTACATTGGATACAACATCTCCACTCACGAAGTGTACCCACCCCTTCTTCAAATCCTCTTGGTGCTAAGCATAACTCCCCCACAGAGTCTTCAACATTCATTGACTATAGGTTAGGAGATAACTATTGAACACCCTATCTCAACTCACGAAGGGTATCTAACCTCCAACATATCTTGGAAAGCTCATTGGGAATAGTGAGGTTGCTACTAAACACTTTATCTCTACTAACGAAGAGTGTTCACCCAAAATCCCCCTTTTTCATACTTAGGAATAGTAGGGATGGTCTAGACACTTCATCTCTACTCACGAAAAGTGTCTACCCTACAATCCCCCATTTTCATTCGTTGAGTTCATTCATGCATTTAAGTGTGTGTGTGAGCACATGTGAGCACACATTTCACATAATGACTACTATTCATAACATTGACTTCTAGACATGCTCAACTCACATTTATCACAATTCACACATTATCATACTTCACATATAAAATGCATACTTCATTTAGAGAAAAACCCTTAAGATGCTCATATCAACATTCCAATACATACAACACATATACATATATAAATTATCACTTCACTTCACATATTATGCCTTCAAGGTCATTCTCACAATACACATATAACTTCATATATTTCAAGTAAACACCGGCACCAAAGGTGGACCATACCACTCAAGAATTACTTCAATATATCTTAACAAAGATAGAACAACTTACCCTTAATACAAGCCTTTACCACCTATTCACAATTTATACAATAATCCAAAATAAAATAGCTCTTAGGGCAGTAGCTAAAACTCAACAAAACCACCAAGAAACAATAACATTAATATTATCTAGTCATGCTCATAGAACCAATTTCATAAGCCAAAAGTTGATTAAAGAATAGACATTATTCCACTGGGTTTTTGACATGAAAAACATCTTTTATAACAAAGAACAACTCATTTTAACCATTAAAACATTTCCATGCAAAGACCCATACTTAGAGTCAAAGAATAAAGAAGATTGATGTTTTGAATCCTTTTTGAAATCTCTTTGAAAGGGCTCCTGGAATGAAAGAAGGTTCAAGGATGACTACCATACCTTAAATAGAAGAAACCCACGAAAAATTGGTGAAGAACACGTGAAGAACTTGGTCCTATTCCTTGGAGCTTGAAGCTTCTTCGATGGAGGTTTTTAGAGAGAAGGTTTTTGGGAGAGAAATTTGATTTGATCTTTAGGGTTGGAAATTATGGGTGAAATGAGGTTTAAAATGACCTAAAACAGTCCACAATTGATCCCAAAAGTTCCCAAAAGACCCCCATACCATTTGGACCCTTTTCCAACTTGAAATTTGACTTAAAAACGTCGCAGCCAAATCTAGGACTTGGCTGCGCGTCGCGAGGCAAGCTCCAGATTCTTGCCTCTAATAAATTCTGAGGCAGTGCACCTCGTTTCAAGGGCGGGTCACGAGGTAGGTCTCCATAGCTTGCCCCTGCAGGCTGCCTTGGCCAGCATCTTGACCCATGTTTGGGTCCTCCTTGGGGGCCCTTCAAGTAGTCCCCGAGGAGTCGTTTTTAGACTTTTTGACACTTGGTACATCCCTATACACATTGGAACCATTGACACCCATTTTAACTCTCAAATCATACCCCAAAACTTCACTACAAAACACTACGACACACTAGTTCAACGTCGACTATTTTTCGAACGTCTTGCGCGTTTGACTTCCAAACGCTCCCAAACTTTACGAACTGACTTCTATTGCTAAAATATACTATTTTAATTCCTTATTAACTCATGAAACACATGTGAAGATCTAGTTTGACCTATTTAATTTTTAGGGCGTAACAATACTCCCCCACTTGGGAACATTCGTCCTCGAATGATACTTAAATACTTCTATGGACTTCAAGGACACAACTAGAAGCATACCAAACAAACCATCAAGGTAAAGACATTCATACTCAATGCAAAAACTCACAAGGAGCACCAACTTTACATCATTTAGCATTTAGGCAACATAAGCAAGTTGAAACAAGTTCCACAATTCAAACTGCATACTCATTTCATCATTCATGGAGGAACTACCTTCTCCAACATTAGTCATGCTCATACACATCATTTATACACATATTGAGACCATCATTCATGAATAAGCCATTAAATCAAATTTTGAAATTCTCTACGGAGAGCACTACTCCTTTAGAGTGAAACATGTTCAAAATTCAAGGATTCACATTCAAGCAATTCTAACATGAACACATGATAATATAAGATACAAGACTGTATAAAATCATATCATAACATAAACATAACAACCAAAAAGAAATTATGACTTACCGGGGCCTTCACTCCGGCAAGACACCTACCCAAGTGTTGCTTCCCACGACTAGTACACCTAGGACTTTCAAAAGCATAACCACCTCCTTGAGAATTTTTGTTGGAACCTCTATCTTTGTTTCCCATGGAAGAGTCTTGGATAAAGAACCTCTTCTTAGCCTTAGGTTGACTTGACTCCTCCGATCTAGGCCTCTTTCCGTCCCTATTCATCTCCCTAAGCTTAGACTCTTCAATTTGTTGGGCATACACCATAAGCCTAGAGATATCCATATCATTATGGAGTATAGCCGTACGACATTGTTTCTCAACCATACTAGATACCCCATCACGAACTTATTCATCCTAGCCCTAGAGTTGGCTACCAAAGTGGGGGCATACTTGGAGAGTTGGGTGAACTTGAGAGAATACTCCTTAACACTCATTCCCCCTTGATGAAGGTTCATGAATTCCACTAACTTCCTTTCCCTCAACTCTATGGGAAAGAACCTATCAAGAAAGGCTGTTTTAAACACTTCCCAATCTACCGGACCTTCTCTTAAGGGTCACTCATCTCTCCATTGTTCAAACTACACTTGTGCCACTTCTTAGTTGATGAACGGCTAATTACCTTTCTCTCTAGGAGTCACACCCATAGCATCTACCACCTTGAACACCTCATCTATGAATCCTTGTGGATCTTCATCCACCTTAGTTCCATGAAAAGTAGGAGGGTTCATCCTCATGAAATCCCATATTCTAGAAGAGGGAGTACTAACATTGGCTTGAGGTCCAACTCCTAGGTTAAACCACATGATTAGTGACAACATGAGCTTGAGTCTTCATGAGTTGAGTCAAGACCCTAAGAGCAACCCTTATCTCCGCATTAGTCATATCCCCTTCAACATAGGGAGCTTGAGGACCTTGGGGCATTGGAGGCATTTGGGGCACTTGAGGTCCTTGAGGTTACGGAGGGGGAACCTCTTCATTCACCTTTACTTGTTCAACTATAGGAACTTGCTCATTCCGTAGAGGAATTATCTCGTTAGCTACTTCTCCCTCCTCCTTTCTAGCGGGTGTCCTTCTCGTATTTATGTCCTATAAACACAAGAGAAGAGGTTGAGAAAAAGGAACTTATAGAACTCAACTCTAAGGCAAGACATTAGAATAAAGAAGAAAGTGAAACTTCTATCATCCTTTAGCCTCTTGTCCATGGATGTGTCCGACTCACATCAATGACCAAGATACTACTAGACGTGGCTTGTGAGATTTTAGACCCTAAATTATTTCCCAAATCCTTATGCTCTGATACCAAGTTTGTTACGACCCGCAGTACACCCTAGAAGTTAGGGTGACCCTTAGGTTGGAACACGGCGTGCTCGACCTTTCAAAGGTCTTACACAAGCGTCTTAGCTATCATTCATTACATAAAGGTCTTACACGACGTGATGTATCCAGGCCACGTCTGACGTCTTAAGACTGATGTGCGCAAGATAAAGACGTTGCTGGGAGGCCACGTCTAACGTTGGCTGACCGATGTGTGTAGGCCATGGAAGATAGGTGTAGACCACGTCTGACCTCGACCAATCATTGTGTTTAGGAAAAAAGTAATACGTGCAGACCACGTACGACGTGAACTAACCATTGTGTGCTAGTCAAGGGAGATGCGGGAAGGCCACGTTCGACTTTGGCTGACCATTATGTTCAGGACAAAGCCCATGAGGAAAGGCCACGCTCGACATTGGCTAAACGTTGAGCTGTCCAAAGGTGATGGGGGAAACAATGCCCGACATCGGCTGACAGTTGTGCAGGCCAAAGTCAATTGAGGTAGGCAAAAGCCGATGTCTCCTAAAACTTTTTTGCAAAAAAAGGGCGATGCGGGCAGTCCATGCCCGACGATGGCTAATAGATGTGCAGAAATCACGATCGATGCAGGAAGTCCACTACAAATACCGTTTGGTCGTTGCTTTTTGTCGTTGGCCGATGTCATTTTCCTGAAGCTCAGATGCCTTTGTTGATGCTGCCTACCATTGGCCGACACCGAAGTTGCCGTGTAGATCCGCACACACCACGGATGATGTATGAATGCCTTTGTTGATGCTGCTTGCCATTTGCCAGTGTCACTTGCCTGATTCGAACAGGCCTTGGCTGATGCTGCCTGACACTGGACAATGGAAATAACGCCCAGTCGATGCACACATGCCACGGCAGATGCGCGTAGGCCTTGGCTTATGTTGCATTCGATCAGCAAACGCCGCTTTCCATATGTGCACATGCCATGTCAGATGTGTGCTGGCCTTGGCTGATGTTGTCCATCGTTGGGCGTCGTCTCTTACTCGAAATTCACAATCCTTTGTTGATGGTGTCTGTTGTTGGCCTATGTCTATGTCACTCAGCAGATCCACACACACCACAAGTTATGTGAGCCTTGAATGATGTTGCATGTATTAGTACGACATCGAGTTATAGATGCACACAAACAATGTAATATGTATGAAGACCTTGGCTGAGTCTTCCTCTCGTTGTACGATGTCACCTACACGAAGCATGCAGTCCATAATCGAATTTGCCTAGTTGATGAACACATTCCACGGCTAATGCGTGCAGGCCTTTGTTGATGATGCTTTCCATTGGACGATGTAACCTATCCACTATGTGTAGGCCAAGAGTGATGTCCAATGTGCACAAACAACGTCAGATGTGTGAAGACCTTTGGTTATGGTGCCTGTCATTTCGCAACGTCGCCTGGACAATGCATGAAGGCCACAATCAATGACGCCCAGTCAATGCACGATAAGGGAGATGCGGGAAGGCCCAGCCTAAAAACTGCTCAGTGATGTGCGTAGGCAACACCCGGTGTGGCCGGTCGACGCGCGACGTCTACTGAGCAATGTGTACAGGCCACAGCCAATACAACAGTGTATGACGAATGTCACCTTGACAATGCCTCTTCGTGTTGGCCAATGTCGCTTGTACATAGAATATACACCTTGGTTGATGCTACCTGCTGTCGGCCAACGCCGATGTCACCCTGCTGATATGCACAGGCCACGACTTATGTTGCCTGCCGTTGGACAACGTTGTTGCCCAAAGAGCACATGCCTTTGCTGATGCTCCTTGACGTAGGACGATGCAATGGTCGCCCTGTCGATGCACACATGCCATGACCAATGCGTGCAGGCCTTTGATGATGTTACATTCCATTGGCCAACGTCGCTTGCAAGATGTACACATGCCATGTTAGATGCGTCAACGCCTTGGGTGATGCTGCCTGACATTGTCCAACGTCACTTTCCCAAAGCATACAAGCCTTGGCTGATGGTGCCTCCTATTACCGACGCTGATGTCTCTACGCCAATGCACACACATCAGGGATTATGCGTGCATGCCTTGAATGATTTTACATATCGTTATCTGACTTCTCTTGCCAGATGTGCACAAACCACGTCAAATGTGTGAAGACCTTTGCTAATATTGCCTATCGTTGGCCTACGTCGCCTGGCCAATGAATGGAGGCCACAATCGATAACGCCCTATCGATGCCTACACGCCATGACTGATATGTGTAGACCTTGGATGATGCTGGCTTCCATTAGTCGATGTCGCTTGGGCGATGCGTGCAGGTTACGAACAATGTCTCCGAGTCAATTCGCACATGCTATGACTCTTGAATGTAGTCCTTGGTTGATGTCGCATACCGTAGGCCAACATCGCATGCCAGATATGCAGTTTTTACATTCGTGCGTGCAGGCCTTCGCTGATGTTGTCTACTGTTGGATGACATCTGTAGACTAATGTGTGCAGGCTATGCAAGATGCTCGAAAGCAACCTTCAATGTCAGTGGACTGATGTGTGCAGGCTACAGATGATCCTGACAATCCACGTTTGACGTCGACAAAACAATGTGTGTAGGTTATGGACAACACTATAAGGACACCTGCGATAAACCAATGTGTGTAGAATGGGTATAATGATGGCAGCCCATGTTTGACGTCAGTTGACTGTTGTGTGCAAGACAAAGGCGATGTGGGCAATTCACGCCGGACGTTGGGTGACCATTGCACATGCTAAAGTCGATGGAGGCAGGCAACACCCAATGTCGCCTGACTATTATGTGTATGCCAGAGGTGATGCGCCCAGGCCACGTTTGACCTCGGTGGACCGATGTTTTCAAGATACAGACGATGCTGGCAGGCCACATACGACATCGCCAGGCTAAGGATGATGCTGGCAGGCCATGTCCGGCGTCACAGACCGACGTGTGCAGGCCACGAACAATAGGTGCAGCCCACGTTTGACATCGGCTGACCATTGTGTGCAGTCCAAAGGCGATAAGGGCTGGCCACATTTGACGTCGGCATACCATTATTTGCAGGAAAAAGACGATGTGGGAAGGACACATCTGAAATTGGATAACGATTATGTGCAGGCCAAATGCGACGCAGGAAGTCCACGCTCGATGTCTACTGACCGTTGTGCAGGCAAAAGGTGAAGGGGGTAGGAAACCCCCGATGTCGGCTGACCATTATGCAGGCCAATGTTGATAGTGGCACACAGCGCCATATGTTGTTTTACCATTGTTTGAAGGACAAGAACGATGTGGGCAGTCCTATGCAAGATGCTCGAAAGCAATCTCCAATGTCAGTGGACTGATGTGTGCAGGCTACAGATGATCCTGAGAATCCACGTTTGACGTCGACAGAATAATGTGTGTAGGTTATGGGAAGTCCACAGCCTACGTTGTCTTAGCAATGTGTAGGCTACGACTAATGCAGGTAGCCCACGTCCGACGTTAGCTGGCCGTTGTGTGCACGACAAGGGCGATGTGAGAAGGCTAAGCTCGACGACTGCTGAATGATGTGCCTGGGCCACGGCTGATGCGACTGGTCCACACTCGACCGATGCGCACATGCCATGTCTTATGCGGTAGCCTACGACATATGTCGCCTGGCCAATGTCGCTTGTCATTGGCCGATGTAGCTTGTCCAAAGCAAATATGCCTTGGCTGATGCTGCCAGTTGACAGCCAACGTTGATGTCGCCCTACCAATCCGCAGACGCCACGACTTATGTTACCTTCCATTGGCCAACGTCGCTTGACAGAAGCGCACCAGCCTTGGCAGATGCTGCCTGATGTAGTCCGACGCGAATGTCGCCTGGCCGATGCAGACAGGCCACGACAATTGTGTGTAGTCCTTGGCTGATGTTGCTTTTCATTGGCCAATGTTTCTTGTCAGACGCGCACATACCATGATAGATGCATGCATGCCTTAGCTGATGCATGTAGGTCTTGGCTGTTGTTTCTTGTCGTTGGCCGATGTTGCTTGGTCGATGCGTGCAGGCCATAACTATTGTCGCCTGACCGATGCGCGCAATCCACAGCTAACGATAAAGCGATGTGCATAAGCCACGAGCGACGCGGGCAATCCACGACCAACGTCAACGGAGCAATGTGCACAAACCACGACCGATAAGGGCGAGACACGACCAATGCCATTTGGCCGATGCCGCTTTCCGTTGGCCGATGTTGCTTGCTTAAACCACACAAGCCTTGGCAGATGGTGTCGTCCATTGCCTGACGCTGATGTCACCCAACTGATGCGCACACGCCACGACTCATGCGTGCATGCCTTGGTTGATGTTGATTGTCGTTGGCCAACGTCACTTTCCTGATGACAGCATGCTACGTTCGATGTGTAGCCCACTTGGAGCTCTTGATCTGTGGCGCGGATTCTGACTTACATGAGTAGACATTATTTTTCCCAAAGATTCATATTAAACATGTACAACCCAAATATGCAATTTCTAAGGTACAAACACACATTAGCTTCCATAAATAACTTATATATATATATATATATATATATATATATATATATATATATATACAGAAACGGTTTCTCAATTTTTTTTCTTTTAATTTGTTTCGGTTAAACCCAAAAACGAGTAATTGATTAAAAAACATAGGAAGAATATGAAATAAATATATACAAATAACGCCAAAAATTTACAAATAAATATAGTAATCTTAAATTCAATAATGTTAACAATTTTTTAGAATTTTTAGTTTTGTTCGATCAATCTCGAAAATTAGTAATTGATTAATAAAATATAGGAAAACTTTGAAGAAAATATAAAATTAACGCAAAAATTCACAAATAAATATATTAACCTTATATCAAATAATTTCAGCAAATTTTCTAATAATTATTTTTGTTTGATAAATCCCGAAAATGGGTAATTCATTTATACAAAAACGGAAAAATATGAAAAAACATAAAATTAATGCAAAAAATTCTGAAATATATATACTAACCTTAAATTCATCAATTTAAACATTTTTTAATAAATCTCGAAAATTGGTTAATCATTAATAATGAAAAAATTAACGCAAAAAAATTCACAACTAAATATAGTAACCTTATATTCAACAACTTCAACAATTTTTAAAATTTTTGTTTTAGTTCGGTAAATCTCTAAAATGGGTAATTCATGAATAAAAAATGGGAACAATATTTTTTTTAAAATATAAAATTAACACTAAAAATTCAAAAATAAATATAGTAACAAAAAAATCAAAAATAAATATAGTAACCATAAATTCAACAATTTCAACAATTTTTTTTAAATTTTTTTTATTTGGCAAATCACAAAAAAAGGTTATACATTTATAAAATCATGAAAAACAAATTCACAAATAAATATAGTAATCTTAAATTCAACAATTTCAACAATATTTTTATATTTATTTTTAACCGTTAAATCTCGAAAATGGATAATTAATTAAGGGGAAAATATAAAACTATAAAATTAATGCAAAAAAATTCACAAATAAATAAGGCATTAAATTAAAAATTTTAATAAATTTTAATTTTAAAAATGTGACGTAAAAAAACAAAAATCGTAAAAAATAAATTTTAAACAATGAATAAAAGTCGTAAAATATGAAAAATTCTTGAAAATATTTCTAAACATGTGTAAATAATGATAGATTACATATTTCCAGAAATGAAAGATTTTTCAATATGTTACGAACCATAAAAGTGATGAAATTGGTAGGAAAGAACCATGTGAGGCGGAAACTTTGAGAATGAATGATGAAAAATAGATGAATATGTTGTTATGCAGGAAGGACGTTTAACACTTTTTTGACTTATGTACGGCATGGACATCCACATGTTGTCGACTAGACGTTGATCAATGTCGTTGCATGCGACGTCGCTCCTCTAACAAGTGCAAGCGACACACGATGCGGTAGGCACATCCGACGTGGGATGACCGAAGTGTGCAGAACACAATTTATGCGGCCAGGTCACTCTAACGTCGGTAGACCGACGTGTGCAGGCTATGGACAAAGTTGACAGGTGACGTCTTACGATGGCAGCCTGATGTGTGCAGTCCACGGACTATCGGTGCAACCCATGTCAAACGTCGCCTGACGTATTTATGCAAGCAACAGACGATAGGTGCAACCAATGTCACACATCGGCTGACCGTTGTGTGAAGGATACGTCCGATGTCGGCTGACCATTGTGAACAGACCAAAGGCGATGCGAGAAGGTCACGTCCAACATCGGTTGACCGTTATGTAAAGGCCAAAGGCGATGTGGAAAGGACATGCTCGCCGTCTGTTAAAAATTGTTCAAGCCAAAGGCAATAGGGTAGTCAACATTCGACGTCGGCTGACCGTTGAGCTGGCCAAAGGCGATGAGGGCAGGCAACGCCCAATATTACGTTACTATTGTTTGCAGGCCAAGGGCAATGCGGGCAGTCTACGCCAAAATACAAGTGAACGATATGTGCAAGCCTAAGAGGATCCGGGCAGTCCACGACTAACGTAAGCTAAGCTATATGCATGCTACGACCAATGCGAGCAACCGTTGTCCGATGAAGGTTGGCCATTTTTTGCATGCCAAAGGCGATGCGGAAAGGCCAAGCCTGAAGAACTCTAAAGGATGTACACATGCCACGGTCGATGTATCCGGTCCAATCTTGACATCGACTAAACAATGTACATAGGCCACAATCGATGCTGAAGTCCATGACTAATATTGCTTGGTCAATGCCGGTTGTCGTTGGTTGATGTCGCTTGCTTGAAGCACACAGGCTTTGGATTATCCTTCATGTCATTGGCCGACACCTATGTGCATTGACAATCCGCACACGCCAAACCTCATGCGTGGAGGCCTTGGCTTATGCTACCTATTTTGACCAAAGTCGCTTGCCCGAAGTGTACATGCCTTGGTTCATGTTGCCTGATGTTGGTCAATGCAAATGTCGCCCAACCGATGCATAAATGCAATAACCGATTTGTGCAAGCCTTAGCTGATGTGTCTGTCGTTAGTTGACATATATAGAACAATGTGTGCAGGCTATATAAGATTATGGCAGGACATGTCTGATGTCGGCAGATCGATGAGTGCAGGCTACGGATAATGCTGGCAGACTATGTTTGACGTTAACTGACCGATGTATGCAGGACACAGATAATAGGTGCAACCCACGCCCGACGTCAGTTGATTGTTGTGTGCATGCAAAAGGCGATGCGGGCAGTCTACGTCTGATGTTGACTAACTATTTTCTTTAGGCCAAAGACAATGAAGAAAGGCCACGTCTGACGTCAGTTGTACATTTTGTGCATACCAAAGGCGATGCAGAAAGCCACGCTTGACGTCGGTTCACCATTGTGCAAACCAAAGGCAATGGCGGTAGGCAACGCCCGATGTCACTTACTGTTGTTTGCAGGGCAAGGTCTATGCAGTCAGTCTATACCCAACAACGACTAAACAATTTGCACACGCCACAGTTGATGTGGGCAGTCTACGATCGATGTCGACTGAGCAATGTACAGATTACAGCCGAGGCGGGCAGCCCACGTCTGATGCTCGACGACCGCTAAGTGATGTGCACAGGCCACGACCGATGCGACAAGTCCACGCCTGACGTCAGCTTAGCGATATACATAGGAAACGGCCGATGCGTCAGTCCACTACCAATATCATTTGGCCGATGCTGCTTGTCGTTGGCCGATATCATTTTCCCAAAGCGCAGAGGCCTTTGTTGATGCTGCTTGTCAATGGACAATGCCGAAGTAGCCTTGCTAATGTGCACAGACCACGGCTAACGGGTGCATGGCTTTGTAGATGTTGTTTTTCGTTGCCAACCATCGCTTGCCTGAAGCGAACAGGCCTTGGCTGATGCTGCGTGATGTTGGCTGATGCAAATAGCCCCCAGTCGATGTACACATGCCAAGGTAGATGCGCGCAGGCCTTGGCTGATGTTAAATTCTATCAGCAAACATCGTTTGACATATTTGTGCATGCCATGTCAGCTGCGTGCTAGCCTTGGCTCATGTTGCCTATCGTTGGCCGACATCGCTTTCTAGAAGCGCATAATCCTTGGTTGATGTTGTATGTCATTCGCCAACATCAATGTCTCTCATCAGATGCATACACACCATAGGTTACATGTGCATGCATTGGATGTTGCTGCATGTCGTAGTCCTACATTAGTTTCCAAATGCGCACAAACCACGTAAGATGTGTGAAGACCTTGGCTAATGCTTCCTGCCATTGGCCGATGTCACCAGGCCAAAGCATGTACACCACGACCGAATTTGCCAAGTCGATGCACACATGCCACGTCTAATGCGTGCAGACCTTGGCTGGTGCTTCTTTCCATTAGACGATGTCTCCTGGACACTACGCGTAGGCCAAGACTGATGTCCATGAGTTGATGCGCACCTGCCACGACTGATGCGTGCAAACCTTGGTTGTTGCTACCTGTGGTTGGCCGATGTCACTTGGACGATGTGCATAGGCCATAGTTGATGTACCCTAGTTGATACACTCAAACCACGACTTAAATTGCCTAATCGATGTGCATACGTCATAGTTTATGCGTGCAGGCCTTGGCTGATAGTGCATGTCATTGGACGATGTTGCTTTCTAGATGTGCAATATCACGTCCATACATACATGCTTGGATGATGTTGCATGCCATTGGCTGACTAAGCTTGCAAGATATGGACATTCCACGTTCGTGCGTGCAGGCCTTTGCTGAAGCTGCATGCCATTGGCCGACGTCACTTGCCATAAGCGCACATGCCATGTCAGATGCGTGCAATACTTGGTTGATGTTGTATGTCGTTGGCCGACATATCGAGACTTGTATTTTTAGTCTACGTACAATTCTGGCAGGCCACATTCTACGTCGGCAGACTGATGTGTGCAGGACACATTCAACACGACACACCGATGTTTGCAGGCTAGGGATGATGCTATCAAGCCACGTTCGATGCCGACACACCTTTCTATGCAGGTAAAAGGTGAGGATGGCGGACCACGTCTGACTTCGGCTGACTTTTGTGTGCAGGCCAAAGGCGATGCATACAGGCCACACCAGACGTCATCTAACCATTGTGTGTATGCCAAAGGCAATGCGGGAAGGCAACACTCAACATTGGCTGACCGTGATGTGTAGGCCAAGGACGATGTGGGTTTTCCACGCTAGGCGTTGGCTGATCGTTGTATAGGACAAAGTCGATGGGGCAGGAAACGCTCGATGTCGCCTGACTGATATGTGCAGGCCTGAGGTTATGCGGTCAGTCCACGTCTGATGTCAGTAGACCGATGTGTGTAGGATGCAGACGATGCTAGGAGGCCACATCTGACGTCGACTGACCGATGTGTGCACGCCACAGAACATAGTTGTAGCCCATGTCTAACATTGGTCGATCATTTTGTGCATACAAAAGGCAATGCGTGCAGGCCACGTATGACACTAACTAACCATTCTGTGCAGATCAAAGGCGATGCGAAAGGCCATATTCGACGTTGGCTGATTATTATGTGTAGGACAAAGGCAATGAAGGAAGGCCACGATCGATATCGGCTGAACTTTGTGCTGACCAAAGGTGATGGGGGTAGGCAATCCTCGACGGGCTGACAATTGTGTAGTCATAAGTCGATGGATGCAGGAAACACCTGATGTCACCTAATTGTGTTTTGCAGGCAAAGAGCGATTCGAGAAGTCCACGCTCGACAATGGCTAAGCGATGTGCACAAATCACGGCTGATGCAAGAAGTCCACAACCAACATCGATTGAGCAATGTGCAAGATACGGAAAATGCACGTAGACCACGTTTGACATCGACTAGCCATTCTGTCAGGCCAAGCAACACAAATGGTCCGTGATTTGCACAGTCCACGGCCAGTCCACGCCTGACGTCTACTGAGAGATGTGCACAAACCACAGACAATGCGACAGTCTAAAACCAATGTCCCCTGGCCAATGCCTCTTTGTGTTATCCGATGTCTCTTACCAGAAGTTGATAGGCCTTGGCTGCTTATGTTGCCTCTTTTGCCAACATCTCTTACCCAAAGTGAACCTTCCTTGGTTGATGCTACCTAACGTGGGAAGATGCAATGGTCGCCCTGCCCATGAACACACGCCATGACCAATGCGTGCAGACCTTTGCTGATGCTGCATTCCAATGGTCAATGTCGCTTGGCAGATATGCACATGCCAAGTAAGAAACGTGCAGGCCTTGGGTGATGCTGCCTGCTATTGACCCACGTCACTTGCCCAAATCATACAAGCCTTGGCTGATGGTGCCTCCTATTAGTGACGTCGATGTCGCAGAGCTTATTCAAACACACCACAAATTATGCGTGCATGACTTGAATGACACTGCATGTTGTTGTTCGACGTCGCTTGCCAAATATGCACAAACAACGTGAGATGCGTGAAGAGCTTGGCTGATGCTGTCTGTCATTTGCTGACGTCGCCTGGCCAATGTATGTAAGCCACGATCGATGACGCCCAGTTAATGCGCACATGCCACGACTGATGTGTGCAAACCTTGGATGATTTTGTCTGCCATTGTTTGATGTCGCCTGTACGATGCGCACAGTCCACGAACGATGTTGCCGAGTGAATGAGCATACCCCACGAATTATGCATGCAAACCATGTTTCATGTCGCATTCCAAAGGCCGACGCCACTTTCCAAATAAGCACATTCCACGTTCGTGCGTGTATGCCTTCGATGATAGTGTCTATCGTTGGATGACATCTATAGACTGATGTGTGCCCTCAACGCACGATGCTTGCTGGCAACATTCAAGTTTGGCAGAGCGATGTGTGCTGGCTACGATCGATGTTGATAGGCCACGTTTGATTTTGATAGACCAATGTGTGTAGGATACTGACAAATCTAATAGGACAAGTTTGACGGCGACAGACCAATGTGTGCAGGCTGCAGACAATGATGGCAGCCCATGTCTGACGTCAACTGACCGTTGTGTGTAGGAAAAAGGCAAGGCATGATGACTACTTCTGACGTCAGCTGACCATTGTGTGCAGGACAAAGGTGAAGAGCGCAGGCTAAGTACAACGTCGGCTGACCATTATGAGCAAGCCAGAGGCAATGCGGGTAGGCAACGCTCGAAGTCACATGACCGTGGTGTGTAGGTCAAGGACGATGCAAGAAGTCCATGCCGGACGTCGCTTGACCGTTGTGCAGTCCAAATTCGATTGAGGCAGGCAACGCTCGATGTCACCTGACTGATATGTGCAGGCTAGAGGTGATGCGTCCAGGCCACGTTTGACCTCGGTAGACCGATGAGTTCAGGATACGGATGATGCTTTCATGCCACGTTCGATATCGACTGGATTATATGTGCAGGTTGAGAACTATGCTGGCAGTCCCTGTCGCTGAACGATGTGTGTAGGACACAAACAAAAGGTGAAACCCATATTCGACACCGGTCGACCATAGTGTGCAAGCAAAAGACGATGCGGGTAGACCACGTCCGACGTTGGCTGACCATTGTTTGCAGGCCAAAGACAATGCGGGAAGGGCACATTCGACATTGGTTGACCGTTGTGTTTAAGCCAAAGGCCACGCCCGACGTCGGCTGACCATTGTGTAGGAAAGAGGTGATGGAGGTAGGAAACACCCGACGTCGGCCTCTCGTTGTGCATCCCAAAGTCGATAGAGGTAGGCAACGCCTGATGTTGCTTGAACATTGTTTGTAGGCCAAGGGAGATTTTTGTAGTCCACGCCCGATGACATCTAAGAAATATGCACAAACCACGGTCGATGCGGGCAGTCCTTGACTAACATCAACTAAGCAATGTGTAGGTGACAGCCTATGCGGGTAGCCCATGTCTAACGTTAGCTGGCCGATGTTGTCGGTCCACGCTCGAACGATGTGCAGAGGCCACGTCTGATGTTGCAGTATACTACCTATGTTGTGTACCATTGGCCGACGTCGCCTGCCCGAAGCACACAAGCCTTGTCTAATGGTGCCTCTTATTGCCAACGTCAGTGTTGCCAAGATGATGCACACACATCAAGGGTTATGCGTGCATATCTTTGGATGATGTTGCACCTCGTTGTCCTATGTTGCTTTCCAGATTTGCACAGACCAGGTCAGATGCGTGAAGACCTTGGTTGATGCAGAGTGTCATTGGATAACATCACCTAGCCAATGCATGTAGGCCATGACCGAT
This sequence comes from Solanum sitiens, assembly GCA_016801875.1. Lineage (NCBI taxonomy): Eukaryota > Viridiplantae > Streptophyta > Magnoliopsida > Solanales > Solanaceae > Solanum > Solanum sitiens. The sequence goes on from JABWTJ010000116.1 coordinate 824,143, forward strand.
GTCACCCAATCGATGCGCACACACCACATCTAGTGCGTGCATGCCTTAAATGATGTTGCCTGCCATTGAGCGATGTCGTCAAGTCGATGCGCTTAGGCCACGACCGGTGTCGTCGAGTCTATGCACACATGCCACGATTGATGCATGCTAGACTTGGGTGGCTGCCATTGGCTAATGTCGTTTGGTTGATGCGCGCAGGCCACAATTATTGTCGCCTAAATGATGCACTCAGACCATAGCTGAAGTCGCCTGACCGATGTGCGCAATCCATGCCTGAAAATGACTAAGCGATGTGCACAAGCCACGAGCGATGCGGGCAGTCCACGGCCAACGTCGACGAAGCCATGTGCACAAACTACAACAGATACGGGCGATCCACAACCAATTTCTCATAGTCGATACCACTTTTCATTGGCCAACGTTGCTTTCCCAAAGCACACATGCTTTCGTTGATGGTGCGTGTCGTTGCCCGACGCCGATATCGCCCAATCGATGTGCACACGCCACGAGTCATGGGTGTAAGACTTGGCTGATGCTGCCTGTCGTTGGCTAACGTCTCTTGCCCGATGCCAACATGCCACATTCGATACGTGGCCTACTTGGAGTTCTTGATTTCGTGGTGCGGATTCTAACTTACAAGAGTAGACATCGTTTTTCCTAAAGATTAATATTGAACATGTACAACCCAAATATACACTTTCTAAGGAAAACAAAACACATTAGCTACCACAAATAACTTTGTATATATAAATATGTATATATATATATATATATATATATATATATATATACACATATTGGTACTTTTAATTTTTTTTCGGTAAAACCCAAAAATGAGTAATTGATTAATAAAACAAAGGAGGAATATGAAAGAAATATAAAAAAATAACGCCCAAAATTTACAAATAAATATAGTAACCTTAAATTCAATAATTAACAAATTTTTTAATTTTTATTTTTGTTTGATAAATTCCGAGAATGAGTAATTGATGAACAAAAGTATTAAATAAATGTAATAAATTCACAAATGAATATCCTAATCTTATAGTCAACAATTTCAGCAATTATTTTAATTATTATTTTTGTTCGATAAATACCAAAAATGTGTAAATCATGAATAAAAAATAGGAAAAATATGAAAAATATAAAATTAACGCCAAAAATTCACTAATCAATGTACAAACCTTAAATTTAATATTTTTTTTAATGTTTATTTTTGTTCGATAAATCTCGAAAATTGGTTATTCATGAATAAAATTAAAAAATAAAAAATTAGCACCAAAATTCACAAATAAATATAGTTACCTAACTTCAACCATTTCAACAGTTTTTAAATTTTTATTTTAGTTTAGTAAATCTCTAAAATGGGTAAATCATGAATAAAAAATAGGAAAAACTAATATTTTAATTATAAAACTAACGCTAAAAATTTAAAAATAATTAAAGTAACCATAAATTCAACAATTTCAACAACTTTTTTAAATATTTTTATTTGGTAAATCTTGAAAAAGGGTAATTTATTAATAAAAAAATAAGGAAAATATAAAATTAACGCCAAAACTTCACAACGAAAATTTTAGAGACCTTAAATTCAACAATTTCAACAATTTTTATTTATTTATTTCGATTCAGTAAATCCAGAAAATGGGTAATTAATTAATTAAAAATATGAAAAATATGAAAAACTTAACGCCAAAAATTCACAAATATATAAAGCATGAAATTTAACAATTTCATAAATTTTAATTTTTAAAATGTGACGTAAAAAAACCATAAAAATAAATTTTAAAATATGAATCAAAGGAGGAAAAATATGAAAACGCTTGAAAGTACTTCTAAACACGTGAAACTATTGAAAGATTACATATATGTACAAGTATAAGATTTTTTAACATCGTACTAAACGTAAATATAATGAAATTGGTACGAAAGAACCACGTGAGGCAGAAACGTTGAGAATAAATGATGGAAAATAGATGTATATGTTGTTATGCAGGAAGAGCGTTTCACACTCCTTTTTTTGTTGTACGACATGAACATCTGCATGTTGTCGACTAGTCCTTGATCAATGTCACCTCATGCGACGTCGCTCATCTAACAAGTGCAAGCCACAGACGATGCGGGTAAGCACATCCTACATCGGCTGAAGGAAGTGTGCAGACCACTAGCGATGCGTCCAGGTTGGTCTGACGTCCGTAAACAAATGTGAGTAGGATATGAACGAAGTTGGCAAGCGATGTCTGACTTTGGAAGACCGATGTGTGCAGGCCACGGACAATTGATGCATCCCATGTCCAACATCGGATTAATGATATATGTAGGCCACAGACGATAGGTGCTACCCATGTCCCACATCGGCAGACCGTTGTGTGAAGGCCACTACCGACGTCGACTAACCATTATGTGTAGGACAAAGGTGATGCGTGAAGGCCAAGTCCAACATCGTCTGACCGTTATGTACAAGCCAAAGGCGATGTGAGATTGCCACGCTCGACGTCAAATGACAAATGTGCAAGCTAAAGGCGATGGGGTCAGGCAACTTCCGACATCAGCAGACCGTTGTGCTGGCCAAATGCGATGAGGGCAGGCGACACCCAATGTCGACTGACTATTGTTTGGAAGCCAAGGGTGAAGCTGGCAGTCCACTCCCGACGAAGGGTGAGTGATGTTCACAAGCCAAGGAGGATGCAAGCAGTCCACGTCCGACGTCATCTAAGCAACATTTCGGATATGAATGATGCTAGCAACCCTTTTCTAACGACGGCTAGCCATTGTTTGCAGGCCAAGGGCGATGCAGGAAGGCTAATCTTGAAGACTGCTAAAGGATGTACTCAAGACACGATTGATGCAGCCGCTCCACGCCCAACGTTGGCTAATTGATATGCACAGGCCAAAGCGAATGTGACAGTCCAAGACTAATGTCGCCTGGCCTATGTGGGTTGCCGTTGGCCGATGTCGCTTGCTCGAAGTACAAAGGCCTTCGCTGATTTCTCATGCTGTGACACCGATGTCGCCTTGCTATACGCATATGCCACAGTTGATACGTACATGTCTTGGTTGATATTATCTATTATTGGCCAACCTCGCTTGTATGAAGTGCACATGCCTTTGCTAATGCTGCCTGACGTTGGTCGATGTAAATGTCGCCCAACCGATGCAAAAACGTCAAAACTGATATGTGCAAGTCTTGGATGAAGTGCCTACTGTTGGCCGACATCTACAAACTGATGTATGTAGCCTACGAAAGATACTGGTAGGCCATGTCTTATGTCGGCATACCAATGAGTGCAGGCTACGAATGATGCAGCCAAGCCACGTCTGACGTCGACCCATGTATGCAGGACACAACTGATAGGTCCAGCCCATGTCCAATGTCGGCTGACCATTGTGTGCATGTTAAAGGCGATGTGGGCAGTCCACATCCGATTTCATCTAACCATGTGTGTAGGCCAAAGACAATACAGGAAATCCACGTCTGACGCCAGCTGTCCATTTCATGTAGAACAAAGGCGATGCAGGAAGTCCAAACCTGAAGTTGGCTGACCGTTGTGCAGGCCAAAAATCTATAGGGGAAGGCAAAGACCGATATCGCCGTCTGTTGTTTGCAGAACAAGGGTTATGAGGGAAATCTATGCCCGAAGATGGCTCAACAATGTGTACAAGCCACGGCAAATGCAGGCAGTCCATGGCTGGGGTGGGCAGCTCATGTTTGACGCCGGCTGGCCGTCGTGTGCAGGCTAAGGGCAATGCGAGAAGGTCAATCTCGGCAACCGATGAGTGATGTGCATAAGCCACGGCTGATGCGTCAGGTCCACGCCTGACGTCAGCTTAGCGATATGCATAGGAAACGACTGATGCAACAGTAAACTACCATTGGTCAATGTTGCTTGTCGTTGGCCTATGTCATTTGCCCGAAGCATAGACGCCTTTGTTTGTGTTGCCTGCTACTGGCCTACCGATGCGCACACGCCAATGCTGATGCGTGCATGCCTTGGTTAATATTGCTAGTCGTTGGCCAAAGTCGCTTGCTTAAAAGGAACATGCCTTGGCTAATGCTGTTTGACGTTCGCCAAATAAAATAGCGCCAAGTCGATGCACATACTCTACGACATAAGTGCGCAGGCCTTGGTTGATGTTGCATTCCATCGGCAAACGTCGCTTTCCATATGTTCACATTCCATGTCAGATGTGTGTTGGCCTTGGTTGATGCTACATTTCATTGGTCGAAGTCACTTACTCGAAGCGCACAAGCCTTGGTTGATGGTGCATGTCATTGCCTGATGTCAATGTCACTCAGTCGATGCACACACTCCAAATGTTATGTGTGCATGCCTTGGATGATGTTGCATGTCGTAGTCCGACATCGGTTACCAGATGCACAGAAACCATGTCAGATGCGTGAAGATCTTGGGTGATGCTTTCTACCGTTGGTCAATTTAACCTAGCCAAAGCATATAGGGCACGACCAATGTCGCTCAGTCGATGCACACATGCCACGACTTATGTGTGCAGGCCTTGGATGATGATGCTTGCTATTGGACGATGTCCATGCCACTGTGAATAGGGTAGGAATGATTTCCATGAGTCGATATGCACACACCACGACTGATACGTGCACGCCTTGGGTGTTGCTGCCTGCCATTGGCCGATGTCACTTGGCCGAGCACATAGGCTATTGGTGATGTTGCCTAGTCGATGCACTCAAACAACGTCTGAGTGGCCTAGTTGATGTGAACAAGACATAGATGATCTATACATGTCTTGGATGATGCTGCATGTTGTTGGTCGACGTTGCTTGCCAGATGCGCACATGCCACGTCTGTGCATGTATGCTTGGTTGATGTTGCATTCCATTTGCCGACGTTGCTTGCGAGATATGCATATTCCACGTCCGTGCGTGTAGGCCTTGGCTGAAGCCATATGCCATTGGCCGACATCACTTTCCAGATGTGCACATGCCATATCTGACGTTAATAGACTGATGTGTGCAGGCTACCGATGATGATGGCAAGTGGTGCCACATCGACAAACTGTTGTGATCAGACTACGGATCATGCTGTCAGGCCGCATTTGACGCTGATATACCTTTCTGTGTAGGCCAAAGGCGAGGTAGGAATAACACATCTTACACCTACTGACCTCTATTTGTAGACCAAAGGTGATGCGTGCAAGCCACATCCGACGTCGTCTGACCATTGTGTGTAGGCCAAAGGCAATGCGGGCAGGCAACGCTCGACATTGGATGAACGTGATGTGTAAAACAAAGACAAAGCAGGTATTCCCCGCTTGACATCAGTTGATCACTGAGCAGGCCAAATACGATGGAGGAAGGCAACGCCTGATATGTGCAGGCCTGAGGTGATACATATAAGCCACGTCTAACGTCTTGATATCGATGTGTGAAGGATATAGACGATGCTGGGAGGCCACGTCTAAAGTCGACTGACCATGTGTGCAACACATGGAAGATAGTTGTAGACCACGTCTGACGTCATCCAATCATTGTTTGTAGGAAAAAAGTGATCCGTGCAGGCCATGTACGACGTCAACAAACCATTATGTATAGGTCAAGGGAGATGCGGGAAGGCCATGTTCGATTTTGGCTAACCATTTTTTTAATGACAAAGGCGATGAGGAAAGGCCACGCTCGATGTCGGCTAAACCTTGTGTTGTCAAAACGTGATAGGGGCAGGCAATGTCCGACATCGGCTGATAGTTGTGCAGGACAAAGTCGATGTGGGCAGTCCACGCCCAACGATGGCTAACAGATGTGCACCAATCATGGCCGATGTATGTAGTACACTACAAATACCGTTTTGCCGATATTGATTGTCGTATGCCGATGTCATTTTACTGAAGCGCAGATGCCTTGCTGATGCTCCTTGCAGTTGGCCGTCACCGAAGTCTCCCTGTCGATGCGCACACGCCACGGATGATGGGTGCATGCCTTTGTTAATGATGCTTGCCGTTGGACAACATCGCTTGCTAGAAGCGAACAGGCCTTGGTTGATGCTGCCTGACGTTGGCCGATGCAAATAGCGCCAATTCGAAGCACACATGCCACGGCAGATGCGCGTAGGCCTTGGATTATGTAGCATTCGATCAACAAATGTCGCTTTCCATATTGTGCACATGCTATGTTAGACGTATGCTAGCCTGATGCTGCCTATGATTGACCGACGTCTTACTTGAAGCGCACAATCCTTGGATGATGGTGCCTGTTGTTGGCCTATGTCTATGTCACTCAGCAGATCCACACACACCACAGGTTATGTGATCATGCCTTGGATTATGTTGCATGTCATAGTACGCCGTCGGTTATAAGATGCACACAAACGACATAACATGCATGAAGATGTTACGACCCGCAAGTACACCCTAGAAGTTAGGGCGACCCTTAGGTCGGAACACGACGTGCTCGACCTTTCAAAGGTCTTACACAAGCCTCTTAGCTATCATTCATTACATAAGACATGAAAAGTAGTGCGGAAATTAAACTTTTCACGATAAATAATAATAAATAAACTTCTTTTATAAATACTAAAGATTGTCTCATCGTCACAAGTCAACTTAAAGACACGACATAAATATATTAGGGACACGACCCTTTCATTGAAAGAAAATACATAATAAGTCTTAAAGAAGAACTAAAGAAACATAGACTATACCCTTAAATATATGAGACATACTTAGTCTTGAGAGAGTCGATTCCCAAGCTTGCCTTCTAACCTTCAACTCGCGTCCAACCTATACTTATAAAGTATAGAAAAGTATGGGGTTAGTACAAACAATGTACTAAGTATGGCATAATGCAAAATCATGCAAAAAGGACAATTTAGTGGAAACATACCTATTTTGATAAAATCCTTCATGAATTAAGTTACATAACATCATTGAAAACCATCATTTAGCACATAAGGCAAAACATCCATTTTTCTCAACATAAAATCATACTTACAGTGAACCCAAAGTTACACATGAACTAATCCTATCCTAAGTTGTCCAAAGGCTCCCCTAAGTAAGACATAAGGAGATCGCACATACAACCTCCTCAATACCTACTCAAGAGATCCTTAAGACTACTAGGGATAGGCTTATTTCATTTCATTTACAAATCAACACTCCATACTAAAGACACTAGAGAAACATATTTGCATTTAAGAACTTTACATAAGTACCCCTCTCAAGTGGACTTACAAGTCACACAAAGTGCAATGTGAGAGTAACATCCCATACTACTACCCCCACTATGTGCTCCTTGAGGATTCCATGAGATTAGATAAACTACATTCATCATTCATAAGCTTAATCATAAAAGACATACCTTTAATATTATTTCTTAACATTAGACATAAAGTCACATTACTTTCATTTACATTATATCATGACCCATTCATACATTTCATATAAGTACACACCAAGACTCCCTCCAAATGTCTACTTGTGCAATGGATAGGTAATGTCCCATTCCACCACCTACCCTAAGTAGTACACCCTTAAGAAGACTTAGTTCTTTACATTCTTTTGTGGGGAATAGCTTTAACCGACATAGACCATGAGAGCTTGACATGGAATCTCGATACTACCCTTACAGGATGAGGGATCCCTACTTGCCTAAGGTAAGGTCCTGTTCTGTAGCCTTAACATGGGTTCTCCAATAGCTACACCTACGCGGGCGCATAGTTATGGGATAAGGAGATTGCTACTAAGTAACTCACTCTCTACTAACGAGGAGCACCCATCTCAAGAGGTACATTGGATACAACATCTCTACTCACGAAGTGTACCCACCCCTTCTTCAAATCCTCTTGGTGCTAAGCATAACTCCCCCACGGAGTCTTAAACATTCATTGACTATAGGTTAGGAGATAACTATTGAACACCCCATCTGAACTCACGAAGGGTATCCAACCTCCAACCTATCTTCGAAAGCTCATTGGGAATAGTGAGGTTGCTACTAAACACTTCATCTCTACTAACGAAGAGTGTTCACCCCAAAATCGCCCTTTTTCTTACTTAGGAACAGTAGGGATGGTCTAGACACTTCATCTCTACTCACGAAGAGTGTCTACCCTACAATCCCCCATTTTCATTCATTGACTTCATTCATGCATTCAAGTGTGTGTGTGAGCACATGTGAGCACACATTTCATATATTGACTACTATTCATAACATTGACTTCTAGACATGCTCAACTCACATTTATCACAATTCACACATTATCATACTTCACATATCAAGTACATACTTCATTTCGATATAAACCTTTAAGATGCTCATATCAACATTCCAATATATAGCACACATATAAATATCAAAATTATCACTTCACTTCACATATTATGCCTTCAAGGCCATTATCACAATGCACATATAACTTCATATATTTCAAGTAAACACCGCAACCAAAGGTGGACCATACTACTCAAGAATTACTTCAATATAGCGTAACCAAGATAGAACAACTTACCCTTCATCCAAGCCTTTACAACCTATTCACAATTTATATGATAATCCAAAATAAAATAGCGCATAGGGCAGTAGCTAAAACTCAATAAAACCACCAAGAAACAATAACATTAACATTATCTAGTCATTCTCATAGAACCCATTTCATAAGCCAAAAGTTGATAAAAGAATAGACATGTTCCATTTGGGTTTTGACATGAATAACATCTCTTAAAACTAAGAACAACTTAGTTTAACCATTAAAACATTTCCATGCAAAGACCCATACTTAGAGTCAAAGAATAAAGAAGATTGAAGTTTTGAATCCTTTTTGAAATCTCTTTGAAAGGTCACCTTGAATGAAAGAAGGTTCAAGGATGACTACCATACCATAAATAGAAGAAACCCACGAAATATTGGTGAAGAAAACGTGAAGAACTTGGTCCTCTTCCTTGGAGCTTGAAGCTTCTTCAATGGAGGTTTTTGGAGAGAAGGTTTTTGGGAGAGAAATTTCATTTGATCTTTAGGGTTGGAAATGATGGGTGAAATGAGGTTTAAAATGACATAAATCAGTCCACAAATGATCCCCAAAGCTCACAAAAGACCCCATACCATTGGGACCATTTTCCAACTTGAACTTTGACGTAAAAACGTCGTAGCCAAATCTTGGACTTGGCTGCGCGTCGCGAGGCAAGCTCCATATTCTTGCCTCTCAAAAATTCTGAGGCAGTGCACCTCGTGTCAAGGGCGTGTCGCGAGGTAGGGCTCAAGATCCTGCCCCTGCACGCTGCCTTGACCAGCATCTTGACCCATGTTTGGGTCCTCCTTGGGGGGCCTTCGGGTGGTCCTCGAGGAGTCGTACTCGAACTTTTTGAAACTTGGTACATCCCTTTACACATTGAAACTATTGACACTCAATTTAACTCTCAAATCATCCCCCAAAAGTTCACTACAAAACACTATGACACACTAGTTCAACTTTGACTATATTTCGAACGTCTTGGGCGTTTGACTTTCAAACGCTGCCAAACTTTACGAACTGACTTCTATTGCTAAAATATACTATTTCAATTCACTATTAACTCATTAAACTCTTGTGAAGCTCTAGTTTGACCTATTTCAATTTTAGGGCGTAATAGAAGACCTTGGCTCAGTCTCCGTGCCGTTGGCCGAAGCATGCAGGCCACGACCAAATTTTCCCAGTCGATGAACACATGCCACGGATAATGCGTGAAGGCCTTGGATGATGCTTCTTGCCATTAGACTATGTAACCTGGCCACTATGCGTAGGACAAGAGTGATGTCCATGAGTCGACACGCACACGCCACGACTAGTGCATGCACACCTTGGTTGTTGCCTGCGGTTGGCCGATGTCACTTGGCCAATGCGCATAGGCATATGTGATTTCACCTAGTCAATGCACTCAAACCACGGCTGAAGTCACCTAGTCGATGTGTACATGACATAGCTGATGCGTGCATGCCTTGGATGATACTATATGTCGTTGGCCGACGTTTCTTGCTAGACACGCACATACCACATCCGTGCATGCATGCTAGTCAAATGTTGCATGCCATTGGCCGACGTAGCTTTCCAGATATGCACATTCCACGTCTGTGTGTGCAGGCCTTAACTGAAATCGTATGCGATTGGCCGACGTCACTTGCCAGATGCGCACATTTCATGTCAGATGCGTGCAAGTCTTGGCTGATGTTGTATGCTGTTGGCCGACATTTGTAAACTGAAATTTTTAGGCTATGTACAATACTGGCACGCAACATCCAACATCGGTAGATGGATGTGTGCAGGCTACTGACGATGTTTGTGGTCCATGTTTGACATCCACACATCGCTGTGAGCAGGCTACGGATAAAGCTATTAGGACAAGTTCGATGCCGATACACCTTTTTTTGCAGGCCAAAGGTGAGGCAGGCAGACCACGTTTGACTTTGGCTGAGCTTTATGTGCAGGCCAAAGGCGATGCGGGTAGGCAACACCTGACGTTGTCTGACCATTGTGTGTAGGCCAAAGGCAATGCGGGCAGGCAACGCTCAGCATTGGCTGACCATGAAGTGTAGGACAAGGACGATGCTGGCAGTCCTAGCCTGACGTCGTCTAATAGTTGTGTAGACCAAATTCGATGGGGGCAGGTAACGCCCGATGTCGCCTAACGTATATGTGCAGGCATTGAGGTCATGTGGTCAGGCCACGTCTGACGTCAACTAACTGATGTGTGTAGGATACAGACGGGAGGCCACATCTAACGTCGACTGACCGATGTGTACACGCCACAGAACATAGATATAGCCCACGTTTGACATCGGCCGATCGTTTTGTGCATGCAAAAAGGCTATGCATGCAGGCTACGTACGACGTCAACTAAACATTTTATGCAGGTCAAAGACGATGCGGGAAGGATACATTCAACGTTGGCTGACAATTGTGTGCAGGAGAAAGGTGATGAAGGAAGGCCACGCTCGACGTCGCCTGAGCTTTGTGCTTGCCAAAAGTGATGGGGGTAGGCAATGTTCGATGTTGGTTGAAAGTTCTGCACGCACAAGTCGATAGAGGCAGGCAACACCTGATGTCACCTAACCGTTTTTTGTAGGCCAAGGGTGATTCGGGCAATCCATGCCTGATGATGACTAAGAAATGTACGCAAATCACGATCGATTCAAGCAGTCCACAACCAACATCGATTGAGCAATGTGCAAGATACGAACAATATAGGTAGACCACATTCGATGTCGACTAGCCATTATTCGAGGCCAAGCTTGACAAATGCTCCGTGATAAGCACAGGCCACGGTCGGTCCACGCCCGATGTCTACTGAGCGATGTGCACAAGTCACAGACAATGCGACAGTCTACAACCAATGTCCCCTGGCCAATGCCTTTTTGTGCTATCCGATGTCTCTTTCCAGAAGTAGATAGGCCTTGGCTTATGCTACGTGCTGTCAGCCAAAGCAGATGTCGCCTTGTCGATATGCACACGGAATGACTTATGCTGCCTACTTTTGCCAACATCGCTTACCCAAATCGAACCTGCCTTGGTTGATGCTGCCTAACGTAGGAAGATTCAATGGTCGCCCTGCCAATGCACTCACGCCATGAGCAATAAGTACAGGCCTTGGCTGATGCTGCATTTCAATGACCAATGTCGTTTGCCAGATCTGCACATGCCAAGCAAGAAACGTGCAAGCCTAGGGTGATGCTGCCTTCTATTGACCTACATCACTTGCCCAAAGCATACAAGCCTTGGATGATGGTGCCTCCTATTACTTACGTTGATGTCACCTAGCTGATGCAAGTACACCACGAATTATGCGTGCATGACTTGAATGACATTGCATGTCGTTGTTCGACGTCGCTTGACAAATGTGCACAAACAACGTCAGATGGATGAAGTGGTTGGTTGATGTTGCCTGTCATTTGTCGATGTCGCCTGGCCAATGCATCAACGCCACGATCGATGACGTCTAGTCAATGCGCATATGCCATGGTTGATGTGTGCAAACGTTTGATGATGTTGTATGCCATTTTTTGTTGTCGCCTGGCCGATGCGCACATGACACGAATGATGTGTCCGAGTGAATGTGCACACCCCACGAATTATGCATGAAGACCATGCTTAATGTAGCATGCCTAAGGCCGACGACGCTTTCCAGATATGCACATTCCATGAATGTATGTGTAGGCCTTCGTTGATAGTGTCTATCGTTTGCCGACATCTGTAGAATGATGTGTGCCGGCAATGCACGATGGTGGTAGGCAATATTCGAGTTTGGCAGACCGATGTATTCAAGCTATGATCGATGTTGATAGGTCACGTTCGATGTCCACAAACCAATGTGTGTAGGCTATGGACAATGATATCAGGACAAGTTCGACGGCGACAGACCAATGCGTGCAGGCTGCGGAATATGCTGGCAACCCATGTCTGACTTAAACTTACCATTGTTTGTAGGACAAAGGCGATGCATACAAACTACGCCTGACGTAACCTGACCATTGTTTGCAGGCCAAAGGTGAAACGAGCAGGCCACGTACAATGTCGGCTGACCATTATGTGCAAGCCAAAGGCAATACGGGCAGGCAACGCTCGACGTCACATGACCGTAGTGTGTAGGCCAAGGAAGATGCAGGTAGTCCACGACGAACATCGCTTGACCGTTGGGCAGTCCAAAGTCGATGAAGGCAGGCAACGCCCGATGTCGCCTGACTGATGTGTGTAGGCTAGAGGTGATGCGACCAGCCCACGTTTTACCTAGGTAGACCAATGTGTGTACAAGATACGGAAAATGTAGGTACACCACATTCAACGTCGACTAGCCATTCTGCGAGGCCAAGCTTGACAAATGTTCCATGATGTGCACATGCCATGGCCGGTCCACACCCGACGTCTACTGAGCGATGTGCACAAACCACAGACAATGCGATAGTCTACAACCAATGTCCCCTGGCCAATGCCTCTTTGTGTTGTCCGATCTCTCTTGCCAGAAGTAGATAGGCCTTGGCTGATGCTACTTGTTGTAAGCCAATGTAGATGTCTCCTTGCCGATATGCACACGGAACGACTTATACTACCTGCTTTTCCCAACATCGCTTACCCAAAGCGAACCTTCCTTGGTTGATTATGGTCGCCCTGCCGATGCACACACGCCATGAGCAATGCGTACAGGCCTAGGCTGATGCTGCATTCCAATGGACAATGTCGCTTTCCAGATGTGCACATGCCAAGTAAGAAACGTGCAGGCCTTGGTTGATGTTGCCTTTTATTGACCCACGTCACTTGCTCAAAGAATACTAGACTTTGTTGATGGTGCCTCTTATTACTGACGTCGATGTCTCCTAGATGATTCAAACACACCACGGATTATGCGTGCATGACAAGAATAACACTGCATGTCGTTGTTCGACGTCGCTTGTCAAATGTGCACAAATAACGTCAGATGCGTGAAGAGCTTGGTTGATGTTTCCTGTCATTTGTCGAAGTCGCCTGGCCAATGCATCTAGGCCACGACTGATGATGCCCAGTCAATGCACACATGCCATGGCTGATGTGTGCAAACCTTGGATGATGTTGTCTGCCATTGTTTGATGTCGCCTGGCCGATGCGCACAGGCCACAAACGATGTCGCCTATTGAATGCGCACACCCCACGAATTATGTATGCAGACCATGTTTCATGTCGTATGACTAAGGCAGGCATCGCTTGCCAGATACGCACATTCCATGTTTGTGCGTGTAGACCTTCACTGATAGTGTCTATCATTGGCCGACATCTATAGACTGATGTGTGTTTAAAACGCACGATTCTGGCTGGCAACATTCGAGTTTGGTAGACCGATTTGTGCAAGCTACGATCAATGTTTATAGGACACATTCAATGTCGACAGTAATGTATGTAGGCTACAGATAATGTTATTAAGACAAGTTCGACGGCGACAGACCAATGTGTGCAGGATGCGGTCAATGTTGGCAGCCCATGTCTTACATCAACTGACGGTTGTGTGCAGGAAAATGGCGAGGCATGCAGACTATGTCTGATGTCAGCTGACCATTCTGTGCAGGATGAAAGTGAAGCGAGAAGGCCACGTACAATGTCGACTTACCATTATGTGCAAGCCAAAGGCAATGCGGACAGGTAATGCTCGACGTCACATGACCGTGGTGTGTAGGCCAAGAACGATGCATGCAGTCCACGCCGGATGTCGCTTGACCGTTGTGCAATCCAAAGTCGATAGAGGCAGGCAACTCCCGATGTGCCTGACTAATATGTGTAGGCCAGAGGTTATGTGGCTAGCCCACGTTTGACCTCGATAGACTGATGCGTTAAGGATACGGATGATGCTAGCAGGCCACATTCGATATCGGTTGGCCGATATTTGAAGCCTGCGAACGATGCTGGCAGTCCACGTTCGACATCACTGAACGATGTGTGTAGGACACAAACAATAGGTGAAGCCCACATTCAACGTCAGTCGACCATAGTGTGCAGGTAAAAGGCAATGCGGGTAGACAACATTTGGCGTTGGCTGACCATTGTTTGCAGGCCAAAGACGATGCGGGAAGGCCACATCCTATATTGGTTGACCATTGTGTGAAAGCCAAAGGCGACGTGGGAAGGCCACGCTCGACGTCAGCTGACCATTGTGTAGGAAAAAGGTGATGGAATGGAAATTCCCGACGTTGACCTACCGTTGTGCAGGGCAAAGTCGATGGAGGCAGGCAACGCCTGATGTTGCTTGAACATTGTTTGTAGGCCAAGGGTGATTTTTGTAGTCCACTCCTGATGACGGCTAAGAAATGTGCACAAACCACGGTTGATACGGGCAGTCCACGACTGACGTCGGCTGAGCAATATATAGGCGACAGCTCATGCAGGTAGCCCACATCTGACGTTGGTTGGCCGATGCGTCAGTCCACACTCGACCGATGTGCACAAGCCACGTCTGATGCGGCAGTATACTACCTATGTTGCGTAACATTGCCCAACGTCGCTTGCCCGAAGCACATAAGCCTTGGTTGATGGTGCCTCCTATTGCCGACGTTGGTATTGCCAAGATGATGCACACACGCCACGGGTTATGCGGTGCATATCCTTGGATGATGTTTCATGTCGTTGTCCTATGTTGCTTTCCAGATGTGCACAAACCAGTTCAGATGCGTGAAGACCTTGGTCGATGCAGACTGTCGTTGGCTGACATCACATAGCCAATGCATGCAGGCCACGACCGATGTCACCCAATCGATGCACACACACCACATCTACTGTCTGCATGCCTTAAATGATGTTGCCTGCCATTTAGCGATGTCACCAAGTAGATGCGCGTAGGCCACGACCGGTGTCGTCGAATTGATGCGCACACACCCTGATTGATTCGTGCTGGACTTGGTTGCGTGATGTTGGCCAATGACGTTCTATTGCCTCCTAACCAATGCGCTCAGGCCACGGCTGAAGTCGATTGAACGATGCGCGCAGTCCACGCTTGACAATGATTGAGCAATGTGCACAAACCACGAGCGATGCGGGCAGTCCACGGCCAATGTCGATGAATCCATGTGCACAAACCATAACCGATACGGGCGATCCACGACCAATGTCGTCTGGCCGATATCGCTTTTCGTTGGCCAACGTTGCTTTCCCAAAGCACACGTGCTTTCCTTGATGGTGCCTGTCGGTTCCCGACGCCGATGTCGCCCAACCGATGCGCACACACCACGACTAATGTGTGTAGGACTTGGCTGATGCTGCCTGTGTTGGCCAACGTCTCTTGACCGATGCCAACATGTCACGTCTGAGACGTGTCCTACTTGGAGTTTTTTAATTAGTGGAGCGGATTCTTACTTATGGAGTAGACATCGTTTTTCCTAAAGATTATATTGAACATGTACAACCCAAATATGCACTTTCTAAGGAACAAACACACATTAACTTCCACAAATAACATTTTTTCGTATATATATAAAATAAATTTGATTTCAATATTTTTTTTACATTTAATTTTTTTCGGTTAAACCCAAAAACGAGTATTTGATTAATAAAATAAAGGAAGAATATGAAAGAAATATATAAAAATAAGCCAAAAATTTACAAATAAATATAGTAACCTTAAATTCAATAATTTTAACAATTTTTTTTTTAATTTTTATTTTTGTCCGTCCCGAGAATGAGTAATTGATGAAGAAAATATAGGAAAAGTTTGGAAAAAATACAAAATGCAACACAATAAATTCACAAATAAATATCGGAACCTTATAGTCAACAATTGCAACAATTTTTAAATTGTTATTTTAATTCGATAAATCATGAAAATGGGTAATTCATGAATAAAAAATATAAAAAATATTAAAAATATAAAATTAAAGCAAAAAATTACAAATCAATGTAGAAACCTTAAATTCAACATTTTTTAATATTTATTTTTGTTTGATAAATCTCGAAAAATTGGTAATTCATTAATAAAAATTAAAAAAATACAAAATTAGGACCAAAATTCACAAATAAATATAGTTACCTTAGCTTCAACCATTTCAACAGTTTTTTTAAATTTTTATTTTAGCTTAATAAATCTCTTAAATGTGCACATCATGAATTAAAATAAGAAAAAAAAAATTTTAAATATAAAACTAACACCAAAAAATTAAAAGTAATAATAGTAACCATAAATTCAACATTTTAACAACTTTTTTGAACATTTTTATTTGGTAAATCTCGAAGGGTAATTCATTAATAAAAAATAGGAAAAATATAAATTAACGACAAAAATTCACAAAGAAAAATTTAGAGACCTTAAATTCAACAATTTCAATTTTTTTTATTTATTTCTATTCAGTAAATCTCAAAAATGGGTAATTAAATAATAAAAATTATGAAAAAAATGAAAAAAAATATGAAAAAATTAACGCCAATAATTCACAAATATATAAAACATGAAATTCAACAATTTCATAAATTTTAAATTTTAAAATGTGAAGTAAAAAAACATAAAAATAAATTTTAAACTACGAACCAAAGGAGGATAAATATAAAAATGCTTGAAAACACTTCTAAACAAGTGAAACTATTGAAAGATTACATATTTGTACAAGTATAAGATTTTTCAATATTGTACGAACCGTAAATGTAATGAAATTGGTACAAAACAACCACGTGAGGCGGAAACGTTGAGAATAAATGAAGGAAAATAGATGAATATGTTATTATGCAGGAAAGGTGTTTCACACTACTTTATTTATTGTACAGCATAAACATCTACATGTTGTCGACTAGACCTTGACCAATGTCTACCCATGCAACGTCACTCGTCTAACAAGTGCAAGACATAGACGATGCGGGTAAGCACATCCTACGTCGGCTGATGGAAGTGTGTAGGCCACAAGCGATGCGGCCAGGTTAGTCTGACGTCTGTATAACAATGTGTGCAGGCAATGGATGAAGTTGGCAATCAACGTCCGTCTTTGGAAGACCGATGTGTGCATTCCACGGACAATAGGTGCATCCAATGTCCAAAAATTGGATGACTGATATATGTAGGCCACAGACGATAGGTGTTGCCCATGTCCCACATCGGCTGACCGTTGTGTAAAGGCCACTTTTGACATCGACTGACCAGGACAAAGGTGATGCGGGAAGGCCAAGTCCAATGTCGGCTGACCGTTATGTACAAGCCAAAGGCGATGTGGTAAGGCCACGCTCGACGTCAGATGACGAATGTACAAGCCAAAGGCGATAGGGTCAGGCAACGTCCGACATCGATTGACCGTTGTACTGGCCAAATGTGATGAGGGCAGGCAACGCTCAATGTCGCCTGACTATTGTTTGCAAGCCAAGGGCGATGTGGGAATTCCACTCCCGACGATGGGTGAGCGATGTGCACAAGCCAAGGAGGATGCGAGCAGTCCACGTCTGATGTCAGCTAAGTAACATGCCGGTTATGATTGATGCTAGCAGCCCTTTTCTAACGATGGCTAGCCATTATTTGCAGGCCAAGGGCGATGTGGGAAGGCCAATCTTGAAGACCGCTAAAGGATGTACACAAGCCATGATTGATGCATCCGGTCCACGACTAACGTTGGTTGAGCGATGTGCACAGGCCAAAGCGGATGTGACAGTCCAAGACTAATATTGCCTGGCCTATGCCGGTTACCGTTGGCCAATGTCGCTTGTTCGAATCACAGAGGCCTTAGCTGATTCCTCATGCCATTAGCCGACATTGATGTTGCCCTACAGATATGCACACGCCACGGGTGATACGTATATGTATTGGTTGATATTACCTATTATTGGCCAACGTTGCTTGTCTAAGTGCACATGCCTTTGCTGATGCTGCTTGACCGATGTAAATGTCTCCCAATCGATGCATAAATGCCATAACTGATGTGTGCAAGCCTTGGATGAACTGCCTACTATTGGCCGACTTCTACAAACTGGTGTGTGTAGCCTAGGAAAGATGTTGGCAGACCATGTTTGATGTCGGCAGACCAATGAGTTCAAGCTACAGATGATGCTGGACGGCCACGTCTGACGTCGGTTGACTGATGTATGCTAGCCACGACTCATAGGTCCAGCCCATGTCCAACGTCTTCTGACCATAGTGTGCATGCAAAAGGTGATGTGGGCAGTCCACATCTGATGTCGTCTAACCATTGTGTGTAGTCCAAAGACAATGCAGGAAGTCCACGTCTAACACTAACTGTCCATTTTGTGCAGAACAAAGGCAACGCATGAAGTCCATGCCTGACGTTGGCTGACCGTTGTGCAGTACAAAGTCTATATTAGAAGGCAACACCCGATATTTCCGATCGTTGTTTGCAGTACAAGGGCTATGAGGCAATCCACCCCGAAGATGTCTCAACAATGTGCACAAGCCACGGCCAGTGCAGGCAGTCCATGTCTGGGGCAGGCAGCCCATGTCAGACGCAGGCCGGCCATTGTGTGCAGGCCAAGGGCGATGCGAGAAGGTCAAGCTCGGCGACCGCTGAGTGATGTGCACAAGCCACAGTCGATGCGACAGGTCCACGCCGACGTCAGCTTAGTGACATGCATTGGAAATGACCGGTGCGGCAGTCAATTCCAATATCTTTTGGACAATGTTGCTTGTCGTTTGCCTATGTCATTTGCCCGAAGCACATAGGCCTTTGTTGATGTTGCCTGCTATTGGACTGCCGATGCGCACACGTAATGTCTGATGCATGCATGCCTTGGTTAATATTGCTAGCCGTTGGCCACCGTCGATTGCCTGCTGTTTGACGTTGGCCAATGCAAATAGCGCCAATTTGATGCACATACTCTACGACAGGAGCGCGCAGGCCTGGATTGATGTTGCATTTCATTGGCAAACGTCGCTTTCCATGTGTTCACATGCCATGTCAGATGTGTGTTGGCCTTGGCTGATGCTATATTTCGTTGGCCGAAGTGGCTTACTCGAGGCGAACAAGACTTGGTTGATGGTGCCTATCACTAGTCGATGTCAATGTCACTGAGCCGATGCACACACTCCCAAGGTTATGTGTGCATGCCTTGGATGATGATGCATGTCGTAGTCCGATATCGGTTACCAGATGCGCAGAAACCATGTCAGATGCGTGAAGACCTTGATTGATGCTTCCTACCGTTGGCCGATTTTACCTAGCCAAAGCATACAGGGCAGGACCGATGTCGCCCAGTCGATGCACACATGCCACGAGTGATGCTTGCAGGCCTTGGCTGATGCTGCTTGCCATTGGACGATGTCGCCATGCAACTGTACACACGCTAGGAATGATATCCATTAGTCGATGCGTACACGCCACGGCTTATACGTGCATGCCTTGGGTGTTTCTGCCAGCCGTTGGCCGATGTCACTTGGCCGATGCACACAGGGCATTGTTGAGGTCGCTTAGTCAATACACTCAAACCACGTCTGAATGGCCTAGTTGATGTGCAAAAGACATAACTTATTTGTGCAGGTCTTGGTTGATATTGCATGTTGTTGGCCGACGTTTCTTGCCAGATGCGCACATGCCACGTCCGTGCATGCATGCTTGGTTGATGTTTCATGCATTGGCCAACGTCGCTTGCCAGAATGCACATTCCACGTCCGTGCGTGCAGTCCTTGGCTGAAGACGCATGCCATTGGCTAACGTCACTTTCCAGATGCGCACATGCCACGTTAGATGCATACTAGCCTTGGTTGATGCTGTTTATTGTAGGCCAACATTTTTAGACTGATATGTGTAGGCTACGTACAATGCTGGTAGGCCACATCTGATGTCAACAAATCGATGTGTGCAGGCTACAGATGATGATGGCAGGCCATGTTAGACGTCGACACACCGATGTGAGAAGACTATGGATGATGCTGTCAGGTCACATTTGACGCCGACAAACCTTTTTGTGCAGGTCAAAGGCTAGTTGAGAAGTACACGTCTTACTTTGGCTGACCTTTGTGTGCAGACAAAAAACAATGCGTGCAGGCCACATCCGACGTCGTCTGACCATTGTGTGTAGGCCAGAGGCAATGCGGGTAGGGAAAGCTCGACATTGGATGAATGTGATGTGTGGGACAAAGAAGATGTAGGTAGTTCGCGCCTGACATCGGCTGATCGATGTGCAGGCCAAAGACGATGGGGGAAGTTAACGCCCGATGTCGCTTGAACGATATGTGCATGCCTGAGGTGTCACGACCCGCAACCACACCCTAGAAGCTAGGTCTAATCACGAGTCATGACGCGGCGTACTTGACCTCTCGGAGGTCATGTAAAATCCCTTTTGTATCGTCCATCGCATATACATAAACCAAAAGTAGTGTGGATTAAAACTTTTCACAACATGTGAATAGTCTTTCAAAACTTCTTTCATATAAAATCCATAGGAAATACTAAGTCTTATTTAATCAAATCATAGACATAAGAGTACTTGGGACATGGCCCATACAACATAAATATAGTACTACTAAGTCTATTACAATACTTCAATAAAAGAAATCAAAGACATCTATGCCCTCGATTCAAATGAGGACATACTTCGAACTTGCTTGAAAGATCCTATAATCTAAGCTTCGCTCCCAAAAGCACCTTCACCTATGAATCACTTTATAGATAGATAAAAGCATGGAATTAGTACAAACACATGTACTAAGTATGACATAATGTATAAAAATCATGATCACGGACATTTAATGGAGATATGCTCTTTTTTATTAAAACATCATATTATAAGCATAAGAACAACCTTAAATACCTTAGAAAAACATAAGATAACGCTTAAGCATTTATTCACATTTTTGGAGAAACCTGACAGTAACCCATATCACTTTTACAGTGAATTGCTTCACTGTTACAGTGAAGTTATTCCACTTCACCTTGAACACTTTCTAGCATGCTATCTTCTCACTAAAAGCTATCCTAAGACTCACTTAAGCAAGTCAAAGAGAGACAGCCCATACACCCTCTCTAGGCACACCTAAATGATCCTTAAGACCACCTATAATGAGATACACACACTTATAATACACCAAACACATGAACATTAGATCCTCCTATCAAAGGTGATTTTAAGGTTCACTTGAGTGAGTTGTGAAGCGACCGCCCATAAAATACCTTCACACACACTTATGAGATATTTTAGATTACCTAAGATAAGATCATTCTCACTTAATACAACCACATACATGTAATATGACATTCTCCTTTCCAAAGGTTATCAAAAGACTTTCTCAAGTAAATCAAGAAGAGAATATCGATACTTGACCTCTTCAAGATTACCTAAGTAATCCTTGATAAGTTTGGCTCATGTCTACATAATCAACTAACTTACCTAACTAGAGTCATTCTTAAGACTCATCTAGGTAAGATACGAAGTGACCATTCCTATGCCCCTTCACAGCTTAACTATACAACCCTTAACTACTCTAAATAAGTACTTAAGCATTTAACATGCTTTCTAACGTAAGTCATTACATTCATTAGTTCATTTAAGAGACATTCATCACATAAGGACATTCTAGTAATAGTCATGGAGATGACCTAGGAACTCTCACTAACATCATCAGAGCCTGTTGTGCAATGTCTAGATAGCGTCCCATACCACCACCTAAACATCATAGAACTTCTCTAATGCTAGTAGTTATCCCATATGATGAGAATAGGCAATAACTGACATAGAACATGGTAGCAAAGCATGGAATCGGAGTGGTAACCTACTCCGATAGAGGGTGTTCTACTTAACACACATGGTTATGGAATATGAAGGGTTTACTTTGCACTCTAGCCTCATTCTTAACTAGATCTACTTCCCTCACCATACTCACTTGGTTCTAGCCTTTGTTCAAATAGAGTAATTCACGTTAAAGGATCATACGAAGGGGTTTCATATCTAGTTCATAACCCAATCACATTCACCCTACAAAAGAGGTCTCCTAGGGCTACCTTACAATGGCAAAGAAGAGAGCTTAATGACTTGCCTATGGATGATATCATGCCGTTCCAGCTAACCAACCTTAAGTCCACCATTCATTACAAGAAGGATACAATTACGGCTCGACTTCAAGGATCATAACCTTACCACTAGGTTGAAGGTTTCACATAAAGGACTCTATTAGCATCATTCAAGGTCTCATGTCATTCATACATACAAGACTAAAAGGCTTTAGCATCCTAAGACAAGACATCTCAGATTCACATTCATACATATATCAAGTAAGGGACACAAGTCAACCACACAAGACACACCAATGACTTGCTTTATCACATATAGCATATCATTCTTGACTCACATTGGAATAACCATTATCATCTATAAGTTATCCTATACACTACTATAACATCATCAGTATAACCATCATAGACTCATATATCCAAGTAGGAATAATCATGCATCAACTCTAAGACTACACACAAAAGGACATAGTAATAGTCTAACATGATGACCTAACAACAATAGAAGAACACATAGTTTCACTTAATCACAAGTATATGATTATGATCATACTTCACATAATCAAATACACAAATCATCATAGTATATATATCAAGTATTTTTCGACAAGTCCATGATAATCATAATACATAAAGTAACGCCGACAAGGCCACATCATTCACATAGCACCGCCAATATAAGTGCACCATACCAATCACAACATAATTCAATAGCTACGTTACATAAAATAAATAGAATTAGGACAGAGTACCACCAATCCATTCTCACCACTTCAATCCATAGCTAAATCATCCAATTCAGTACCAAAAAGTCCTTACCCATAACCATGATCATCAATTCAATGCAAAAACCATAATACTCAATGAATCTAGGTCAATTCAATATAGATTTATCAATCTAAGACAGCCTATACATCAATCGAATACAATTCTTACATCATTCATTAGCCCATAGAAAACTAAACTAGAAATCACAATCATTAAGACAATATCAAGTCAACCATAAAGTAGTCAAAAACTAGGGTTCATGAATTTCATGGGTTAATAGGTTAATTGAGTTAAAATAATCTAATTAAAATCAATATATAATGATTCAAAACCTTTAATGCAAGAACCCATGGATAGATCATAAAATTGGACAAGTTCATATTTAGAAAAACTTAGAAATCTCTTTGAATTTTGGGCTCCTTGATGAATAGAGTTTCAAGGATCAAAACCATACCTCAATGATGTTAATCCACGAAATTTATGAATAATCACCACTCAAATATCCAATCCAAGCTCTTCCTTGAGTTTTGGCTTCACTGGAGTACTAGAGAATTTCTTAGAGATTTTGGGGGTTTTGATTTGGAAAAATGAATTCATAATTTAGGACTTATAAACCCACTTAAAATACCTAAAATACCCCTAAGTAACCGCCCTATTTATTATTTGGACTTTGGGTGAATTTACCAATTCACCCTCCAAATTAACAGTGAACCTGCGAAATTTCAGGCCCATCAACGACTTGTCCATCTACGGACCGTCTCCCCACCAACGGACCGTCCTGCTGGTCCATGGTTTGGGTCTGAGACTCCTCCTCTGATTTCCATCTTCCCCACGCCTAATTAATGTCAAACGGCCACCAATGAAGGGTCGTCGACCAGCCTACTGGCCGTCGATTGCCTCAATCGATTGGGGCTGGTCTTGACAGCCTTTGGCTCAAAGACGGTTCCTTCCTCAAGGACTATTGGTTGGTCCTTAGGGAATTTCACCCGAACGTTTCCAACCCGAATATGATCGTATACGACTTTAGAACCTTCCACATCAATTTCATCCAAAACGAACACGTAAAACTCGACGAAACATGCCAAGACACACAAGGTCGTTTCAAGGCGAACCTTTCGAACGTCATGGACATTCTTGTACGTTTGACACAATGCCTATAAACAATATTATAACTCATATAAGAAGCTCATAAGCTCATGAAACACACATATAAAAACATAACAACACATGAGGCACATAGGTGACTAGTCGTCAAACATCTTAGTCGTCCCTTGACGTTTGACTTCCACTGCACCTAAATTATTAGACACTGACTCATTACCACATTATAGACCATTTTTAGACCTTAGACCCTCACGATAAATATGTTAGGATCTAGATTCACCTAAGTCATTTTAGAGGTATTATAATCTCCCCCTCTTGGACAACATTCGTCCTCAAATGACACTTGCCACTTCCAAACACTTCCAAGAATATAGATTCAACTATCTGCTCAAAAACATACCACATAACACCTTATACAATACAAATATCTAGAAAAAACATCAATTTCAGATAATCAAGAGATTCACAACACAATAAGAAACTAGAAGAAATTCTACAACTCATCATGCCATAAAACTCACATCTTTCATTCTAAATAGAAAAAACTCCTTTTATATTCATTATGATGCTCATATTCATCAGTTATATACACATTACAACAATTTTCAACCAAAGAATGAATTAGTCAATTTTTGCAAAATCTTACAGTGAAATGGCAGTTTTACAGTGAATTATGCCAAAAATTTCAAAAATGCAACTTTTAGAAATTGATGATAGAAACATGCTAATATGAAATATAAAACCATATAAACTCATTTTACAACATAATCATAACTTCATAAAATACACAATGCAAGGAATCAATGAAATTCAGTTCCAACAAGACTCCTAAACACCATGCACAAGCAACATGCTTCTATGACCATTTAGCTGATCTACTAACCATACTGCTCCACTTAGAAGGAACTCATAATTCTACGTAAATACAAGAACTTACCATCATCATCATCACCCTCATCCGTCCTTGCTCTTCTACTCCGGAGTGCATAGAAACACCTCTTCTTTGGAGCATCTTCTTTCGGAACATTAGGAGCAACTTGTTACCATCTCTAGTACGACAATCGCTCTCTTTGTGTCAATCTTACCACATCAAAAACAACTCCCGGTACCCAATAGGCATTCCCCATAGTGCCTCTTTCCACAAGTAGCACATGTAAGCTTTCCATTTTTAGAACCACCTCCTTTCTCAAATTTCACCTTAGCACACCTAGGGTCTTCTTAAGTAGCAACCTTCTTCTTGAACCTAGGTTGACTTTGATCACTTGAACCACTATTCTTCAAGTTTCTAGCAATCCTACCAAGTTTAGACTCCTCAATTGATTGAGAATAAACCATGGGTCTAGATAGGGTCATATATGATGTAGCATGGCCGTACGACATTCTTCTCTCACTAGACCCCATCACAAACCTACTCATCTCATCCCTAGGGTTAGACACAAGGGATTGAGCATATCTAGACAACATAGAGAACTTCAAAGAGTATTCCTCAACACTCAGATTGCCTTTCTTGAGATTGATAAACTCCTCTACCTTTACCTCCCTCCTCTCACGGGGAAAGTACTTTCTTAAAAAAGTTTCTTTAAATTCTTCCCACTCAATAGGACACCACTCGACCGACTTATTATCCTTCCATTGAGTGTACCACACTTGAGAAATTTCCCTCAATTGAAACGAAGCTAATTCCGCCTTCTCCCTAGAAGTCACCCCCATGGCACTCAACACCTTATAGACTCCATCTAGGAATTCTTGGGGATCCTCTCCCACCTTAGAGTCAAGAAAGATAGGAGGATTCATCCTCACAAAATCTCTCAATCTAGATGCCATAATATTCTCCACAACATTCACTCTAGGCCCAATACCCATATTCACATGGGTAGTCAAATCTCAGCTAAAGAAAGTAAAGCCTCTCTAATCTCTCCATTAGTCATTTCCGGGGGAACCACCGGAACATCATTACCTCCTTCCACAATAGGGACTTGAGCATCTTTAGCCCCTTGAGCACCTTGAGCACCTTGAGGAAGTTTCTCTACATGTTCAACTTAAGGAGGAACCTCCTCATTCACCTCATTATCCTCAACTCTCCTAGCCGGTGTCCTCCTCGTATTCATCTCCTATAACACAAGGAAAACCATAAGAAAAGAGAACTTATAACTTCTAAATCTCTACGACAGGACATAGGAGTAGAAAAGAAGGGAAATTCTATCGTCCTATAGCCTTTCGCCCATAGATGTGTCGCGACTAACACTGATGGTCGAGACTCTACTAGACGTGACTTCATGAGACTTTTTTATTCCTAAGACTACTTTCATAACCTATGCTCTAATATCACGTTTGTCACGACCCGAGACCACACCCTAGAAGCTATGGCCAATCTCGAGTCATGGTGCGGCGTACTTGACCTCTCGAAGGTCTTGTACAATCCCTTTCATATTGTTCATCTCATATACATAAATGAAAACTAGTGCGGAATTAAAACTTTTCACAATATGCGAATAGTCTTTCAAAACTTCTTTCATATAAAATCCATAGGAAATACTAATGCTCATTTTATCAAATCTTAGACACAAGAGTACTTGGGACACGGACCTTAGAATAGAAATATAGTACTACTAAGTCTATTACAATAATTCAATAAAAGAAATCAAAGACATATATGCCCTCGAGTCAAATGAAGACATACTTCGAACTTACTTGAAAGATCCTATAATCCAAGCTTCACTCCCAAAAGCACCTTCACCTATGAATCACTTCAGAGATAGATAAATAAATGGAATTGGTACAAACACATGTACTAAGTATGACATAATGCATAAAAATAATGATAACGGACATTTAATGAAAATATGATATTTTTTATTAAAACATCATATTATAAGTATAAGAACAACATTTAATACTTTAGAAACACATAAGATAACACTTAAACATTTATTCACATTGCTGGAAAAACCTTACAGTAACCCATATCACTGTTACACTGAAGTTATTCCACTTCACCTTTAACACTTTCTAGCATGCTATCTTCTCACTAAAAGTTATCCTAAGACTCACTTAAGTAAGAAAAAGAGAGACCGTCCATACACCCTCTCTAGGCACACCTAAATGATCCTTAAGGCCACATATAATGAGATATAAACACTTACATTAAACCAAACACATGAACATGAGATCCTCCTACCAAAGGTGATTCTTAGGTTCACTTGAGTGAGTTGTGAAGCAACCGCCCATAAAATGTCTTCACACACACTTAAGGGATCCTTTAGATTACCTAAGATAAGATCATTCTCACTTAATACAACCACATACATGTAATATGACATTCACTTTTCCAAGGGTTATCAAAATACTTACTCAAGTAAATCAAGAAGTGAATGTCCATACTTGACCTTTCAAGATTACCTAAGTAATCCTTGAGACTATTTATGTTTGGATTGTGTCTACATAATTAACCAACTTTCCTAACTAGAATCATTCTTAAGACTCATCTAGGTAAGATATGAAGTTACCATTCCTATGCCCCCTTCACACCTTAACTAGACAACCCTTAACTACTCTAGATAAGTACTTAATCATTTAACATGCTTTCTAACGTAAGTCATTACATTCATTAGTTCATTTAAGAGACATTCATCACATAAGAAAATTCAAGTAATGGTCTTGGAGAAGACCTAGGGACTCTCACTAACATCTTCAAAGCCTATTGTGCAATGTCTAGAAAACGTCTCATACCACCACCTAAACTTCATACAAATTCTCCAATACTAATAGTTATACCATATGATGAGAATAGGCAATAAACGACATAGACCATTGTAGCAAAGCATGGAATCCGGAGTGGTAACCTACTCCGATGATGGGTGTTCTACTTCCCAATGGTAGAACTTGGACACATCCCATGTAGGCACATGGTTAAGGAATATGAAGGGTTTACTTTGCACTCTAGCCTCATTCTTAACTAGAGCTACTTCCCTAACTATACTGACTCAGTGCTAGCCTTTGTTCTCATAGACTAATTCACATTAAAGGATCATACGAAGGGGTTCCATATCTAGTTCATAACCCAATCACATTCACCCTACCAAAGAGGTCCCCTAGGGCTGCCTTATAATGGCAAAGAGGAGAGCTTAATGACTTCCCTATGGATGATATTGTGTCATTCGATCTAACCAATCTTAAGTCCACCATTCATTACAAGAAGGATACAATTACGGCTTTCGACTTGAAGGATCATAACCTTACAACTAGGTTGAAGGTTTCACATAAAGGACCCTCTTAGCATCATTCAAGGTCTCATGTCATTTATACATACAAGACTAAGATGCTTTAGCATCCTAAGTCAAGACATATCATATTCACATTCATACATGTATCAAGTAAGGGACACAAGTCTACCACACAAGACACACTAATGACTTGCTTTATCACATATAGCATATCATTCTTGACTCACATTGGAATGACCATTATCATCTATCAGTAATCATATACACTACTATAACATCATCAATATAACCATCATGGACTCATATAGCCAAGTAGGAATAATCATGCATCAACTCTAAGAATACACACATAAGGACATAGTCATTGTCTAACATGATGACCTAACAACAATGGAAGAACACATACTTTCACTTAATCACAAGTAGATGAATATGATCATACGTCACATAATGAACTACACAAATCATCATAGTATATAAAGTAGTTGCGGGCAAGTCCATGTTAATCATAATACATAAAGTAACGCCGACAAGGCCACATCATTCACATAGCACCGCCACCATAAGTGGACCATACCAATCACAACATAATTAAATAGATACATTACATAAAATAAAGAGAATTAGTCCAGCGTACCACCAATCCATTCTCACAACTTCAATCCATAGCTAAATCATCCAATTCAATACCAAAAACGCCTTACCCATGGCCATGATCACAAATTCAATACAAAAACCATAATAATCAATTAATCTAGGTCAATTAAATATAGATTTATCAATGTAATACAGGCTATACATCAATTAAATACAAATTTTACATCATTCAATAGCCCACAGAAAACTACACTAGAATTCATAAGCATTAAGACAATATCAAGTCAACCACAAAGTAGTCAAAAACTAGGGTTCATGAATTTCATGGGTTCATAGCTTAATTGAGTTAAAATCATCTAATTAACATCAATATAATCAATATAAAATGATTCAAAACCTGTAATACAAGAACCCATGGATAGATCATAAAATTGGACAAGTTCATCTTTAGAAAAACTTAGAAATCTTTTTGAATTTTGGGATCCTTGATGAGTAGAGTTTGAAGGATAAAAACCATAACTCAATGATGTTAACCCGCGAAATTGATTAAGAATCACCACTTAAATCTCCAATCCATGCTCTTCCTTGAGTTTTGGCTTCAATGGAGTACTAGAGAATTAATTAGAGATTTTGGAGTTTTGGATTTGTAAGAATGAATTAATCTAGCTATTTAGGACTTATAAACCCACTTAAATAACTAAAATACCCCTAAGTAACCTCCCAAACTCTTATTTGGACTTTGGGTGAATTTACCAATTTTCCCTCCAACTTAACAATGAACCTACGAAATTGCAGGCCCATCAAAGACTTGTCCATCAACGGACCGTCTCCCCACCAACGGACCGTCCTGCTGGTCCCTGGTTTGGGTCTGAGACTGGTCCTATGATGTTCATCTTCCCCATGCCTAAGTCCTAACCAACGTTCACCAACTACGGGGCGTCGACAAGCCTACTGGCCGTCGATTTCCTCAGTCGATTGGAGCTGGTCTTGACAGCCTTTGGCTCAAAGATGGTTCCTTCCTCAAGGATCGTTGGTTGGTCATTGGGGACTTTCACCCGGACGTTTGCAACCCAAATATGATAGTATACGAGTTTAGGACCTCCCACATCAATTTAATCCTAAAAAAACACGTAACACTCGACGAGACATGCTAAGACACACAAGGTCGTTTCAAAGCGATCCTTTCGAATGTCATGGACGTTCTTGGACGTTTGACCTCCAAACTTCATAAAATTTGATACACTGCCTATAAACACTATTATAACTCATATAAAGACCTATTAATCTCATGAAACACACATATAATCACACAACAACACATGAGACACATAGGTGACTAGTCGTCGAACGTCTTAGTCGTCCCTTGACATTTAACTTCCAATGCACCTAAATCATTAGACACTGCCTCATTACCACATTATAGACCATTTTATGACCTTAGACCCTCATTACAACATGTTAGGCTCTAGATTCACCTAAGTCATTTTAGAGTTATTACAATCCGCCCCACTTGGACAACATTCGTCCTCGATTGACACTTGCCACTTCCGAACACTTTCAAGAATAGAGATTCAACTAGCATCTCAAAACCATACCACATAACACCTAACACAATACAAACATCTATAGAAAACATCAATTTCAAATAATCAAGAGATTCACAACACAACAAGAAACTAGAAGAAATTCTACAACTCATCATGCCATAAAATTTACATCCTTCATTCCAAATAGCAAAAATTACTTTTATATTCATTATGATTCTCATATTAATCATTTATATACACATTACAATAATTTTTAACCAAAGAATTAATTAGTCATTTTTTGCAAAATCTTACAGTGAACTAGCAGTTTTACAGTGAATTATGCCAAAAATTTCAAAAATGCAACTTTTAGGAAATAGATGATAGAAACATGCTAATATAAAAGATAAAACCATATAAACTCATTTTACAATATAATTATAACTTCATAAAATACACAATGCAAGGAATCAATGAAATTCAATTCCAACAAGACTCCTAAACACCATGCACATGCAACATGTTTCTATAACCATCTAGCCCATTTACTAACAATACTCCCCCACTTAGAAGGAACTAATAATTCTAAATAAATACAAGAACTTACCATCATCATTACCACCCTCATCCGGCTTTGCTCCTCTAGTCCGGAGTGCATAGAAACACCTCTTCTTTGGAGCATCTTCTTTCGAAACATTAGGAGCAACTTGCTTACCATCTCTAGTAGGAATATCCCTCACTTTGTGTCCATATTTACCACATCCAAAAAAACTCCCGGTACCCAATAGGCATTCCCCATAGTACCTCTTTCCACAAGTAGTACATGTAGGCTTGCCATTTTGAGAACCACTTCGTTTCTCAAATTTCACCTTAGCATTGCTTGGTTCTTCTTGAGTAGCAACCTTCTTCTTGAACCTAGGTTGACTTTGATCACTTGAACCACTCCCCTTCAAGTTTCTATCAATCCTACCAAGTTTAGACTCCTCAATTGATTGAGAATAAATCATGAGTCTAGATAGGGTCATATCATCATGTAGTATGGCCGTACGACATTCTTCTCTCACTAGGTCGGAGACCCCGTCACAAACCTACTCATCTCATCCCTCGAGTTAGACATAAGGGATGGAGTATATCTAGACAACATAGAGAATTTCAAAGAGTATTACTCAACACTCTTATTGCCTTGCTTGAGATTTATCAACTCCTCTACCTTACCTCCGTCCTCTCACAAGGAAAGTACTTTCCTAAAAAAGTTTCTTTAAATTCTTCCCTCTCAATAGGATACGACTCGACTGGCCTATTATCCTTCCATTGAGTGTACCGCACTTGAGAAATTTCCCTCAATTGATACGAAGCTAACTACGACTTATCCCTACCCACATGGCACTCAACACCTTATACACTCCATCTAGGAACTCTTAGGGATCCTCTCCCACCTTAGAGCCTAGAAATATAGGAGGATTCCTCCTCACAAAATCTCTCAATTTAGATGTCATAATACTCTCCGCAACATTCACTCTAGGCCCAATACCCATATTCACATGGTTAGTCAAAGCTCAGGCTAAAGTAAGTAAAGCCTCTCTAATCTCCCCATTAGTCATTTCCGGGGGAACCACCGGAACATCATTACCTCCTTCCACAATAGGGACTTCTCTAGCTCCTTGAGCACCTTGAGAACCTTGAGGAACTTTCTCTACATGTTCAACTTGAGCAGGAACCTCCTCATTCACCTAATTCTCCTAAACTCTCCTAGTCGGTGTCCTCCTCGTATTCATCCTATAACATAAGGAAAACCATAAGAAAAGAGAACTTATAACTACTAAATCTCTACGACACGACATAGGAGTAGAAAAGAAGGGATACCTTGTCGTCCTATAGCCTCTCGCCCATAGATGTGTCATGACTCACACCGAAGGTCGAGACTCTACTAGACGTGACTTCATGAGACTTTTTGATTCCTTAGACTACTTTCATAACCTATGCTCTGATACCAGGTTTGTCACGACCTGAGACCACAACCTAGAAGCTAGGGCAAATCTCGAGTCATGACGCGGCGTACTTGATCTCTCGAAGGTCTTGTACAAGCCCTGTCGTATCGTTCATAGCATATACATAAATGAAAAGTAGTGCGGAATAAAAACTTTTCACAACATGCGAATAGTCTTTCAAAACTTCTTTCATATAAAATCCATAGGAAATACTAAGTCTCATCTTATGAAATCTTAGACACAAGAGTACTTGGGACATGGCCCTTACAATAGAAACATAGTACTACTAAGTCTATTACAATACTTCACTAAAAGAAATCAAAGACATATATGCCCTCAAGTCAAATGAGGACATACTTCAAACTTGCTTGAAAGATCCTATAATCCAAGATTCACTCCCAAAAGCACCTTCACCTATGAATCACTTCAGAGATAGATAAAAGCATGAAATAAGTACAAACACATGTACTAAGTATGACATAATGCATAAAAATCATGATAACGTACATTTAATGAAAATATGCTCTTTTTGATTAAAACATCATATTATAAGCATAAGAACAACATTTAATACCTTAGAAACACATAAGATAACACTTAAGCATTTATTCACATTTTTAGAGAAACCTTACAGTAACCCATATCACTGTTAGAGTGAAGTTATTCCACTTCACCTTGAACACTTTCTAGCATGCTATCTTCTCACTAAAAGGTATCCTAAGACTCATTTAAGTAAGATAAAGAGAGATCGTCCATACTACCTCTCTAGGCACACCTAAATGATCCTTAAGGCCACCTATAATGAGATACACAAACTTACAATACACCAAACACATGAACATGAGATCCTCCTACCAAAGTTGATTCTAAGGCTCACTTGAGTGAGTTGTGAAGCGACCGCCCATACAATCCCTTCACACACACTTAAGGGATCCTTTAGATTACCTAAGATAAGATCACTCTCACTTAATACAACCACATACATGTAATATGACATTCACCTTTCCAAATGTTATCAAAATAATTACTCAAATAAATCAAGAAGAGAATATCCATACTTGACCTTTCAAGATTACCTAAGTAATCCTTGAGACTACCTAAGTTTGGATCATGTCTACATAATCAACCAACTTTCCTAACTAGAGTCATTATTAAGACTCCTCTAGGTAAGATACGAAGTGACCATTCCTATGCCGTGTTCACACCTTAACTAGACGACCCTTAACTACTCTAGATAAGTACTTAATCATTTAACATGCTTTCTAACTTATGTCATTACATTCATTAGTTCATTTAAGAGACGTTCATCACATAAGGACATTCAAGTAATGGTCTTGGAGAAGACCTAGGGACTCTCACTAACATCTTCAAAGCCTATTGTGCAATGTCTAGATAGCGTCCCATACCAACCTAAACTTCATAGAATTTCTCCAATACTAGTAGTTATCCCATATGATGATAATAGGAAATAACCGACATATACCATGGCAGCAATGCGTGGAATTCAGAGTTATAACCTACTTCGATGGAGGGTATTCTACTTGTCAATGGTAGAACTTGGAAAAATCCCATGTAGGCACATGGTTAAGGAATATGAAGGGTTTACTTTGCACTCTAGCCTCATTCATAATTAGAGCTACTTCCTTCACCATACTGACTCGGTGGTAGCCTTTTTTCTCATAGAGTAATTAACATTAAAGGATCATACGAAGGGGTTCCATATCTAGTTCATAACCCAATAACATTCACCCTACCAAAGAGGTCCCTCAGGGATGCCTTACAATGGCTTAAAGGATCATAACCTTATCACTAGGTTCAAGGTTTCACATAAAGTACCCTCTTAGCATCATTCAAGGTCTCATTTCATTCATACATACAAGACTAAGATACTTTAGTATCTTAAGTCAAGACATCTCATATTCACATTCATACATGTATCAAGTAAGGGACACAAGTCTACCACACAAGACACACCAATGACTTGCTTTATCACATATAGCATATCATTCTTGACTGACATTGGAATAATCATTATCATCTAAGTCACCCTATACATTACTATAAAATCATCAATATAACCATCATAGACTCATATAGCCAAGTAGGAATAATCATGCATCAACTCTAAGAATACACACAAAAGGACATAGTCATAGTCTAACATGATGACCTAACAACAATAGAAGAACACATTCTTTTACTTAATCACAAGTAGATGAATATGATCATACTTCACATAATAAACTACACAAATTATCATAGTATATCAAGTAGTTGCCGACAAAGTCCATGATAATCATAATACATAAAGTAACGCCAACAAGGCCACATCATTTACATAGCACCGCCACCATAAGTGGACCTTACCAATCACAACATAAGTCCATAGCTACATTACATAAAATAAATAAAATTAGGGCAGAGTACCACCAATCTATTCTCACCACTTTAATCCATAGCTAAATCATCCAATTCAATACCAAAAAGCCCTTACCCATGGCCATGATCATCAATTCAATACAAAAACCATAATACTCAATGAATATAGTTAAATTCAATATAGATTTTTCAATCTAAGACAACATATACATCAATTGAATACAAATCATACATCATTCAATAGCCCATAGAAAACTACACTAGAATTCATAAGCATTAAGACAATATCAAGTCAACCACAAAGTAGTCAAAAACTAGGGTTCATGAATTTCATGGGTTCATAGGTTAATTGAGTTAAAATCATCTAATTAACATTTATATATTCAATATATAATGATTCATAACCTTTAATGCAAGAACCCACAGATAGATCATAAAATTGGAAAAGTTCATCTTTAGAAAATCTTAGAAATCTCTTTGAATTTTGGGCTCCTTGATGAATAGAGTTTCAAGGATCAAAACCATACCTCAATGATGTTAATCCACAAAATTGATGAATAATCACCACTCAAATCTCCAATCCAAGCTCTTACTTTAGTTTTGGCTTCAATGGAGTACTAGAGAATTTCTTCGAGATTTTTGGGTTTTTGATTTGGAAGAATAAATTCATCTAGGTATTTAGGACTTATAAACCCACTTAAAATACTCATCTAGGTAAGATACAAAGTGACCATTCCTATGCCCCCTTCACACCTTAACTATACAACCCTTAACTACTCTATATAAGTACTTAATCATTTAACATGCTTTCTAACTTAAGTCATTACATTCATTAGTTCATTTAAGAGACATTCATCACATAAGGACATTGAAGTAATGGTCTTGGAGAAGACCAAGGGACTCTCACTAACATATTCAAAGCCTATAATGCAATGTATAGATAGAGTCCCATACCACCACCTAAACTTCATAAAACTTCTCCAATACTAGTAGTTATCCCATATGATGAGAACAGGCAATAACCGTCATAGACCATGGTAGCAAAGCATGGAATCCTGACACACCCAGAAATTTCCATGACCTATACTAGAGATTAATATGTCAAGTAATAATTATTTTAGGTCAAAATAAGTGTAAATAACTTTTTTGAGAAGTTTCGGAGCCATAGGATTAAAGAAAAGCCTTAACTTCCGGAAACTAGCGAAATTCAACTATGTTGACGTCCCTATGTTTGGTTAAGGTTTCGGACAGTCATATGAAGTCCAAAACTTGTAAAAGACTTTGGTTAGATATAATGTAGTATAGAGAGTATAAAATCCAAAATTTACATCCCAAGGACCACCGGAAGGGTCCTTGGGGAGGACATGAAGTTGGGCGAGCAAGTTGCCAAGGCAGCTTGCACGCAGGCAGATTCTGGTCGCTGTTGCATGTCGCACAGATATCACGTGGGAATCTGGAGGTTTCCTCGTGAAGCGGGGTTGACACGGACCTCACTGCCTCAGCTCAAAATTTGAAAATAAATTGGGGAATTATCCTCGTGACGCGAACCTACTTCCCAGATATCGTAAAAGTCATATTTTGGGTGTTTTGACTTCACAAATAAACCCATTTAAGTGAGGGGTCTTTTGGGTAATTTAATGGGTGACTATATAATGTATTAGGGTCAGTTTTAGGTCAATTTTATCACTCAAATCAAGTCCCAAGTGTTGAAATCAAAAATCTCTCTCTCTCCCAAATTCTCTCCTCCTCCAAAACTCCATTGAAGGCCATTAGAACTCCAAGAAGAAGATCAAGCCTTCAAGTTTTTCAACCCAATTTTGTGTCTTTGTCATCTATTAGGTATGGTTTCTTTCACTCTTGGGATTCCTTTCCCCAAGAGGTCTTTCAAAAGATGATTTTTAAATCCCCCAAAACAAGGGTTTTTCTCCTCGCACGGGTCTTCTTTCTAAAACAAAATTGTGAGTTAATTGTGATGAATTATGATAAATTAATGTTGTTTAAGTATGAATTAATGGTTAATTGATGAATTCCTATGAGTTTTCCCTTGACCCATGTCTTTCCCCTAAATTCCTAATTTCTTGGATTGATTAAGGTGAATTGATGAGTTTGATGAACATGTCACTTATTTACTTTGATTTTAGTTATATTAATACTTAATGAATTTCCCTATTTCATATGTGGGTTGTGAATTCTTGGGTATTTAAGTATGAAGTGCCATGAAGGGCAATGAGGTATGATCTTGATTGTCCTTTGATATCAATTATGCAAGGTGAAATCTACTTATGTGATAACGATGCTATTGCTAATTGTGTTGTTGTGATTTTAAAGACAAGGATCCCTCATACGTAACCTAGATCTATGAATTGGCTATGAAGTACGTAATTATGTTATGGTATGATCATTAAAAGATTGAATGTATTTTCTTATGATTATAATGTTGGGTCTAAAATTGAAAGGATAGTTCTCACTTATGATCACCTATGAGCTATTATGATAAGATGTTCACCTAAGGGTCTAGAAGAGGATAATGTGAACTTGTATGATGATATATGATTATTACTAAAGGGAATAATTGATTAGCACCGAAAAGTCATGAAAATGAGATGGCGGTCTCACATTCGTAAGTCCGGCCTCCCACATGGGTTTCTTCATGTTTGTAAGTCCGGATTTCCAATATATGTGTTGTCTCATGAGATGGAAACCCTCACGCTAGTAAGTCAAGATTTCTAGAATCAATCTCCTTGTCCCTTAACTATGTGCCGGCATAGGACTCTAGCTTAGTGGATCCACCTAGAATAGCTATGTACGAATGGTTGCCCTTAGACAAGTGTTAACCCTCTCTTTTCGGTGTAGGAGTAGAAAATCGGATTCCATGTAGCTCACATGTCTCATGTCGGTTATGGTACTTATTTCCCTAAAGTAAAGGTATGAACAAGTTATGTCTGTGACTTCTATTAGGGTTGTCTTAAAGGTTACTACATAGTGTGGGGGAGGGTATGAGACTTCTCTTACACATTGCACATGTGGGATCCTATAGGATGATTCTAGTATTGTTCTTTTAAGATTATGATTATGATTATGAATATGTTGATAAGCTATGAATAGTATTGATGTATGAAGCATGTTATATATAAAATTTTGTTGTAAGTATGAAATGGGTTGCTTAATGTGATACTTAGCTTTGAATAGGGTTATGGGGCTTTGTTCTTGCCATTGCACAAGTGTTGCTTAAGTTACTTATATGTTGGTATGATTATCATGTTCCTTATATGTGCATATTGAATTGTTGGTCATTGTGCATAGTGTTGACTAAATGGTTCCTTTTCTCATGCATTAACGATTTTTATGCATAGCGACCATACTTAGTACATGTGGTTTCTACTAACCCATATTTCTTCCCTTTTTCCCCAAACATTGTAGGTTCGAGCTGTTGAGGTATCATTGAGGCTAAACTAAGAAGGCTTGGACTAGACTCTCCAAGTTTTGGTATGCCCTCTAGTTCGAGGATGCTACCACAAACTCTATCTTAGTAGTATTTGTATCGTCTAGTAGACATTCATTTCTTTACTATTGTTGAAGATATTGATGTAAGGCCTATGTGGCAATTATGGATTTGTATAAGGGCTTTACCCGAATTGTTTAACTTTATTTAGATGGTTGATGTGACACAAATTATTAGACTACATTCCTATCCGTTCTTATGATCTATTGTGAGAAGCCTATGTATGATTCCGATGTAGAGGTCTATGTAAACCTTCATGCTATATAAGCAAAATTTTTAATTTTTCCGCGATTTTGACTTATGATTTGCTATGACGAGTGCTAAGAGGCTTGTCTTAGTCCTCATAGAGGATGACGATGCCGGTTACGCCTAACGGGTACTTTGGGTCATACAAACTTGGTATCAGATAATGATGTTAAATCTTCTTAGGATTGATGTCACATTAAACCACGTCTAAGTAGGGTCTTAATCATAATTGTGAAGCGCACCACACTTATGAATGAGAGACTATGTGATGCTTAAGAACCTTCACTCTCTTGTTATTCCTTAGTCGTGCCTAAGAG
This sequence comes from Solanum sitiens, assembly GCA_016801875.1. Taxonomy (NCBI): domain Eukaryota; kingdom Viridiplantae; phylum Streptophyta; class Magnoliopsida; order Solanales; family Solanaceae; genus Solanum; species Solanum sitiens. The sequence continues at coordinate 863,165 of JABWTJ010000116.1, forward strand.
TCTTAACTCTATCTAGTCATTTCTTCTAATTCTTTATTTGTGCTTATAGGCAATGAATACAAGAAGGAACAATGCTCGAAGGGCCAGAGAGGAGAATTTGAATGTGGCGGTTCCCCCTCAAGCTCCTCAAAACCCTCAAGTTCCTATTGAAGAAGGGGCAATGTCTAATGTTGAGATAAGATCGGCCATTCATAGCTTGACTCAAGTGTTGGCTACCCAAGTTGCTAGGGATACAAGGGTGCAAGTGAACCCCAATTCTAATACCAACGCTTCAAGGATGAGGGACTTCACAAGGATGAATCCCCCTACTTTCTATGTTTCTAAGGTGGAGGAGTACCCACAAGGGTTCATTGATGAAGTGTTCAAGGTTCTTGACTCTATGGGTGTTTCTTGTCAAGAAAAAGTGGAACTAGACGCCTACTAACTCAAAGATGTGGCTCAAGTGTGGTATGAGCAATGGAAGGATGAGAGGCCGGTTACAAAAGGTCGTATTTCTTGGGGAGCTTTCAAAATGACTTTCTATTATAGGTTCTTTCCCTTGGAACTAAGGGAGAGGAAAATACAAGAATTCATCATCCTTCGTCAAAGGGGTATGAGCGTGAAGGAGTATATCCTCAAATTCACTTAACTATCAAAGCATGCTCCTACTATGGTTGTGGATTCTAGGGCCAAGATGAACAAATTTTTCAAGTGTATATCTGATCTTGTGGTTAATGAATGTAGGTCATCTATGTTTATTCCTAGCATGGAAATCTCTCGTCTTATGTTTCATTCCGAGCAAATTGAGGAACAAAAGCTTAAGTAAGTTTGTAGGGAGTTGAAGAAGGTGACAACCGAAGAGGGAAATTCTTGTAAGAATAGGTATGAGTTTCAAGACACACCAAGGTTCAAGAAGAGGTTTTCTAATCAAGGATCTTCTAGTGCTCCAAGGGCGAATAAGAGTAAGGTGCCTACTCCTAATCCCCAAGAGGGAAAAGGTGGTAGTTCTTATGTTGATAGGCCTCTTTGTTCCAAATGTGGTAGAAGGCATGATGGCAAGTGTCTTGTGGGCACGGGTAATTGCTATAATTGTGGGAAGAGTGGACACATGAAGAAAGATTACCCTATGATGAATACTCAATGAGGGAAAAATGCTCAAGCTCAAGCAAGTGCTCCGAACCCGGATGCTCCTAAGAAAAATTGCTTCTATGTTCTCCAATCCCGAAGTGATCAAGAGAGATCACCGGACGTGGTCACCGGTATATTACAAATATTTTCCTTTTATGTATATTCTTTGTTGGATCCGGGAGCTACGTTGTCATTTGTGACCCCTCTTGTATCCATGAAATTTGTTATGCTTCCCGACATCTTAGATGAGTCTTTCTTGGTTTCTACCCCGGTGGGTTATTCTGTAGTGGTAAAAAAGTCTATAAAGGGTGTCCTATTTCCTTGCCCAATAGAGTTATGTTGGTTGACTTGATAGAACTTGATATGCTAGATTTTGATAATATATTGGGAATGGATTGGTTGTATGCGTGTTTCACCTCTATTGATTGTAGGTCAAGGGTGGTAAAATTTCAATTTCCGAATGAACCCATTTTTGAGTGGAAAGAAGGAAACTCAAATCCTAGGGGTAAGATCATTTCGTTTATAAAGGCTTGCAATTTAATTGCAAAGGGTTGTCTCTATCACATAGTAAGAGTTATGGATGTTGAATACGAGGTCCCATTTATAGAGTCGGTACCCGTGGTAAGGGAGTGTCCGGAGGTCTTTCCCGACGATCTTCTCGGAATCGTTCTCAAGCGGAGATTGACTTTGGTATAGATCTATTACCACATACAAAACCTATTTCTATCCCTCATTATCGGATGGCCCCGGCCGAGTTGAAAGAACTAAAGGCTCAACTCAAAGATTTGCTAGATAAGGGCTTTACTCAACCAAGCATATCTCCATGGGGTGCCCCGATATTGTTTGTGAAGAAGAAGCATGGGTCTTTGAGAATATGTATTGATTATCATCAATTGAACACAGTCACTATAAAGAAGAAGTACGCGCTCCCTAGGATTGATGACCTATTGATCAACTCCAATGAGCTAGCTACTTTTCAAAGATTGACTTAAGATCGGGTTATTACCAACTTAGGGTGAGAAAGGTTAATATTCTAAAAACGACATTTCGAACAACATATGGTCATTTCGAATTCCTTGTTATGTCATTTGGCCTAACAAATGCCCCGACGGCTTTCATGGACCTCATGAATCAAGATTTTAGAAAGTATCTTGATTTGTTCGTGATTGTCTTTATTTATGATATTTTGATATACTCAAGCAGTGAGGATGATCATATGAATCATTTGACAATAGTTTTGCAAGTTCTCAAAGATAACCAACTTTTTGCTATGTTTAGCAAGTGTGAGTTGTGGTTGAGGTCGGTGGCTTTTCTTGGGCATATTGCCTCTAGTGAAGGGGTAGATGTCCATCCGATAAAGATGGAAGTGGTCAAAAGTTGTCCTAGACCTTCAAGTCCTACCGATATTCGGAGTTTTCTAGGGTTGGCCGGCTACTATCGGAGGTTTGTTGAGGGATTTTCATCTATCGCATTTCCATTAATGACTTTATCCCAAAAGAAGTCCAAGTTCAAATGGTCAGAATCTTGTGAGAAGAGCTTCCAATTATTGAAAGATAGACTCACATCCGCTCCAGTATTGTCTTTACCGTAGGGTACCGATGGGTTTATGATTTATTGTGATGCCTCACGAGTGGGTCTAGGATGTGTGCTTATGCAACGTGGCAAAGTCATAGCGTATGCCTCTAGAAAACTCAAGTAACATGAGAAGAATTATCTAACACACGACCTTGAACTTGCGGCCATGGTATTTGCTTTATAGATTTGGAGACACTATCTATATGGGGTGCATGTTGACGGTTCACGGATCATAAGAGTCTAGAATATGCATTCACCCAAAAAGATTTGAATCTATGCCAAAGAAGATGGTTAGAGCTTTTAAAGGATTATGATATGAGTGTCCTTTACCATCCCAAAAAAGCTAATGTGGTGACGGATGCTTTGAGTCGAGTATCCATGGGTAGTGTGACGCATGTTGAAGATGATAAGAAAGAGCTAGTAAAAGAGGTTCATAGGTTGGCCCGATTGGGTGTCTGACTAGAAATTCTCTAAAAGGTGGTGTCATGGTTCGCTATAACTCCAAGTTGTATCTAGTGGTTGGGGTGAAATCCAAACAACACCTTGATCCTCTATTGATGGAGTTAAAGGAAACGGTCCTTAGTAAAGCTAATGAGTCCTTCTCTCAAGGGTAAGATGGGTTACTTAGGCACCAAGGAAGATTGTGTGTACCGGATGTGGATGGGTTGAGGGAATTGATCATGGAAAAGGCTCATGGCTCCCGATATTCCGTTCACCCGGGTGCCACAAATATGTACCGCGACTTATGTGAAACATATTGCTGGAATGATATGAAAAGGGACATAGAAAGTTTTGTCGCTAAGTGTCCGAATTGCCAACAAGTAAAAGTGGAGCACCAAAGGCCGGGTGTCTTGACTAAAAATATAGACATTCCCACATGGAAGTGGGAGGATATTAACATGGATTATAGTTGGGCTGCCTCGTACCCGAAGGCAACATGACTTGATCTGGTTCATTGTGGATAGGTTGACCAAGTCCGCACATTTTCTTCCCGTCAAAGTCACATATTTGGCGAAAGATTATGTCAAATTGTACTTTAAGGAAATAGTGAGGTTGCATGGAGCCCCTTTGTCCATCATTTCGGATAGAGGTACTCAATTTACCTCTAATTTTTGGATAGCTTTCCAAAGTGGGATTGGTACGAAGGTGAAACTTAGTACCACTTTTCATCCCAAGACGGATGGTCAAGTGGAATGCACTATTCAAACCCTTGAAGATATTTTGAGGTCTTGCATCATCGACTTCAAAGGTAATTGGGATGACCACCTACCTTTGATAGAATTCTCCTACAACAATAGCTACCACTCTACTATCTCCATGGAACCCTTTGAGGCACTCTATGGGAGGAGGTGTAGATCCCCTGTTGGGTGGTATGAGGTAGGAGAGTTTGCTCTACTTGGTCCCGATTTGGTTTATGAAGCTCTCGAGAAGGTTTGGGTTATATGAGATAGATTAAGAGCGGCTCAAAGTCAGAAAAAATCCTATGCCGATAATAGAAAAAGGGACCTTCAGTTCGAAGTAGGAGATTGGGTCTATTTAAAAATTTCACCCATGAAAGGGGTGATGAGGTTTGGAAAGAAAGGGAAACTTAGTCCCCGTTATGTGTGGCCGTATAAAATTTTGAAGAGGATTGGGAGTGTTACCTATGAGTTGAAATTGTCAAATGAGTTGGTCATGATTCATCTGGTATTCCATGTATCTATGCTTAAGAAGTGTATAGGTGATCCGGTGTCTATTCTTCCTCTAGAAGGTTTGGGTGTAAAGGAGGACCTTTCATATGAGGAGGTCCCGGTTCAGATCTTGGATCGCAAGTTAAGAAATTGAGGAATAAGGAGGTTGCCTCCATAAAGGTTCTATGGAGGAACCACCTTGTTGAGGTTGCAACATGAGAGGCCGAGGCCGACATGAAGACCCGCTATCCTCATCCTTTGTCCCTTACTCCTAGACAATATTAAGGTTAGTAATTCCTTAAATGATTATTGTTAATAATGTTGAACTTATCATGTTTTTCTAAAATATGTGCATATTGTAGTAGAAATTCATGCCTAAGTTGGTTCTTGTCTTTCCATGAAATATGTTTACTATTTTGGTTTTCCATTTAGTGTATTGTGTACTAGGAGTGCTCATGGAAGATTATAATTAGCATAATTGATATTGTTTTGATAAGAAACCAACATGTCAACTTTTAATGTTAATATTGAGCTCATATTGAAATTGAGAAGGTAGTACCTCCTTATGTGATATGAAAAGTTGATCTTTTGTTATGGTATGTGTGGATTAAGTTCCTACTAGTTAATGCTATGTTTATGTGTTTAAAGGAGTTGATATTTCCTCCTATGAGCTCCGACTCATTATGATATTGTTTAATTGGTTGGCTGCTAGTCTTGAGTTTTTTTTCCTCCTATAAAAAGGTTTAGAGTGTCATTCGGGGACGAATGTTCCTAAGGGGGGGGGGAGTATTGACACACCCGGAAATTTCCATGACCTATACTAGAGCTTAATATGTCAAGTAATAATTATTTTATGTCAAAATAAGCGTAAATAACTTGTTTGAGAAGTTTTGAGCCATATGATTAAAGAAAAGCCTTAACCTCCGGAAACTAGTGAAATTCAACTATGTTGACGTCCCTATGTTTGGTTAAGGTTTCGGAAGGTCATATGAAGTGAAAAACTTGTAAAAAGACTTTGGTTAGGTAGAGTGTAGTATAGAGAGTATAAACATCCAAAAATGACACCCCACGGACCATCGAAAGGGTCCTTGAGAAGGACCCGAAGTTGGGCGAGCAAACTGCCAAGGCAGCTTGTGCGCAGGCAGATTCTGGTGGCTGCTGCGCGTCGAGCAGCCATCACGTGGGAATCTGTAGTTGGCCTCGCGACGTAGGTTTTACACGTACCTCACTGCCTCATCTCAAAATTCAAAAATAAATTGGGGAATTAGCCTCGCGACACGCACCTATTTCCCAGATATCGTAAAAGTTGTATATTGGGTGTTTTGACTTCACAAATAAACCCATTTAAGTGAGGGGTCTTTTGGGTAATTTAATGGGTGACTATATAATGTTTTAGGGTCAGTTTTAGGTCAATTTTATCACTCAAATCAAGTCCCACAAGTTGAAATCAAAAATCTCTCTCTCTCCCAAATTCTCTCCTCCTCCAAAACTCCATTGAAGGCCATTAGAGCTCCAAGAAGAAGATCAAGCCTTCAAGTTTTTATCCTAATTCCGTGGATTTATCATCTATAAGGTATGGTTTCTTTCACTCTTGCGATTCCTTTCCCCGAAAGGTCCTTCAAATGATGATTTCTAAATCACCCAAAACAATGGTTTTTCTCCTCGCATGGGTCTTCTTTCTAAAACGAAATTATAAGTTAATTGTGATGAACTATGATGAATTAATGTTTTTAAGTATGAATTAATGGTTAATTTATGAATTCCTATTATTCTTTCGTTGACCCATGTCTTTCCCTTAAATCCCTAATTTGTTGGATTGATTAAGGTGAATTGATGAGGGTGATGAACATGTCACTTATTTACTTTGATTTTAGTTATGTTAATACTTCATGAATTTCCCTATTTCATATGTGGGTTGTGATTTCTTGGGTATTGAAGGGCAATGAGGTATGATCTTGATTATCCTTTAATCTCAATTATGCAAGGTGAAATATACTTATATGATAATGATGCTATAGCTAATTGTGTTGTGATGTTGGTGACAAGGATCCCTCATCCCTAAACCTAGATCTATGAATTTGCTATGAAGTATGTAATTATGTTATGGTATGATCATTATATGATTGAATGTAGTTTCTCATGATTATAATGTTGGGTCTAGAAGTGAAAAGATAGTTATCACTTATGATCACCAATGAGCTATTATGATAAGATGTTCACCTAAGGGTCTAGAACAGGCTAATGTGAACTTGTATGATGATTTATGATGATTACTAAAGGGAATAATTGATTAGCACCGAAAGGGTATGAAAATGAGATGGAGGTCTCACGTTAGTAATTCCGGCCTCCCACATGGGTTTCTTCACGTTAGTAAGTCCGGATTCGCAATATGTGTGTCGTCTCATGAGATGGAAATCGTCACGTTAGTAAGTCAAGGTTTCTAGAATCAAAATTCTTGTCCCTTAACTATGTGCCCGCATAGGACTCTAGCTTAGCGGATCAACCTAGAATAGCTATGTATGAATGGTTACACCTTAGGCAAGTGTTAACCCTCTATTTTCGGTGTGGGAGTAGAGCACCGGATTCCATGTAGCTCACATGGTCTCATGTCGATTATGGTACGTATTTCCCTAATGTAAAGGTATGAACAATTTATGTATGTGTACTTCTATTAGGGTTGTCATAAAGGTTACTACATAGTGTGAGGTAGGGTATGGGACTTCTCTTACACATTGCACATGTGGGATCCAATAGGATGATTCTAGTAGTGTTCTTTTAACATTATGATTATGATTATGATTATGTTTATAAGCTATGAATAGTATTGACGTATGAGGAATGTTATATATGATAGTTTGTTGTAAGTATGAAATGTGTTGCTTAATGTGATACTTAGCTTTGAGTAGGGTTATGGGGCTTTATTCTTGGAATTGTACAAGTGTTGCTTGAGTTACTTATATGTTGGTATGATTATGATGTTTCTTATATGTGTAATATCGAAATGTTTGTCATTGTGCATAGTTTTGACTAAATGGTGCCTTTTCTCATGCATTAAGAATTTTAATGCATAGGGACCATACTTAGTACATGTGTTTTGTACTAACCCATATTTCTTCCCTTTTTCCCCAAACATTGTAGGTTCGGGCTGTTGAGGTATCATTGAGTTAAAACAAGAAGGCTTGGACTAGACTATCCAAGTTTTAGTATGCCCTCTAGTTCGAGGATGCTACCACACACTCTATCGTAGTAGTATTTCTATTGTATAAGGGCAATTATGGATTTGTATAAGGGCTTTGCCCAGATTGTTTGACTTCATTTAGATGGTTGATATGAGAAACAATATTAGCCTAAATTCCTATGCGTTCTTATGATCTATTGCGAGAAGCCTATGTATGGTTCCTGTGTAAAGGTCTATCTAAACCTTCATGCTATATAAGCAAAAGTTTTAATTTTTCCGCAATTTTGACTTATGATTTGCTATGACGAGTGCTAAGAGGCTTATCGTAGTCCTCATAGAGGACAACGATGCCGATTACGCCTAGGGGGTACTTTGGGTCGTAAAAAATCTAGAGTGGTAACCTACTCCGGTGGAGGGTGTTCTACTTGCCAATGGTAGAACTTGGACACATCCCATGTAGGCACATGGTTAAGGAATATGAAGGGTTTACTTTTCACTCTAGCTTCATTCTTAACTAGAGCTACTTCCCTCATCATACTCACTCGGTGCTAGCCTTTGTTCTCGTAGAGTAATTCACATTAAAGGATCATACGAAGGGGTTCTATATCTAGTTCATAACCCAATCACATTCACCCTACCAAAGAGGATAGATTAATGACTTCCCTAAGGATGATATCATGTCGTTCCAGCTAACCAACCTTAAGTCCACCATTCATTACAAGAAGGATAACATTACGACTTTCAACTTCAAGGATCATAACCTTACCACTAAGTTGAAGGTTTCACATAAAGGACCCTCTTAGCATCATTCAAGGTCTCATGTCATTCATGCATAAAAGACAAAGAGGATTTAGCATCCTAATTCATGACATCTCATATTCACATTCATAAATGTATCAAGTAAGGGACACAAGTCTACCACACAAGACACACCAATGACTTCACTTTATCACATATATCATATCATTCTTGGCTCACATTGGAATACCAATTATAATCTATAAGTCATACTATACACTACTATAACATCACCAATATAACCATCATAGACTCATATAGCCAAGTAGGAATAATCATGCATCAATTCTAAGACTACACACATAAGGACATAGTCATAGTCTAACATTATCACCTAACAACAATAGAAGAACACCTAATTTCACTTAATCACAAGTAGATGAATATGATCATACTTCACATAATCAACTACACAAATCATCATAGTATATCAAGTAGTTGCCGACAACGCCATGATAATCATAATACATAAAGTAATGACCACAAGGACACATCATTCACATAGCACCGCCACCATAAGTGGACCATACCAATCACAACATAAATCAAGAGCTAAATTACATAAAATAAAGAGAATTAGAGCAGTGTACCACCAATCCATTCTCACCACTTCAATCGATAGCTAAATCATCCAATTCAATACTAAAAAGCACTTACCCATGGCCATGATCATCAGTTCAATACAGAAACCATTATACTAAATGAATATAGGTCAATTCAATAGATTTATCAATATAAGACACCCTATACATCAATTGAATACAATTCTCACATCATTTAATAGCGCATAGAAAACTACACTAGAATTCATAAGCATTAAGACAATATCAAGTCAACCACAAAGTAAAAAAAACTAGGGTTCATTAATTTCATGGGTTCATAGGTTAATTGAGTTAAAATAACCTAATTAACATTAATATAATCAATATATTATGATTCAAAACCTTTAATGCAAGAACCCATGGATAGATCATAAAATTGGACAAGTTCATCTTTAGAAAAACTTAGAAATCTCTTTTGAATTTTGGGCTCCTTGATTAATAGAGTTTCAAGGATAAAAAATCATACATCAATGATGTTAATCCACGAAATTTATTAAGAATCACCACTCAAATCTCCAATCCAATATCTGTCTTGAGTTTTTGTCTTCAATGGAGTTCTAGAGAATTTCTTAGAGATTTTAGTGTTTTTGATATGGAAGAATGAATTCATCTAGTTATTTAGGACTTATAAACCCACTTAAAATACCTAAAACACCCCTAAGTAAACAACCAATTCACCCTCCAACTTAACAGTGAACCTGCGAATTTGAAGGCCCATCAACGACTTGTCCATCGGCGGACCGTTCTGCTGGTCCGTGGTTTGGGTATGAGACTGGTCCTTGGATGGCCATCTTCCCCACTCCTAAGTCCTGACCAACGTCCACCAAAGATGGGGAGTCGACCAGCCTACTCGCCGTCAATTTCCTCAGTCGATTGGGGCTTGTCTTGACAGCCTTTGGCTCAAAGATGGGTCCTTCCTCAAGGACCCTTGGTTGGTCCTTGGGGACTTTCACCCGGATGTTTCCAACCCGAATATGATCGTATACGAGTTTAGGACCTTCCACATCAATTTAATCCAAAAAGAACACATAAAACATGATGAAACATGCCAAGTCACGAAAGGTCGTTTCAAGGCAAACCTTTCGAACATCATGGACGTTCTTAGACGTTTGACCTCCAAACTTCATAAAACTTGACACACTGCCTATAAAAACTATTATAGCTCATATAAATACCTCATAAGATCATGAAACACACATATAAGCACATAAAAACACATGAGGCACATAGGTGACTAGTCGTCGAACGTCTAAGTCGTCCTTTGACATTTGACTTCCAATGAACCTAAATATTTAGACACTGCCTCATAACCACATTATAGAATATTTTAGGACCTTATACCCTCATTACAAACATGTTAGGCTCTAGATTTACCTAAGTCATTTTAGATGTATTACATGAGGTGATGCATCCAGGCCACATCTAACGTCTTACGACCGATGTGTGCAGGATAAAGATAATGCTGGGAGTCCACGTCTAAAGTCGGTTAATCGATCTGTGCAGGCCATGGAAGATAGGTGTAGACCATGTTTGATGTCGGCCAATCATTGTGTGTAGGAAAAAAGTGATGCGTGCAGGCCACGTACGACGTCAATAGACCATTGTGTGCAGGTCAAGAGAGATGCGGGAAGGCCATGTTCGACGTTGGCTAACAATTTTGTTCAGGAAAAGGGCGATGAGGAAAAGTCACGCTCTATGTCGGTAAATGTTGTGTTCTCCAAAGTTGAAGGGGGCAGGCAATGCTCGACATCAGCTGGCAGTTGTGCAAGCCAAAGTCGATGGAGGCAGGCAACAACCGATGTCTCCTAACCATTTTTTGCAAGTCAAGATCGATGCGGGCAGTCCACACCTAACGATGGCTAACAGATGTGCATAAATCACGTCCAATGCAGGCAGTCCACTACAAATACCATTTGGCCGATGCTGCTTGTCGTTGGACGATGTCATTTTCCTGAAGAGCAGATGCCTTTGTTGATGTTGTCTTCCATTGGCCGATTCCTAAGTCGTCCTACCGATGTGCACACGCCACACGGATGATGCGTACATGCCTTTGTGAATGATGCTTGTCATTGGCCAACGTCACTTGCTTGAAGCGAACATGCCTTTGGTGCTGCGGCCTGACGTTTGCCGATGCAAATTGCGCCCATTCGATACACACATGCCATGAAAGATGCGCGTAGGTCTTGGCTTATGTTGCATTTGATTAGAAAATGTCGCTTTCCATATGTTCACATGCCATGTCAGATATGTGCTGTCCTTGGGTGAAGATGCCTATCGCTGGCCGACGTCGCTTACTCGAAGCGCACAATCCTTTGTTGATGGTTCCTGTTGTTGGCCTATGTCTATGTCGCTCAGAAGATCCACACACGCCACATGTTATGTGATCATGCCTGTCTCGACCCAGATTCTGGAATCCGAATCGGAACCGGCGTTGTTGACCTCTCAAAGGTCGCAGACAAGCCTCTTCTTGCATTCATCATATTCATACGATTAATTTTTGCGAAAAATTTAAAACTTTTTGTTTATATTTGAAGTATACATAGACTTCATATGAACACGTATTTGTAAGGAAGTTCATTTCTCATACATCAACCATCTAGTTATAGAAGCATACAACTTGAACGAAATAGAATCTCATGTAATAAGTAATACTTGCCAAAATGGCACTATTACAAGCGTCTGAATAAAATACGAAATAAACACTAGTGGAACATACTCCACTAGTTCAAACCTACTACTAAGAAGGAAATGTAAAGGCAGGCATCCTCGAATGCATGAGCACCTACCAAGTCCGGATGAAATCTCTGAGTCCGAACAGCTGCAATGACGCCTTCAACGTCCACCTGAGCCTACACCTAAAATAGTAATATTGTATGGAATTAGTACACACTTGTACTAAGTATGGGTATATGCAGCAACACATAACGATAATGCATGAACAAGAATAGCTCTTCCTAATCAACATGCTTTCTTAGGAGGTCAAGTCTCTTGACTTGCCTAATTCGTAATAGGAAGGTCATACCATGAATATGTCACACATCATACACACATAGGTTCACATAACATACATTTCATGTTTCATATATTATACATTTCATATCCACGAGACCTTGGAATCATGGACGTAGCATTAAGACATCTCAATTGAGGGCCCAACATATGGGACCTCAACCCGAGGGCCTCCTTTAGCAAATACAGAGTCTGCTTCATTCGTTCATTCATACTTCACATTGATCATTTCAATCATTAATAGGCTGATGTAAACACCAGCTATACCTAGGATGAAGTTTAAGACTCTCATCGGGATCATAAAGTGCAATGACCAAGAATAACCTAATGTCATTACTTGAGTCCGGTTTCACCTCCTGATTGTCTTGCACAAACACCTTTGCTATCGTTCATTTCATTATCTTTCATACTTTGAGGAACTTCAACCTTAACCGACATAGATCATGTGAGCATCATGAAATCCGGTGTCTCCCCCACACCGAAAAGAGGTGGAGTCACTGGACAAAGTGAAACCAAAACATTGCTAGCTTCATGGGTTCGAACCAAGCTAGTTACCTATGGTGGAAACATAGTTCAAAGACTAGGAGATTTAAAGAGACCCATACCCACCTTGGTGGACAGTCTCATCTCATGAGAATTACGTGAACCTCCGCCCTTCCCGAAAGAAGGCATCACCACTCATAACTAGCCTATCGGTGCTCACTTTAAAGTTCCTATTTACATTCAACTCATACATCTTCGAAGCTTGCTTCTAGCATGAGGAAGTCATAACTCATTAGATGATTTCTTATCTCTTCTTTACGTATTAAGTGTGAATTGTCCTTACACTTACATATAGAATGTGATTGAGACTTGTCTCTTAATATTCAACATTCTCTTATGTGAGTACTTTTGGTGACCTCTACTTAGGCTTGGTTGAGACTTGTCTCACCATTCATCTTAGCCTCTTATCATGTTGTCGCAATTTTCATTAACATCATAGTTTAACATACTTACTCTCTTCATTACGTGAATGTTCATTTCTTCATCTTGCCATTAACTTACATCATATGCCATGCACATGGCCTTTAGTGTACTTTACACTCATGGTAGTACCCCTTTCGGGTTACTCAATTATTATAGGCCTTTAGTTCACTTTCTTGAATTTAGCCTAGGCGTTTAGCTTAGAGTTTTACACGAACTTTTAACCAATATTTTGATCTAAAATAATGTCCATCTACCCGCAGCATCTCTTAAGTTCTAAGGCATCACATTTAGCCCAATTTATTAATCACAGTACACTCACATATTCGTATGTATTACCCTTTGTTGTGCAACGATTTTCTAGTTTCTATAGTGAAGCATTCGGGTTCATTAGGACCTTAGATTAGTATTTAGTCCTTGTGGAATTAACATAAATGTTTCTTTGTGTAGTTGAGACCATGGCCGAGAGTCTTAGACTCCAAAGAATCGGCAGATTAACATTTCGTTAAAGGACCATACTTTCATTTTCTTGTTCATGAACATCACGATTTCTTCTTGCATGTTAAACACACAACATTACGTAACACATAATTCACAATTTCTTTAAGTAGACCGTAACAACATAATCATGGAAAACAACATACTTGTGCACATGTAACATTCGATATTCGTACTTACATAACAAGATCATAAACAGTCCGAGAACACACATTGCACACAATCACAATCATTCCTAAAATCATCTACCAGAAGTCATACCAACACATGCATCAATCGTTCAAAGGATCTAATGATAGGGGCATGCAACGGGGACAACCTTAGTTTTTAGATTGGATTTGAAGTGAGGCTTAGGGGACTCTTGGGAAAGGGACTAAGAGAGAAGAAAACCCATACCTTTTCAACTTTGACAACCAGCCACTAACACGTCTCTAACCCACGCACAAACCTCTTTTTCGAGCCTTGATTCTTGTTCACAATAGAAGTTCTTTACGTGATTTCTCCAAACACTTAGTCGTACGAATTTTCTTTTTATTTTTGCTGGATGAATGCTGAGAACTCTTAGAAAAGTAGACTTATTTTACTTTTATGTTTTTGAATTGCAAGATAAAGCTGAAAAACGTTTGTGGATATATAATGAATTAAGAGTGCACATTGAGTACACTCCTAGTGGGAGTCGTGCGCCTCTTTCTTGGGAGTTTGTTGTTGATTTATTCAACACAATTTAAATGATAAAATCATATTATAATCTATATGTTAAGTTACTATAATGCCCCTCCTTATTTTGTCTAATTTAAAATCATTTAAATCGTCCCTTTTAATGCCTCCAACTCGGCTTGAACCCGAGTGTTGGAGATCCGGTCAAACTCGGGTTTGACCATTGAGCTTTGACCCATTTTGACTAATTAAAAACTTTATTTAATTAATTAAATATCAACCTAGGGTAGTTACTATACTAACCCTAGCCTCGAAATCACCTTTTTACCCCTAGAACCCTTAACGCCTAGGACTAACCCTCTAAGTCCGGTTAAGACTCACCCGGGTGAATCCTAGTGTTCGGGGACCTAACATGGCTGGAACCAACCCTGCCTAGCTCAACCAACTCACCAAGTTGGTTGGATTGGCTGGTGCATAGATCCAGGGGTCCGGTTCTACGCGCATCAAGCCGTGTGAACCCGGTCTGACCTATGTATTCTAGGTACGTTTAGGTCTTACTTAGCATAGTCATTTTCGGATTGTTACAATGGCTTGGATGATGTTGCATGTCATAGTACGACATCGGTTGCCAAATGCGCATAAACAACATAAGATGCGTGAAGACCTTCGCTCAGTCTCCCTGTCGTTGGCTGATGTCACCTGGCCGAAGCATGTAAACCACGACCGAATTTGCCCAGTCGATAAACACATGCCACGGCTAATGCGTGCAAGGCTTGGTTTATGCTACTTGCCATTGGACAATGTAACCTGGCCACTATGTGTAGGCTTGGATTGATGTCCATGAGTCGATACGCACATGCCACGACTAGTGCATGCGCACCTTGGTTGTTGGTGCCTGCGGTTGGCCGATGTCACTTGAGCGATGCGCATAGGCCATAGGTGATGTCACCTAGTCGATGCACTCAAACCACGGTTGAAATCACCTAGTCGATGTGAAAATGACATAGCTGATGCGTGCACGCCTTAGATGATACTACATGTTGTTGGCCGACGTTGCTTGCCAAATTCGCCCATACCACGTCCGTGCATGCATGCTTAGCTGATGTTGCATGCCATTGGCCGACGTAGCTTTCTAGATATGCACATTCCACGTCCGTGTGTGCAGGCCTTGACTGAAGCCGCATGCGATTGGCTGACGTCGCTTGCCAGATGCGCCTATTTCATGTCAGATCCGTGCAAGCCTTGGCTGATGTTGTATGCCATTTGCCGACATTTTTAGACTGATATTTTTAGGCTACGTACAATACTTGAAGGCCACATCCAACATCTGTAGACTGATGTGTAAAGGCTACTGACGATGTTGGTAGGCTACGTTCAACGTCCATACACTGCTGTGAGCAGGCTACAGATGAAGCTATCAGGCCACGTTCGACTCCAACACACCTTTTGTGCACGCCAAAGGTGAGGCAGGCAGACCACGTTTGACTTCGGCTGACCTTTGTGTGCAGGCCAAAGGCGATGCGGGCAGGCCACACCTGACGTTGTCTGACCATTGTGTGTTGGCCAAAGGCAATACGGGAAGGCAACGCTAGACATTGGCTGACCTTGATATGTAGGACAAGGATGATGCGGGCAGTCCGTGCCTGACGACGGTCGATCGTTGTGCAGTCCAAATTTGATCGGGGTAGGTAACGCATAATGGCTATGGACCGATATGTGCAGGCCTGAGGTGATGCGGTCAGGCTATGCCTAACGTCAGCAGAACGATGTCTGTAGGATACAGATAATGCTGGGAGGCCACGTCTGACGTTGACTGACTGATGTGTGCTGGCCAACAAACATAGCTATAGCCCACGTCTGACAGCAGCTGATCATTGTGTGCATGCAAAAGGCTATGCGTGCAGGCCACATACGACGTCAACTAACCATTGTGTGCAGGTCAAAGGCGACGCGGGAAGGCCATATTCGACGTTGGCTGAATATTGTGTGCAGAAGAAAGGCGATGAAGGAAGGCCACGCTCGATGTCGACTGAGCTTTTTGCTGTCCAAAGATGATGGGAGTAGGCAATGCTCGACGTCGGCTGACAGTTGTGCAGGCACAAGTATATGAAGGTAGGCAACACCTGATGTCACCTAACCGTTTTTTGCAGGCCAAGAGCTATCGGGCAGTCCACGCCCAATGATGGCTAAGCGATGTGCAAAAATCACGGCCGATTCAAGCAGCCCACAACAAATATTGGTTGAGGAATGTGCAAGATACGTACAATGCAGGTAGACCACGTTCGACATGACTAGCCATTCTCTGTGGCCAAGCTTGACAAATGCTCTGTGATGTGCACAGGCCACAGTCGATCCACGCCCGACATCTACTGAGCGATGTGCACAAGCCACAGATAATGCAACAGTCTACAACCAATTTTCCCTAGCCAATGCCTCTTTGTGTTGTCCGATGTCTCCTTCCATAAGTAGATAGGCCTTGGCTGATGCTACGTGTTGTCAGCCAACACAGATGTCGCCTTGCCGATATGCACATGCAACGGCTTATGCGTCCTGGTTTTGCCAACATTGCTTACCCAAAGCAAACCTGCCTTGGTTGATGCTACCTAACGTACACTACAAGAAAATGTACATACGAAGACATTTATTTGGTGACATTTGACACAAATGTCAGAAAATAAAGAATTTCACGACATTTAAGAACAAAACGTCATCACACAATGACATTTGATGTCAAATGTCGTAAAATGATGACATTTGGTCACAAATATCACTATGATAATGATATTTATTGCAAAATGTCATTGTTTTTAGCGACATTTAGCAAAAATTTGATTTAAATGATGACATTTTTCTACAAATATCGAATATAATATCACATCTATTATAAAATGCATTGATTTTAGTGACATTCAGAAAAAATATCACTTAGATAGTGACATTTAATATAAATGTTGAATATATTATGACATTTACTGCAAATTGTCATTGATTTTAGTGACACTTAGAAAAAATGTCAGTAAAACAATGACATCTATTCCAAAATGTCATTGTTTTTAGCAACAATTAGCAAAAATGTCATTTAAATGCTTACATTTAATACAAATTTCAAATATAATATTAATATTTATAACAAAATGTGATTGATTTTAGTGACATTTAGAAAAAAATATCGCCTAAATAATGACATTTAATATAAATGTCAAATATGTTATGACGTTTACCGCAAAATGTCATTAATTTTAGTGCATTTAGAAAAATTGTCACTAAAATAGTTACATTTAAAAGAAGTGTCAACAAAATAGTGACATTTGTTGTAAAATGCCGTTGATTTTAGCGACTTTTAGCATAAGTGTTGCTAAAATAGCGACATTAATACAAATGTCGAATATATGACACTACTAGAATTTTGTTGTTTGCCAACTTCAAAATTGGCCGGAATGTAGTCAAAAAATGGAGTTTCCTAATGACTTTCCGACTACTTTTGAGTAGTCGGTAGACTCAGCATCGGAAAATACTTGCCGACTACCATAGTCACTATATATAAATTAAACTCGACCATTCAAGTACCAGAACTGTTGTTATTGGTCACAGTTTCAAAGTGTCGTCTTTTATATCTCATCTACAACAACACTTATTAAGCGTAAGTTTTTTTATGCACATGCTAAAATTAATAATCCATAATCCAAGTGTGGCCTTTGCTTCCTTCTTGTCCACTATTTTAAAGTGTTGTCTTTTCTATCTTATGTATGACAACACTTTGAAGTGTAGTCCTTGCCCACGTGCATACCACAATTTATAGTCCTTTGGATACACTTTTAAGTGTGGTAATATTATTTTGGCCATAAAATATTTATATGCCACAAATTCTAATTAAAAAAACTAATATTGTTTTGCAAGAAATAATCTCAAACATAAAACTAGCTAATAAGTAATTCAAATATATAGATTTGCAATAAACTTCAAAAGATAGTATGTCTTGTGTACACAATAGTTCAAAAAGTACTCATACAATTATTCAATATATTCTAGCAAGGAATATATTTCACAAATTCAGATATAATGTATTCAAATTTTTACAATAGTTCAAAAACTCTTCACTATCCACTTCCACTTCAATGAGATCAAATTGACTTGTGGAGACCCTTCAAATTCAATCACCTCCATTTCCCTACATGTAAAAATGAATTAACAATCAATACAAATCATGTACAACAAATCAATGCAACAGTTATATAAGTTAGAAGTTCAGTTGGAGTGAAGGTTCTTGTATAATAAAAGTATAAAGTTACTATAACCCAAAAAATTGACATGAACTTCATGTCTCTGTTTTTTCCCTCCTTCTTCCTAAAGGAAAAAGTGTGGAGTGCCACACACATCTTAGACTTAGTTTACCAACACAGTTACTTAACACCGTAAAAGAAATTTATACAATCAAGTAACTTCGATCACAAATAAATCACTATAATAAAATTACTGGCAAGTGAAATTTGAGAGAGTGGTAATATGAAAGGGAAGCAATATTGCAGTCTTCTCTAAAAAAAGGTGAGAAGGGTATCTTCGTGGGTTTAGTGTATATGAATTGCTGCCAAGTCTAAGATTAAATGTAATTGTTATGTTATTTTCCTTCCAGATGAGCTGAAATTACTGATGATTGACCTCCAAATGATTAAATATTGATAACTAGCATATTTATCTTACTACATAGGAAAATGCAGAGCTATTATACATTTTATTTCAGCAGACACTTCTACTAGGACTAATCTCACAGCTTGATCCTGAGATAATTCAGTGCAAGTACTCGAGTCCTAAAAGAGACCCACTATAGAGCTAAGGAATGTTAGATTCTACATCCACCAATGAATTGACGTTGTCACACCCAGAGATCACACCCCATATGCGACCTGCATTGTCGTCCTCTCAGAGGAATCAGACAAGCCCTTAGTATTCGTCATAACATGTGATCAGTAAAATTTTGCAGAAAAATTAAAAACATTTATATACTATGTGAAGTATACTCACACTCATACTTAACATTCATAATAACATACGATATTTTAAAAACTTATCTTACATATATTAAACCATCTAAAGAGTACGAATCTGGACTTAACAAATAAATAGTCAATACGCCATATATGCGTTAATACTAAAGAATCCAAAGAACATAAAAGGAAATAGAATATTCTTAAAATCTACTAATGTCTTCATAAGCTGGAATATGAAAAATAGCAACCCCGAACATGAGGACCTACCAACACTTGGAGAAAGAGTTCCAAACTTCTTCAATCGACCTTTTAAATCTTCAATGGCCGGACCCTACATTTGTAGTAATATAAAGTAATGGGGTTAGTACGCCACATGTACTAAGTATTGGTATATTCACATAACATTTAAGGACATGCATGAAAAGGGATCATTTATCATTTCTTTAGAAAGCATGTTAAGTCATATGAATGTCTTCAGTGCACATACCATAGAACATATACAAGTTAAGGATTCCATCAACATAAAGCATGATCATAATCAAATACTTATTTTCATAGAGTCATGTTAACATTTATATTCAATAGATCATATATGCATAACATACAAAACACTTACCAATGATCTCATCCCCAACCTACAAATGCAATGGTCATGTGAAACCCCATAACCCCACACAAACAAGTAGATAAGATAGGAGACCATGAGTAAAACTTTGCTTCATATAACTTGTAACATAAGTAGTTATCACTTCATTTAATAATATAACCCAAAAACATATTCATCATAATGACCAACATAATATAAGAGTGACATCATGTATCATAAACATATATCTTTCATGTTATCATATTACATAACAACAATCTCCTAGGACTTCCCTTAGAGTCAACTTGTGCAATGTCTAGGTAGAGTCTCATACCCCTATCTATACTAAGTAGACTCTTCAAGTCACCCTAGTCAACATTCATTTACTTGTATTTTATTTTACATGAGGGAACATTCTACTTAACCGACATAGACCATGTAAGCTAAACATGGAATCCGGTGTCATGAAACCCCACACCAAAAAAAGGTGGTCTACCGGCAAAAGTAGAACCAAACATGACATAGCTTTCTAGGTGCATCCACTAGCTAGTATACTATGGTGGCGACATAGTTCAAGAACTAGGAGATATATTAGAGACCCATAGCTCCACATTACATGGAAGCCTCTATCTCATGAGAGTTATTGTGAACCTACCTTCCAACTAGGGAAGGGACACCTCTCATATCTAGTTCATCAGTGCTTAACTTAAGTCCCTTTCTTGAATAACCTTTAAGTTGTCTTTTATCATAAACTTATCATTGGTCATAGGAGATGAGGGCAGGCAACGCCCAATATTATGCTACTATTGCTTGCAGGCAAAGGGTGATGCGGGAAATCTATGCCAGAATACAAGTGAATGATATACGCAAGCCTAAGAGGATGCGGGCAGTCCACGACTGACGTAAGCTAAGCTATATGCATGCTACGACCAATGCGAGCAACCGTTGTCCGCTAAAGGTTGGACATTGTTTGCATGCCAAAGGCGATGCGGGAAGGACAAGCCTGAAGAACGCTGAAGGATGTACACATACCACGGTCCATGTATCTGGTCTAATCTTGACGTCGACTAAGAGATGTACATAGGCCACAACCGATGCAGAAGTCCATGACTAATGTTGCTTGGCCGATGCCGTTTCGTTGGTTGATGTCACTTGGTTGAAGCACACAGGCTTTGGCTGATCCTTCATGTCATTGGCCGACACCGATGTGCATTGACAATCCGCACATGCCAAACCTCATGCGTGGAGGCCTTGGTTAATGCTATCTATTGTTGACCAATGTCGCTTGCCCGAAGTGTACATGCCTTGGTTGATGTTTCCTGATGTTGGTCAATGCAAATGTCGTCCAACCGATGCAAACGCAATAACCGAATTGTGCAAGCCTTGGCTGATGTGTCTGCCGTTAGTTGACATATATAGAACAATGTGTGCAGGCTATAAAAGATTTTGGCAGGGCACGTCTGATGTCGGCAGACCGATGAGTGCAGGCTACGAATGATGCTGGCAGGCTACGTCTGACGTTGACTGACTGATGTATGCAGGCCACAGATGATAGGTGCAACCCACGCCCTATGTCAGCTGATTGTTGTGTGCATGCAGAAGGCGATGCGGGCAGTCAACGTCTCATGCCGACTAAACATTTTGTTTAGGCCAAAGACAATGAGGGAAGGCCATGTCTGACGTCAGTTATCCATTTTGTGCATACCAAAGGCAATGCAGAAAGCCACGCCTGATGTCGGTTCACCATTGTGCAAGCCAAAGGCTATGGCGGAAGGCAACTCCCGATGTCACTTATTGTTGTTTTGAGGCCAAGGTCTATGCAGGAAGTCTATGCCTGACAATAACTAAACAATGTGCACAAACCACGGTTGATGTGGGCAGTCTACGATCGATGTCGACTGAGCAATGTGTAGGCTATAGCCGAGGCGGGCAGCCCACGTCTGACGTTGACTGGCCATTGTTTGCAGGGCAAAGGAATTGTAGGAACGTCAAGCTCGACGATCGCTAAGTGATGTGCACAGGCCACGACCGATGCGACAAGTCTACGCCTGACGTCAGCTTAGCGATATGCATAGGCAATAGCCGATGCGTCAGTGCAGTACCAATATCGTCTGGCCGATGATGCTTGTCGTTGACCGATATCATTTTCCCAAAGCACAGAGGCCTTTGCTGATGCTGCTTGTCATTGTCCAATGCCGAAGTCCCCTGCTGATATGGACACACCACGACTAATGGGTGCATGGCTTTGTAGATGTTGTTTGTCATTGGCAACCATCGCTTGCCTGGAGCGAACAGGCCTTGGCTGATACTGCGTGATGTTGGCGGATGCAAATAGCCCCCAGTCGATGTACACATACCACGGTAGATGCGCGCAGGCCTTGGATGATGTTAAATTCTATCAGCAACGTCGTTTGCCATATGTGTGCATGCCATGTCAGCTGCGTGCTAGCCTTGGCTCATGCTTTCTATCATTGGCCGACATCGCTTACTAGAAGCGCATAATCCTTTGTTGATGCTGTCTGTCGCTCGCCAACAACAATGTCGCTCATCAGATGCACACACACCACAGGTTATGTGTGCATGCATTGGATGTTGCTGCATGTCGTAGTACTACGTTAGTTTCCAAATGTGCACAAACCACGTAAGATGCGTGAAGACCTTGGCTAATTCTTCCTGCCGTTGGCCGATGTCACCTGTCCAAAGCATGTACACCACGACCGATTTCGCCAAGTCGATGCACACATGCCACGGCTAATGCGTGCAAGCCTTTGCTGATGCTTCTTTCCATTGGACGATGTCTCCTGGACACTACGCGTAGGCCAGGAATGATGTCCATGAGTCGATGTGAACCGCCATGACTAATGAGTGCAAACCTTGGTTGTTGCTACTTGTGGTTAGCCGATGTCACTTGGACGATGCGCATAGGCCATAGTTGATGTCCCCTAGTTGATACACTCAAACCACGACTTAAATTTCCTAATCGATGTACATACGTCATAGCTGATGCATGCCGGCCTTGGTTGATGCGGCATGTCATTGGACGATGTGGCTTGCTAGATGCGCAATACCACGTCCATACATACATGCTTGGATGATGTTGCATGCCATTGGCCGACTAAGCTTGCAAGATATGGACATTCCACGTTTGTGCGTGCAGGACTTTGCTGAAGCTGCATGCCATTGGCCAACGTCGCTTGCCATATGCGCATATGCCATGTAAGATGCGTGCAATCCTTGGCTGATGTTGTATGTCGTTGGTTGACATATCTAGACTGGTATTTTTAGGCTACGTACAATTCTGGAAGGCCATATCCGACGTAGGTAGACTGATGTGTGCAGGCCACATTCGACATGACACACCGATGTGAGCAGGCTAGGGATGATGCTATCAAGCCACGTTCGATGCTGACACACCTTTCTATGCAGGTAAAACGTGAGTATGGCGGACCACGTCTGACTTCGGCTGACTTTTGTGTGCAGGCCAAAGGCAATGCATACAGTCCACACCAGATGTCGTCTGACCATTGTGTGTAGGCCAAAGGCAATGTGGGCAAGCAACACTCAACATTGGCTGACCGTGATGTGTAGGCCAAGGACGATGTGGGTTGTCCACACTAGGCGTTGGCTGATCGTTGTATAGGACAAAGTCGATGGGGCAGGAAACGCCCGATGTCACCTGACCGATATGTTTAGTACTAAGGTGATGCGGTCAAGACACGTCTAATGTCAGTAGACCGATGTGTGTAGGATGCAGACGATTCTGGGAGGCCACGTTTAACGTCGACTGACCGATGTGTGCACACCACAGAACATAGTTGTAGCCCATGTCTAACATCGGTCGATCATTGTGTGCATGCAAAAGGCAATCCGTGCAGGCCACGTACGACGCTAACTAACCATTTTTTGCAGATCAAAGGCAATGCAGAAGGCCACATTCGACGTTGGCTGATTATTATGTGTAGGACAAAGGCGATGAAGGAAGGCGACGCTCGATATCGGCTGAACTTTGTGCTGACCAAAGGTGATGGGGGTAGGCAATGCTTGACGGGCTGACAGTTGTGTAGTCACAAGTCGATGGAGGCAGGCAACACCTGATGTCACCTAACTGTGTTTTGTAGGCCAAGAGCAATTCGGGAAGTCCACGCTCGACGATGGCTAAGCGATGTGCACAAATCACGGCTGATGCAAGAAGTCCATAACCAACATCGATTGAGCAATGTGCAAGATACGGACAATGCAGGTAGACCACGTTTGACATCGACTAGCCATTCTGTCAAGCCAAGCCAGAAAAATGCTCCGTGATTTGCACAGGCCAAGGCTAGTACACGCGTGACGTCTACTGAACGATGTGCACAAGCCACAGAAAATGTGACAGTCTACAACCAATGTCCCCTGGCCAATGCCTCTTTGTGTTATCCGATGTCTCTTGCCAGAAGCAGATAGGCCTTGGCTGCTTATGTTGCCTGCCTTTGCCAACATCGCTTACCCAAAGTGAACCTTCCTTGGTTAATGCTACCTAACGTGGGAAGATGTAATGGTCGCCCTGCCCATGCACACACGCCATGACCAATGCGTGCAGGCCTTTGTTGATATTGCATTCCAATGGCCAATGTCGCTTGGCAGATGTGCACATGCCAAGTAAGAAACGTGCAGGCCTTGGGTGATGCTGCCGTCTATTGACCAACGTCACTTGCCCAAATCATACAAGCCTTGGCTGATGTTGCCTCCTATTACTGACGTCGATGTCGCCTAGCTGATTCAAACACACCACGAATTATGCGTGCATGACTTGAATGACATTGCATGTCTTTGTTCGACGTCGCTTGCCAAATGTGCACAAACAACGTCAGACGCGTGAAGAGCTTGGTTGATGTTGCCTGTCATTTGCTGACGTCGCCTGGCCAATGCATGTAGGCCATGATCGATGACGCCCAGCCAATGCGCACATGCCACGGCTGATGTGTGCAAACCTTGGATGATGTTGTCTGCCATTGTTTGATGTCGCCTCGCCGATGCTCACAGGCCACGAACGATGTTGCCAAGAGAATGAGCATACCCCACGAATTATTCATGCAAACCATGTTTCATGTCGCATGCCAAAGGCCGACGTACCTTTCCAAATACGTACATTCCACGTTCGTGCATGTAGGCCATCGCTGATAGTGTCTATCGTTGGACGACATCTATAGACTGATGTATGCCGACAACGCGCGATGCTTGCAGGCAACATTCATGTTTAGCAGAGCGATGTGTGCTGGCTACGATTGATCTTGATAGGACACATTTGTTGTTGACAGACCAATGTGTGTAGGCTACGGACAATGTTATGAGGACAAGTTTGACGGCGACAAACCAATGTGTGCAGGCTGCGGACAATGCTGGCAGCCCATGTATGACGTCAACTAATCATTTTGTGCAGGAAAAAGGCAAGGCATGATGATTACTTCTGACGTCAGCTGACCATTTTATGCAATCCAAAGGTGAAGACAGCCGGCCAAGTACAACGTCGAATGACCATTATGTGCAAGACAAAGGCAATGCGTGTAGGCAACGCTCGAAGTCACATGACCGTGGTGTGTAGGTCAAGGACGATGCAAGAAGTCCATACCGGCATCGCTTGACCGTTGTGCTGTCCAAAGTCGATTGAGGCAGGCAACGCCCGATGTCACCTGACTGATATGTGCAGGCTAGAGGTGATTGATTTATTTTTTGTACTTTTAACTTTTTCCGATTAAACCCAAAAATGAGTAATTGATTAATAAAATAAAGTAGGAATATAAGAAATATATAAAATTAACGCCCAAAATTTACAAATAAATATAGTAACCTTAAATTCAAAAATTAACAAATTTTTGTAATTTTTATTTTTGTTCGATAAATCCCAAGAATGAGTAATTGATGAACAAAATATAGGAAAATTTTGATAGAAGTATTAAATTAATGTAATAAATTCACAAATAAATATCCTAACCTTATAGTCAACAATTTTAGCAATTTTTTTAATTATTATTTTTGTTCGATAAATACCAAAAATGTGTAATTCATGAATAAAAAATAGGGAAAACATGAAAAATATTAAATTAACGCCAAAAATTCACAAATCAATGTAGAAACCATAAATTTGATATTTGTTTTAATGTTTATTTTTGTTCGATAAATTTCAAAAATTGGTTATTCATGAATAAAAATAAAAAAATAAAAAATTAGCACCAAAATTCACAAATAAATATAGTTACCTAACTTCAACAATTTCAACTGTTTTTAAATTTTTATTTTAGTTCAGTAAATCTCTAAAATGGGTAAATCATGAATAAAAAATAGGAAAATTATTTTAATTATAAAACTAATGCTAAAAATTTAAAAATAATTAAAGTAACCATAAATTCAACAATTTCAACAACTTTTTTAAGTATTTTTATTTGGTAAATCTTGAAAAAGGGTAATTCATTAATTAAAAAAATAGGGAAAATATAAAATTAACACCAAAACTTCACAAAGAAAAATTTAGAGACCTTAAATCCAACAATTTCAACAATTTTTATTTATTTATTTCGATTCAGTAAATCCCGAAAATGAGTAATTAATTAATAAAAAATATGAAAAATATGAAAAAATTAACTACAAAAATTCACAAATATATAAAGCATGAAATTCAACAATTTCATAAATTTTAATTTTTAAAATGTGACGTAAAACAACCATAAAAATAAATTTTAAACTACGAATCAAAGGAGGAAAAATATGATAATGATTGAAAGTACTTCTAAACACGTTAAACTATTGAAAGATTACATATTTGTACAAGTATAAGATATCTCAGCATCGTACTAACCGTAAATGTAATGAAATTGGTAAGAAAGAACCACGTGAGGCGGAAACGTTGAGAATAAATGATGGAAAATAGACGAATATGTTGTTGCTGGAAGGGCGTTTCACACTCCTTTATTTATTGTACGACATGAACATCTTCATGTTGTCGACTAGACCTTGATCAATGTCGCCTTATGCGACGTCGCTCATCTAACAAGTGCAAGCCACAGAAGATGCGGGTAAGCACATCTTACATCGGCTGACGGAAGTGTGCAACCACAACCGATGCGGCCAGGATAGTCTGACGTCCTTATACCAATGTGTGTAGCATATTAACGAAGTTGGCAAGCGATGTCTGAGTTTTGGAAGACCGATATGCGAAGGCCACGGACAATAGATGCCTCCCATGTCCAACATCAGATTACTGATATATGTAGGCCACTGACGATAGGTGCTACCCATGTCCCACATCGGCTGACCATTGTGTGAAGGCCACTTCCGACGTCGGTTAACCATTATGTGTAGGACAAAGGTGATGCGGGAAGGCCAAGTCCAACGTCGTCTGAACGTTATGTACATGGCAAAGGCGATGTGAGAAGGGCACGCTCGACGTCAGCTGACGAATGTGAAAGCCAAAAGAGATGGGGTCAGCCAACATCTGACATCAGCAGACCGTTGTGCTTGCGAAATGCGATGAGGGCAGGCAACACCCAATGTCGCCTGACTATTGTTTGGAATCCAAGGGCGATGCTGGCAGTCCACTCCCGACGAAGGGTGAGCGATGTGCACAAGCCAAGGAGGATGCGAGCAGTCCACATCCGACGTCAGCTAAGCAACATGCCATCTACGACTTATGCTAGCAACCCTTTTCTAATGACGGCTAGCCATTGTTTGCAGGCCAAGGGCGATGCGGGAAGTTAAAGCTTGTAGACCGCTAAAGGATATACTCAAGACACGATTGATGTAGCCGGTCCACGCCCAACGTTAGCTAAGTGATATGCACAAGCCAAAGCAAATGTGACAGTCCAAGACTAATGTCGCCTGGCCTATATCGGTTTCTGTTGGTCGATGTCGCTTGCTCGAAGTACAAAGGCCTTCGCTGATTTCTCATGCTGTGACACCGATGTCGCCTTGCTGATACGTACACAACACAGTTTATACATACATGCCTTGGTTGATATTACCTATTGTTGGCCAACGTCGCTTGTATGAAGTGCACATGCCTTTGCTGATGCTGCCTGACAATGGTCGATGTAAATGTCGCCCAACCAATGCAAAAACGTCATAACCGATGTGTGTAAGCCTTGGCTAAAGTGCCTACTCTTGGCCAACATCTACAAACTTATGTGTGTAGCCTATGAAAGATACTGGTAGGCCATGTCTGATGTCGGCAAACCAATGAGTGCAGGCTACGAATGATGCAACCAGGCCAGGTCTGACGTCGACTGACCCATCTATGCAGGCCACAACTAATAGGTCCAGCCCATGTCCAACGCTGGCTGACCGTTGTGTGCATGTTAAAGTCTATGTGGGCAGTCCACATTGGATTTCATCTAACCATGTATGTAGGCCAAAGACAATACAGGAAGTCCACGTCTGATGACAGTTGTCCGTTTTGTCTAGAACAAAGGTGATGCAGGAAGTCCACTCCTGATGTTGGCTGACCGTTGGGCAGGCCAAAAAGCTATGGGGAAATGCAAAGTCTGATATCGCCGTCTGTTGTTTGCTGGACAAGGGTTATGAGGGAAATCTATGCCCGAAGACGGCTCAACAATGTGCACAAGCCACAGACAGTTCAGGCAGTCCATGGCTGGGGTGGGCAGCCCATGTCTGACGCCGGCTGGCCGTTGTGTGCTGGCTAAGCGCAATGCGAGAAGGTCAATCTTGGCAACCGATGAGTGATGTGCACAAGCCACGACCAATGCGACCGGTCCACGCTCCACATCAGCTTAGCGATATGCATAGGAAACGACCGATGTGACAGTCAACTACCATTGGCCAATGTTGCTTGTCGTTCTCCTATGTCATTTGTCCGAAGCACAGACACCTTTGTTTATGTTGCCTGCTACTGGCCGTCCGATGCGCACACGCCATGGATGATGCGTGCATGACTTGGTTAATATTTCTAGTCGTTGGCCAAAGTCGCTTGGCTGAAGGGAACATGCCTTGGCTAATGCTGTTTGACATTCGCCAAATCTAATAACGCCAAGTCTATGCACATACTCTACGACATAAGCGTGCAGGACTTGGCTGATGTTGCATTCCATCGGGAAATGTCGCTTTCTATATGTTCACATTCCATGTCAGATGTGTGTTGGCCTTGGTTGATGCCATATTTCATTGGCCGAAGTCGCTTACTCGAAGTGCACATGCCTTGGTTGATGGTGCATGTCATTGGCCGACGTCAATATTACTCAGCCGATGCACACACTCCAAAGGTTATGTGTGCATGCCTTGGATGATGTTGCATGTCGTAGTCCGACATCGGTTACCAGATGCGCAGAAACCATGTCGATGCGTGAAGACCTTGGTTGATGCTTCCTACCGTTGGCCAATTTAACCTAGCCAAAGCATACAAGGCACGACCAATGTCGCCCAGTCGATGCACACATGCCACGACTTATGCGTGCAGGCCTTGGATGCTGCTGCTTGCTATTGGACGATGTCCATGCCACTGTGAATAGGCTAGGAATGATTTCCATGAGTCGATGTGCACACACCACGGCCGATACGTGCACGCCTGGGGTGTTGCTCCCTGCCATTGGCCGATGTCACTTGGCCGAGCACATAGGCTATTGGTGATGTCGCCTAGTCGATGCACTCAAACCACGTCTGAGTGGCCTAGTTGATGTGCACAAGACATAGCTGATCTATGCAGGTCTTGCATGATGCTGCATGTTGTTGGACGACGTTGCTTGCCTGATGCGCACATGCCATGTCCGTGCATGCATGCTTGGTTGATGTTGTATGCCATTTGCCGACGTTACTTGCCAGATATGGATATTCCACGTCCGTGCGTGTAGGCCTTGGCTGAATCCACATGCCATTGGCCGACGTCACTTTCCAGATGTGCACATGCCACGTTAGATGCGTACTAGCCTTGGTTCATGCTGTTTATTGTTGACCGACATTTTTAGACAGATATTTGTAGGCTACGTACAATGCCGGAAGACCACATCTGACGTCAATAGACCGATGTGTGCAGGCTACAAATGATGATGGCAGGTGGTGCCACATCGACAAACTATTGTGATCAGACTACGGATGATGCTATCAGACCGTATTTGACGCTGATATACCTTTCTGTGTAGGCCAAAGGCGAGGTAGGAATAACACATCTTACACCTGCTGACCTCTGTTTGTAGACCAAAGGTGATGCGTGCAGGCCACATCCGACGTCGTGTGACCATTATGTGTAGACCAAAGTCAATGCGGGCAGGCAACGCTCGACATTGGATGAACGTGATGTGTAAGACAAAGACAAAGCGGGTATTCCCTGCTTGACATCGGTTGATTGTTGTGCAGGCAAAATACGATGGAGAAAGGCAACGAACGATGTCGCCTGACCGATATGTGCAGGCCTGAGTGATACATACAAGCCACATCTGACGTATTGATATCGATGTGTGAAGGATATAGACGATGCTAAGAGGCCACGTCTAAAGTCGACTGACCGATGTGTGCAACACATGGAAGATAGGTGTAGACCACGTCTGACGTCATCCAATCGTTGTTTGTACAAAAAAAGTGATCCGTGCAGGCCATGTACGACGTCAACAGACCATTATGTACGGTTAAGGGAGATGCGGGAAGGCCATGTTCGACGTTGGCTGACCATTTTGTTCAGGACAAAGGCAATGAGGTGCCTGACGTTGGCCGATGCAAATAGCGCCCATTCGAAGCACACATGCCACGTCAGATGCGTGTAGGCCTTGGATTATGTTGCATTCGATAAAAAAATGTCGTTTTCCATATGTGCACATGCCATGTCAGACGTATGCTGCCTATCATTGACCGACGTCGCTTACTCGAAGCGCACAATCCTTGGTTGATGGTGCTTGTTGTTGGCCTATGTCTATGTTACTCAGCAGATCCACACACACCACAGGTTATGTGATCATGCCTTGGATTATGTTGCATGTCATAGTACGACGTCGGTTATCAGATGCACACAAACAACATAAGATGCGTGAAGATGTTACGACCCGCAAGTACACCCTAGAAGTTAGGGCGACCCTTAGGTCGGAACACGACGTGCTCGACCTTTCGAAGGTCTTACACAAGCCTCTTAGCTATCATTCATTACATAAGACATGAAAAGTAGTGCGGAAATTAAACTTTTCATGATAAATAATAATAAATAAACTTCTTTTATAAATACTAAAGATTGTCTCATCGTCACAAGCCAACTTGAAGACACGACATAAATATCTTAGGGACACGACCCTTTACATTGAAAGAAAATACATAATAAGTCTTAAAGAAGAACTAAAGAAACATAGACTATGCCCTCGAATATATGAGGACATACTCAGTCTTGAGAGAGTCGATTCCCAAGCTTGCCTTCTAACCTTCAACTCGCTTCCAACCTATACTTATAAAGTATAGAAAAGTATGGGGTTAGTACAAATAATGTAATAAGTATTGCATAATGCAAAATCATGCAAAAAGGGACAATTTAGTGGAAACATACCTATTTTGATAAAATCCTTCATGAATTAAGTTACATAACATCATTGAAAACCATCATTGAGCACATAAGGAAAAACATCCATTTTTCTCAACATAAAAGCATACTTACAGTGAACCCAAAATTACACATTAACTACTCCTATCCTAAGTTGTCCAAAGGTTCCCCTAAGTAAGACATAAGCAGATCGCACATACAACCTCCTAAATACCTAGTCAAGAGATCCTTAAGACTACTAGGGATAGGCTTATTTCATTTCATATACGAATCAACACTCCATACTAAAGACACTAGAGAAACATATTTGCATTTAAGAACTTCACATAAGTACCCCTCTCAAGTGGACTTACAAGTCACACAAAGTGCAATGTGAGAGTAGCATCCCATAATACTACCCCCACTATGTGCTCCTTGAGGATTCCATGAGATTAGATACACTACATTCATCATTCATAAGTTTAATCATACAAGACACTCCTTTAACATGCTTTCTTAACATTAGACATAAAGTCATATTACTTTCATTTACATCATATCATGATCCATTTATACATTTCATATAAGGACACACCAAGACTCCCTCCAAATGTCTACTTGTGCAATGGATAGGTAATGTCCCATTCCACCACCTACCCTAAGTAGTACACCCTTAAGAAGACTTAGTTCTTTACATTCTTTTGTGGGGAATAGCTTTAACCGACATAGACCATGAGATCTTGACATGGAATCCCGGTACTACCCTTACCGGATGAGGGATCCCTACTTGCCTAAGGTAGGGTCATGTTCTTTAGCCTTTACATGGGTTCTCCAATAGCTACCCCTACGCGGGCGCATATTTAAGGGATAAGGAGATTGCTACTAAGTAACTCACTCTCTACTAAGAGGAGCACCCATCTCAAGAGGTACATTGGATACAACATCTCTACTCACAAAGTGTACCCACCCCTTCTTCAAATCCTCTCGGTGCTAAGCATAACTCCCCCACGGATTCATAAACATTCATTGACTATAGGTTAGGAGATAACTAGTGAACACCCCATCTCAACTCACGAAGGGTATCAAACCTCCAACCTATCTTGGAAAGCTCATTGGGAATAGTGAGGTTGCTACTAAACACTTCATCTCTACTAACAAAGAGTGTTCACCCAAAAATCCCCCTTTTTCATACTTAGGAATAGTAGGGATGGTCTAGACACTTCATCTCTACTCACAAAGAGTGTCTACCCTACAATACCCCATTTTCATTCATTGACTTCATTCATGCATTCAAGTGTGTGTGAGCACATGTGAGCACACATTTCACATGATGACTATTATTCATAACATTGACTTCTAGACATGCTCAACTCACATTTATCACAATTCACACATTATCATACTTCACATATCAAATGCATACTTCATTTAGACATAAACCCTTAAGATGCTCATATCAACATTCCAATACATACCACACATATGCATATCAAATTAACACTTCACTTCACATATTATGCCTTCAAGGACATTCTCAGAATACACATATAACTTCATATATTTCAAGTAAACACCGCCACCAAAGGTGAACCATACCACTCAAGAATTACTTCAATATAGCTTAACCAAGATAGAAAACTTAACCTTCATCCAAGCCTGTACCACCTGTTCACAATTTATACAATAATCCAAAATAAAATAGCCCTTAGGGTAGTAGCTAAAACTCAATAAAACCACCAAGAAACAATAACATTAATATTATCGAGTCATGCTCATAGAACCAATTTCATAAGCCAAAAGTTGATAAAAGAATAGACATGATTCCATTGGATTTTTGACATGAAAAACATCTTTTATAACTAAGAACAACTCATTTTAACAATTAAAACATTTCCATGCAAAGACCCATACTTAGAGTCAAAGAATAAAGAAGGTTGATGTTTTGAATCCTTTTTGAAATCTCTTTGAAAGCGATCCTTGAATTAAAGACGGTTCAAGGATCACTACCATACCTTAAATAGAAGAAAACCACGAAAAATGGTGAAGAGAACGTGAAGAACTTGGTCCTATTCCTTGGAGCTTGAAGCTTCTTCAATGGAGGTTTTTGGAGAGAAGTTTTGTGGGAGAGAAATTTGATTTGATCTTTAGGGTTGGAAATTATGGGTGAAATGATGTTTAAAATGACCTAAATCAGTCCACAAATGATCCCCAAAGTTCCCAAAAGACCCCCATACCATTTGGACCCTTTTCCAACTTGAAATTTGACTTTAAAACGTCGCAGCCAAATCTAGGAGTTGGTTGCGCGTCGCGAGGCAAGCTCCAGATTCTTGCCTCTCAAAAATTCTAAGGCAGTGCACCTCGTGTCAAGGGAGGGTCACGAGGTAGGGCTCCAGATCCTGCCCCTGCACGCTGCCTTGGCTAGCATCTTGACCCATGTTTGTGTCCTCCTTGGGGGTCCTTCGGGTAGTCCCCGAGGAGTCGTACTCGGACTTTTTGACACTTGGTACATCCCTATACACATTGGAACCATTGAAACTCAATTTAGCTCTCAAATCATACCCCAAAACTTCACTACGACACACTAGTTCAACTTCGACTATTTTTCAAACGTCTTGGGCGTTTGACTTCCAACACTCCCAAACTATACGAACTAACTTCTATTGCTAAAATATACTATTTTAATGCATTATTAACTCATCAAACACATGTGAAGCTCTAGTTTGACCTATTTCATTTTTAGGGCGTAACAATACTCCCCAACTTCGGAACATTCGTCCTCGAATAATACTTAAATACTTCCGCGAACTTCAAGGACACAACTAGAAGCATACCAAACAAACCATCAAGGTCAATACATTCATACTCAATGCAAGAACTCACAAGTAGCACCAACTTCACATCATTTAGCATTTAGGCAACATAAGCAAGTTGAAACAAGTTCCACAATTCAAACCGCATACTCATTTCATCATTCATGGAGGAACTACCTTCTCCAACATTAGTCATGCTCATACACATCATTTCTACACATATTGAGACCATCATTCATGAAAAAGCCATTAAATCAAATTTTGAAATTCTTTACAGTGAACACTACCCTTTACAGTGAAACATGCTCAAAATTCAAGGATTCACATTCAGGAAATTCTAACATGAAGACATGATAACATAAGAGATAAGACCATATAAACTCATATCATAACATAAACATAACAACCAAAAAGAAATTATGACTTACCGGGGCCTTCACTCCGGATTAGTTGCTTCTTTAGCTCCGAGAGCATAAAAACAGTTCCTCTTTGGAGCATTGGGATCCGGACCATCATGAGGAGCTTGGTTGACCTCTTTCCCTTTTACCTTGAGGTTAGGGCAATATCTCATCTTATGGCTCCTATTACCACATCCAAAGCAACCATCCGTGCCGGCAAGACACCTACCCAAGTGTTGCTTCCCACAACTAGTATACCTAGGCATCTCAAAAGCATAACCACCTCCTTGAGAATTTTGGTTGGAACCTCTATCTTTTTTTCCCATGGAAGAGTCTTGGTTAAACAACCTCTTCTTAGACTTAGGTTGACTTGACTCCTCCGATCTAGGCCTCTTTCCATCCCTATTCATGTCCCTAAGCTTAGACTCTTCAATTTGTTGGGCATACACCATGATCCTAGAGATATCCATATCATTATGGAGTATAGCCGTACGACATTGTTTCTCAACCATACTAGATACCCCCATCATGAACTTATTCATCCTAGCCTAGAGTTGGCTACCAAAGTGGGGGCATACTTAGAGAGTTGGGTGAACTTGAGAGAATACTCTTTAACACTCATTACCCCTTGACGAAGGTTCATGAATTCCACTAACTTCCTTTCCCTCAACTCTTTGGGAAAGAACCTATCAAGAAAGGTTGTTTTATACACTTCCCAATCTACCAGACCTTCTCTTAAGTGTCACTCATCTCTCCATTGTTGAAACCACACTTCTGCCACATCTTTTAGTTGATAACCGGCTAATTCCGCTTTCTCTCTAGGAATCACACCCATAGCATCTACCACATTGAACACCTCATCTATGAATCCTTATGGAACTTCATCCACCTTAGTTCCGTGAAAAGTAGGAGGGTTCATCCTCATGAAATCCCATATTCTAGAAGCGGGAGTACTAACATTGGGTTGAGGTCCAACTCCTAGGTTATCTTGGGCAACCACATGATTAGTGACGACATGAGCTTGAGTCAAGACCCTAAGAGCATCCCTTATCTCTGCATTAGTCATATCCCCTTCAACGTAGGGAGCTTGAGCACCTTGGGGCATTGGAGGCATTTGGGGCACTTGAGGTCCTTGAGGTTCCGGAGGGCGAACCTCTTCATTCACCTCTTCTTGTTCAACTATAGGAACTTGCTCATTCCAGAGAGGAATTCTCTCGTTAGCTACTTCTCCCTCCACCCTTCTAGCGGGTGTCCTTCTCGTATTTATGTCCTATAAACACAAGAAAAGAGGTTGAGAAAAAGGAACTTATAGAACTCAACTCTAAGACACGACATTAGAATAAAGAAGAAAGTGAAACTTATATCATCCTATAGCCTCTTGTACATGGATGTGTCCCGACTCACACCAATGACCAAGATACTACTAGACGTGGCTTGTGAGACTTTGAACCCTAAACTATTTCCCAAAACCTTATGCTCTGATACCAAGTTTGTTACGACCCGTGAGTACACCCTAGAAGTTAGGGCGAGCCTTAGGTCAGAACACGGCGTGCTCGACCTTTCAAAGGTCTTACACAAGGAACTTAGTTATCATTCATTACATAAAGGTTTTACACGGCGTGATGCATCCAGGCCACGTCTGACGTCTTGAGACCGATGTGTACAGGATAAAGACATTGTTGGGAGGCCACGTCTAACGTTGGCTGACCGATGTGTGTAGGAAATGGAAGATAGGTGTAGACCACGTCTGACGTCGACCAATCATTGTGTTTAGGAAAAAAGTGATACGTGCAGGCCACGTACGATGTGAACTAACCTTTGTGCGCTAGTCGAGGGAGATGTGGGAGGCCACGTTCGAAGTTGGCAGATCATTATGTTCAGGACAAAGGTAATGAGGAAAGGCCACTCTCGACGTCGGCTAAACATTGAGCTGTCCAAAGGTGATGGGGGTAGGCAATGCCCGACGTCGGCTGACAGTTGTGCAGGCCAAAGTTGATTGAGGTAGGCAAAAGCCGATGTCTCCTAACCCTTTTTTGCAAGGCAAGGGCGATGCTGGCAGTCCATGCCCTACGATGGCTAATAGATGTGCACAAATGACAATCGATGCAAGAAGTCCACTACCAATACCGTTTGGCCGTTGCTTCTTGTCGTTGGCCGATGTCATTTTCCTAAAGCTCAGATGCCTTTGCTGATGTTGTCTGCCATTGGCCAATAGCGTAGTTGTCGTGTAGATCCGCACACGCCACGAATGATGTATAAATTCCTTTGTTGATGCTGCTTGCCATTGGCCAACGTCGCTTGCCTGATGCAACCAGGCCTTGGCTGATGCTGTTTGACGCTGGACGATAGAAATAACGCCCAGTCGATTCACACATTCCACAGCAGATACACGTAGGCCTTGGCTTATGTTGCATTCGATCAGCAAACATCGCTTGCCATATGTGCACATGCCATGTCAGATGTGTGCTGGCCTTTGCTGATGCTGCCTATCGTTTGCCGTCGTCGATTACTCGAAATGCACAATCCTTTGTTGATGGTGTCTGTTGTTGGCCTATGTCTATATCGCTCAGCAGATCCACACACGTCACAGGTTATGTGAGCCTTGAATGATGTTGCATGTCGTAGTACGACATCAAGTTCCAGATGCGCATGAACAATGTAATATGTGTGAAGACCTTGGCTGAGTCTTCCTCTCGTTGGCCGATGTCACCTGGACGAAGCATGCAGGCCACGACCGAATTCGTCCAGTCGATGAACACATGCCACGGCTAATGCGTGTAGGCCTTGGTTGATGATGCCTGCCATTGGACGATGTAACCTATCCACTATGTGTAGGCCAGGAGTGATGTCCAATGTGCACAAACAACGTCAGATGTTTGAAGACCTTGGCTGATGGTGCCTGTCATTTTGCGACGTCGCCTGGCCAATGCATGTAGGCCACAATCAATGATGCCCAGTCAATGCACGACAAGGACGATGCGGGAAGGACCAACCTGAAAACTGCTCAGTGATGTGAAGAGGCCACACCCGGTGTGGACGGTCGACGCGCGACTTCTACTGAGTAATGTGTACAGGCCACAGCCAATACAACAGTGTATGACCAATGTCACCTTGACAATGCCTCTTCGTGTTGGCCAATGTCGCTTGTCCATAGAATATACACATTGGCTGATGCTACCTGTTGTCGGCCAACGCCGATGTCACCCTGCTGATATGCACAGGACACGACTTATGTTGCCAGCCGTTGGACAACGTTGTTGCCAAAAAAGCACATGCCTTTTCTGATACTGCTTGATGTAGGATGATGCAATGGTCGCCCTGTCGATGCACACATGCCATGTCCAATGCATGCAGGCCTTTGTTGATGTTACATTCCATTGGCCAACGTCGCTTGGAAGATGTACACATGCCATGTTAGATGCGTGAACGCCTTAGGTGATGCTGCCTGACATTGGCCAACGTCACTTTCCCAAAGAATACAAGCCTTGGCTGATGGTGCCTCCTATTACTGACACTGATGTCTCTACGCCAATGCACACATATCAGGGATTATGCGTGCATGCCTTGAATGATTTTACATACCGTTATCTGACGTCTCTTGACAGATGTGCACAAACCACGTCAAATGCATGAAGACCTTGGCTAATGTTGCCTGTCTTTGGCCTACGTCACCTGGCCAATGAATGCAGGCCACAATCGATGACACCCTATCGATGCCTACACGCCATGACTGATATGTGTTGACCTTGGATGATGCTGGCTACCATTAGTCGATGTCGCCTGGGCGATGCGTGCAGGTTACGAACGATGTCGCCGAGTCAATCCGCACACGCTATGACTCATGAATGTAGTCCTTGGTTGATGTCGCATACCGTAGGCCAACATTGCTTGCAAGATATGCAGTTTCTACATTCGTGCGTGTAGGCCTTCGCTGATGTTGTTTGCCGTTGGACGACATCTGTAGACTAATATGTGCAGGCTATGCAAGATGATCGAAAGCAACCTTCAATGTCAGTGGACTGATGTGTGCAGGCTACAGACGATCCTGACAATCCACGTTTGACGTCGACAGAATAATGTGTATAGGTTATGGACAATACTATAAGGACACCTGCGATAGATTAATGTGTGTAGAATTGGTACAATGATGGCAGCCCATGTTTGACGTCAGTTGACCGTTGTGTGCAAGACAAAGGCGACGTAGGCACACCACATCCGACGTCAGCTGACCATTGTGTGCAGGCCAAAGGCAATGCGGGCAGGCAACACCCAACGTCGACTGACCATTGTGTGCAGTCCAAAGGCAATGCTTGGCGTCGGGTGATCGTGGTGTGTAGGCCCAGGGCGATGCGGGCTATCCACGCCGGACGTTGGCTGACCATTGCGTAGGCTAAAGTCGATGGAGTCAGGAAAGACCCAATGTCGCCTGACTAATATGTGTATGCCAGAGGTGATGCGCCCAGGCCACGTTTGACCTCGGTGGACCGATGTGTTCAAGATACAGACGACCCTGGGAGGCCACATACGACATCGGCAGGCTACGAACGATGCTGGAAGGCCATGTCTGGCGTCGCTGACCGACGTGTGCAGGCCACGAACAATAGGTGCAGCCCACGTTTGACATCGGCTGACCGTTGTGTGCAGTCCAAAGGCGATAAGGGCTGGCCACATTTGACGTTGGCTTACCAATGTTTGCAGGACAAAGACGATGTGGGAAGGACACATCTGAAATTGGCTAACGGTTATGTGTAGGCCAAACACGACGTAGGAAGTACACGCTTGATGTCAACTGACCGTTGTGCATGCAAAAGGTGATGGGGGTAGGAAACCCCCGATGTCGGCTGACCATTGTGCAGGCCAAAGTTGATGGTGGCACACAACGCCATATGTCATTTTACCATTGTTTGAAGGACAAGAACGACGTGGGAAGTCCATGCCCGATGACCACTACGAGATGTGCATAAACCACGGTCGATATGGGAAGTCCACAACCTACGTTGTCTTAGCAATGTGTAGGCTACGACCGATGTAGGTAGCCCATGTCCGACGTTGGCTGGCCGTTGTGTGCACGGCAAGGGCGATGTGAGAAGGCTAAGCTCAACGACTGCTGAATGATGTGCATGGGCCACGACCAATGCGGCTGGTCCACACTCGAACGATGCGCATATGCCATGTCTTAGGCGGCAGCCTACGAGATATGTCGCCTGGCCAATGTCTCTTGTCGTTGGGCGATGTCGCTTGTCCAAAGCAAATATGCCTTGGTTGATGCTGCCAGTTGACAGCCAACGTTGATGTCTCCCTACTGATCCGCAGACGCCACAACTTATGTTACCTTCCATTGGCCAACGTCGCTTGACAGAAGTGCACCAGCCTTAGCAGATGCTTCCTGACACAGGCCGACGCGAAGGTCGCCTGGCCGATGCACACAGGCCACGACAATTGTGTGTAAGCCTTGGCTGATGGTGCTTTTCATTGTCCAATGTTTCTTGTTAGACGCGCACATACCATGTTAGATGCGTGTATGCCCTAGCTGATGTTGCCTACCATTGACCAACGTCGCTAACCCGAAGCACACCAGCGTTGGATGATGGTGCCTCCTATTGCGAACGTCGGTGTTGCCAAGATGATGCTCACACGCCACGGGTTATGCGTGCATATCCTTGGATGATGGTGCATGTCATTATCATATGTTGCTTTCCAAATGTGCACAAACCATAACATATGGGTGAAGACCTTGGTTGATGCAGGCTGTCGTTGTCCAACATCACCTGGCCAATGCATGCAGGCCACTAGTGATGCCACCCACCCGATGCGCACACGCCATATCTGGTGCATGCAAGCCTTAGATGATGGTACCTGCCATTGAATGATGTCCCAAGTCTATGTGCGCAGGCCACGACCATTTTCATCTAATCGATGTGCACACGCCACGATTGATGTGTGTAGGTCTTGACCTTTGTTTCTTGTCGTTGGCCGATGTTGCTTGGT
Organism: Solanum sitiens; assembly: GCA_016801875.1. Taxonomy (NCBI): domain Eukaryota; kingdom Viridiplantae; phylum Streptophyta; class Magnoliopsida; order Solanales; family Solanaceae; genus Solanum; species Solanum sitiens. The sequence continues at coordinate 903,465 of JABWTJ010000116.1, forward strand.
CGATGCGCGCAAGCCACAACTATTGTCGCCTGACCGATGTGCGCAGTCCACAACTAACGATAAAGCGATGTGGATAAGCCAAGAGTAACGCGGGCAATCCACGACCAACGTCAACAGAGCAATGTACACAAACCACGACCGATAAGAGTGAGACACGACCAATGCCATTTGACCGATGCCGCTTTCCGTTGGCCGACGTTGCTTGTTTAAACCACACAAGCCTTGGCTGATGGTGTCGTCCATTGCCTGACGCTGATGTCGCCCAACCGATGCGCACACGCCACGACTCATGCGTGCATGCCTTGGTTGATGTTGCTTGTCGTTGGCCAATGTCGCTTCCCTGATGATAACATTCCACGTCCGATGTGTTGCCCACTTGGAGCTCTTGATTCTGTGGCGCGGATTTTAATTTACATAAGTAGACATTATTTTTCCCAAAAATTCATATTGAACATCTACAACCCAAATATGCAATTTCTAAGGTACAAACACACATTAGCTTCCACAAATAACTTTATACATATATATATATATATATATATATAGAGAGAGAGAGAGAGAAACTGTTTTCAAATTTTTTTTACACTTAATTTGTTTCAATTAAACCCAAAAACGAGTAATTGATTAAGAAAACATAGGAAGAATATGAAATAAATATATAAAAATAAAGCCAAAAATTTACAAATAAATATACTAACCTAAAATTCAATAATGTTAACAATTTTTTAGAATTTTTAGTTTTGTTCGATAAATCTCAAAAATTAGTAATTAATTAATAAAATATAGGAGAACTTTGAAGAAAATACAAAATTAACGCAAATAATTCACAAATAAATATAGTAACCTTATATTAAATAATTTCAGCAATTTTTCTAATAATTGTTTTTGTTCGGTAAATTCCGAAAATGGGTAATTTATTTATACAAAAAAGGGAAAATATGAAAAAATATAAAATTAATGCCAAAAATACTGAAATATATATAGTAACCTTAAATTCACCAATTTAATTTTTTTTAATTAATCTCAAAAATAGGTAAATCATTAATAATGAAAAAATTCACAACTAAATATAGTAACCTTATATTCAACAACTTCAACAATTTTTAAAATTTTTATTTTAGTTCGGTAAATCTGTAAAATGGGTAATTCATGAATAAAAAATAGGAAAAATATTTTTTTTAAAATATAAAATTAAAAACAAAAATTCAAAAATAAATATAGTAACAAAAAATTCAAAAATAAATATAGTAACCACAAATTCAACAATTTCAACAATTTTTTTAAATTTTTTTATTTGGCAAATCTCGAAAAAGGGTTATACATTTATAAAAATATATAGAATACTAAATTAATGCCAAAAATTTACAAATAAATATAGTAATCTTAAATTCAAAAATTTCAACAATTGTTTTATATTTATTTTTGTTCGTTAAATCTCAAAAATGAATAATTAATTAATAAAAAGGGGAAAATACAAAAGTATAAAATTAATGCAAAACAATTCACAAATAAATAAATCATTAAATTCAAAATTTTAATAAATTTTAATTTTAAAAATGTGAGGTAAAAAAACAAAAACCGTAAAAAATAAATTTTAAACAATGAATAAAAGTCGTAAAATATGAAAAATTATTGAAAATATTTCTAAACATGTGTAAATAATGATAGATTACATATTTCTAGAAATAAAAGATTTTTCTATATGTTACGAACCATAAAAGTGATGAAATTGGCAGGAAAGAACCATGTGAGGCGGAAACGTTGAGAATGAATGATGAAAAATAGATGTATATGTTGTTATTGTAGGAAGGGCGTTTAACACTATTTTGACTTATGTACGGCATGTAAATTTGCATGTTGTCGACTAGACGTTGATCAATGTCATTGCATGCGACGTCGCTCATCTAACAAGTTCAAGCGACACACGATGCGGTAGGCACATCCGACGTGGGATGACCGAAGTGTGCAGAACACAATTTATGGGCCAGGTCACTCTAACGTCGGTAGACCGATGTGTGCAGGCTATGGACGAAGTTGACAGGTGACGTATTACGATGGCACCCTGATGTGTGCAGTCCACGGACTATCGATGCAACCCATGTCAAACATCGCCTGACTTATTTATGCAAGCCACAGATGATAGGTGCAACCAATGTCCCACATCGGCTGACCGTTGTATAAAGGCTACCTCCGACGTTGGCTGACCATTGTGTGCAGACCAAAGACGATGCAATAAGGTCACGTCCAACGTCGGTTGACCGATATGTAAAGGCCGAAGGCGATGTGGAAAGGCCATGCTTGACGTCTGTTGAACAATGTTCAAGCCAAAGGAAATAGGGTAGTCAACATTCGACGTCGGCTGACCGTTGAGCTGGCCAAAAGCGATGAGGGCAGGCAACACCCAATATTACATTACTATTGTTTACAGGCCAAGGGCGATGCGGGTAGTCTACGCCAGAATACAAGTGAACGATATGCGCAAGCCTAAGAGGATGCGGGCAGTCCACGACTGACGTAAGCTAAGCTATATGCATGCTACGACCAATGCGAGCAACCGTTGTCCGATGAAGGTTGGCCATTGTTTGCATGCTAAAGGATGTACACATGCCACGGTCGATGTATCCGGTCCAATCCTGACGTCGACTAAGCAATGTACATAGGCCACAACCGATGCAGAAGTCCATGACTAATGTTGCTTGGCCGATGCCAGTTGCCGTTGGTCGATGTCGCTTGCTTGAAGCACACAGGCTTTGGATGATCTTTCATGTCATTGGCCGACACCGATGTGCATTGACAATCCGCACACGCCAAACCTCATGCGTGAAGGCCTTGGCTGATGCTACCTATTGTTGACCAACGTCACTTGCCCGAAGTGTACATGCCTTGGTTCATGTTGCCTGATGTTGGTCAATGCAAATGTCGCCCAACCAATGCATAAACGCAATAACCGATTTATGCAAGCCTTGGCTGATATGTCTGCCGTTAGTTGACATATATAGAACAATTTGTGCAGGCCATAGAAGATTCTGGTAGGATATGTCTGATGTCGGCAGATCGATGAGTGCAGGCCACAAATGATAGGTGCAACCCACGCCCGACGTCAGTTGATTGTTGTGTGCATGCAAAAGGCGATGCGGGCAGTCCACGCTGATGTCGACTAACCATTTTTCTTTAGGCCAAAGACAATGGCGGAAGGCCACGTCTAACATCAGTTGTCCATTTTGTGCATACCAAAGGCAATGCAGAAAGCCACGCCTGACGTCGTTTCACCATTGTGCAAGCCAAAGGCGATGGCGGAAGACAATGCCCGATGTCACTTACTATTGTTTGCAGGCCAAGGTCTATGCAGTCAGTCTATGCCCGACAACGACTAAACAATTTGCACACGCCACGGTTGATGTAGGTATTCTATGATCGATGTCGACTGAGCAATGTGTGCAGGTTACTGCCGAGGCGGGCAGCCCACGTCTAACGCTGATTGGCCGTTGTTTGCAGGGTAAGGGAATTGCAGAAAGGTCAAGCTCGATGACCGCTAAGTGATGTGCACAGGCCACGACCGATGCGACAAGTCCACGACTGACGTCATCTTAGTGATATACATAGACAACGGTCGATGCGTCAGTCTAGTACCAATATTATTTGGCCGATGCTCCTTGTCATTGACCGATATCATTTTCCCAAAGAGCAGAGGCCTTTGCTGATGCTGCTTGTCATTGGCCAATACCGAAGTTGCCCAGCTAATGTGCACACACCACGTCTAATGGGTGCATGGCTTTGTAGATGTTGTTTGCCGTTGGCAAGCATCGCTTGCCTGAAGCGAACAGGCCTTGGCTGATGCTGCGTATTGTTGGCCGATGCAAATAGCTCCCAGTCAATGTACACATGCCATGATAGATGCGCACAGGCCTTGGCTGATGTTAAATTCTATCAGCAAATATCATTTTAGATATGTGTGCATGCCATGTCAGCTGCGTGCTAGGCTTGGCTCATGCTGTCTATCGTTGGCCGACATCACTTACTAGAAGCGCATAATCCTTGGTTGATGCTTTCTGTCATTTGCCAACATCAATGTCGCTCGTCAGATTCACACACACCACAGCTTACGTGTGCATGCATTGGATGTTTCTACATGTCGTAATCCTACGTTAGTTTCCAAATGCGCACAAACCACGTAAGATGCGTGAAGACCTTGGCTAATGCTTCCTGCCGTTGGACGATTTCACCTGGACGAAGCATGTACACCACGACCGAATTTGCCAAGTCGATGCACACATGCCACGGCTAATGCGTGCAGGCCTTGGATGATGCTTCTTTCCATTGGACGATGTCTCCTGGCCACTACGCGTAGGCCAGGAGTGATGTCCATGAGACGATACACACCCGCCATGACTGATGCGTGCAAACCTTGGTTGTTGCTACCTGTGCTTGGCCGATATCACTTGGACGATGCGCATAGGCCATAGTTGATGTACCCTATTTGATACACTCAAACTATGACTTAAATTGCCTAATCGATGTGCATACGTCATAGCTGATGCGTGCAGGCCTTGGCTGATGCTGCATGTCATTGGACGAAGTTGCTTGCTAGAGGTGCAATGCCACGTCCATACATACATGCTTGGATGATGTTGCATTCCATTGTCCGACTAAGCTTGCAATATATGGACATTCCACGTTCGTGCGTGCAGGCCTTTTCTGAAGCTGCATGCCATTGGCTGACGTCACTTGCCATACGCGCACATACCATGTCAGATGCGTGCAATCCTTGGCTGATGTTGTATGCTGTTGGCCGACATATCTAGACTGGTATTTTTTAGACTACGTACAGTTCTGGCAGGCCACATTCGACGTCCGCAGACTGATGTGTGCATGCCACATTCGACATGACACACTGATGTGAGCAGGGTAGGGATGATGCTATCAAGCCACGTTCGATGGCGACACACCTTTCTGTGCAGGTAAAAGGTGACGATGGCGGACCACGTCTGACTTCGGCTGACTAATGTATGCAGGCCAAAGGCGATGCATACAGGCCACACCAGACGTCGTCCGACCATTGTGTGTATGCCAAAGGCAATGCGGGCAGGCAACACTCGACATTGGCTGATCGTGATGTGTAGGCCAAGGACGATGTGGGTTGTCCATGCTAGGCGATGGCTGATCGTTGTATAGGACAAAGTCGATGGGGAAGGAAACGCTCGATGTCGCCTTATCGATATATGCAGTCTTGAGGTGATGCGGTCAGGCCATGTCTAATGTCAGTATACCGATGTGTGTAGGATGCAGACAATAGTGGGAGGACATGTCTGACGTCAACTGACCGATGTGTGCACGCCACAGAACATAGTTGTATCCCATGTCTAACGTCGGTCGATCATTGTGTGCATGCATAAGGCAATGCGTGCAGGCCACGTAGGACGCTAACTAACCATTGTTTGTAGATTAAAGGCGATGCGGAAGGCCACATTCGACGTTGGTAGATTATTATGTGTAGGATAAAGGTGATGAAGGAAGGCCACACTCGATATCAGCTGAAATTTGTGCTGACCAAAGGTGATGGGGGTAGGCAATGCTCAACGGGCTGACAGTTGTGTAGTCATAAGTCGATGGAGGCAGGAAACACCTGATGTCACCTAACTGTGTTTTGCAGGCCAAGAGCGATTCGGGAATTCCACACTCGACGATGGCTAAGCGATGTGCATAAATCACGGCTGATGCAAGAAGTCCACAACCAAAATCGATTGACCAATGTGCAAGATACGGACAATGCACGTAGACCACGTTTGACATCGACTAGACATTCTGTTAGGCCAAGCCAGAAAAATGCCCCGTGATTTGCACAGTCCATGACCAGTCCATGCCCGACGTCTACTGAGCGATGTGCACAAGCCACAGACCATGCGACAGTCTACAACCAATGTCCCATGGCCAATGCCTCTTTGTGTTATCCGATGTCTCTTGCCAGAAGCTGCCTTGGCTTCTCATGTTGCCTCTTTTGACAACATCGCTTACCCAAAGTAAAACTTCCTTGGTTGATGCTACCTAACGTGGGAAAATGCAATGGTCGCCCTACCCATGAACACACGATATGAACAATGCGTGCAGGCCTTTGCTGATGCTGCATTCCAAAGGCCAATGTCGTGGTAGATGTGCACATGCCAAATAAGAAACGTGCAGGCCTTGGGTGATGCTTACTACTATTGACCCACGTCACTTGCCCAAATCATACAAGCCTTGGCTGATGGTGCCTCCTATTACTGACGTCGATGTCGCCTAGCTGATTCAAACACACCACGAAATATGTGTGCATGACTTGAATGACACTGCATATTGTTCTTCGACGTCGCTTTCCAAATGTGCACAAATAATGTCAGATGCATGAAGATCTTGGTTGATGCTGCCTGTCATTTGTCGACATTTCCTGGACAATGCATGTAGGGCACGATCGATGACGCCCAGTCAATGCGCACATGCCACGGCTGATGTGTGCAAACCTTGGATGATGTTTTCTGCCATTGTTTGATGTCGCCTGGCCGATGCGCACAGGCCACGAACTATGTTGCCGAGTGAATGAGCATACCCCACAAATTATGCATGCAAACCATGTTTCATGTCGCATGCCAAAGGCCGACGTCACTTTCCAAATACGCACATTCCACGTTCGTGCGTGTAGGCCTTCGCTGATAGTGTCTATCGTTGAATGACATCTATAGACTGATGTGTGCCGGCACGCACGATACTTGCAGGCAACATTCAAGTTTGGCAGAGCGATGTGTGCTGGCTAAGATCGATGTTGATAGGCCACATTTGATGTTGATAGACCAATGTGTGTGGGCTACGGACAATGCTATGAGGACAAGTTTGACATCGACAAACCAATGTGTGCAGGCTGCGGACAATGCTGGCAGCCCATGTCTTACGTCAACTGATAGTTGTGTGCAGGAAAAAGGCAAGGCATGATGACTACTTCTGACGTCAGCTGACCATTCTGTGCAGGCCAAAGGTGAAGAGAGCAGGCCAAGTACAACGTCGGCTGACCATTGTGTGCAGGCCAAAGTCAATGCGGGTAGGCAACGCTCGAAGTCACATGACCGTGGTGTGTAGGTAAAGGACGATGCAAGAAGTCCATGCCGGACGTCGCTTGACCGTTGTGCAGTCCAAACTCAATTGAGGCAGGCAATGCTCGATGTCACCTGACTGATATGTGCAGGCTAGAGGTGATGCATCCAGGCCACGTTTGACCTCGGTAGACCGATGAGTTCAGGATACGGATGATGCTTGCATGCCACGTTCGATATCGGCTGGCCGATATGTGCAGGTTGCGAATGCTGCTGGCAGTCCCTGTTGCTGAACGATGTGTATAGGACAAGAACGATAGGTGAAACCTATATTCGACGCCGGTCACCATAATGTGCAAGTAAAAGACTATGCGGGAAGGCCACATTCGACATTTCTTGACCGTTGTGTTTAAGCCAAAGGCCACGCCTGACGTCAGCTGACCATTGTGTAGGAAAAAGATGATGGAGGTAGGAAACACCCGACCTCGTCCTCTTGTTGTGCAGGCCAAAGTCGATTGAGGCAGGCAACGCCTGATGTCGCTTGAACATTGTTTGTAGGCCAAGGGCAATTTTTTTAGTCCATGCCCGATGACGTCTAAAAAATGTGCACAAACCACTGTCGATGCGGGAAGTCCTCGAATGACGTCGGCTAAGTAATATGTAGGGGACAGCCTATGCGGGTAGCCCATGTCTAACGTTAGCTGGCTGATGCTACCGGTCCATGCTCGACCGATGTGCACAGGCCACGTCTGATGTTGCAGTATACTACCTATGTTGTGTACCATTGGCCGACGTCGCCTACCCGAAGCACACAACTCTTGGCTAATGGTGCCTTCTATTGCTAACGCAAGTGTTGCCAAGACGATGCACACATGCCACGGGTTATGCGTGCATATCTTTGGATGATGTTGCACCTCGTGGTCCTATGTTGCTTTCCAGATGTGCACAGACCAGGTCAGATGCGTGAAGACCTTGGTTGATGCAGAGTGTCATTGGATGACATTACCTAGACAATGCATGTACGCCACGACCGATGTCACTCAATCGATGCGCACACACCACACTAGTGCGTGCATCCCTTAAATGATATTGCCTGCCATTGAGCGATGTCGTCAAGTCGGTGCGTGTAGGCCATGACCGGTGTCGTCGAGTCGATGCGCACATGCCACGATTAATGCATGCTAGACTTGGCTGGCTTCCATTGGCCAATGTCGTTTGGTTGATGCGCGCAGGCGACAACTATTGTCGCCTAACCGATGCACTCAGACCACAGTTGAAGTCTCCAGACCGATGCGCGCAATCCTCGCCTGACAATGATTAAGCGATGTGAACAGGCCACGAGCGATGCGGGCAGTCCACGATCAACGTCGACGGAGCCATGTGCACAAACTATAACCGATACGGGCGATCCACGACCAATTTATCATAGTCGATACCACTTTTTGTTGGCCAACGTTGCTTTACCAAAGCACACATGCTTTCGCTGATGGTGCCTGTCGTTGCCCGACGCCGATGTCGCCCAATCGATGCGCACACGCCACGACTCATGGCTGTAGGACTTGGCTGATTCTGCCTGTCTTTGGCTAACGTCTCTTGCCCGATGCCAACATGCCACGTTCGATACGTGGCCTACTTGGAGTTCTTGATTCCGTGGCGCGAATTCTGACTTACATGAGTAGACATCGTTTTTCCTAAAGATTAATATTGAACATGTACAACCCAAATATACACTTTCTAAGGAAAAAACACACATTAGATACCACAAATAACTTTATATATATATATATATATATATATATATATACATATTATTTTTTGTACTTTTAATTTTTTTCGGTTAAACCAAAAAAGGAGTAATTGATTAATAAAACAAAGGAGGAGTATTAAAGAAATATATAAAAATAACGCCCAAAATTTACAAATAAATATAGTAAACTTAAATTCAATAATTAACAATTTTTTTTAATTTTTATTTTTGTTCGATAAATCCCGAGAATGAGTAATTAATGAAAAAAATATAGGAAAACTTTTATAAAAGTATTAATTAAATATAATAAATTCACAAATAAATATCCTAACCTTATAGTCAACAATTTCAGCAATTGTTTTAATTATTATTTTTGTTCGATAAATACCAAAATGTGTAAATCATGAATAAAAAATAGGGAAAATATGAAAAATATAAAATTAACGCCAAAAATTCACAAATCAATGTGCAAACCTTAAATTTAATATTTGTTTTAATGTTTATTTTTGTTCGATAAATCTCGAAAATTGGTAATTCATGAATAAAAATTAAAAAATAAAAAATTAGCACGAAAATTCACAAATAAATATAGCTACCTAACTTCAACCATTTCAACAGTTTTTAAATTTTTATTTTAGTTGAGTAAATCTCTAAAATGGGTAAATCATGAATAAAAATAGGAAAAACTATTATTTTAATTATAAAACTAACGCTAAAAATTTAAAAATAATTAAAGTGACCATAAATTCAACAATTTCAACAACTTTTTTAAATATTTTTATTCGATAAATCTTGAAAAAGGGTAATTCATTAATTAAAAAAAAATAGGGAAAATATAAAATTAACACCAAAACTTCACAAAGAAAAATGTAGAGACCTTAAATTCAACAATTTCAACAATTTTTATTTATTTATTTCGATTCAGTAAATCTCGAAAATGGATAATTAATGAATAAAAAATATGAAAAATATGAAAAAATTAACTCTAAAAATCCACAAATATATAAAGCATGAAATTCAACAATTTCATAATTTTAAATTTTTAAAATGTTATGTAAAAAAACCATAAAAATAAATTTTAAAATATGAATCAAAGGAGGAAAAAAATGAAAACGCTTGAAAGTACTTCTAAACACGTGAAACTATTGAAAAATTACATATTTGCACAAGTATAAGTTTTTTCAATATTGTACTAATCGTAAATGTAATAAAATTGGTACGAAAGAACCACGTGAGGTGAAAACGTTGAGAATAAATGATGGAAAATAGATGTATATGTTGTTGTGTAGGAAGAGCATTTCACACTCCTTTATTTATTGTACGACATGAACATCTGCATGTTGTCGACTAGAACGTCGCTCATCTAACAAATGCAAGCCACAGACGATGCGGGTTAGCACATCCCACATCGGCTGACGGAAGTGTGCAGACCACAAGCGATGCGGCCAGGATAGTCTGACGTCCGTATACCAATGTGTGTAGGATATGAACGAAGTTGGCAAGCGACGTCTGACTTTGGAAGACCGATGTGTGCAGGTGGACAATAGATGCATCCCATGTCCAACATCAGATTACTGATATATGTAGGCCACAGACGATAGGTGCTACCCATGTCCCACGTCGGCAAACCGTTGTGTGAAGGCCACTTCCGACGTCGGCTAACCATTATGTGTAGGACAAAAAGGATGCGGGATGTCCAAGTCCAACGTCGTTTGACAGTTATGTACAAGCCAAAGGTGATGTGAGAAGGCCACGCTCGACGTTAGATGACGAATGCGCAAGGCATAGGCGATGGGGTCAGGCAACTTCCGATATTATCTGACCATTGTGCTGGCCAAATGTGATGAGGGCAGGCAACACCCAATGTCGCCTGACTATTGTTTGGAAGCCAAGGGCGATGCTGGCAGTCCACTCCCGATGAAAGGTGAGCGATGTGGACAAGCAAAGGAGGATGCAAGCAGTCCACTTCCGACGTCAGCTAAGCAACATGCCAGCTATGAATGATGCTAGAAACTCTTTTCTAACAACAGCTAGCCATTGTTTGCAGGCCAAGGGCGATGCGGTAAGGCTAAGATTGAAGACCGCTAAAGGATGTACTCAAGACACGATTGATGCAGCCGGTCCACGCCCAACGTTGGCTAAGTGATATGCACAGGCCAAAGCGAATGTGACAGTCCAAGACTAATGTCGCCTGGCCTATGTCGATTGCCGTTTGCCGATGTCGCTTCCTCGAAGTACAAAGGTCTTTGCTGATTTCTCATGCCGTGACACCGATGTCGCCTTGCTGATACGCATACACCACAGTTGATACGTACATGTCTTGGTTGATATTATCTATTGTTGGCCAACGTCGCTTGTATGAAGTGCACATGCCTTTACTAATACTGCCTGACATTGGTCGATGTAAATGTTGCCCAACCAATGCAAAAACATCAAAACCGATGTGTGCAAGCCTTGGATGAAGTGCCTACTGTTTGCCGACATCTACAAACTGATATGTGTAGCCTATGAAAGATACTGGTAGGCCATGTCTTATGTCGGCAGACCAATGAGTGCAGGATATGAATGATGCAGCCAGGCTACGTCTGATGTCGACCCATGTATGCAGGACACAACTGATAGGTCCAGCCCATGTCCAATGCCGGATGACCGTTGTGTGCATGTTAAAGGCGATGTGGGCAGTCCACATCCGATTTCATCTAACCATGTGTGTAGGCCAAAGACAATACATGAAGTCCACGTCTGACGCCAACAGTCCATTTTGTGTAGAACAAAGGCTATACAGTAAGTCCACGCCTGACGTTGGCTGACCGTTGTGCTGGACAGAAAGCTATAAGGGAAGACAAAGACCGATATCGCCATTTGTTATTTGCAGGACAAGGGTTATGAGGGAAATCTATGCCCGAAGACGTCTCAGCAATGTGCACAAGCCACGGCCAATGCAGAAAGTCCATGGCTGGGGTGGGCAGCCCATGTTTGACGTCGGCTGGCCGTTGTGTGCAGGCTAAGGGCAATGCGAGAAGGTCAATCTCCGTAACCGATAAGTGATGTACACAATCTACGGCCTATGCGACAGGTCCATGCCCGACGTCAGCTTAGCGATATGCATAGGAAAAGACCGATACGACAGTCAACTACTATTGGTCAATGTTGCTTGTGGTTGGCCTATGTCATTTGCCCGAAGCACAGATGCCTTTGTTTATGTGGCCCGCTACTGGCTTGCCGATGCACACACACCATGGATGATGCGTGCATGCCTTGGTTAATATTGCTAGTCGTTGGCCAAAGCGCTTTCATGAAGGGAACATGCCTTGGCGAATGCTGTTTGACGTTGGTCAAATAAAATAGCGCCAAGTCGATGCACATACTCTACGACATAAGCGCGCAGGCCTTGGCTGATGTTGCATTCCATCGGCAAACGTCGCTTTCCATATGTTCACATGCCATGTCAGATGAGTGTTGGCCTTGGTTGATGCTACATTTCATTGGCCGAAGTCGCTTACTCGAAGCGCACAAGCCTTTGTTGATGGTGCATGTCATTGGCCAACGTCAATGTCACTCAGCCGATGCACACACTCCAAAGTTTATGTGTGCATGCCTTGGATGATGTTGCATGTCGTAGTCCGACATCGATTACCAGATGCGCAGAAACCATGTCAGATGTGTGAAAACCCTTGTTGATGCTTCCTACCGTTGGCCAATTTCACCTAGCCAAAGCATATAGGGCACGACCAATGTCGCCCACTCGAGCACACATGCCACGATTTATGCGTGCAGGTCTTGGATGATGTTTCTTGCCATTGGACGATGTCCATGCCACTGTTCATAGGCTAGGAATGATTTCCATGAGTCGATGTGAACACGCCACGACTGATACGTGCACGCCTTGGGTGTTGCTGCCTGCCGTTGGCCGATGTCACTTGGCCGATGCATGTAGGCTATTGGTGATGTCGCCTAGTCGATGCACTCAAACCACGTCTGAGTGGACTAGTTGATGTGCACAAGACATAGATGATCTATGCAGGTCTTGGATGCTGCTGCATGTAGTTGGCCGACGCTGCTTGCCAGATGCGCACATGCCACGTCCGTGCATGCATGCTTGGTTGATGTTACATGCTATTGGCCGACGTCGCTTGTCAGATATGCATATTCCACATCCGTGCGTGTATGCCTTGTCTGAATCCGCATGCCATTAACCGACGTCACTTTCCATATGTGCACATGCCACGTTAGATGCGTCCTAGCCTTGGCTGATGCTGCTTATTGTTGGCCGACATTTATAGACCTATATTTGTAGGCTACGTACAATGCCGGAAGAACACATCTGATGTCAATAGACCGATGTGTGCAGGATACAGATGATAATGGCAGGTGGTGCCACGTCGACACACTGTTGTGATCAGCCTACGGATGATGCTGTTAGGCCACATTTCACGCCGATAGACCTTTCTGTGTAGTCCAAAGGCGAGGTAGGAATAACACATGTTACGCCTGCTGACCTCTATTTGTAGACCAAAGGCGATGCGTGCAGGCCACATCCGACGTCGTTTGACCATTGTGTGTAAGACAAAGGCAATACGGGCAGACAATGCTCGACATTGGATGAACGTGATGTGTAAGACAAAGACAAAGCGGGTATTCCCCGTTTGACATCGGTTGATCGTTGTGCAAGCCAAATACGATGGAGGAAGGCAACGCCCGATCTCGCCTGACCGATATGTGCCAAAGGTTCCCCTAAGTTGTCCAAAGGTTCCCCTAAGTAAGACATAATGAGATTGCACATACAACCTCCTGAATACCTACTCAAGAGATCCTTAAGACTACTAGGTATAGGCTTGTTTCATTTCATTTATGAATCAACACTCCATACTAAAGACACTAGAGAAACATATTTGCATTTAAGAACTTCACATAAGTACCCCTCTCAAGTGAACTTACAAGTCACACAAAGTGCAATGTGAGAGTAGCATCCCATACTACTACCCCCACTACGTGCTCCTTGAGGATTCCATGAGATTAGATACACTACAATCATCATTCATAAGTTTAATCATACAAGACATACCTTTAACATTCTTTCTTAACATTAGACATAAAGTCACATTACTTTCATTTACATCATATCATGACCCATTCATACATTTCATATAAGGACACACTAATACTCCCTCCAAATGTCTACTTGTGCAATGGATAGGTAATGTCCCATTACACCACCTACCCTAAGTAGTAAACCCTTAAAAAGACTTAGTTCTATACATTCTTTTGTGGGGAATAGCTTTAATCGACATAGACCATGAGATCTTGACATGGAATCCCGGTACTAGCCTTTACATGGGTTCTCCAATATCTACACCTACGCGGGCGCATAGTTAAGGGATAAGGAGATTGCTACTAAGTAACTCACTCTCTACTAACGAGGATCACCCATCTCAAGAGGTACATTGGATACAACATCTCTACTCACGAAGTGTACTCACCCCTTCTTCAAAATCCTCTCGGTGCTAAGAATAACTCCCCCGCGGATTCTTAAACATTCATTGACTATAGGTTAGGAGATAACTATTGAACACCCCATCTTAACTCACGAAGGGTATCCAACCTCCAACCTATCTTGGAAAGATCATTGGGAATAGTGAGGTTGCTACTAAACACTTCATCTCTACCAAGGAAGAGTGTTCACCCAAAATCCCCCTTTTTCATAGTTAGGAATAGTAGGGATGGTCTAGACACTTCATCTTTGCTCACGAAGAGTGTCTACCCTACAATACCCCATTTTCATTCATTTACTTCATTCATGCATTCAAGTGTGTGTGTGAGTACATGTGAGCACAAATTTTACATAATGACTACTATTCATAACATTGACTTCTAGACATGCTCAACTCACATTTATCACAATTCACACATTATCATACTTCACATATCAAATGCATACTTCATTTATACATAAACCCTTACGATGTTCATATCAACATTCCAATACATACCACACATATACATATCAAATTATCACTTCACTTCACATATTATGCCTTCAAGGACATTCTCACAATACACATATAACTTCATATATTTCAAGTAAACACCGCCACCAAAGGTGGACCATACCACTCAAGAATTACTTCAATATAGCTTAAACAAGACAAAACAACTTAACCTTCATCCAAGCCTTTAACACCTATTCACAATTTATACAATAATCCAAAATAAAATAGCCCTTAGGGCAGTAGCTAAAACTCAATAAAAGCACCAAGAAACAATAACATTAATATTATCTAGTCATGCTCATACATATCATTTCTACACATATTGAGACCATCATTCAAGAAAAAGCCATTAAATCAAATTTTGAAATTCTTTACAATGAACACTACTCCTTTACAGTGAAACATGCTTAAAATTCAAGGATTCATATTCAAGCAATTCTAACATGAAGACATGATAACATAAGAGATAAGACCGTATAAACTCATATCATAACATAAACATAACAACCAAAAAGAAATTATGACTTACCGGGGCATTCACTCCGGATTAGTCTCTTCCTTAGCTCCGAGAGCATAGAAATGGTTCCTCTTTGGAGCATTGGAATCCGGACCATCATGAGGAGCTTGATTGACCTCTTTCCCTTTTCCCTTGAGGTTAGGGCAATATCTCATCGTATGGCTTCTATATCATATTATAGTTCTTTTTATTATTATCTTCTTATTTTCATAATTTATTGTTAATTGCTTATCTTCTAGATTATATGGTTTTACTTGTTCTAACCATTTTCCCTAATGTTATATTTTCATTTCCTTGATATATTTTGAATTTTATTATTATTGGTATTCCTCCAATTATTAGTTCTTGTTCTGTTGTTTCTTCAATATTTACTAATACTTTTGGTAATTCTGGACATGAGTGTTCTGTAGTTATTATTTTATCTTCCATTACTAACTCTCTTGTAATATAGTTTTCTTCTTGTCCTGTATTTATTAATATTAGATATTTTCTTTGCTCCATTATTCCTGTTATATAATAATGGTGTGGTTTTATTTCTTCTTCTATTTGCTTTTGTGGAATTATATTTATTCTTTTTGAACTATTTGAAGTGCTCATTTTTTATGATGTTTGTTGTATATCATAATTTTTATTTATTCTCTTTGATGTACTTAATCTTTCTTGTACTATTTCTAAATCTTCTTCTATATCAATTTCATTATAACTATAGTCATTATTATCAATAACCATAACTATCTTTTCAAAGGAGTTTTCTATTTTTATTTTATTTATTTTATTTTTTGCTGTTATTTTATTTTTTGTTGTTAAAACATATAAATTTTTACATCTAGCTGTACATATTTTACTTCCAGGTGCTAGTTCTATTCCTGACATTTTCCAATATAATACTAATGATTTATCTATATTTTTGTCATTAATTGCTACTGAGTAGTTAGAACTTATTATAAATTTAAATTTTTGGTATATTAAATTACCTTTTACTGCACTTATTATACTTTTTTCTATAGGTTGTATAATTCTATCATCTGCTAAATATATTTCTATAGGTGTATCTATTCCTTCTCTAAAACATGCTTTTATTAATATTTCAGTTCCTCCTAAATGTACATATTTAATTGGGTTTTTTGCATTTATCTCTTGTATTTCTTTATTGATTATTCTCTTATTTATTATTGGTATTTTAGCTTTTCCTTTGGTATACTTACAATCTATGATGTGTTCTCTTTGACTTACGACATAATATTCTTTTTTTTGTCTTTTAAACCAATTTTTTATTTTTGGTACTTCTAATATTTTTTCTACACTTAGATCTAATTTTTTTCCTTTTATTTGTTCAAATATACTATTATTAAATATTATTTTTTGTTCTAAAGATTCTTCATCTTGACATTCTTCTTTGTTTATTATTTGTATATCTGCTTCAGTCATTTTTCATATTATAGAATTCATTATCTGATTCTAATTCTATATCATTATCTATTTCATTTTCTGATATTTCATATATACTATCTTCACTTTCTAAATCATAATCGACGTATTCTAATTGTGTATATTTTTCATTTTCCATAATTATTTCTGATATCTGTTTTTTCTTTGGAGTTTTAGGTAATTTACAATCTTTAGCTATATGTCCTAATTTTCCACAATTATAGCAAGTACATTCCGTCAATTTTCTTTTTAGTCTATATGGTCTTTTAGTTTTATAATTTTTTGCATAATATTTCTTTCTTGTTTTTTTATATTTATACGTTGATTTATATTTTTTATAATTTTTATTTCTATTATACTTCTTTTTATAATATCTATCTGTACAACCAAATTGAGGTGTTATTTTGTTTTTGCAACATGCTAAGTTTTTTATTAATACTTTTTCCATTTTTATGTCTTCTTTATGTTTTTCACATAATTCAATAAACCATCTTTGCAAGAATTTCATTCTAGCTCCTAGAGTATCTGTTAATTCTGCTTGATTCAAACTTTTTATTATTTTTGAACTAAAGGGTTCTGGTAATTTTGTTAAATATAATTTTCTTATTTCCTTACCTTCTTCCATGTTATATGTTCCTTTATAATAATATTCTCTAAATGCACATTTATATTCATCTATATAACAGATATTACATATTGCTAATTTTGTCAGTAAATTTCTATTTATAACTTTCTCTTTATTTTGTTCTTCTACTTCTGTTGTCATACTACTAAATTCATTTCTTATAGCTCTTTCGTATTTATTTAATATTTCCATAGATGTTGTAGCTATTTTTCCATTAAATTTTTTATTATTTCTTAAAGTCGTTATACTTTCTTCCGTTAAATTTTGTAACCATAATTTTACTGTTCCTATGAGTGTTCTTTCTATATATCCTGGTATTTCTGTCATTCCTATTTTGTTGTCTATTAATTGTTTTGATATATATCCCATCCATGATTGAATTGTTTTATTTATATCTGCTACATAGTCTAAATCTAAAAAATTATGTTGTTCAGTTGTTGGTTTAGGTGTCCATTTATTTAATCTTTTATTTCATAAAGTTTTTTCTCTATCATATTTTTCATAATTTGCCTTATAATATGTTGGATTTAAATATTTTGGATTTTTTACTCCTGATGTACTAGGTTTTTCATCCATGTTTGTGTCTCCCATATTTACTTCTACATTTTTATATTATCTATATTTTCTAGCATTTCTGTATATGTTTCACTTATCTCTGAATGTTGTTCTTCTAAATCATCATTAATATCATCAATTCTAATTTCTGGTAGATTAGGTAAATTATCTTGGTTATTTTCTTCTTTCTCTTCTAATTTATTTTTTATTTGCAATTTTTCTTTAAATTTGTTTATCGCATCTGCTAATTTTCTTTTTTGTTCTTTTTCTTTTTGTTTGATTTCATACATTTCTTTTAACATTGCTGATTCTTTTTCTAATTCTATTATTTTAGTATTTTTTACTTCTTCTAATTGTTGTACTTCTTTTTTGGCTTGTTGTTTTATTTTTTCAATTTCTATTTTCTATCTATCTCTTCATTTTCTTTTGTTATTCTTACCATAGCAGTTAATCTGTCTTCTAATTTTACCGTTTCCTTTTCTAACATTAAACTTAAATTATCACCTATTTTCTTATATCTTCTTCCTAGATTAGAAAATATTATCTTTATTTTTAATCCTTCATATTTTTCATATGTTTTTTCATCTATTGCATATTCTTCCTTATTCATTTATAAATTATGTTGTAGTTTATATTCTAGATTATCTATTTGTATTTTTAGATATAAAATATTTTTTTTGTATTATTATAGATTTATTACATACTCCTGCAAATATATTGTTATTAAGTCTATTTTGTCTATATCTTAATTTTTTTCTTTTTGCTATAATTATTTTATTAAGTTCTTGTCTATATTCGTCATTCATTGTAATTTTAAATATTTGATATATTTATATTCTACTTTAGAAATAACATCTATTAATTTTTCTAATTCTTGGTTATTAGATTTTGTAATATTTAATTGTTTATATTCTGGATATAATTTATTTAATTTTTTCTTTATTTTTCTTATCTTTTTACTAAGATGTTTATCTTTATGTTTCTCATTATTCATATGATTACTGTTTTGGTTCATAGCTCTGATACCAATGTTAGGGGTGCGGAATTCATCGTCGAGTGAGATAAAAATATTGTAGAGTAAAATATATTTTATCATAAAGTTCTTTTAATAATTGTTCTAATCTGGATATTTCTTTTATGTTATTTATTATATATTCTATGTATAACATATCTTGAGTTCTTTGATACATGTATAAATTTTCTTGTATTAAGTGTTTTGATAATCTTATATTTTCCATAGTTTCTATCCAATATTCTAAATATTCATAGTTCATTTTAATCTAAATTTATTTCTAAATCGTATATATCTATTCTTTCTAAATCTAGTTCTTGTAAATCTATTTCATACCATTCTTGATTCATTATATCTTCTAATTCAAAATCAAATATTTTTTCCCATATAATTATTTTTTCATCAATTTTTATGTCTTTAAGTATATATAAGATTAAAATTTTATAACTTTCTATCATTTCTTCATGCATGTATGCGGTCATGTTTGTTTATTTATGCATGTTTGTTTTCAATTATTCCTTCCTATCATATTCATAATTTAATTATATTCATATTAGTTTATTATAAACTAGAGTATCGTTATCATGTTTTCCGGTCACTACTAGCATCGTACTTTAGCGGATAATTACTGCTTATCAGCGCCTCAACCTTGTGTACTCCCCTAACGGCATCCCTCGCCTACCGGTTTCCACTGTGGGATGGCATAGTCTAGCAGTTTTCTCCCTGTTTCCCATTTACTAGCAAACTAAAATCCATGATTCAAATATTTCTAGTATATAATAACTAACATAAATTTAATACACTCGAAACACATCCAAACATGCTAGACACACTCAAGTCACACATGCACGTCTCAAGGGCTAACTTTCGAACGTCTTGGACATTCTTGGACGTTTGACTTCCAACAGAATTCAAATCAATCATACATGCTTTAAAACACTTAATCAACATATTAACAACCTTATAAGGCACATGCGAGGATCTAGACACCCTAACTCATTTTGGGGTTCTTACAATATCCCCCATTTGGGAACATTAGTCCTCAAATAACACTTGGAACACTTTACTCACGACAACGACTTCCATGATTCATAGAGAATCTCACAATATTTAAAACATCTTCACATAGAAGTCAATGCACCAAACATACAAGGAACACCAACTTCAAACCATTGAGCACTCAATGCAACACAATCAAGTAAAACATTATTCACTCACTCCTTTAATGCATCAAACACATAAACTCTTGTCATTTTCATAGGAGGAACATCCTTCTCCTAATCATAACATGGTCATTTTCATTAACTACTCATTATGCAACAACATTTAAGTCACACTTAGGCAGATTCAACATCACTTAAGAAGCAATCAGGCACTCATACTTCAATGCACATAGACTTGAGTCAAGTAAATCAACAATGTATTCTTATTAGTTAGGCATACTTCCATGAGGTCCATACTCAAACATACCATGCTTAGGTATGTTTAGGGAGGCACGTCCTTTTTTTTAACACACTTAAAAGTCTTATGAGTTCACACCCTATTAAGGCACAAAGGTCAATTCATTTTAAATGAGAAATTCTCAACTTTTAACCATAGCATGCCCATATTTCCTTCCTAGCGAAATAAAAATAGTAATTCACACCACACACATCACAACAATAGGAAGTCATTTAACATAGTTTTAGTTTCTAGCATAACACTAGCTTTCATAAACATGAATCATTTAGGGAAAATTCTTACAATTCATAGGCACACACATGGTCAATGGCTAAACATGCCTTCACTTTGCAAGAGTGAGCCTAAATTAATAGTTCCCAAATCATAAAAGTCACATAATTTTCAAGAGACTCATTATTTTTATTTTAAAGAGACTCAATTTCTCATTAATGTCTTAAAATACTACACATTAAAAGTGACATCAACATGCTTCTTACCTTATCTCATGAAGTCAAATGCACACCAAACATATCAAGGTGCACAATTAACATGAGAAAAGATGAATTTCATTAAGAATCCTTCTTAATGCTATTTAGAATCTTCAAAACATGCTTAACATAGTGTAAAGTAAGACATACGGAACATATGGAGAACATGAAACTCATATTTTTATGCAAGACTCCTATAATGACCAAGCTATTAGAAACTCTTTAGTTTCAAGCTCAAGCAACAATACAAGGCAAAGATGGAAATATATACAACCTTACTAATCTCATCATAATCCCCCACTTAGGGTAAACCCGTTTAAGAGCAACTTAACTCAACCATCTTCATCCCTCTAGGCATAACACCCGAAGGAAAATCCATAACATCCAAGATAGGTCATACTACCCAACCACATAAGGTCTAAACTATACCATGATTATCAAGGGTCATACAAGATTAGGGGAAAACAATAGGGGAGACATAGCCATAAGGCCTCTTTATTTTCTTTCAATAATAAGGTAATGTAACTTTTAGGTCATTCAAACCCACATCATCACCCTACAAGGTAAACATACTATCTTTACTTCTAGGACCAAGCCTATACAAAAGACTCCAATCCATGTAAGGTAACTGTGAGACATTACATACATAAACAAGGGCAACATTGAACCATTAAACATATACTAAGGAAACATGCATATTTACCATTTACCACACTTCATAAAGCATTTCAAGTCTAAACCATATCATAAGACTATCATCATGCATACTTATAAGGCAACTCATTATTTCAAAAGGAAGCTCAATTCAACTATTACCACTTCTTGAACAATCTATAACCATATCATATCATAAATCTTCACATAACATGTCATTTCACATAGGTTTCATATATAGACATAAATAGAAACATATCATCAAAGTGTGCCAAAATTCACCTTCAAACATACTCATCAAACCATAAAACCAAGATAAGTATCAAAACTCACCTTTTCTTCCTCAAGCATAGAGATACCATCTCATCCAACTAAAATACCACTGGACAAGAAAATATAAGAGAGAGATCTTATAGTGTTCTGTGGCACGACATAAGATTGACGGAGAAGGAAAACTTTATCGTCCTATAGCCTCTCGCTGATAGATGTGTCGCGACTCACCACCGATGATTGAGACTCTTCTAGACGTGGCAATACAAGACTTTTGGAACCTAAAACCACTGTAATAAACCTCATGCTATGATACCACGTTTTTCACGACCGAGGAGAACCCCTTAGAAGTAACATGGCGTACTTGACCTCTTGGAGGTCTTACACAACCCAATAGTTATCATTCATTTCATTTTCATAGGTAAATTTAGCCGAAAATTTAAAACCTTAATAGCACATCATATGCTAGAACATCACTCCCAATACATAGATAAAATATCATATTTACATAGTTATACTCTAAGTCTCTTTTCCAACTTAAACTCAACATCATAAGAGTATATTAGGGACACGATCCTTACAACATAAATCATAAGTACATTTATAACTAAACTTTACAGTAAGATAGACTTGGGAAATCCTTGAACGTAAGGATTCCTTTCCTTGAGCTTGGGAATCACATATCAAGCCCCCTTCACATTAGAGACATCCATTTAAGCATCCATAACATACACTTTGTGTAAAAGGTAGAGAAGAATGGTGTTAGTACAAGAATGCACTAAGTATGGCAATCATGCAAAAACATGTATTTAAAAGGGAAATTTTACTTGAAATCATGCATCATGCTTTTTTGTGAAAACTTCATAAAACTTTGACTTAATAAGCATCATACAATTCACATACTTCATATAGTCATATTCAATGGTCACAATATCACATAAGATCAGACATTGCATTTAAGACACATTTTTCATCACTTTACAGTAACTACTATTTCTTTACAGTAAGCTCTTTTCTTTTTACAGTGAACTCCTTTTTCTGTAACTCCTTTACTTATTAACTTCCCAAGTAACCCTCTAGTTATGCTTTTTGCAATAAATAACCTCAAGGCCACAAGGTACTCATGTATATAACCTTCCTAACTCAACACATATATTCATAGAAGAGTAGTACATCATAAGACACATTTAAGTTAAGGCTTACAACATCATTACAATAAGTCCTAATCAATTTGCACATATACTAGCTTCACTTCACATTCAACATTATAAGACCTTACTCACAATCCCAATCTAGGTTGACTAGTGCAATGTACATGTGAATCCCCATAACCTCACACATAATAAGTAAACCTATTAAGAGACCACAACCATGCCATTCACTTCATACATCAACATGTCAATTATAGAGTCTTCATACAAACCAAGCCTGACCTTCATCTTATAGTCAATAAGACCCACATTATGCACATAAAGCGATACCTCATCACACAGAACCATTAGTACTCATACCATGCATATAAGCCCAATAAGTAGAGGATACTACATGTCATGCATAAGAAACATAAACATAGTCACATGCATTAGAACACCTTCCTAGAACTTCCCTCAAGAACTACTTGTGCAATGCATAGGTAAAGTCTCATAACCCCACATACACTAAGGAACTACCCTTGGGTTATCCTAGTTAGGGTCCTTACTTTACTTCCATTGTCCATTTTACTTTAGGGACACTGTAGCATTAACCGACACTAAGACCATGTGTGATAAACATGGAATTTGGTATTGTAGAGCCTTACACCAAGGAAAGTTGCTCTACTTAGCCAAAGTAGAACATTAACACATGCTAGCAAACTAAGTTATATCACTTGCTAGATCCTATGTGGCAAGCATAGTTTAAGGAACATCGAGGTATATGTGGAAACCCTCTTTATTCCAATTGAGGCATTGTAGTTATACACTTATGGAAACCCTCTTTATGCCTATTGAGGCATTGTGTTATCCACCTTGTGAGGACTATGGTAAACAAGGCTTCCCACATTGGGAAGGGGAACCCCTCATCTAAGTTCACTTGGTGCTAAGCAAAGTTCCCTTTATTGAAAAGCCATTATTATATTTTCTTTATAAAATATAGGCTTAGGAGAGTTAACCTCTCATATGCTTAGCTCATAGGTCATAGATGAAAGTTCATTAACCTAAATCATGTGAGAAAACCTTTAACATGGACATAGTATATTCAAGCACCATCTAGTTTAGGTTACACTTGAGAACACCTTTCAAGGCCCTTCCATTGACTAGATTATCAAACATGTGTGTACATACATGTCAGCAAACCTTTCACATAACACCTTTAGACCACACTTGTTAATACTTTACTTTAATCATGCATAAGAGTATAGGTGTAACTATATGAGCAAACCATTCATATAAACACATTTAGACACTATGCACATTCATACTTCATCTTATCATATACTTAACAGCATACCATATATGTCATATTCATAACATGTTCATGCATTCTTATTCATGTACTTAAATCACAAACCTAGGACTATCCTATCAAGGCACACATGTGCAATGCATAGACAAGGTCCCATACCTTTATCCATACTATTACACCTATCAAGTCATCCTATATAAGGGATACATAACATATTTCATAGACATAAGCTTTACATGCATAGTAGTAGACATGAGTGCATATGAGAATAACCTTTCATTAGATACCATGAACCTATACTACTTGTAAGCATGAATAATGTGTAAGTGTGTGTACATTGGTCAACCTGATAACATAATGGCTATCAACAACATATTGAGGCAGCCACCCTCTTAGGACCACAATGCACGTTCAATCATAGACCACACATCACAATTTAGCATAGAAGACAAGATAACTTCTTCACTTGCATTTAAGACTCCTAGCATTAGATAATCACACATTCATATAGGGTACATAGGTAAGGGGTCATTAACCATTATAACTCATCAATGGTAGCACCTAAATGAACCCTAACATAGTCCTACACATGCTTACAACACTAAAAATATAACCTAGATTACAACTAGAATGGAAATTAGGCATGGGACTTCACATTGGGTGATCATCACCTCCACACATCATAATACAATTGTCTTAAATGCCATGATCACATCACATATATTTTGACAATAAGGTAAACATCGCCACCATAAGTGGACCATACAACACAATGTCATACAAGGCAAATCATCTAGCAATTCTATAAGAAAAGTAGAGAAAATAAGAAATCTTACCAAATCACCAAGGCCTTGATCATCATTGATAAATACCCATATGTCATCAACAATCCATATCTATGGCAGTAGCTAAAGTTACACTAACATAAACGAAATCATTCATTAATCATAACAAGATCATGATACTAACATGTACACTACATGAGCAATCCAATAGAGAGTAGAGAGACATGGATCACTCAACAATATACCTTGGTTTGATCATCAATGATAAATACTCACAATTCATCTACAATACAAATGTAGGGTAGTAGCTAAATAGATCATGACATAAACAAAAGCATGCTTCATCTACCCTAGAATTGAGATCACATCATGTACCTTACATTATCAATCTATAGAGGCTAGAAGAACATAGATCAATCCTAACCAATTCATCAAGAATCTATTCACATTGGACAAATTACACCTATTTCATCATCACATTACATTATAGGCAGTAGCTAAGTCAATTTATCACAATTGCATCTCATAACATTTATTCTAGCATCACGATCACAAGATACTACATTCTAGGGTAAATTGAGATTAGGAAGGATAATGGGTTCAACATGGAATTTGATTGAAAATCACATTCAAATCAGTAGTAAATCATCAATTCATATACATCATGCTTTTGGAAACGTTTTTAGAAAGAACCAATGGCTGGATTAAAAGATAGGAAGATTGATCATGAGTTCTCTTTGAAAACATTGAAAGGAACTCTCTAGATGAAAGGTTATCTAGAGATGAAGGATCACCATACCTTTATTATATGAAGCAACCACTAAAAATTGATGAATAACACATGGAAATCCCATCTACAAGCTGACATTGATATTCATCTCCCATGGAGGTTTCTAGAGCAGCTTCTTCTTAAGAGGGAAAAAGTCTAAATTGGAGAATGAATTGGGAATGGGGTTTTCATGTTTTAAACAAACTTAATATCCCCAAAAATAACCAAATAAACTGCCTAGGGTAAGGTTAGGACGTGGGGTGAATTTCCCATTCACCCCTTAATGAGACAGTATGCAGGCTGCACATTGCAGGCTCAAACGACGGACAGCCATCGACGCCCAGTAGGTCCAACGACGGACAATATTGCTGGCCGTCTTTTGGGTTTGTGGCTTGTCCGCTGGCTTTATCTTGCACCAGGATAAGTCTTGGACGATGCCTCCCCATTGACGGGGCGTAATTCATCCTACTGACCGTCTTTTGCAAGCGTTGGTAGACACTACCAAGGTAATGTCTAGGCAGTCTTTGGGTCCTCATCGAAGACCTTTTGTGGGGCCCTTGGGGAGTCGAACCCGGATGTTTCTAACGTAAATACATGAATTAAAATGTCAAGGACCTTCCATACAAGTTTGAGCATCAAACAACACTCATAACACATCTAAAAATGCTAGGTACACTTATGTCACACATGCATGTCTAAAGGGCTAACTTTTGAACGTCTTGGACGTTCTTGGACGTTTGACTTCTAACTGATTTCAAATCAATCATACAGGCTTTAAAACACTTAATCAATATGTTAACAATCTTAAAAGGCCCATGCGAGGCTCTAGACACCCTAACCTATTTTGGGGGTCTTACACCTTTGAGATATCTTATGTTGGTATGATAGTTTCGATACTCAGTACAATTCATGCTAATGCATATTTTTCCTACATTATAATCCAATGTAGGGTCTTGAGGAGATTGATTTGATTTGAAGGGTAAATTTTCGAAGGCTTTCAAGAAGTGAAGATTGGTGATTACTCATAGCATCCAAGGACACCACCCGTATGTTCTTTTATGTTCTTCTTTATGTTTAGACTTTTGTGGGCTGCGTCCCTAGACATTGTTATTAATGTTGTCATAAATCATTTCAGAGGCATATGTTAGACGTTTTATGAAATGACTTCTGCATTATGTTTTTGAGAAAAACTTTTAATTCCACGCTACTTTTCGTATATATGCAATGAATGATGTGTAAGAGGCTTGTACAAAACCTCCTAGAAGTCAAGTACGCTTTGTGGCGAATCAAGAGTGCTCCATATTCTAGGTGTACTTGCGGGTCGTTACAATATTAAGAACAACCTAAAGTTTAACAACACCACATTCAAACATAGTACTCTAAGTGGCCGTTTTGTGTGATGGAGAAAAGGATTTAATCTAGGGATAATTTTTAAGTGGTCACTAATTTGGTGTTTCGTTGCCAAGGGTGGGATAACTTGTCTTAGGATTAACAATTAATCTTGGGATAATTTATCCCTTCCCAGGGGTGGGATAGTGACCCCAGGATAACTTATCCTCGGATTAGGTAGGTAAACCAACAAAAATACCCTCCTTATACCCCAAATTTACATTCATGTATATTAACATAATTTTTAACTACAGTTATAATAACATTCACAACTTTAATTATTCTTCGTTCTAATGATAATATATTTTTCTATTAAGAAAATTACATTTATAAATATATTTTTTATTTATGAGTATAATATAAATTGAATTTATTTTCGTAATTCTTAATGCTATTTATATTTTGATTTCTCTCAAAATGTTCACTCCCACTTCTTAATTGCATATTTCTAATTAAGTAGTCTATTACTCACTTAAAACTTATATTTTATACATAATATAAAATGTAGAAAATTTTAATAATAAAATTTATTTTAGTTGTAACAAACATAAAAAGTTTTATTATAAAGCTAATAAGATGAATGTTTAATTTTAAATTAAATAAGATGGAAATTTAATTTTTAAGCTAAATAAGATTGAAATTTTATTTTAAGCTAAACAAGATGATGTTTTATTTTGAAGTTAAATAAGATGAAAGTTTAACTCATGTAAATGCACACCAAAAAATATTTAATCTAAATGAGATGAAAAATTTTATTTTTAAGAATGAATAATAAAGCTTACGAAGAAAATGTAAAAAACAAAAACCCGAAATAAGATGAAGGGCATTTTTGTAAACAAATAACTCATTTTTAGATATTATGCTATGAATGTAAGTTTGAATATGACAAACCAAACAAACAACAAAAATTAATCTCAACATAACTTATCCTAGTATAACTTATCCCAGCATAACTAATCCCATCATAACTTATATTCAAACAAAACGACCCCTAATAACTTCAGTGACTCCTACTAACCAACTCCTCATGAAATTTTCAAAAATTGACTTGACTTCTAATCTATAGTTCTATAGCCAACACTTGAAAGCTATAGACTTGTTTCACATTGACAACTATATTATGCTATCTAGCAACGCATGGAAAGTTATAACTTAATTGTAATCTCATCTTG
Organism: Solanum sitiens; assembly: GCA_016801875.1. Classification (NCBI taxonomy): domain Eukaryota; kingdom Viridiplantae; phylum Streptophyta; class Magnoliopsida; order Solanales; family Solanaceae; genus Solanum; species Solanum sitiens. The sequence continues at coordinate 931,806 of JABWTJ010000116.1, forward strand.
TAACATACAATCTACACACACCTCTTAATGCTCTTGTTACTCATATGACTTAGCCACCCTTCACAACCCTTACTAACCATTAGGGTCTCTCACTTGTATAACTCATATTTATTGCACTATCACCTCATCTCCTCAACTACTCTATTTCAAGACTTCTAGATCAATCTCAAGACTAACATCATCACCCTCATTTTGTCATTCTCTTGATCATGACACTCCTCTCAAATTGAAGCTTAATATTTATGACGAAACCTAAATATCAATATCATTGCTCACTTACTATACTAACTTGCAACTACATGATACAAATTCAGAAACACTGCTACGAGCATATAACAAATAGTCAATCCACGCCTCTTAGCAATGATACATACAATTTGCTATCACATTTACCTTCATAACTTAAGTACTATTCAATCATTCACTCTACATCAAGGCCAAATCAGTTCTATAACGCTTTGAATATTATGGGCTCTCCCTTATAATCATAATCGTGGATTAGATCTATCATCTCATGAATACTCATGCTCTTCTATTCAACACTAACACTTGGTCATTTCCTAAACAATGACACTTCATCACCAACTCCTTTCTAGCTACAATACATTCTACCTCCTATGATGGAGTATTCACATCTCATCACTTCTGAGTCTACCCAAAAGAGAAAAAACATCATTAGTAACTTACTAGGTGCATGAATATAGTAAAATAATCTTCAAAACACTATCTTCATTGATATGATAGCTAAACCTTTGCATACTTTCCAAAAAATCAGGACTCTTTCACTACTACTACTCATTATTTCGTCATTCATACTATCTTACACGGTGATAATACAACCCAAACTATAAACATACTTTCTCATAAGGATCTCAGCTGAAATAGGACTTACAGAAGAAAGTACAAGGCGTTTTTAGATCAAACGCACGATTCATATAAATGTGAGTGCATTTCCTCAAACTCAATAATTAACTCACTAACATGCTTCTCTTAATATCCTCTATAGTCTCATGACTTCCTCAAGATTTTTTTTTCCTTAGAGAAACTTATTGATAAAAAACTGACTTTGCGTTTCAATCAAATCTAGTATGGTTGTTGCCAAATGGATATGCCAACGCATGAGTTAAAATTAGTCTCTATGATATATCTCTATTGTACGATTTAGAGTATGAAACAAGGGAAACTTTTCCTAAAGGTCTGTAGTCAATTATTTATCAAAGTAGGTCCCTTACAACAATAAATAAGATCCTACTAACACGACTTCATATACACCCTAGGACACTTACAATCTATGCTCAGATACTACGTTTTCCACCACCTAGTCCTATACCCTGGATGTGGCCAGCACTCAAGGACCATTGTTGTTTCCTAAGTGAACCCTTATCCTTGCTGACTACAAGCGTAAGGCTAATTGAAGCATACAAAAGCATAAAAACTGAATTATATTTGATAACGCAAATACTTTATGTTTAAAAATATTTAAAACTACTCAATAAATAAACATAGATTTAGTAAAAAAAAATATCAAAGAATAGACAAACTGAAAACTACTCAAAATTGTCTATCTATGAAGTCTCTACTATTAAATAAGGATACCATGAGTACACCAAGGACATCTCACAACTACAAACTTTGAGATAAAGGAAAGTCCTCCGAATAATAAGAAGGCTCACCAAAGGTGACTGGAATATTACATGGCCTTAACGAATTTCCTGTTGACGATCCAGAATACTTGTATCATGAAATGATGCGTGCCAAATGGCTCACTACATATAGTGTACGAGCATGTAAGGAGGATTCTAAATCATAAACATAGGCTTGAAATTCATAAAAAAAAAAGGAAACATACTTACCTATTCTAAGATGTTTCAATTAAACTCAATGCAAATCAGGAATGAGATACGAAACTTAAAGATACTTAATTTAACTCAATGGTACTCAACTCAAGATACTCACCTCAATATACTCAAGGATAAAGCAACAATAAAAATGCAATGTATGGAAACCTTTTAAATCGTATAAACTAACACAATTATATTGAATAATAGATTAATAACAATTTCTTTATAAAAATACAATATAACTCAATGGGAGATTCTCTAATCGAAAACCATTAGTATGAGTTATGTGATGATACAACATCTCGACCACGCTGCCTGAACTTCCCTATACATTATCGGGGTGTAGAAGCTCTCAACAAAGTGGATCCACTAGTCTATGCTAAAAATCATTAAGGAATCATCTAAAAGGTATGACCCTTCCTACCCACGTTGGTTACATGGCTTATGGTGATTGTTGTTATTTGAACTCGTCTAATATATGTGCTAAATACTACTCACAAAATATAATATCTCATGTGTTTAAAAATATATCTTTTTCTGTGTTTTGAGATTATTACTCATTAATCATTCTCTTACAAGAGATGGTACACAAATTACTCATAACTCTTTTGGAAATCTCACTTTCCTCCTCTTATTAATGTGGAAACATTTATTGCTGGATATTCTTTGTTCCCATATATTTATACTTGAATACTCTTTCTCAAAAACATATGAAAATCATATTATAATATGATCATTGATGACTCGAGAAGTCATACTGCATAAACTTTGATGGTATATTTAGATACCATACTTCTTAAGCATTCATGATATAACTAGATACCATATTGCTTAAACATTTTTGTCATACTCAATTGTCATACTAATTATGATTTAGAAACACTTTTATCAAAACTCAATTGTAATTTCACCAAAACTCAGTTTAAGAACTCAAGTGTTGTCTTTTAAAAAACTTTTTAAAATGTATAACTCAAAATAGGGTTCATGTGGAATTATTGGCATGCATTACTCAGTTCAAACACTCAATTATACCTCTCATATCAAGTATGCTTGTTTAATGACCCGAGAGTAAACCCTAAAAGAAATGGCATACTCAAGTCGCTTCATGGCATATTCGACCTCTCGGATGTTTCCTACAAGCCCTTAGATATCATTCATTGCATAACATATGTGAAACGTAGTGCGGAATTAAACCTTTTCAAAAACATCATCAAAAAATCTCTTTTATTGAAAACATAGGAAATGCTAAGTCTCATAATCGCAATCTTAGACACACGAATATCTTGGGTCATAGCCCATACAATATCAATATAGAATGTAGGTAACCCTATTACAATGTCTTTGAATAATAAAACTAAACATAGTTATGTCCTCGGAACAATTGAGGACATACCAACACTTGCTTGAAAGGGATGCTAGTATCCAAGCTTCACTCCAAAGACTCCTCTGAAATGTCACCTACACCTTTAGAGATAAGACAAAATATATGGAATTATTATGGTGACATGCAATAAAATCATGCTAATAAATATGCTTACATGATCTTTTTAGAGAAACCTGCATAACATATGTATAAGAACCACATTTAATACCAACTTCACATATAAGACACCTTCCAAGTAACCCACATAATAGCATTACATCATATCAAGCCACATAAGCATATAACACTCCTACCAAAGGTTATACTAAGACATACTTAAGTAGGACAAGAAGATACCTCCCATACACCCTTTTCAAGCACACCAAAATAATCCTTAAGACTACCTAAGATAAGATTGTTCTCTAATTAACATTCAACTCTCCACCTAAGGCTACTCCAAGATTCACTTGAGTAAGATATGAAGAGACCACCCATACACCCTCTCCAAGTCTACCTAAGCTACCCTAGATAGGATACTTTTATTTAACCTACCTTAACTTAGGTTATAATCATTCATTAAGTCAATTAAGATTCACTTAAGCATTTAGAAGACTTCACATTATGGTATTGGAAAGACCTATAGAACCTACAACCTAACATTTTCAAATCCTACTCGTGTTATGTCTAGATATCATCCCATTACACTACTTAAACGTTGTAGTGCTTTTCCAATACTAGAATGTATCCCACATGATAAGAATATGCAATAACCGACATAGACCATACTAGCTAGGCATAGAATTCGGATTTTACCATACTCCAATTGAGGGTGTTCTACTTGTCAAGGGTAGATTAGGACACATCCCATGTTGGCACATGGTTAAGGAATATCAAGGTTTCCGTTGTACTCTAGTCTCAACTTAAGTAGAGTCACTCCCCAAGCATACTCACTCGGTGCTAGACTTTGTTCTCATACAGTAATTCAATCTAAATGGAATATGAAGAGGGACCATATAGTAGTAACAACCAAATCATAATACACCTTACCAAAGAGGGTCCACTATGTCTGCCATTCAAATGTCAATTAGGATAGCTCAATGACTTTCTTAGAGATGGTTTCTGTAAGATCCCAAAAATGACTTAGGTTAAGATAGTGCCTAACGATTTTTTCATGATGGTATAAGGTCCTAAAATGGTTTATAATGTTGTATTGAGGCAGTGTCTAGAGCATTAGTTGCATTGGAAGTCAAACGTCAAGGGACGACTAAAACGTTCTACGACTAAGTCACCTAAGTGCCTCATACGTGGTTCTATGTGTTTATGTGTGAATCATGAGGTTATAAGGTCCTTAAATGAGTTATTATGGTGTATATAGGCAGTGTGTCAATTTTTGTGAAGTTTGTAGGTCAAACGTCCAAGAACGTCCATGACGTTCGAAAGATGTGCCTTGAAATGAACTTCTGTGTCTAGGAATGTTTAGTCAAGTTTTACGTGTTCGTTTTGGGTGAAACTCATGTGAGAGGTCCTAAATTAATATACAAGCATGTTTGGGTTGGAAACTTCCTAGAAAATATCCCCAAGGACCATCCAAGTGTCATTTAGGAAGGACCCAAAGTTGGTGTCCAAGTCTGCCTAGACAGCCCCAAATGACTGAGGCAATCGACGGCTCGTGGGCCACTCAACGCCCCGTCGATGGGTGCCGTTGGTGGATACTTAGTATTGGGAGATAAGAGACCAATGTCAAGCCTCTGAACCAAATGACGGGAGGACAGGACGGTCCATTTGTGGACAAACGGTCCGTCGACTGCCAACCGTCGATAGCACTGGTTCCCTGCGCAGGTTCACTGTTAAGTGAGGGGTGATGTTGTAATTTTACCCACTTCCAAATAAAAGTATTGGAGGTTCCCTAAGGGTATTTTGTGTATTTTAAATGTGTATATAAGTCTTTAACACTTAGAAGATTTCATTCTTCAAAATCAAAACTCCAAAATCCTTAGAAATTCCTTAAGGCTCCATTAAAGCTAAAACTCAAGGAAGAGCTTGTATTGGTGATTTGAGTGAATATTCTTCATCAAATTGGAGGATTAGAATTTTTGAGGTATGGATTTTTATCCTTGAAACTAGTTTCATCAAGGAGCCCAACTTTCGAAGATGTTTTCTAAAGTTTTCAAAGTTGAACTTGACCTATTTCATGATCTACCATGGGTTCTTGCATTAAAGGTTTTTAATTATTGAATAGTGATTGAATTGTTGTTATTTATATGATTTTCACTTGAATAACCTATGAACCCATCTAATTGACGAACCCTAATGTTTTACTACTTTAAGGGTTACTTGATATGACATTAATGTATATGAATTATGGTGTAGTTTCTTATGGGCCATCTACTAATGTAAGAATTGTATAAAATTGATATCTAATTGGTCTTATATTGATAAATCTATATTGAATTTACTTAGATTCATTTAGTATTATGATTTATGCATTGAATTGATGTTCATGACAACGAGTAAGGGCCTTATGATATTGAATTGGGTGATTTAGCATTTGATTGAAGTGTTGATGGTAGAATGGTGGTACGCTGACCTATTATCATTGATTTAATGTTAATTAGACATCAATTATGTTGTAATTGGTTTGGTCCACTTATGGTGGCGGTGTTATGTGAATTGATGTGGCCTTGTCGACATTATTTTAAGTATTATGATGATTATGGCCTTTTTGGCAGCTACTTGAAGTAATGTTATGTTTTGTGTAGTGATTATGTGAAGTATGATCATATCTACCTATATGTGAAGTAATGTTAAAGTATGTGTTCTTATATTGAAGATGTTAGGTGATGATGTTAGACTATGACTATGTGTTCATGTGTGTAGTCTTAGAGTTTATTCATGCTTGTTCCTACTTGACTATATGAGTTTATGATGGGTATATTAATGATGATATAGTAGTGTATAGGATGACTTAGAATATGATAATGGTTGTTACTATGTACTTCTATAATGACATGTAATATGTGCTAAAATGAAGTATGTTGTGTCTTGTTCAGGTAGACTTGTGTCCCTTACTTGATGTATATACGAAAGTGAATATGTGGTGTCTTGACATAGTATTCTACAGGTCTTAGTCTTGTATGTGTGAATGATGTGAGACCTTGAATGATGATAATATGGTCTTTTATGTGAAACCTTGAACCTAGTGGTAAGGTTATGAACCTTGAAGAAGAAAGTTATAATGGTATCCTTCTTGTAATGAATGATGGACTTAAGGTTGATTGGATGGAACGACATCATATCAAAACTTAGGAAAGTCACGATGAGCTTCTTGTCTCCATTGAAGCCAGTCCCTAGAGGACCTCTTTGGTTGGGTAAATGTAATTGGGTTATCAACTTGATATGGAACCCCTTTGTATGAACCTTAATGTGAATTAATCTATGAGAACAGAGTCTAGCACCGAGTGAGTATGGTAAGGGAAGTAGTTCTAGTTAAAGTATGAGTCTAGAATACAAAGTAAGCCCTTCATATTCTTTAACCATGTGCCTACATGGGATGTGTCCTAGTTCTACCATTGCAAGTAGAACAACCTCATCGGAGTAGGATAGAACTCCAGATTCCATGTTTTCCTACCATGGTCTATGTCGGTTATTTCCTATTCTCATCATGTCGGATACCTATTAGCTTTAAAGAAGTTTTATGAAGTTTAGGTGGTTGTGGGACGCTATCTAGACATTGCACAATACGCTTTGAAGGTGTTAGCAAGAGTACCTAGGTCTTGTCCAAGACCATTACTTAAATGTCATTTATGTGATGAATGTTTCTTAATGAACTAATGAATTAATGACTTACGTTAGAAATTATGTAAGTGAATAAGTACCAAATCTAGAGAGACTTAAGGATTCCTTAGTTAAATTGTGAAGAGGGAATAAGGGATTATCTCTTCATGTTTTATCTATGGAAGTCTTGAGAATAACTCTAGATAGGGAAGTTGGTTAATTCTTAGGCATGATCAAAACTTAGGAAGTCTTAAGGATTATTTATGTAACCTTGAAGAGGGTGTATGGGCGTTCTCTTCTAGGAGTGCTTAAGTAAGTCTTTTGATATCCTTGGTTAAGAGAATGTATGTCCTATATATTATGTATGTCGGTGTATTGTAAGTGTATATGTGTATATTATGAGTAATATTGAGGATAATTTAGGCATATTTAGAGAGGGTGTATGGGCAGTCTCTCTTTGTGTGACTTAAGTGAATCTTAGGATATCTTTTAGTGGGATATTACATGCTAGAAGGTACTTAAGTTGAATATAAGCAACTTCATTGTACAGTGAAGGAATTCACTGTAACAGTGAGTTGAGGTTACTGTAAAGTGACTTCTAAAATTATGGTATTTGGTTTAATATTATCTTTTGTGTTTCTAAGTTGATAAATGTTGTTTATGATATTTAAATGAAAAGATGCATATTTCCAATAAATGTCCGTTTTCATGATTTTTATGCATAATGCCATACTTAGTACATGTGGTTGTACTAACTCCATGCTTTTATCTATATCTATTGTGGTTGGTAGGTGAGGAGCATTTGGGAAGAAAGAATTGGATCTTAGAATAGTTCAAGTGAAGTTGAAGTATGTCCTCATTTGACTCGAGGGCATATATGTCTGATATGTTTCGTATTGAAGTATTGTAATAGACATAGTAGTACTATGTTTGTATTTTCGTATGAGCCGTGTCCCAAGTACTCTTGTGTCTAATATTGGTGAGATTGAGACTTAGTATTTCCTATGATTTTATATGAAAGAGTTTTTAAAGACTTATATAATGGTTTGTGAACAGTTTTAATTCCGCACTACTTTTCACTATGTATAGGCGATGAACGATATGTAAGGGCTTGTGTAAGACCTTCGAGAGGTCGAGTACGTTGTTTGAAATCCGAGATTGTGCCCTATCTTCTAGGGTGTGGTCTCGGGTTGTGAAAAGCTTGGTATTAGAGCATAGGTTGGTGAAAGTAGTCTTAGGAATCAAAAAGTCTCATCAAGTCACGTCTAGTAGAGTTTCGACCATCGATGTGAGTCGCGACATATGTATGGGCGAGAGGCTATAGGATTATAGATTTTCCCTTATTTTCTACTTCTATGTCGTGCGGTAGAGTAAATTTTATGAGTATCCTTATTAATGTGTTTCCTTGTGTTTCTAGGAGATGAATACTAGAAGAATGTCCGCTAGAAGGTTGGAACAGGAGAGGGTGAATGAGGAGATTCCTCCTCAAGTTGAGCAAGTTGAGCAAGTTCCTCAAGATGGGCAAGGAGTCCAAGGTGCTCAAGTGTCTCCCCAAGGTGATCATGTCGCTAATGTGGAAGGAGGTCCTGAGGTTCCAGTGGTTCCTCCGGAATTGACTAATAAAGAGAGAAGAGAGGCTTTGATTGCTTTAGCCCGAGCCGTGACTACTCAAGCGAATTTGAGTATAATGCCTAGGGTGAATGTTGTGGAGAGCACTATGACCTCTAGGTTGAGAGACTTTGTGAGGATGAATCCTCCTACTTTTCTTTGCTCTAAGGTTGGAGAGGATCCCCAAGAGTTCCTTGATGGTGTGTACAAGGTATTGAGTGTTATAGGAGTTACATCTAGGGAGAAGGAGGAGTTAGCTTCGTACCAATTGAGGGATGTTTCTCAAATTTAATACACTCAATGGAAAGACAATAGGCCGGTGGATTCGGATCTTATTGAGTGAGAAAAATTTAAGGAAGCTTTTCTAGGTAAGTACTTTCCCCGAGGGAGGAGAGAGGTTAAGGTAGAGGAGTTTATCAATCTCAAGCAAGGCAATATGAGCGTTGAGGAATAATCTTTGAAGTTCACAACATTTTCTACATATGCACCGTCCTTAGTTTCAAATCCAAGGTATGAAATGAGTCGCTTTGTGACCGGGGTCGCCGACTTAGTGATGGAAGAATATCGTACGGCTATGCTACATGATGATATGACCTTAGTTGGACTCATGGTGTATGCACAATCTATTGAAGAGTCTAAACTTTGTAGGATTGCTAGAAACTTGAAAAGAAGTGGTGCAAGTGATCAAGGGCAACCTAGGTTCAAAAAGAGGGCTCAAACTCAAGATGGACCTAGTGCTCCTAAGGTGAAACTTGAGAAAGGAGGTAGTTCCAACGATGGCAAGCCTATATGTGTCAATTGTCGTAAGAATCATTTTGATGAGTGTCTATTAGGTACCGGTAGTTGCTTTGGATGTGAAAAATATGGGCACAAGGTTAGAGATTGCCCTAATAGAGATGGTAAGAAGGCTGCTCCGACAAAGAGGCATTTTTATGCACTTCGTTCTAGAGTAGAAAAGCCCGATGAGAGTGATGATGATGTTGGTAAGTCCTCGTACTTCTATTTTAGTATGAGTTCCTTCTAAGTGGGGGAGTATGGTTAGTATATGGGACAGAAAGTCCTAGAAGTTAGTTGCATGTGCATGATGTTTAGGAGTTTGTTTGAAATGAAATTTCATTAACTTCTTGCAGTGTGTGTTTTATGAGGCCATGATCATGTTGTAAAAGGTTTTTATATGATGTTACCTTGCATATTAGCATGTCTATATCATGAACTACCTAAAAGTTGCATTTTTGAAATTTTGCCAAATCACTGTAGGTACTGCCATTTCACTGTATCATTTTGCAGAATTTGACTAATTGATTCTTTATTCTAAAATTATTGTAATGTTGTTAGAACTGATGTGTATGAGTATAATACTGAATATAAAATGAGATTTTGCTATTTGGAATGAAGGATGTGAGTTTTATAGCATAATGAGTTATAGAATTTATTCTTGTTTCTTGTTGTGTTGTGAATCTCTTGGCTATGTGAAATTGAAGTTTTCGCCTTGATTATGTGTTATGTGTTTTGGTTTTGATCTGCTAGTTGAATCTCTATTCTTGGAAGTGTTAGGAGAGTGGCAAGTGTCATTCGAGGACGAATGTTGTCCAAGTGGGGGAGAATGTAAGATCCCGAAAATGACTTAGGTGCATCTAGAGCCTAACGATGTTGTCATGATGGTATAAGGTCCAAAAATTGTATATAATGTGGTATTGAGGCAGTGTCTAGAGTATTAGGTTCATTGGAAGTCAAACGTCAAGGGACGACCAAGACGTTCGATGACTAAGTTACCTAAGTGCCTCATAAGTGGTTTTATGTGTTTATGTGTGATTCATGGGGTTATAAGGTCCTTAAATGAGTTATTATAATGTATATAGGCAATGTGTCAAGTTTCATGATGTTTGGAGGTCAAACGTCCAAGAACGTCCATGACGTTAGAAATATGTGCCTTGAAATGACCTTGTGTGTCTAGGCATGTTTCGTCGAGTTTTACGTGTTCGTTTTGGGTTAAAGTCATCAGAGAGGTCTTAAACTCATATATTAGCATGTTTGTACGGTAAACGTCCGGGGAAATATCCCCAATGACCATCCAAGAGTCCTTGAGGAAGGACCCAAAGTTGGTGTCCAAGTTTGCCTAGACAGCCGCTAATGACTGAGGCAATCGACGGCTTGTGGGCCAGTCGACGCCCCGCATATGGGTGCCATTTGTGGATACTTATTCGTGGGAGAGGAGAGCCCAAATTCAAGCCTCTGAACCGAAGGACGGGAGGACTGGCGGTCCGTTTGTTGACAAATGTTCCGTCGACTGCCAACCGTTGATGACACTGGTTCCCTGTACAGGTTCACTATTAAGTGAGGGGTGATGTTGTAATCTCACCCCACTTCCAAATATAAGTATTGGCGGTTCCCTAAGGGTCTTTTGGGTATTTTAAATGAGTATATAAGTCTATAACACTTAGAAGATTTCATTCTTCAAAATCAAAACCCCAAAATCCCTTAGAAATTCCTTAAGGCTCCATTAAAGCTAAAACTCAAGGAAGAGCTTGGATTGGTGATTTGAGTGCATATTCTTCATAAAATTGGAGGATTAGCATTGTTGAGGTATGATGTTTGATCCTTGAAACTCATTTCATCAAGGAGCCCAACTTTCAAAGATGTTTTCTACAGTTTCCAAAGTTGAACTTGACCTATTTCATGATGTACCATGGGTTTTTGTATTAAAGGTTATTAATCATTGAATAGTGATTGAATTTTTGTTATTTATATGATTTTAACTTGAATAACCTATGAACCCATGTAATTGATGAACCCTAGTTTTTGACTACTTTATGGGTTACTTGATATGTCTTTAATGTTAACTATGGTGTAGTTTCTTATGGGATATCTACTAATGTAAGAATTGTATTAAATTGATATCTAATTGGTCTTATATTGATAAATATATATTGAATTTACTTAGATTCATTGAGTATTATGATTTATGCATCGAATTGATGTTCATGGTCATGGGTAAGGGCCTTATGATATTAAAATTGGGTGATTTAGCATTGGGTTGAAGTGTTGATGGTGGAATGGTGTTAATATGCCTTATTCTCCTATATTTAATGTTAATTAGACTTCAATTATGTTGTGATTGGTTTGGTCCAATTATGGTGGTGGTGTTATGTGAATTGATTTGGCCTTTTCGGCGTTATTTTAAGTATTATGATGATTATGACCTTGTCGGCTACTTGAAATATTGTGATGTTTTGTGTAGTGCTACCTATATGTGAAGTAATGTGAAAGTATGTGTTCTTATATTGAATATGTTAGGTGACCATGTTAGACTATGAATATGTGTTCATGTGTGTAGTCTTAGAGTTGATGAATGATTGTTCCTACTTGACTATATGAGTTTATGATGGTTATATTGATGATGATATAGTAGTGTATAGGATGACTTATAAGATGATAATTGTTGTTCTTATGTGCTTCTAGAATGACATGTAATATGTGCTAAAACGAAGTATGTTATTTCTTTTTTTGGTATACTTGTGTCCCTTACTTGATGCATGTATGAAAGTGAATATGTGATGTCTTGACTTAGAATGCTAGAGGTCTTAGTCTTGTATGTGTGAATGATGTGATACCTTGAATGATGATAAGAGTGTCCTTTATGTGCAACCTTGAACCTAGTGGTAAGGTTATGAACCTTGAAGTAGAACGCTTAATGGTATCCTTCTTGTAATGAATGATGGACTTAAGGTTCATTGGGTGGAACGACATCATATCAAACCTTAGAAAAGTAATAATGAGCTTCTTGTCGCCATTTTAAGGCAGTCCCTAGAGGACCACTTTGGTAGGGTAAAGGTAATAATGTTATGAACTTGATATGGAACCCCTTTGTATGAACCTTAATGTGAATTATTCTATGAGAACAAAGGCTAGCACCGAGTGAGTACGGTAAGGGAAGTAGTTCTAGTTAAAGTATGAGGCTAGAATACAAAGTAAGCCCTTCATGTTACTTAATCATGTGCGTACATGGGATGTGTCCAAGTTCTACCATTGGCAAGTAGAACAACCTCATCGGAGTAGCATAGAACTCCGGATTCAATTTTGCTACCATGGTGTATGTCGGTTATTGCCTATTCTCATCATGTGGGATACGTATTAGCATTAGAGAAGTTCTATGAAGTTTAGGTGGTGGTATGGGACGCTATCTAAACATTGCATAATAGGCTTTGAAGGTGTTAGTAAGAGTCCCTAGGTCTTGTCCAAGACCATTACTTGAATGTCCTTTATGTGATGAATATTTCTTAATGAACGAATGAATTAATGACTTACGTTAGAAAGTATGTAAGTGAAAAAGTACCTAATCTAGAGTGACTTAAGGATTCCTTAGTTAAATTGTGAAGAGGGTATAAGGGATGAACTCTTCATGTTTTATCTATGGAAGTCTTGAGAATGACTCTAGTTAGGGAAGTTGGTTGGTTCTTAGGCATGATCTAAACTTAGGAAGTCTTAAGGATTATTTAGGTAACCTTGAAGAGGGTGTATGGGCGTTCTCTTCTAGGAGTACTTAATTAAGTCTTTTGATAGCCTTGGTTAAGAGAATGTCATGTCCTCTATATTATGTATGTCGGTGTATTGTAAGTGTGTATGTGTCTCATTAAGAGTAATCTTGAGCATTGTTTAGGCACATTTAGAGAGGGTGTATGGGCGGTCTCTCTTTGTGTGACTTAAGAGAATCTTACGATAGCTTTTAGTGGGATGATTACATGCTAGAAGGTGCTTAAGTTTAATATAAGCAACTTCACTGTACAATGAAGGAATTCACTGTAACAGTGAGTTGAGGTTACTGTAAAGTGACTTCTAAAATTAAGGTATTTGTTTTAATGTTATCTTATGTGTTTCTAAGTTGATAAATGTTGTTCTTATGATTATATTATGATATTTAAATGAAAAGATGCATATTTACAATAAATGTCCGTTTTCATGATTTTTATGCATTATGTCATACTTTGTACATATCGTTGTACTAACTCCATGCTTTTATCTATCTCTATAGTGCTTGGTAGGTGAGGAGCATTTGGAAACCAAGACTTGGATCATATCATCGTTCAAGTGAAGTTTCAGTGTGTCCTCATTTGACTCGAGGGCATATATGTCTTTTATGTTTCGTATTGAAGTATTGTAATAGACTTAGTAGTACTATATTCGTATTTTCGTATGGTCCGTGTCCCAAGTACTCTTATGTCTAAGATTGATGAGATTGAGACTTAGTATTTCCTATGATTTTATATGTAATAGTTTTTAAAGACTTATAGAATGTTTTGTGAAAAGTTTTAATTCCGCACTACTTTTTACTATGTATATTCGATGAACAATATGCAATGGATTGTATAAGACCTCCGAGAGGTCGAGTACGCCGGTTGCAATACGAGATTGTGCCCTATTTTCTAGGGTGTAGTCTCGGGTTGTGATAGTTTCATGTCGTTCCATCCAACCTACCCCTAAGTCCATTATTAACACAAGAAGGATACCATTACGGCTTTCAACTTCAAGGAAATCATAACCTCCTTTCTTGTTTGAAGGTTCCAAGTAAATTACCCTTTTAACATGTTCAAGGTCATATTTCAATCATACATATACATACATGACTAAGTTATTTTAGCCTACTAACTCAAGAGTTCATATTCACAATTTTCATGTATCAAGTAGAGGGACATAGGTCAACCAAACAAGACACACTCATCATCATCTCATCACATGTACAATAACATTTAGGAAGCACATAGAGATAACTAAGTCAATATAAGTAACCCTATTCACACCTATGGAACATTAACATATTTCATCATAAAACTCATATAGTCAATTAGGAATAATTCCCACTCCAACATCAAGTAAAACTCACTAGGACATCATCATAATCTACTAAAGACACACATCATCTACTACAAGAACTCATGCTTTGACTTCACATATACACATAAGTCATATTGACCTTCACAATGATCACATATACAAGTTATAACATGAGAGCATCATAATTCATAAAGTAATGCCGAGGAGGCCACATTCTTGACAATTATATCACATAAGCACCGTCACCATAAGCGGACCATAGCAAAGATCTCATTTCAATACATATACTACACAATATAGAGGGAATTAGATCAACATACCATCATTCCATCAAGAACACCTCCAATCCATAGTCATTCCAACCAATTCAATTCACAAGGCTCTTACCAATAGCCATACACACCAATTCAACCCAATAATCAAACTATACAACGGATCAACATAATACGATACAAGAATTACCAAATTAAGGTAGTGTATATACAATATTAACATGATCTTTACATAATTCAATAGCCCAAGGTAATCTACACAATAATTCAATACTCTTAAGCCTTAACTAAATCACCAACATTAGAGCCAAAATAAGGAAATCACGATTTGCATGGGTTCATAGATTTTAGAATTACAATCATCAAATTAACATCAATTCAACCGTGAATCAGTGATTCAAAACGTTTTATGCAAGAACCCATGGATAGATATCAGAATATGAGAATTCATCTTTTGAGAAGTCTTGGAAAACACTTTCAAGTTTGGCTGTTTGAACAAAGAAGATTCAAGGATGAAACACCATACCTTGATGAAGACAATCCACGAAAATGATGAAGAATTAATGGAGGAATCAAGCTCCAAGATCCAATCTCCCTTCAAGCTTTAATGGAGTTTTAGATAGCTCTACTTTGGGGTTTGGGTTTTCATTATGAAAAGTAATCTCATATTAAGGTTCAAGACTTATAAGCCTACATAAAATACCAAAAAGAACCATAAGTAACCGCCTAAACTATTTTTAGAACGCTAGGTGAAATACCCAATTTACCCATGGCTTGGCCGAGACACCTGCAGTAAATTTGCAGGTGTCAATCGAAGGATAAGTCTACGGGGCGTAGACCCATCGAAAGGGTCGTACCAGCAACCCTCGATTGGGTTAGAGGCTCCTTACCAACAGTGTTTCGATTGGTCACGTAGGTGGATAGTGTTTTGGCATTCTTGACCCACAAGTTCGGTCATCCTCAAGGACCCTTTGTAATCCTTGGGGAGTCGTGCCTGGACGTTTCCAAATCAAATACACTCGTATATGTGTTTGGAACCTATCACATCAATTTGAACCAAAATGCATACGTAAAACATACAAAGTCATGCTAGAACGTACAATCACGTCTCAAGGCTATCTTTCCAATCGACTTGGACGTTCATAGACGTTTGACCTCCAAACACTACCAAACTTTAGGCACTGCCTCAAAAGATAATTATAAACCATTTTAAGACTTTAAAACCTCATGACACGCATGTTAGACTCTAGTTTCAACTAGTTCATTTTTAGGAACGTCACAGCTTGACTCATAGGGTTCATGCGGAATTATGAGAATGAACTACTCAACTCAAGGACTCAATTGTACCTCTTATCTCAAGACTTCTTGACTCATATGTTTTATGCAAAATTATGGGCATGAACTACTCAACTAAAAAATCTTCATCGGTAACGTGAATTAGCTCCATGATTAGAAATATAATCTCAAAATGATTTGGAGCTCAACAAGACTTAGAACTTTAAGATACTACTCTTCTTAAAGATACTCAACTGATGGAATTCATGAAAAATTTATGAGCATGAGTGACTCGACTCATGGTTCTAAATAACAATATGAAACTCATGTATACGACTCTTCTCAATCTCATACTTACTTCCTCAAAACATAGTTTAGAATTCAAGTGTTGACTTTGAAAAACTTCTCAAGATTTATAACTAAAAATAGGGTTCACACTGAATCATAAATGAAAAATTCAACTAAATAATCTTAATAAAAATATAAAAAACTTAATAAGTAGGAATATAATTTTTAATAGAATCATGAACTTAAGAACTCAAATTAACTAATCTCAAGAATACTCAAATGTAGGGGTAGAATCCTTGATTTCTCTTTCATTGATTTGAAAGTAGATGTAGGACATGACAACGAACTACTCTAACACTATGATAACCTTAAATTACTAGAAGAACAAAGTTCTTGAATAATTTGAACAATCTTGAAGAAGAACTTGATTAGAAACCACTAAAACCTAGCTTGAAGGTAGACAATCAAGAAAACCTTTCTTTAGATTCTTGAGTTAGTTTTCTTGAAATCTCTTGGGCAGAGATATATAATTTTCATTAGTGATTTATAATTTTATGGAGAAGCTTGAGTTGGAAAGAATGATATTCTTGAAGAAAAAAACTTACCTTGAATTAGAATCTTCAATGGACTCTTCTACTTGAATTTCCCCCCCTTAATTTTTAGCCCTTGAGTATGAGAGTAAAGAGAAATGTAGACACGGAATTTTTGACTAGACATAAGGTTTTACACCATTTTTACACCTTTAATGTTTTTTCTAAGTCTACATTAAATATTTTATTTTATCTTTTAGTAAGTTTTTTTCCAGAGGTTTGAAAAATACAAAAAAATATATATTTTCTTGTACTTTAAATTAAGTTTAAAACTAGATAGTATTTTGAATTATATTTTTATACTAGATTTTTGACTTTTTCAATATTATTTTAGTTTAAAATAATTAATTAATATTTTCATTATCATAATTTTAAAGTACATATTTAATCCTTAAAAACAATTATTCTTCCACTACCCCATTACGCCACTATTCTTCCACTACCCCACACACCACTTATTATCCACTACCTACCCTATCTACATACTACACACACAACACTACACCATGACACTATTATATTAATAACACAATCAGCAAAGAAAAAAAGAAGGGAAAACACAAACACACACGCAAAAGAATAAAAAAAAAAGTTTCATGTTTCTTACTTCAAACATTACAACAACACATACCTACACTTCTCAATAATACACATACGCGATCACCAACACCATCGACAAAAAAATAAAAAGATTCTTGGATGTTCTAATTGAGGCCCGGTCAAAGAATTTGCGGTACTCAACTTTTCCTTCTCTCTTTAATTTAATCATAGAATTTGATGTAATTTTATGATACTTTCTTTTATATATATATATATATATAAAATTTTCTTTCATTCATAATTTGCTTGAAATAAATTTAATTTGGAATTAAATATATTTTTGGTTATTTATTGTTGTACATTTAGATGCTTTGAATAAGTTCCTCGTTAATGTCACGTAGAATTTCATTCAATATGAAAAATTAATTAATGATTTAAAGTTAGTACATTGAGTTTTGAGAAAATGTTAGTTGTGATCTATTAAAATGAATGGGTCATAAAATTTTTCTTATCTTGATTTAGATAATAGTGATAAAATAGGTATAGTTTGGCTAAAAATAAATAAATAAAACAAATTATTGTTGTTTTATACTATCACAAAAAATGAGATTTATTTTAATAATTTGTTATTGTTTTGTTGTAGTAAAAAGTGTATGCTTAAGTTTACATTTACTTTAAGACTAATAAATATATAAAATATTAAAATATAAAATAAAAGATATATAAATAATGCCACAATTATATATTGTAGCCTCAATATTTATATTTATTTTACATTATTTAGTTTTATGTATAAAGGAAAAATATTTGTTTTAATGATTAGATGAGTTTTACGCATATTAATAAATATTAGTTTCGATTAGGAATGCGGTTACACATATTTTTGAGATATTAAAAATCAAGGATGCTGTGGCGCACCTTGTTTAAAAATATAAATAAATTTTATTAATTTTAAGTAACACTTATAGACAATTATTAGGTGAAATGCGAAGAGGACAGTTATGCCTCCTATGTTTAAACGTCAAGATCGAGAATGCAGTTATGCATCCGGTTTATGACTAATAAAACTTCAACGATAAAAATATGAGTAAAACTGTAGCATATAAAATATATCCACAAAATATTTAAAAGAAGTATATGTCAATAAAAGTGATTGTGCTAGAACCACGGGACTCGAGGGATGTTAATACCTTCCACTTGGTCAAAAGAATTCTTTACCCGAATTTCTAGTTCGCAAACCAAAAAAGAGTCATTTTCTTTTGATTATGGATTAACACAAAAAGGTGACTTGAAACAGCACAACTCAATTCCAAGTGGCGACTCTGAAAAACAAAATAATTCCTAAATCAATACCGTCACTTCAATTGGAAAAACCATCACTGTCCGTGCGCAAAAAAAGGGTGTGACATCTACGGCGACTCCGATAGGGACTAAAAAGATAATACAATATGAACTTTATCAATTTAGGACAGCCTACATACAATTCTAACATGCTCCTTTCATATTCAAGTAACCCAAAGTAAACTACACGAGAATTCAGTACAATAGATCTAGGATTACATTACCCGTAATATAGCCAAAATGAGGATTTCATAATTTGCATGGGTTAATAGAGTTTTTAACTTAGAATAATCAAATTAACATCAATTCAATCAGAAATAATTGATTCAAAACATTTTATGCAAGAACCCATGGCTAGATATCAATTTAGAAATTCATACTTTGAGAAAGTCTTGAAAACCCACTTAGAAGTTTGGCTCCATGAAGAAGGAAGATTCAAGGATGAAAATCGTACCTTGACTGATTATTAACCAAGAAATTGAAGAAGAATTGATGGAGAAATCAAGCTCCAAGATCCCACCTTGCTTGAAGCTCCAATGGAGTTCTTGAGAGTTCTTATTTGGGTTTGGGTTTATAATTTTTGAATAATGACTTGACTTGGGGTTCTAGACTTATAAAACAACTTTCAAAACCCAAAAATCCCTTAATTAACCGCCCAAACAATTTTTATAACACTAGGTGAATTACCTAAATGCCCTAGGCTGGGACAAGATGTCACATCCGGGTTTAACCCCCAGACGTAACCGGCGTCGTCGTCCTCTTAGAGGACTAAGACAAGCCGCTTAGCCTCGTCATAGCATTCATCGATTAAAATGTGAAGGAATTTAAAACTTTTTATCTATAACTACTCGGAGGTTTACATAGACCTCTACATACACATAGTCATATTTTTATCAAGTATACATAGACTTGTTCGTATAGGAAGATTACATAGTCTACTACTTTTATTTCACACATTTATAAAAAGAGAAATAATAGTCATAAAAGCCGTCTCATCTCATAAACCATCTATCAAGACAATAAATCTTGGGCATAGCCCTACATCAATACAAGAAGCCACATATAGGCTATATACAACATTGTCTCAAATGAGTAATAGAATCAATACGAAATTTTAGTAACTACGTAACATAAGATCAAGATGTCGGCCACGCCCTCGGGAGAATGAGGACCTACCACTTGGATGGTTAGAGATCCAAGTCTTCCTTTCCAGCAGTTCGAAACAAGATCAACGACACGAACCTAAAATGTTTGGGAAAAGGGAAAGAAATGGGGTTAGTACTCCACATGTACTAATTATGGAACTATATATACAATTACCAATCAAATATACTTAGAAAAGGACATTTAAGAACATCATTATAAAACATGTATACGAGTGAAACATAGTAAAGCAAAACATACTAAATATATCCTTCATAAGTCACAAGTGCAATGATCAAGTAAATTCCCATAGATCTTACTTAATCAAGTAACCTATCAAGACTACAATTAGCAATCAACCTTACCTAACATATTCTTCCATTTCATGAAAACATTCTTCTTTAATCAAAAGCTACAACCTCATACTCATAAACATGTTATTCCATGTACATAGTCATTTACATTACATCACTAATTATATACATAATATTGACCTCTCAAAGCTCCCATCAAGTCCAACTAGTGCAAGGCTTAGGTAGAGTCCCATACCCCTACCTAAGCTATAGCCAAGCCCTTTCAAGTTACTTCGATTAGTCTATATCTTATTCATTCATTTTAGTTTAGGGAAACCTTGCCTTAACCGACATAGACCACATGAGCAAATGTGGAATCCGGTGTCATGAAACCTTACACCGATGGAAGGTGGTCTACCGGCCAAAGTAGAACCTAACATAAACGTAGCTATCTAGGTGGATCCACTAGCTAGTATCCTATGGTGGCAACATAGTTGATGGAGCTTGGGGAAAAAGAACCATGGACATACCGACTCTACACCCTATTTGGGTCATGAGGCTATCCATCCCGTGAGAACCATAGTGAACCCTACCTTTCCTTAAGAAAGTGTCACTCCCTCACAAGCCCACTCGGTGCTAAGCTAGGTCCCTTTTTATTGAAAAGCCTTTACTCTTATCATAATCATAAATATATATATATATATATATATATCATAAGGCCTAGCCCTCATATACATTCGTTCATCAAAGCTCAATAAGAATTGTATGAGAAATGATCCTTTCATTAACAACTCGAATAGGTGAAGTTAGCCCATGCACATCGCATAACAATAAGGCACATCTTTATATAACAACTTCCTATATCATGTACTCCTAGGCAACCTCACAACCAACCTAAAGCATTCCAATTCAATCATCATATCAACCTATCACCTTAAACAAGGTATACTTCAACACACATTATTACTTGGTGACAAATAGCTCACAATTTGAAGTAAGGATTAGGATAATCAAGGCTTACCAATACTTCTCCATAGTTCAACCACAAGGGCCTTACCATCAACCTATAGAATAACCCAATTCGGGTCATCATCCCAATGTAAATCAATAACCGACATAAAAACTAATTTAAGAGAAGCACAATACCACGATGCAATACTAAAGCAAAGCTTGATGACATGATATCTAAGTCTATCATCTTAACCTAGATTCAATACTCAAGAAATAGGCATGAAGAACTTCCATTCATTACAATATACTCATGATCAATGCAATAACAACCATTAAAGATAATTTAAACAACAATTAGATCAATTACATCAATTCAATCCAAATTCATATCAATCCCAATATCAAGGGTTAAGGGTTAGGGGTCATCACCCACAATCTAGATCAAACTACATCAATTCATCATAATCAAGTTGCAATACATGATAATCTATTCACTATAAGCCAAAGAATACATAAACAACTCAATTCATAACAACAAACTCGAAATTGGATGAAACCCATATGAAACTCAATTTTTGGAAAACCTTTGAAAGAGCCCTTTGAGGAAAGAATCTCAAAGGTGAATTAGATCCCATACCTTAAGATTTGATGATGTTTTGATGGTCAATTTCGTGCTAAATAAGCCCCCAATGATCTCCCCAAGTTGTTCTCCAATGGATTCTTCCAAATAGAGAGAGAAAGTAGAGAGAAGGAAGAGAGTTTTGTTTGGAGAATTGTGATTAGGTTAATGAAGGTTGGTATTTATAGTAGGGTATTAAGTCACTTAATTAGTCTCCCCTTAAACCCCTAATTACCCCTAAGACACTTTAATGAATTAATAAAACTTAAACTAGCTTCTGTAAATATTACAGCCCCTCCCCGACGGCTCCCCGACGACGGGCCGTCATGGGCGTGACGGACAGCTTCCCCCTCCGTCCTACACATCCGTCACGTTGGTCAGAGACTGTGCAGGCGGAGGATTTTTCCCAAAAACTGAGGCTGGCACGACGGTGGCTTCGACGCCCCGTTGCGCCTGTGACGCCCCGTCATGGGGTACGTCATGACCTACTGTTTCAAGGGTCCTCCTCGAGGGTCCTTGGTTGGTCCTCGGGGAGTCGAACCCTGTCTTTTACAACATGAAACCATCCCATACTATGTGTTACACCTATTGTTACAAACTTTTACTAAATTCCGACTCTTTAACTTGGTTAAACTAAAATGACACTATAGCCCTCTTGTGAACCAACTTACCGGACGATAAAAATGTTTTGGTTGACAAAGCACTTCAACGACTCCATATACGCCTAATTTGGCTAGGAACAATGGTTTAGACCTTAAGGAGCCTGTTTAAGTCTTATCACATGACTTTGGGATTTCGAAATGTTACATTATCCCCCCTTAGGAACATTCGTCCCCGAATGACACTAAACACTCTTTAAAAGAGCGAATAGACTCAAGACTAGCAACTCAACCAATTTGATACACAAGTCGATTAGCACAAAGTTCATCTTATCAATATGCTTAATATAACATCCACAAGGACTCACTATATCACAATACACGACTTGACTCAAATATGCAAATAGCAAAACAAATTTCAAATTTATTTAAGGTCACCTTACAATGCCTTCATTGTGAAATCTCAAAAACTAAGATTTTTGAAGAAATTCACCAAAACATCAAGGATTCACAATAACTAGCATAAATATATCATTAGAAAGAATAACTAACCTTAATCATCAAAAAGATGAGGATAGCGGGTTTTCATGTCGGCTTCCGCCTCCCATGTTGCACCCTCAACTAGGTGGTTCTTCCATAACACTTTCACGGAAACCACCTCCTTGTTCCTCAACCTTTTCACTTGCCTATCAAAGATTTGGATAGGAACCTCCTCATAAGAGAGGTTATCCTTGACTCCAAGACCTTCAATAGGGAGAATTGACTTGGGATTCCCAACACACTTCTTCAACATCGAGACATGGAAAACCGGATGAACCATAGCTAAATCGTTAGGTAGTTATAAGCGATAGGCAACTTTACCAACTCTTTCCAAAATCTCATAAGGACCCATGTAACGAGAACTCAACTTCCCTTTCTTGCCAAATCTTACCACCAATTTCATAGGTGAGATTTTTAGATACACCTTGTCACCCTCTTCAAACTCCAAATCTCTTCTCTTATTATCGGCATAGGACTTTTGCCGACTATAGGCTGTTTGCAACCTATTCATTATCATATGCACATTCTCCAAAGTCCTATAAATCAGGTCGGGACCAAAGATCGATGATTCACCAACTTCAAACCATCCTATAGGAGACCTACACCTCCTACCATACAAGGCTTCATAGGGAGCCATGGAGATGGACGAATGGAAACTATTATTATATGCAAACTCCACCAACGGCAAGTGCTTATCCCAACTCCCTTTAAAATCAATAATGCAAGCTCTAAGCATATCTTCAAGAGTTTGAATTGTGTGTTCCGCTTGACCATCCGTTTGAGGATGAAAAGCGGTACTCAATTTCACTTTAGTACCCAAACCTTTTTGAAAAGACTTCCAAAACCTAAATGTGAATTGTGCACCCCGATCCGAAATGATGGATAACGGAATACAATGGCGACACACAATCTCATCTATGAAGATCTTCGCATAATCCTCCGCCGAATACGTAGATTTGACGGGAATAAAATGAGCGGACTTAGTCAATCTATCAACAATCACCCATATAGAATCATATGACTTTTGAGTCCGAGGCAACCCTACCACAAAGTCCATATTAATGTCTTCCCACTTCCAAGTAGGAATTTGGATCTCTTGTAGTAAGCCACCCGACTTTTGATGTTCCGCTTTCACTTGTTGGCAATTTGGACACTTAGCAACAAATTCCACTATGTCCTTCTTCAAACCTTCCCACCAATATATTTCTCAAAGGTCATGATACATCTTAGTAGAACCCAGATGGATGGAATAGTGGGATCCATGGGCTTCATCAAGGATCCGATTCCTCAGTCCATCCACATCATGAACACATAACCTCCCTTGGCACCTCAACACACCATCTCCTCCTAAGGAGAAGGACTCATTCATCTTACCAAGAACAGATTCCTTCAACTCCATCAATATTTGATCAAGGTGTTGTTTGGACTTTACCTCAACCACCAAAGATGATTCAGAGCTATGATGAACCGTGGCCCCTCCATTTAGAGAACTCTCCAACCGCACCCCTAATCTAGCCAAAACATGAACATCCTTCACTAGATCTTTCTTGTCTCTGCCTAGATGAGACACACTACCCATAGTCATACGGCTTAGAGCATCCGCCACCATATTGGCCTTGCCGGGATGATATAGGACACTCATATCATAATCTTTTAACAATTCCAACCACCTTCTTTGTCGGAGATTCAACTCTTTTTGAGTAAGCATATATTGCAGACTCTTATGATCGGTGAAAACATCTACATGAACACCATATAAGTAATGTCTCCATATTTTCAAAGCGAACACCACGGCCGCTAACTCAAGGTCATGGGTAGGGTAATTTTTCTCATGCACCTTGAGTTGTCGTGAAGCATAGGCAATCACCTTCCCATTTTGCATAAGCATACACCCCAAACCTATGCGGGATGCATCACAATAAACAACGAACCCCTTAGAACCTTCCGGTAAGGTTAAAACCGGAGCAGAAGTAAGCCTATCTTTCAATAATTGGAAACTCTTCTCGCAGGCCTTCGACCACTCAAACTTTTTACCCTTTTGAGTCAATGACGGCAAAGGAGATGCAATGGATGAAAAACCATCTACAAACCTTCGATAATAGCCCGCTAGACCCAAGAAACTCCTAATGTCAGTTGGGGTCAAGGGTCTAGGCCAGTTTCTTACCGCATCAGTTTTCCTTGGGTCTACCTCAACTCCCTCACTAGAGATGATGTGCCCAAGAAATGCTACCGACCTTAGCCAAAACTCACACTTGCTATACTTGGCGAACAATTTATGCTCCTTAAGGGTTTGCAAAAGCACACTTAGATGACCCATGTGATCAACCTCACTCTTCGAATACACCAAGATATCATCGATAATACAATAATGAATGCATCAAGGTAACTTCGAAACACCCTATTCATTAGGTCCATGAACGCCGCCGGAGCATTTGTGAGACCAAGGACATAACCACGAACTCATAATGCCCATATCGAGTCTGAAAGGCCGACTTTGGAATATCTTCATTTCTCACCCTAAGCTGGTGATACACTGACCTCAAGTCAATTTTGGAGAAGTAACTCGCTCCTTGGAGTTGATCAAATAAATCATCAATCCGAGGAAGAGGATACTTGTTCTTGACAGTAACCTTGTTGAGTTGTCGGTAGTCAATACACATTCTCAAAGACCCATCCTTTTTTTTCACAAACAAAACCGGAGCACCCCACGGAGAAATGCTAGGCCTTATAAAGCCCTTGTCTAGCAAATCTTTAATTTGTGCCTTCAACTCCTTTAACTCGGCCGGAGCCATTCTATAAGGAGGAATAGAGATAGGGTTTGTTTCCGATAGCAAATCAATACCGAAATCGATTTCCCGTTCGGGAGGAATGCCGGGAAGGTCATCAGGAAAGACCTCCGTAAATTCACTCACCACGGGGACCGACTCAATAGGAGGAATTTCGGAATCAACTTCTTGGACTCTCACAATATGATAAAGACACCCCTTTGAGAAAATTTTACACGCTTTTAGACATGATATGAAACGACCTCTTGGAAGAGAATTTCCACCTTTCCACTCAAAAACGGGTTCATTTGGGAAACTAAACCTCATAACTCTAGTTCTACAATAAATGGAAGCGAAGCTAGCATGTAACCAATCCATACCCAAAATAATGTCAAAATCAAGCATGTATAGTTCAACTAGATCTACATGAGAAACTCTATGGGGCATAGAAATAGGACAATTTCGATACACTCTTTTTGCTACCACTGACTCACCCACCGGAGTAGACACCAAAATAGGTTCAAGCAAAACATCGGGTAAAGTACCAAACTTTTTAGCTACTAAGGGAGTAACGAAAGACAAAGTAGCACCCGGATCAAGCAAAGCATACACATCAATAGCAAAGATTTGTAACATGACGGTCACCACATCGGGAGA
The DNA here is from genome assembly GCA_016801875.1 of Solanum sitiens. Taxonomy (NCBI): domain Eukaryota; kingdom Viridiplantae; phylum Streptophyta; class Magnoliopsida; order Solanales; family Solanaceae; genus Solanum; species Solanum sitiens. The sequence goes on from JABWTJ010000116.1 coordinate 958,094, forward strand.
GGCCTCTTGGTCATCTCTCGAACGAAGAGCATAAAAGCGGTTCTTTTTGGGAACATCACTAGAACCACATGACTGACCACCCCTCTCTTGTCCTTTAGCATTTGGACAATCCCGCACTTTGTGACCAATCTTTCCACAACAAAAGCACTTGTCCGAACCTAGGAGGTAAACACCTAAATGCTTCTTCCCACATTCCTTGCAAGGTGGATTCTCAAGAGACGAGTTCCCACTTTTCCCTTTTTGAACTCTTGGCCTAGGGACCTTCCCATCCTTAGCCAAGGGTAATATGGATGGAACTTGATTTGAGAACCTTTTTTTGAATCTAGGCTTGTCTTGAATTCCAAACCTATCTTTAGTAGTTCCACTATCGAAATACCTTGCCCTTCTTGAATCCTTATCCTTATCCTTATCCTTCCTTTTTGCTCTAGCCTCCTCAACCCTTTTTGCATGCACCATGAGACGACCAATATTCATGTTATCATGAAGCATAGTCGATTGACATTCTTCTTGCAAATCGTCCGACACACCTGTCACGAATCGACTCATCTCGTCTTTAGGATCGGAGACCAAGGAAGGAGCATACTTAGCCAATTGAATGAACTTCAAAGAGTACTCATGAACAATCATGTCTCCTTGGCGGAGATTGATGAACTCCACCACCTTAGTTTCTCTCATCTCTCTAGGGAAGAACCGATCAAGGAAAGCCCTTTTGAACAAATCCCAAGTCACTGGCCCACTTTGAAGTGGCCTATTACCTTTCCATTGCACATGCCATGTTTGAGCCACATCCTTGAGTTGGTATGAGGCCAACTCGACATTCTCACTAGAAGACAACCCCATAGCACACAAAATCTTATAAATTTCATCAATAATTCTTGAGGGTCTTCATCAACCTTAGACCCGTAGAAGATAGGAGGATTCATTCGGGTGAAGTCCCTAAGTCGGGAAGCCATAGTTTGCTCATGAACTCTAGGTGCCAAATCCCTATTAGCTTGGGCAGTCATGGCTTGGGCTTACACCGTTGTGGCTTGAGCTTGAGTAGTCATGGCTTGAGCCATTTGAGCAAGAATAGCCCTCATCTGAGCTTCTTCCATAGGTGGAGGATCAACGGGAACCTGATCATCAACAACAATCTCTTCAAAGGGAGGAGCTGGATCACCACGTGGAGGGATTCCCGCAGCAGCAATCTCCTCCTCAAGTCTTCTGGCTGCATTCCTTCTAGTATTCATCTCCTATAACCAAAACACAAGGTTTAGGCAAATACATATACAATGTACGTTCTAGAGGCACGATATGGATTTCCAACAATGAGAGTGATTCCTAAGCATCAAATAAGTTCCTATTCATAAGTGTGGCGCGCTTCACAATTATGAATACAAACCTATGTAACGTGGTTGAGAGAGACGTTATTATCAAGGATATTCAACCTCATGCTCTAATACCAAGTTTGTCACATCCGGGTTTACCCCCCAGACGTAACCGGCGTCGTCGTCCTATTAGAGGACTAAGACAAGCCGCTTAGCCTCGTCATAGCATTCATCGATTAAAATATGAAGGAATTTAAAACTTTTTATCTATAACTACTCGGAGGTTTACATAGACCTCTACATACACATAGTCATATTTATATCAAGTATACATAGACTTGTTCGTATAGGAAGATTACATAGTCTTCTACTTTTATTTCACACATATAAAAAAAGAGAAATAATAGTCATAAAAGCCGTCTCATCTCATAAACCAACTATCAAGACAAAAAATCTTGGGCATAGCCCTACATCAATACAAGAAGCCACATATAGGCTATATACATCATCGTCTCAAATGAGTAATAGAATCAATACGAAATTTTAGTAACTAAGTATCATAAGATGAAGATGTCGGCCACGCCCTCGGGAGAATGAGGACCTACCACTTGGATGGTTAGAGATCCAAAAGTCTTCCTTTCCAGCAATTCGAAACAAGATCAACGACCCAAACCTAAAATGTTTGGGAAAAGGGAAAGAAATGGGGTTAGTACTCCACATGTACTAAGTATGGAACCATATATACAATTACCAATCAAATATACTTAGAAAAGGACATTTAAGAACATCATTATAAAACATGTATACGAGTGAAACATAGTAAAGCAAAACATACTAAATATATCCTTCATAAAGTCACAAGTGCAATGATCAAGTAAATTCCCATAACTCTTACTTAATCAAGTAACCTATCAAGACTACAATTAGCAATCAACCTTACCTAACATACTCTTCCATTTCATGAAAACATTCTTCTTTAATCAAAAGCTACAACCTTATACTCATAAGCATGTTATTCCATGTACGTAGTCATTTACATTACATCACTACTTTACATACATAATATTGACCTCTCAAAGCTCCCATCAAGTCCAACTAGTGCAAGGCTTAGGTAGAGTCCCATACCCCAACCTAAGCTATAGCCAAGCCCTTTCAAGTTACTTCGATTAGTCTATATCTTATTCATTCATTTTAGTTTAGGGAAACCTTACCTTAACCGACATAGACCACATGAGCAAATATGGAATCCAGTGTCATGAAACCTTACACCGATGGAAGGTGGTCTACCGGCCAAAGTAGAACCTAACATAAACGTAGCTATCTAGGTGGATCCACTAGCTAGTATCCTATGGTGGCAACATAGTTGATGGATCTTGGGGAAAAAGAACCATGGACATATCGACTCTACACCCTATTTGGGTCATGAGGCTATCCATCCCGTGAGAACCGTAGTGAACCCTACATTTCCTTAAGAAAGTGTCACTCCCTCACATACAAGCCCACTCGGTGCTAAGCTAGGTCCCTTTTTATTGAAAAGCCTTTACTCTTATCATAATCATAAATATATATATATATATATCATAAGGCCTAGCCCTCATATACATTCGTTCATCAAAGCTCAATAAGAATTGTATGAGAAATGATCCTTTCATTAACAACTCAAATAGGTGAAGTTAGCCCATGCACATCGCATAACAATAGGGCACATCTTTACATAACAAATTCCTATATCATGTACTCCTAGGCAACCTCACAACCAACCTAAAGCATTCCAATTCAATCATCATATCAACCTATCACCTTAAACAAGGTATACTTCAACACACATTATTACTTGGTGACAAATAACTCACAATTTGAAGTAAGGATTAGGATAATCAAGACTTACCAATACTTCTCCATAGTTCAACCATAAGGGCCTTACCATCAACCCATATAATAACCCAATTCGGGTCATCATCCCAATGTAAATCAATAACCGACATAAAAACTAATTTAAGAGAAATACTAAAGCAAAGCTTGATGACATGATATCTAAGTCTATCATCTTACCCTAGATTCAATACTCAAGAAATAGGCATGAAGAACTTCCATTCATTACAATATACTCATGATCAATGCAATAACAACCATTAAAGATGATTTAAACAACAATTAGATCAATTACATCAATTCAATCCAAATTCATATCAATCCCAATATCAAGGATTAGGGTTAGGGGTCATCACCCACAATCTAGATAAAACTACATCAATTCATCATAATCAAGTAGCAATACATGATAATCTATTCACTATAACCCAAAGAATACATAAACAACTCAATTCATAACAACAAACTCGAAATTGGATGAAACCCATATGAAACTCAACTTTTGGAAAACCTTTGAAGGAGCCCTTTGAGGAAAGAATCTCAAAGGTGAATTAGATCCCATACCTTAAGATTTGATGACGTTTTGATGGTCAATTTCGTGCTAAATCAGCCCCCAATGATCCCCAAGTTGTTCTCCAACGGAGTCTTCCAAATAGAGAGAGAAAGTAGAGAGAAGGAAGAGAGTTTTGTTTGGAGAATTGTGATTAGGTTAATGAAGGTTGGTATTTATAGTAGGGTCTTAAGTCACTTAATTAGTCTCCCCTTAAACCCCTAATTACCCCTAAGACACTTTAATGAATTAATAAAACTTAAACTAGCTTCTGTAAATATTACAGCCCCTCCCCGACGGCTCCTCGACGACGGGCCGTCGTGGGCGTGAAGGACAGCTTCCCCCTCCGTCCTACACATCCGTCACGTTGGTCAGAGACTGTGCAGGTGGAGGATTTTTCCCAGAAACTGAGGCTGGCACGACGTTGGCTTCGACGCCCCGTTGCGCCTGTGATACCCCGTCATGGGGTACGTCATGACCTACTGTTTCAAGGGTCCTCCTCGAGGGTCCTTGGTTGGTCCTCGGGGAGTCGAACCCTGTCTTTTACAACATGAAACCATCCCATACTATGTGTTACACCTATTGTTACAAACTTTTACTAAATTCCGACTCTTTAACTTGGTTAAACTAAAAGGACACTCTAGCCCTCTTGTGAACCAACTTACCGGACGATAAAAACGTTTTGGTTGACAAAACTCTTCAAAGACTCCATATACGCCTAATTTGGCTAGGAACAATGGTTTAGACCTTAAGGAGCCTGTTTAAGTCTTATCACATGACTTTGGGATTTCGAAATGTTACACAAGACCCTGCAGAAAACTCCAGGTCTCCAATCGACGGCCTCATCTATGCCCCGTAGACCCACCTACAGACCGTCCTTATTGTCCGTGGTTTGGGTTAGAGGATCACCACATGGGATCTTAAGATACCCAGGCTAAGTATCAAACTACGCACCAATCTACGGGGCGTCGATTGCCTCCGTCGTTTGAGACTATTTTTGTCAATCTTGGCTCACAAGTTGGGTCATCCACAAGGACCGTTTGGTTCATCCTTGGGGAGTTTTGCCTGGACGTTTCCAACTAAACTACACTTGTACACATGTTAGGAACCTACCACATCAATTTCAACCAAAACTAACACGTAAAACATGCCAAGACACACTAAGACAAACAAGCACCTTTCAAGGCAAAACTTTTGAACTTCTTGGACGTTCTTGGACTTTTGACTTCCAAACACCACAAAACTTCATAAACTTCCTATAAACACTATTATTAACCATTTATGACTTTAAAACCTCATGACAGACATGTTAGGCTCTAGCTTCAACTAATTCATTTAGGGACATTACATTCTCCCCCGCACTTGGACAACATTCGTCCTCGAATGACACTTGCTACACTTTAGGCACTTTCAATAGATAATAAGCTAAAAAGTAGCAAAACATGACCATTCCACACAATAACAAATACACATATATAGTAGAAGCATCAATATCACAACATTAGGAGACTCAAAACACAACAAGCAAGTAGAAACTATCTCTACAATTCATCATGCAATAAGAATCACATTCCTTCATTTCATATAGTGAGAAACATCCTTCTCCACACTTATCATGATAAATACATCATTTTTATGCCTAATTACAGCCAACTCTCATGAGAACACTATTAAGCAAAGTTTCAAATAGTTCACAATGAACATGCTCACTAGATCACTAATGCAATTTATTTAAGCAACCTATAATCAAACATGAAAATGTGAAAGACAATATCATCTAAACTCATCTAAACACATATCATAAGTTCATGAAATGTACAATTCAAGGAGAGCAATGAAATTCATTTTCAACAAGACTCATAACAAAATGCAACATACAACATGCTACTATGACATTCTATCTGTCAAGCTTGAATAGAGTAGAAGAGAAGACACAACAATTTATAACCCAACTACTCATCATACTCTCCCACTTAGAAGGAACCCATAACAACTAAAGAGAGAAAACTATAACTTACCAACATCGTCATCATCCGATTTTGATCCTTTAGCTTAGAGGGCGTAGAAACGATTCTTTCTTGGAACACATTCAAGAACACTTGGAGGAACTTGCTTTCCCCCTCTTCCTCTAGCCGCAATAGTAGGAAAATCCCTCACATAATGACCATCCTTGCCACAACCAAAGAATCCAAATGTACCGGCTAAACATTTCCCAAAATTTTTCTTCCCACCAGCAACACAACTAGGCTTAACCACTTGGGAACCACTTCCTCTCTAAATCTTGACCTTAGGAGCACTAGATCCTTCTTGCATTGGGGACCTCTTCTTAAACATAGGTTAGTTTTGATTATTGGATCCAGTCCTCTTCAAATTTCTTAAGATCCTACTAAGTTTGGACTCTTCAATGGATTGTGCATACACCATAAGCCTAGATAAGTTTATCTCATTATCGAGCATGGACGTACAACACTATTCTTTCATAAGGTCGGCAACAATGGTCACAAACCTACTCATGTCATCCCTAGGGTTAGACACCAAGGATAGAGCATACCTAGACAAATTGGTAAATTTCAAAGAATACTCTTCAACTCTCATATTACCTAGCTTAAGTTTAATGAACTCCTCAACTTTCACCTCTCTCCTCACACGGGGAAAGTACTTTTCTAAGAAATCCTCCTTAAACTCTTCTCACTCTATGGGACCCAACTCAAGCGGCCTACTATCTTTCCATTGAGTGTACCACACTTGAGCAACATACCTCAATTGTTACGAAGCTAACTGCGCCTTCTCCCTAGAAGTAACCCCCATGGCACTCAACATTTTGTACACCATCAAGAAACTCTAAGGGATCCCTTCCCACCTTAGATCCAAGAAAAATAGGATGACTCATTCTTTCAAAGTCCCTCAATCTAGAGGTCGTGGTACTCTCCAAAGCATTCACCATAGGCTCAACACCCATATTCACATGGGTTGTCATGGCTCAGGATAGAGCAAGTAACGCCTCTATAATCTCCCCATTAATCATGTCCGGGGGAACTACCGGGACCTCATCTTCTTGACCCCTAATAGGCACTTGCTCTCCTTGAGAAACTTGCACACCTTTTGAAGCTTGTCCATCTTGGAGAACTTGCTCAACTTAAGGAGGAATTTCCTCATTCACCCTCACTTCTTCAACCTTTCTAGCGGCCATCCTTCTAGTAGTCATCTCCTATAAACACAAGGAAAAGCATTAAGAAGGACACTCATAACTTTTAACTCTACAGCACAACACAAGAGAAAAGAAGAAGGGAAACTCTAGTGTGCTATAGCCTCTCACTGATAGATGTGTTGCAACTCACATCGATGAACAAGACTCTACTAGACGAGTCTTTTATGAGAATTTTTTGATTCCTAAAGACTACTTCATAACCTTATGCTCTGATATAATGTTTGTCACAACCCAAGAGTGCAACCTAGAAATTAGAGCACTCTTAAGTCGCCACATGACATATTTGACTTCTTAGAGGTCTCATACAAGCCCTTAGACATCTTTCATTGCAATATCATATATGATAAGTAGACACAATCGAATAATCACAGAAAATTATAGGTCTCCAATCGACCGCCTCATCTACTCCCCGTAGACCCACCTACGGACCATCTTGATGGTCCGTTGTTTTAGTTAGAGGATCATCACATAGGAACTTATGCTCTCCAAGATAATTGTCAACCGACGCCCTAATATACAGGGTGTCGATTGCCTCTGTCGTTTGAGATTGTTTTTGACACTCTTGGCTAACAAGTTCGGTCCTCCTCAAGGACCCTTTGGTTTGTCCTTGGGGAGTTTTTCCCGGACGTTTCCTATACAAATACACTCGTATACATATTAGGAACCTACCACATAAATTTCAACCAAAATGAACACGTAAAACATGCCAAGACACACAAGCACGTTTCAAGGCAAAACTTTCAAACGTCATGGACGTTCTTGGACGTTTGACCTCCAAACAACACAAAACTCATCCACTACCTATAAACACTTTTATTAACAATATTAGGACTTTAAAACCTCATGACACACATGTTAGGCTCTAGATTCACCTAATTCATATTAGGGAAGTTGAATATAATAAATTATTTCTAAACAAAATTTCAAGAAAAATAAAATAAATAAAAAAATTCATTTTGAGAGTTTTTATACCATTTTAAACAAAAAATATTATTACATTTTCAATAAATTTTAAGTTTTCATAAAAAAATCAATTGTTCAATCTGAACGAACTACGCACACCTAATTCTCACCCCAAGGAGATACGTAGACAACCCTCTTTGGGTTCGATGATCTTTATTCAAAAAGACATCATTTAATTTATTTAAAAAATTCAAAAAAACTAAAAAAATAAAATAAAAAGGAGCTTTAATTTTTTATCAAAAATAAGATTTTCATTTAGTAATTCAAAAGAAAAATAAAGGATCTTATCTCAAAAAAAACTTAGTTATTAAGTTTTAGAAAAAAAAATGCAATGATCTTATTCATGCACTCAACGCATGTTACAGATTTGATCAATGCATTATCAAATCATATTTTTTTAAAAATAAAAATAAAAATAAAAAGATTAATTATTAAGAAATGTATAACCCTAACAAACTTTATCATTCTTGCACATGGTTAAATTAAGGTGGTTGATTTGTGGTTAATCTTGAATCCATCCTTACAATACAAGATCAAAAGGAAAAAAGAAAATGGTACAGAAAGATGGGAGTGAGTCGGAAAATGATGATGTTCGAAACCATATGGTTTTACAAGAAATCGTGTCAACTGAAGAGGTAAAAGTATTAAGATAGCACATGCCAGAGATGTACGAAGCTTGGATGAGTGAACAAGCTCCACCATCTTCAATTCGTGACTATCTAAATACAAATATGCCACCTACTATCCAAGTGTAGAAAATGTATCCAATGCATCCACCTGGATTTGACCCTATTTTGACGCATCCAACGTAGCTGGAACTTCAACAGTGCATCCTTTGAGTACACCTATGATGAGTAATCAACACTTCGCGCCAACCGCACTGACTAATAGCGTCCCATAACCTATAATGGAGTAAAATTCAATAATGATCCTCCACCTAAAGTACAGTATGATCGAAATTATAACCTTGAAGTGATTTTTAAAATTTCAAACTCTCATCCTCACACTCATCAATATAATTCTGTTGTTGAAGCTGAAAAAGTTGTTAAGAACGAGGAACATGAAGAAATGACTAGAAAAATGAAGAGTTTAGAACAAAGTGTAAGAGATATGCAAGGATTGGGAGGTCACAAAAGTGTCTCATTCAATGATTTATGTTTCCCACGTTCATCTACCCATCGATTTTAAAGATCTAATGTTTGAGAAATATGATTGACATGGAGATCCTTTAGCTCATTTAAAGAGATATTGTAATCAACTAAGGGGGGCTGGAAATAAAGAAGAATTGATCACGACTTATTTTTGAGAAAGTTTGATGGGAATTGCCTCAGAATAGTTCATAGATCAAGATACTTCTAACTGACAAACATGGGATGATTTGGCTCGATGTTTTGTTAAACAATTTCAATATAACATCAACATTCTTCCAGATCATTCTTCACTTGCCAACATGAGAAAAAACCACTGAATGTTTCCGTGAATATGCTATTAGGTTAAGGGAGCAAGCTGCTAGGGTCAAGACACCAATGAGAGAGCCTGAAATGATTGATGTTTCCCTTCAAGTGCAAGAACTAGACTACTTTCATTATTTACTTGCCGTTGTTGGAAAAACGTTCGCCGATGTTATTAAGATTGGTGAAATTGTGGATAATGTCATCAAGTCTGGAAAAATTGTTAGGGAATATGCCTTGAAAGCCACCAAATAGGTGATTAAATATGGATTAGGAAATCTTGGAATAAATAAAATGATAGAAGATGTATCAAATGTTGTGCCTGGCACATAAAAAGGTCCAAGGGGTTCAGTTTATCAATATGCACCACCTCAATTTCATCATTATCTCCCATGCAAGACACACAATACTCTATTGTCCGACCTCAATATGCAGTCTATGGTGGACAACCATATGCATATACACCAAATTATCGTCAATGGCGAGCGCCAACATGTCAAAATGTTCATAATTCTTCTCAACATTTTGTAGCACTTTATAATCCCCATCCAAAACAGGGATTTGAAGGTAGTCAAAGACATATGAACAATTTGACACCAATTAGAGAGTCTTACACGATTTAATTTGAGAAATTGAAACGCCTGAATATGATAAAGTCGATTCCTCAAAATATTGCAGATCCGTGTTCAAAAGTTCTCAATCCTTTAGCACGATGTGAATTCAGTTATGATGCCCTAGGTCACAATACTGAAGATTGTCGAACTTTTAAAAGTGAGGTAGAAAAGATGATCCAAGCAAAGATGATTGTGGTCCAAACTGATAATGCCCCAAATGTTACTTAGAATCCTCTACCAGCACCTAATGATCTACACTTCATTGAGATTATAGATGATGACAATTCTATTAGAATTTGAAGAGAAGACAATTGAAATTGGTGGAGCTTTTATGAAGGCTAACTTGCAAAGCATTGGCTAAGAAGTCAAACTTGGTGATTCGGAGACACTCTTGTTTTCTATAAAAAAAGTCTATGGATAGTTTATTTTGTAATCATTTCTGCTATGTAATTTATTTTTAAATTTTATTTTAGTAAGTCGGACTTTCTATCATATCTCTTATATACTTATTTGTTCAGTCTTGTCGTGGTTTTGGTTATTATAGAGTAGTTACCTAAAATTTAGTTTGTTATCTTGTCATCAAGTTATTTTATCTTAATATAATATGTGTCTTCTGTCAGTTTGATCCGTTCTATTCAGTTTTTCATATATGCGTCACTTTCAAATTCAATTTTTGTGTCATGATACGTAAGAGGATCTGGTCAAATCATAAATTTATATCTAGTCATGGAATGATACAGCAAAAAAGAAAAAAAATCATTCAAGGTGATGAATGAAGGACTTAAACACCTTGATACGTCCTTTAGAAACAAAAGTGCTCAAAAAAATAAATGTCATTTAAATTGACATATGGAACTTGCTGTCAAGAACGTACTACTCTAATGGAGATTTCAAGCTGACAAACACGGAATAAAAATGATATACATATCCGTCAATGCATATGTTGGAAAAAGATAATGTATGATTTTTCACATCTTAGATGGCATGCTTGTATTTGACATTTCTAATAATTGTTATGACGAAGATATTTCATTATACTATCCAAACACCGAGTAATCCTTTTCTATCCCTTTTGAGCCATAATTTTATTTTCTTTCATACCCCTTTTTTGGAGTCAAAATAGAAAAGAAAATCAAAAAAAAGAAGAAAAAGAAAAAAGAGAAGTAAAAAAAAGTGAAAATAGGTTGAAAAATTGATAACAACAAAAGAACAGATTTCCTTAACTACATTCGATTTGATTGTTGCTTTGACAAGATACGAAGGCAACCATAGTTTGAGGTTCGGTCCGACAAAGAAAAAGTCTAGAAAATCCTCATCACAAAAACTGGGGGAAAATAATAATAATAATAATAATAATAATAATAATAATAATAATAATAATAATAATAATAATAATAATAATATATTTCTATTATTATAATTTTTAAGTACATATTTAATCCTGAAGAAAAATATTTGTTCTTCCACTACGCCATTACCCCATTATTCTTCCACTACTCCCCACACCCCGTATTCTAAACTACCTACCCTATACTACATATAACACTACTATATTAACAACACAATCAACAAAGAAAAAACAGAAGGGAAAACACAAACACAAACACGCATAAGCATACAAAAAAAAATCATTTTTCTTACTTCCAATATTACAACAGCACATACCTACACTTTACAAAAATACACATACACGATCACCAACACCATCCATACAAAAATTAAAAGATTCGTGGATGTTCTAGTCGAGGCTCGGTCAAAGATTTTACAGTACTTAACTTTTCCTTATCTCTTTAATATAATCATGTAATTTTATGTGATTTTATGATCTATATATATATATATATATATATATATATATATAGATTTATTTCATTCATAATTTGATTGAAATAAATTTAATTTGGAATTAAGTATATTTGTTGTTATTTATTGTTGTACAATTTAAATGAATTGAATAAACTCCTACTTAATGTCACATAGAATTTAATTAAATATGAAAAAATAATTAATGATTTAGAGTTAGTACATTGAGTTTTGGAAAATGTTAGGTGTGATATGTTAAAATGAATGGGGTCATAACATTTTTTTTGTCTTGATTCAAATAATAGTGATAAAGTTGGTATAATTAGGCTTAAATAAATAAATAAATAAACAAATTATTGTTGTTTTATGTTATCACGCAAATATGATATTTATTTTAACAATTTGTTATTGTTTTGTTGTAGGAAAAAGTGTATGCTGAAGTTTGACATTAACTTTAAGAGCAACAAATATATTAAACATTAACATATAAAATAAAAGATATAGAAATAATGCCACAATTATATATTGTTGCCTCAATATAGATTTATTTTACATTATTTAGTTTTATGTATGAAGGAAAAATATTTTTTTTAATGATTAGATGAGTTTTAGGCGTGTTAATAAATATTTGTTTCGATTACGAATGTGGTTACGCATCTTCTTTTGAGACATTATATATATATATATATATATATATATATATATATATATATATATATATATATATATATATATATATATATATATATATATATATATATATATATATATATATATATATATATATATATATAATTTTGTTTCATTCATAATTTGATTGAAATAAATTTAATTTGGAATCAAATATATTTATTGTTATTTATTGTAGTACACTTTAAATTATTTGAATAAGTTCCTAGTTAATGTCACATAGAATTTCATTAAAGATGAAAAAATAATTAATGATTTAGAGTTAGTACATTGAGTTTTGAAAAATGTTAGGTGTGATCTCTTAAAATGAATGGGTCATAACATTTTTTGTCTTGATTCAAATAATAGTGATAAAGTAGGTATAATTAGGCTAAAATAAATAAATAAACAAACAAATTATTGTTGTTTTATGTTATCACACAAATATGAGATTTATTTTAATAATTTGTTAATGTTTTTTTGTAGTAAAAAGTCTATGCTTAAGTTTGACATTAACTTTAAGAGTAACAAATATATTAAATATTAACATATAAAATAAAAGATATAGAAATAATGCCACAATTATATATTGTTGCCTCAATATAGATTTATTTTACATTATTTAGTTTTATGTATGAAGGAAAAATATGTTTTTTAATGATTAGATGAGTTTTAGGCATATTAATAAATATTTGTTTCGATTAGGAATGTGGTTACGCATCTTTTTTTTATACTTTAAAACTCAAGGATGCGGTAACGCACCTTTTTAAAAAATATAAATAACTTTTATTCATTTAAAGTATAACTTATAGACAATTATTATGTTAAATGCGAAGAACATAGTTATGTTTCTAAAGTCTAAATGTCAAGAATGAGAATGCAGTTATGCGTCTGGTTCAAGATTAATAAAAATTGAGCAATAAAAACATGAGTGAAATTGTAGCATATAAATTATATCCAAAAAATAGTCGAAAGAAGTATAAGTCAATAACAACGATTGTGCTAGGACCTCGGGACTCGAGGGATGCCTAATACCTTCCCCTCGGTCAAAAGAATTCCTTACCCGAATTTCTTGTTCTAAAACAAACAAAGAGTCATTTAATTTTGATTAGGCATTAAACAAAAAGGTGACTTGGAACACCGCAACTCAATTCCAAGTGGCAACTCTGAAAAATAAAATTATCCCTAAATCAATAGCATCACTTCAATTGGAAAAACCCTTACTATTCGTGTGGAAACAAGGAGTGTGACAAGAATGATGGATTAAAAGATGAAAATTTGACTATTCTGAGCGTCTTTAGACTAGAAATCCATTTAGAGTTTTCTTGAAGGTGAAAAAACATAAAGACAACCCTTTTTCATTTTTCCCCATCGACTATATCGTAACAACGATTTATCAGGTTTCTGAAATATTCAATTGCACAATTCATTTGATTATGAATGCATTTCCTCGAAAACAATACTTAACTCACTCACAAGCTTCACTTAATCCCCTCTGAAGTCTCATGACTTCCTCAAGATTTTTTTGTTACACAAACACGTTAATAAATATTTGTCTTTGCTTTTCAACCACCTCTAGTATAGGGGTAGTAGAATGGATATGCTCTAACTCAAGAGTGCTCTAACTTCTTGGATGTACTTGCGGGTCGTTACATAACTATTACAAAATAATATAGAGACAAGACCCAGGACATCTCAAAACTACTAATTGTAACATAAAGTTGAAGTCCTCCAAAATATAAGAAATCTCACCAAAGCTCACAAAAATATCACATGACCTCTAAGAAATGCTTTTGATGATACATAAAACATGTATTTGTATCATGAAACGATACATGTCAAATAGCTCAGTACATAGAGTGTACTGAGCATGTAAGGGGAATTCTTCAGCATAAACATAGGCTTGAACTTAATAAAAAGGAAACATAATTACCTCTTCACAACTCACTCATCTCAACTCAAGATTAAGATACTCAATTGAAAGGTACTCAAATCAAGATACCAAACTCAAGATACCGAAGGATAAACCAACAATAAAAGATGCAATATATGGGAAACTTTTAAAATACTAGGTAATAACTCAATAGTATTGAATAACACTATAACAACTCCATTTTGCATATACAAATACAATATAAATTTGTGAAAGATTCTCTTACCGATAACCATCACTATGAGCTATGTGATTATACAATGTCTCAACCACGATGCCAGAGTTTTCCTATACTTTGTCGTGTATATAAGCTCTCAACTAAGTGGATCGACTAATCTATGATAAAAACAATAAGAAATCATCTAAAAAGTATGACCTTTTCAACCAACGTTGGTTACATGGTTTATGAAGATATAAGTTATACAAACTTGTACCATACCAGTGTTCAATACTACATTCAAAATATACTAGCTCATATGTTTAAAAACATAAATCTTGATTACATCAAAAACATTATCATAAAAGAGATTGCACTCAAACTGCTGAGAACACTCTTAGAAATCTCGAATTCCTCCTCTTTTAAATGTCAAACATATATTCTTGAGAATACTTAGTTGTCTTAGACTCATACTTGAAAAATCATTCTAAAAAATATTTAAAAATCATATTATAATATAATCATTGATGACTTGGGAAGTCATATTGCATAAACATGAATGGTATATCAAGATACCTTACTGTTTAAACATTGATGAAATAACTAAATACCATACTTGTTAAACATTGATGTCATATTTATTGTAATACTAATCATGTTTTAGAAATACTTTTTCTAAAAAATATATGTACTTTCTCAAAAACATAGTTTAAGAACTCAATTGTTGGTTGTTAAAAAAACTTTTGAAAATGTATAAATCAAAATAGGGTGCATGCGGAATTATGGGCATGGAATACTAAACTGAAGGACTCAATGATATATCTCATCTCAAGTTTGCTCGACTCATAGGGTTCATACAGAATTATGGGTATGAATTGCTTAATTCATGGACTCATTGATACCTCTCATTTCAATATTGCTCGACTCACAGGGATCATGCAAAATTATGGGCATGTACTACTAAACTCAAGGACCTTCATGGTAAAATGTAGTAGCCCAATGATTAAAATATAATCCAAAAATGATTAGGAACTCAATACTCAAGACTTTAAACTTGAAGATACTACTTCTCTCAAAGATACCCTACTAATGGAGTTCATGTGAAATTTATGGGCAGGAAAACCCGGCTCAAGGGTCTAAATATCTATCCGGAACTCATGTATATGACTCTTCTTATTCTCATACATACTTCCTCAAAGCTCAGTTTACACCTCAAGTGTTGTCTTTGAAATACGTCTCAAGATTTATAACTCAAAATAGGGTTCATGTTGAATTATTGACATGAAAAAATCAACCCTAAAAACTCAATAGAAATATAAAAACTAAATAATAAGGATAGAGTTTTTAAAAGGATCATGAACTCAAGAATTCAAATTAACTTATCTGAAGAATACTCAAATCTAGGGATAGAATCCCAGATATCACTTTAACTGATTTGAAAGTCAATGTAGGGCGTGAGGACAAACTAGTCCAACACTATGATAGCCTTACATACATGAAAGAATAAGGTTCTTGAATAATCTTGAATAATCTTGAAGAAAAGCTATATTAGAAGCCTTCAAACCCTAGCTTGAAGGTAAATAATCAAGAAAACTTTTCTTGATGTTCTAGAATTAGTTTTCTTGAAATATCTATGGCAAAGACTTATGATTTTCATTAGTGATTCTAAATTTAAATGAGTAACTTGAGTTTAAGGATTTGAATTCTTGGAGAATAAAACTTACCTTGAAAAAGAATATTGAAAAGATTGAAAGATTTTTGAATGAAGTCTTCTACTTTAATTTTTTCTTAGGGTTTCGCCCTCGGGTTTGTGAGAGAAGAAAATGATGTTTAAAAGTTTAAAAACTGATTTTTTTTATCCTTTTATTATTCAAGTTATTCGTTTAAGGTTTTCTTAGAGGTAAAAAAACAAAAACGACATTTTTCATGTTTTCGCATCGGCTAATTTGTAACAACGTTGTATCAGGTTACTAAAATAGTTATAACTTGTCCGAAATTTGATTGCATAAATGGGAAATTAGACTCAAATACCTTTAATATGATAGGGTATGAATCACATAACTATTTATATTCTAAGAGATATGGTCATTTGAAGTTGACCCAAGTAGAATCTTACATCAAAACTAAATCGACAAGGAAACATCAAGAACACATATTAAGAGCTCATCATGAAATTTACTTGCTCAATATTTATGGATAGATTTACAAAATAAACTCATTATTGATGTGTTGGTGAACAAACCTAATACTATGGAAGCTTACATACCTAAAAGACTTGGTTCTTAGCGAAATCTTGAATTTCTTGAATGGATGCTTGAAACTTTGAACCTTTTCTCGTCTTGAATCTTCTCTCTAAAATCATAATATCTTTCAGGGATGAATGAAACTTATTCTAATCAGTTTAGACCCTTAATTGGGTGAAATTTGTGTTTAGATAAAGTGGGGGTAATGAAAACACAAAAATACCCCTCCTATTTTCGGCTAACTTTGCTTAAATTGACAGTCTAACTTCAAAAGGGCATATCTCCTTCATACAAACTCAACAATTAAATAACATGGTTGCGTTGGAAAGAGGACCCACATATATTTGATTTTATATATTTTCGATCTCTGAACTCATCATGTACTGAATTTTATAGTCCTTTGAAGTTGACCCAAAACTTATATTTAGCATAACTTGCCCAAATTTCCAAATTTACTTTTTTCCAAAATAGTTTCTTTCTAATTCGAGTTCTTTATAAGGAGGAATGTTATAGTGATACATTTAGTCACCTTAACACTAATTTTTTTTTAAAATTCCTTCTTCCTACGAAGAATGGTTCAAGTCGTAGAACAAAAATTTTCCGGGGTGTTTCAATTATTATGCTTAAACTGAGAAAAATAATCTAGTTTAGACACTAAAGGACATATTTTAAATGCCAAATTCATAGGGGAAAACACCAAAATTACCCTAATATTAAATATAATAAGGTCGACAAAGGAGCCACTGACGGACCATCAATGCGACCACGAACCATCAACTGGGTCATGGTTATCGATTAGAGTCTACTTTTTTGGGGAGGCTCATCCAAGAGAAATACTATGGCTTGTTTTAAGAACCACATACCATGAAGTCCACGGTGGTTCTTCACTTAGGGTGGGTGTCTTCTTGCTAACGAGGACATACCTTTCCACGACTCCGTGGTGTAATGCCTAAGTTCTGGCAGTTTTGCCTTACTTTCAAAATCCTTCATACGGCTCTTGTGGGGATCCACGTCCTCTGAAGTGTTGTGTGGTCCATCGCTCCAGGGTGGGTGTGAATCACTATAAGGGTGACGGACCGTGGTGTTGATGTGAGACCCCAAAAATTAGTAGGCTAAACTAGAGCTTGATGCGAGCTTTAGAGTTGTGATGAACTCACCGTACTTAAAATAAATGTTTTTGTGTTAGAATTTCAAGGTTCTAACCCTCAAGGACCAACTAGGGTCCTTTAGGAAGACCCATAAAAGCTTCCAAGACAGTGGACATACGGGTGGACCCACACCCTATAATAGGGTCCATGACCCATAGGTGAGTGATCCTTAGGTTGCTAAAAGTCCTAGTCACAAAACCACGCCTCACCGGTAAGGGTCATGGGATAGTACGCCCCGTGGATCGGTGATGTGGGTGGTGGCTTGGAGGCAGTTTCAAGGGTTAAGTCTATGGGAACTGTAGGGGTTTCAAGTTTCAATTAATATTATGTGATGACAGTTTAGACTATTTTTAAAATCCTATAAAAGTATTTTAGACCCCTAAAATCTCATCCAAATCATTATTTCAAAATTCCCAAAATAACTCATCCTCTACAAAAATTATCTCTCTTGAACTCAAGGAAGAAGAAAAAGGAAACTGGAGTCTAGGGTTTCAAGCAACAAGGGTTTTCCACTCAATTTATGAAGGTTCAGATCTAAGGTATGGTATTCCTTCATACATGGATAGTATTAATTCCATGAATCCCTCCAAATTTAATTTCCAAACTAGTAATTCCCTAAAAGTTAGGGTTTGACTTCAATCTCATAGATTCTTTTAAAATATATTTATGAATTATGTTTTATTATGGATAAATTGATAATTTTATATGGTTTTATAATGAATTCCCCAAGAATCGATGAATTCCCCTATTTTCTAAATTTGGATCTCAAAGTATGGGTATTGATTGATGCAAGGAGAATATTATAGAATTATGAATATTGGAATTTCACTACTTGAACTATGATTATATACATGTCTAATGTAGTAATTTTTGGATGTGTTGCTTTAATATGGTCTATAATCCTTTAAAGGCAAGGTATGAGAATTTTAAGTATGATTATGAGATTTACATATATGTCTTATGAAGAATTGAAGAGCAAAGTGAATATAATTATGGTCTTCTCGTGTGTTGTTCAAAGGATGTTCTCATTTACAAAACTATGTATGAATATTATATGATGTGAATGTTCTCACAATATGATTATTCTAAGGTTGAAATGATTACTCACCTATTTGAATTTAGGAGCTATCTTATGAATTATGTTTGATTGAGTGTATAAACATTCCTTCCATGATTATTAATTAAGTCAATAATTAATATGTACTCAGTTGAAATTAAATCATAGCCCCAAGTGGATATTGACATAAGATGGGAGCCCTCACGTTAGTAAAGGGTGGGTTCCTAGAAGCAATCTCTTGGGATGGAAGCTCTCACAATAGTAGAGGCTTGATTTCTAGTAACAATCCCCTTATCCCATAAACTATGTGCCCTCATAGGTTATTAGCTAGTGGACACCAAAGCTAAAGTTATAGGTTCTACCGTAAGCAAGTTGCTCAACAGTTTTCGGTGTGAGGAGTCACCGAATCCCATGTTGAGATCCCATGGTCTCATGTCATTTAAGACTTATTTCCAACAACAATTAATATGAATAGGATTATGACTTATGAACTATAGTAACTCAAGAAGCTTTGCATAGTATGAGTGAAATTGATGGGGTCTTCTACATGCATTCCACAAGTATGCTTTGAGGGTATTCATGATATGTTTCCATTATGTTATGATTATCTATTTGTTGACTATGCTTTATACTTATGCTCTTTTCCACTTTCCTCATGATGATCTTTCAACTTGGTAAAGCGCGTGTATTCAACTAAATTTTTATTTTAGCATGTTGTAAGGTTTTCATGCATGGTTACCATACTTAGTGCATACTTTTATTAACACCTACCTTTTATACATTTTCCCCCAAGTGTAGAGTCTGTTTCTTAAGTTGGTCCTCATTTTGGATAAATCATGGATTTTATCATTTCTCGTAGCTTTTGATGAGCCATCATGATTTGAGGACAAATGTTTCACTTGTAGTTTCATTTCTAATATTTCCTTTTCTGGACTATGTTTTTTGGGTTGTTCACCTTTCCATTTGCACTACTATAATAGATGGCTATGTTAATACTTAGCGACTAGACTTCCGCTTTTGTCTTTTATAAATATTTTGGATCAAAAATGTGTTTTTTTACTCTTCTTTTTTTATTGGTTATGTGATGATATGATAATTGTCTTGTATGGAATCCTCCGGGGTTCTATATTTCATGTTACATCAAAGGGGTACCCTGGGTCTTAACAAACTTGGAATTGACCACAAGGTTTAGAATGATTTTAGGATCATATGATGTCTCATAAGCCACATCTATTAGAGTCTTGTTTATGAGTGTGAACCGTACCATATTTATGAATGAATGAATGATGCTTAGGAAATTCCACTTCTCTCATTACTCTTATGTCATATGATAGAGTATAACTCCATAAGGTCCTTCTTCTAATCCTTAGCTGGTGGTATACAGGACATGACTACTCAAAGAGCTATCACCAGTGGATTTTAAAGAGACAATGTTGATCAAGGAGATCCTCCACAAGCTCCTCAAGTTCCGGTTGACCTAGTGACTAATGAGAAGATTAGGTTTGGTTTTCCATTTTGAACTCAAGTCGGGATAGAAACCCCAGAATTTTATGGGTAAAAAATGGAGGAATATCCTCAAGAGTTTGTATCGGCCTCTAAGGTGTTGAACTTTGTGGGAGTGACTCTAGTAGAGAAGGTGGAATTTTTGCTTATCGATTGAAAGATATTTCTTAGATGTGGTTTATACAATGGAAAGAGGTGAGGTTGGTAGAAGAGAGCCCCATGGACTTGGAAAGGTCTAAGAATGAGTTTCTTAATAGGTTTTCCCTTTGGAGATGACAGAGGATAAGATAATTGAGTTTATTGACCTCTGGATAGGTGGGATATGTGTTGAGGAGTATGCTCAGATGTTTAATAGGTTGTCGAGATATGCTCTATCTAAAGTGGACAACCCTAAGTCGAGAGTGACAACTTTTGTTGGGTGTGTCCGACAAGATAGTAAAAGAATGTTGTATGGTTATACGTGAGAAAGATATGAATATTAGCTATCTTGTGATTCTTTCCTAAGGATTGAAAAAGAAAAACGTGAAGTTAGTCTACAGAAACAAAGAGTTATAGGCTTGATAATAATCCCCCTCAAGAAAGGTTTGATGGACACGGTTGCCATAAGTTTCAAAAAGGTTTGACGGACAAAGTTCTGCTATAGTTTCACCAAGGTTTAACAAAGAGAGGGTGTATAAACCTAAGTTTCTTGAAGAGATCTCTATTGACAGACTGTGCTAGGTGAGGAAGAAACCATAAGGGTAAGTGTATAGCCGGAATGGATGGTTTATGTTGTTGTGGTTTAAGTGGTAACAAAAAAGGAATTGCCACGTGCTTACGGCTAGAGAAAGAGAGGGAAAACAAGTGTAACAACCCCCAAAATGAAATAGGATGAAATAGATCTTCACGTGAGTTTTTATGAGTTAATAACTGGTTAAAATAATGAGAAATAGCTTTTAAAATAAGTTTTAAAGAGTTTTGAGTTCAAACGTCAAAGGACAACCTAGACGTCCAAAAATTAGACAAGTTGAACTAATGCGACGAAAGGTTTCGTGGTTGAGTGTTAGAGTATGTTAGGAAGGAGAAATCAGTATCAAGGGTTTCTACACACAGACTGACATGCATAGGGTGAAAAATTTTGAGTACAACTCCCCGAGGACCACCCTAAGTTTCCCCAAGGAGGACCCAAACTTTTGCCAAGGAAGCTGCTATGACAGCTTGTATACAACAAGATTTGAGGTCCTTGGTGTGTCGTACCCTTAAAACATAAAGTGCAAAACTTGGCTTGCGACGCGGGCCTCACACGAGCCATTTTGCCTCAAATTAAATTACAGAACTAAGATCTGGAGGTGACCCCGCGATGCGCAGCCAAATCCTAGATTTGATCGCATCGTTTTTAAGTCATGTTGGACCCTTAGTTTGAAGTACAAAAGTTTATGGGTGTTTTGGAGAATATTTAGACATGGTTTTTAGGTCATTAAAAATCCTTTTATCATATCCAAAACACCATTACCCAATTAGAAATCCAATTTTTCAAAACCGTCCTCTCTTTCACACTTCTCTCTCTAAGAAGAAGAGCAGAACGAGGCATCATCTAGGTCATGTTTCACCAAGGTTTCAAACTTAGTTCAATGCTTTGATTAAAGGTATGTAAATCTCTTGATCTATGGGGTTGTCCACCCATAGCGTCTCCTAGATTTCCCATTTTGTGAAGAAGAACCCCAATGAAGGTAGGGTTGGTTCCAACATATGGGAATAAGGTGGGCATGGTATCAAAAGGTTGGATTTTTCCCATATATGTTTATATTGATGTTGATTCATGTGTTGATGAAGGATATTGTTGAGTTCATGTTTAACCCTAATTTGTAGTGTCACATTCGGGGAGCACCCCCTAGACGTAACCGTCGTCGTCGTCCTCTTTGAGGACTAAGACTAGCCTCTTAGCATACATCATTACATTCATAGGTTAAAAATACAGAAAATTTAAAATGTTTCATTACTTCTACTATGAGGTTTACATAGACCTCTACATACACATAATAGATTCATATCAAGTATACATAAACCCTTCATATTGGAAGATTACATAGTTTTCTATTTTTATTGCACATAAGTACATATATAAGATATAACATAGTCTTTAAAGAGTGTCTCATCTCATAACCATCTAACAAGATTATCATTGGGCATAGCCCATACATCAATGTAAAAGAGCCATAGATAGGCTATACAATCTGTACTCAAATGAAAAGACAAAGAACATAAGAGTCTTAAAACTAAAAAACATGCATAATCTTGATATTGGCATCGCCCTCGGATAGTGAGGACCTACCCACTTGGATGATTGGTAAATTCCAAGTCTTCTTCAAAGTCGTCTAAAAAGCCTTCAACAACCGGAACCTAAAATGTTGGGAAAAAAGTGAGAAAATGGGGTTAGTACACCACTTGTACTAAGTATGAGACCGTAAACACATAAAAGATCAAATCATGCTAAAAAGGGACATTTCATTAAAACATGTTATTTTACCTTTATAAAGCCTTATGCATATTCAAGATAACCATACCAATTAATAAAGCATATAATTAAGTCAAAGCAAGTAACATGCATATTAACCTACTTGAACCCATAATCTAATACAACCCTATCATAAAAAATTAACATCACAAGTATTAATAGGAGTTCATCATATAATAATAAAGCAAGACAACTACTCACAAATCCTCATTAAGTCAACAAGTGCAATGACCAAGCAAAGCCCAATAACCTACTTAATCAAGTAACCCAACAAGAACCATGACTAATATCCAACTTCACATAGCATAACTTTTAAGAATGCATAGCATCATACTTTAGCAATAGAGACCAAATACATGTTCATAAGAAAAACAATCACCACATAATATCATTTACATGTAAGATGTTCATATTATCATCATTTGCATTCATTTGCACATACATACATAAGATCAACCTTCTAAGGCTTCCCTCAAGGCAAACTAGTGCAAGACATAGGTAGAGTCCATAACCCTACCTAGGCTAAGTCAAACCTCTCAAGTCACCATAGTTGGGTTATACTTCTTTACTTCATTTTAGTTTACGGAACACTTTACTTAACCGACATCGACCACAAGAGCTAAGTGTGGAATCCGGTGTTGTAAAAACTTACACCGATTGAAGGTGGTCTACCGGCCAAGGTGAACAAAACATGAACATAGCACCTAGGTGGATCCACTAGCTAGTAAACCTATGGTGGCAACATAGTTTAAGAAACTTGGGGAAGTCTTGGAAACATCACTCTACACCCTATTTGGGTCATGAGGCTATCCACCCCGTGAGGACCGTAGTGAACCCTACCTTCCTTATTTGGGAAGGTCTCACCCCTCACCTACAAGATCACTCGGTGCTAAGCTAGAGTCTCTTTTAAAATGTCTTTAATGTCTTTATTAATGAATCATAACTTATTTTAGGTCATAGGGTCTAACCCTTGTATAATCATCCTCATCATAGCACAATAAGAATTTTGCATGCGTATAAGTCCTTTCATTGTAATTCATATAAGTGAGATTAGCATATTTACATAATCATTCATGATAAGGCACATTGATAGTCATCACCATCCTTATAACATTTAGATCTTAATCAACCTCCCAAGAATTTTCAATTAAACATCATACCAACCCTATTAATCCTAATACAAGCTATACTTTAATGCAACATCATTACTCAATCTCAAGTAGCCACAACTGAAGTAAAGAATAGGGATCATAAGACTTACCAAGTCTCCTTCATAATCCATCATCAAGGTCTTACCATCAACACTTAACTCAACCCATTAGGGAAGTAATATCATCACATAACAATAACCAATATGATAACAAGTCCAATTGAATCACTATATCACAATTCATCACCATTTCATACTTTAAGATAAAAGACTTAGATGAAACTCACAACATAATTCATCACCTAGATAAACTCCTCAAGTACTAGAATGATAGGACTATAATTCACCCTAATCGATTCATCATTGATACAATAACATCATCTAGTAGTAATTCAACCACTAACCAAGTCAATTGAACCAACATTACACAATTCATATCAAGATCATAACTCAGGGTTAAGGGGAATGAGTCATCTTCTACAATTTAGACCAACCCATCAAGAGACAACATAATTAAGTTATAATACATATTGATCTATCAAAAATATTCAAAAGAAATCATAAACAAGTATCAATTTTGAGATTGGGAAAGACCCACATGAAAACTCAACCTTTGAAATCACTATGAAGAACCCTGTGGGGAAAGGAGTCCCAAAGGTGAAATAGATCCCATACCTTAATTTTAGATGAAGATTGATGGAGAAAATCGTCCCTTTAAAGCCCTTGAACCCTCCCCTAGCTTCATCTTCAATGGAGTTCTTCAACTAGAGAGAGAAAGAAGAGAGAAGGAAGACAATTTGGGTTTGTGAGGTATGAGAGCTTAGGTTAGTCTAATGGGGTTGGGGTCTTTATATGCGGTGTTAATTAACTTATAGACTTTCCTTAACCCCCAAATAATGACCTAACCCCTTAATTAATTAATTGGAACCAATTTAAAATGTGAAGTAAATTCAGGCCATCACAGACGAGACCTCGACCAATGATCCGTCTGTGAGTCGACAACCCCTGCCCCCTTCCGTGCTGCACTTCGTCGATGAGTTCAAAGACTAGTACAAATGGACCATTAGACAAAAGGGTTAAGTGTTTGTCGATGGATGGCATCGATGCCCCATAGATCAACACACACCCCGTCGACTCCCCTTGTGGGTGCATATTGTCCAGAGCAGTGCTTTTGACCCCAAAATGAAAGGGCCCTACTCAAGGGCCGTTGGTTGTTCCTTGGAGAGTCGTACCCAGATGTTTCGACTATGAATAAACCGTAATAGAAGTTATATACACTTCTACAAAATTTCATTAATTTTCGACTTCGAAAAGCTAGTCAAATAAACTAAGGCACGCTAGTAACTCATTGAACTATTCTCATGACGTCATGGACGTTCTTTAACATTTTGGTTTCTAAACCTCCTAAATGACTTATATACATTAAAATAGACCTTAAAACAGTGTCTAAACCTTTTGAAACATATGTTAGGCTCTACAACACATCTTAGATTTTGGAAGTGTTACATTATCCCCCCCTTAGAAACATTCATCCCCGAATGACACTAAAATCTTTTGAAAGGAAGGAACAAACTCAAGACTAGCAGCCCAAACAAAAACAATACATGATAACATGAGATACAACATCAATCACATCATTTACACAAGGCAATTCAAAAACTTCAATTACCACTCATAAGGCTCAACATTACATTATGAGGAATATCCTTCTCACAACAACAAGAGCTCAACATAGCATTTATGAGTCAACTATGCCTAAGTTCAACTTACCAACATGCTACATATAATTTCATAAATACTTACCATATCAAAATGCACAACATAATTCAAAACAAGAAGAATTGCAAATTATGAGCATACTTCACTGTAAGTCACTGTAACATCATAAAAAATGCACATTTTTGCAAAACTCCACCAAAAATCAAGAAACTTCAATTTTAGTCATTATTTTTCATTATTAAGAGGTATGAATAACCTTAGTTATCAAATAGATGTGGGTAACGGTACTTCATGTCGGCCTCAGCCTCCCATGTTGCACCATCAACTAGGTGATTCTTTCATAACACCTTTACGGAAACCACCTCTTTGTTCTCAACTTCTTTACTTGCCTATCAAGAATTTGAACCAGAACCTCCTCATAGGAGAGGTTATACTTCACACCAAGACCCTCAATTGGAAGAATAGAATCAGGATCACCGATACACTTCTTCAGCATGTAATCATGGAAAACCGGATGAACCAAAGCCAAATCAATTGGTAACCTCAACTCGTAGGCAACCTTACCAACCCTTTGAATGATTTCATAGGGACACACATAACGAGGACTCAACTTCCTTTCTTGCCAAATCTAACCACCCCTTTCATAGGCGAAATTTTCAAGTACACTTTATCAACTTCTTCAAACTCTAAATCTCTTCTCCTATGATCGGCATAAGACTTTTGACAACTATAGGTTGTTTGTAACCAGTTCCTTATGATATGAACTTTCTCCAAACTCTTATAAATCAAATCGGGACCAAGAAGTGAAGACTCACCGACTTTAAACCACCCAATAAGAGATCTACACCCCTTACCATACAAGGCTTCATTACGATCCATGAATATGGATGAATAAAAACTATTATTGTATGGAAACTACACCAAAGGCAAGTGTTTATCCCAACTTCCCTTGAAGTTGATGACACAAGATCTAAGCATATCCTCAAGGGTTTGAATAGTTAGCTCTGCTTGACCATCCGTTTGGGGATGAAAAGCGGTTCGTAACTTCACCTTGGTACCCAACCTTTCTTGGAATGACCGCCATAATCTAGATGTGAACTGTGCACCCCTATCCGATATGATGGATAATGGAATACCATGGAGACACACAACCTCATGTATGAAGATCTTTGCATAATTCTCCGTCGAATAAGTGTACTTGACGTGAATAAAACGAGCGGACTTGATCAACCTATCCACCACCACCCATATGGAGTTATATTGTTTTTGAGTCTTTGGCAAACCTACCACAAAATCCATATTGATGTCTTCCCACTTTCAAGTAGGAATTTGGATTTCATGAAGTAAACCACCCGGCTTTTGATGTTAGCCTTTCACTTGTTGGCAATTTGGACACTTTGCTACAAACTCCTCTATGTCCCTTCTTCAAACCTTCCCACCAATACACTTCCCTAAGGTCATGATACATCTTTTTCGAATCCATATGAATGGAGTAAAAGGACCCATGAGCTTCCTCAAGAATCCGGTTTCTCAAATCATCTACATTGGGAACACACAACCTTGATACCTCAAAATACCATCCCCCCTAAGGAGAATGACTCATTAAGCTTAAAAAGAACCAATTTCTTCAACTCCATCAATGGTTGATAAAGGTGTTGTTTGGACTTCACCTCAACCACTAAATATGACTCGGAATTATGATGGACCGTAAAACCACAGTTTGGAGAATCTTCCAACCTAACACTCAATCTAGCCAACCTACGAACATCTTTCACTAGGTCTTTCTTGGCGTCTTCAACATGAGAAACACTACCCATGGTCATACTACTTAGAGCATACGCAACCACATTGGCCTTGCTGGGGTGATAGAGAAAACTCATGTCGTAATCTTTCAACAATTCCAACCACCTTCTTTGTCGGAGATTAAACTCCTTTTGAGTAAACACATATTGGAGACTCATGTGCTCTCATTAGGAAAGACCTTCAGAAATTCCTTCACTACAGGGACCAACATTATTGGAGGAATTTTGTAGTCTAAATCGTAGACTCTTACTAGATGATATAAGCAACCTTGAGAGATAATTTTGCATGCTTTTAGACAAGAGATGATAGGACCCCTAGGAATAGAATTTCCCCCCTTCCACTCTAAAACGGGTTCATTTGGAAAGTTGAACTTCACCACCCTCATTCTACAATCAAAGAGGCAAAGCAAGCATGCAACCAATCCATACCCAAAATGATATCAAAATCAAGCATATAAAGTTTTACTAGTTCAACATAAGAAAATCTATTGGGCAACATTATAGGACAATTTCTATACACCTTTTTTGCAACAACCGACTCACTCACCAGGGTAGACACTATAAAAGGTTCACGCAAGATATCGGGTAAAATGTCAAACTTTTTAGCTACAAGAGGAGTAACAAATGACAAGGTAGCACCGGGATCAAGTAAAGCATATACATCAATAGAGAAGACATTCAACATACCAGTCACCACATCAGGAGAAGTCTCTTGCTCACCTCTAAAGCGGAGATAATAGAAGCAGTTCTTCTTAGGAGCATCATTAGAACCACTTGCTTGAGCTTGAGTACTACCCTTGTATTAACCCTTCAAATTAGGGCAATCTCGAACCTTGTGACCATTTTTACCAAAACTAAAATACTTGTCCATCCCTATGAAGCAATCACCATAGTGCTTCTTTTCACACTCACCACAAGTTGGCTTCTTGCTTGGTGAACTAGTACCCTCTCCCTTTTGAGGCGTAGGGTTTTCGACCTTATCACAACCAGCCTTAGGGAACTTGGATGAAACGTCACTAGAAAACCTCTTCTTAAAATTAATCTTGTCTTGGATATCAAGCCTACCCTTTGAAGAACCTTTATTAAAAGATCTTGCCCTCTTAGCATCTCTATTCTTTCTCTTAGGCCTTTCCTCTTCCACTTGTTGAACATGAACCATGAGACGAGAAAATGTTCATATTGCCATGTAGGATATCCGAATGACATTCCTCTTGCATGTCTTCCGACACTCCCATCACAAAACGACTAATTTTATCTCTAGGATCGGAAACCAAAGAAGGATCATATTCTGACAATTTAGTGAATTTCAATGAGTATTCAAGCAAACTCATACCTCCTTGGAGAAGGTTGATGTACTCCACCACCTTGGCTTCCCTATTCTTCCTAGGAAAGAACCGATCAATAAAAGCCTTCTTAAAGATCTCCCAAGTCACTGGTCCACCCCTTAGAGGCCTATTGTCCCTCCATTGGCCGTAACAAGTTTGAGCCACATCTTGGAGTTGGTAACTGGATAACTCAGCCTTCTCACTAGTAGTCAACCCATAGCATAAAGGATCTTGGACTTCATCAATGAACTCTTGGGAGTCTTTATCAACCTGGGACCCATAGAAAGTAGGAGGATTTATTTTAGTGAAATCCCTCAAATGGGAGGTCATAGTGCCAACTTGTTGGTTTGCTCGGGGTTAAACCTCCTAATTAGCTTGGGCCGTCATGTCTTGGTCTTGAGAAGTGACGGCTTGAGATTTAGAAGTAATGGCTTGGGCCATTTGGAGAAGGGCAACCCTTATCTCATCATCAATCAAAGGTGGAGTATTGATAGGAGCTTGGTCAACATTATCATCTTCTTCAAGAGGAAGGAATTGATCACCACAAAGAGGAACTCCTGCATAGGCAATCTCTTCCTCAAGTCTCTGTGCCGCATTCCTTCGAGTATTCACTGCCTATAACAAAAATACAAGGTTTAGGTGAAAGCACACAATAAGTATACTCTAGAGGCATAATATTAAATTTCCAAGAAAAGTGAGTTTCCTAAGCATCACATAGATTCCTATTCATAAGTGTGGCGCGTTTCACAGTTATGAGTACGAATCTACATAGACGTGGTTGAGAGAGGCATGACTCAAAGATATTCAACCTCATGCTCTGATAAAAAGTATTTCACATCCTAGGAGCACCTCAAGACGTACCGGCGTTGTCGTCCTCTTTGAAGACTAAGGCTAGCCTCTTAGCATACATCATTACATTCATAGGTTAAAAATGCGGAAAATTTAAAAATTTTTATTACTTCTACGTTGAGGTTTACATAGACCTCTACATACACATAATATATTCATATTGAGTATACATAGACCCTTTGTATAGGAAAATTACACAGTCTTCTACTTTTATTGCACATAAGTACTTATATAAGATATAACATAGTTTTTAAATAGTGTCTAATCTCATAACCATCTAACAAGATTATCACAATTTAGGCATAGCCCATACATCAATGTAAAAGAGCAACATATAGGCTATACGATCCGTACTCAAATGAAAAGACAAAGAACATAAGAGTCTTAAAACTATAAAACCTGCATAAGCTTGATATTGGCATCGCCCTCGGAAAGTGAGGACCTACCCACTTGGATGATTGAGAAATTATATGTCTTTTTCAAAGTCGTCTCAAAAGCCTTCAACGACCAGAACCTAAAATGTTGGGGAAAAAGGGAGAAAATGTGGTTAGTACACCACTTGTATTAAGTATGAGACCATAAGCACATATAAGATCAAACCATGCTAAAATGGGACATTTCATTAAAAGATGTTATTTTACCTTTATAAAGCCTTATGCATATTCAAGAAAACCATACCAATAAATAAATCATATTAATTAAGTCAAAGCAAGTAACATGCATATCAACCTACTTGAACGCATAATATAATAAAACCCTATCATCAAGAAATATCATCACAAGTATGAATAAGAGTTCATCATATCATAATAACGCAAAACAACTACTCATGAATCCTCATTAAGTCAACAAGTGCAATGACCAAGCAAAGCCCAATAACCTACTTAATCAAGTAACCCAACAATAACAATGACTAATATCCAACTTCACATAGCATAACTTTTAAGAATACATAACATCATACTTTAGCAATATAGACCAAATACATGTTCATAAGAATAACCATCACCAAATAATATCATTTACATGTAAGATCTTCATATTATCATCATCATTTGCATTCATTATCATATGCATACATAGTATCAACCTTCTAAGGCATCCCTCAAGGCAAACTAATGCAAGGAATAGGTAGATTCCCACACCCCTACCTAGGCTAAGTCAAACCTCTCAAGTCACCCTACTTGGTTTATACTTAATTACTTCATTTTAGTTTAGGGAACACTTGCCTTAACCTACATAGACCACAATATCTAAGTGTGGAATCCGTAGTTGTAAAACCTTACACCGATGGAAGGTGGTCTATCCGCCAAGGTAGAACCAAAAATCAACATATCATCTAGGTGGATCTACTAGCTAGTATTCCTATGGTGGCAACATAGTTTAAGGAGCTTGGGGAAGTCTTGGAAACATCACTCTACACCTTATTTGGGTCATGAGGCTATCCACCCCGTGAGGACCGTAGTGAACCCTACCTTTCCTATATTGGAAGGTGTCACCCCCTCACTTACAAGATCACTCGGTGCTAAGCTAGAGTCCTTTTTAAAAGGTCTTTAATTTCTTTATTAATGAATCATAACTTATTGTATATCATAGGGTCTAACCTTTGTATAAACATCATCATCATAGCTAAATAAGAATTTTGCATGAGTATAAGTCCTTTCATTGCAATTCATATAAGTGAGGTTAGCACATTTACATAAGCATTCATGATAAGGCACATTGGTAGTAATCATCATCCTTATAACATTTACATCTTAATCAACCTCACAACGATTTTCAATACATTTAAATTCAACATCATACCAACCCTATCAATCCTAATACAAGATATACTTCAATGCAACATCATCACTCAATCTCAAGTAACCACAATTGAAGTAAAGCAAAGGATCATAAGACTTGCCAAGTCTCCTTCATAATCCACTATCAAGTCTTACCATAAAACCTTAACTCAACCCAATAGGGGAGTAATATCATCACAAAACAATATCCTATATGATAATAAGGCCAATTCAATGAGTATATCACAATTCATCACTAGTTCATAGCTTACTATAAAAGACTTAGGTCAAATTCACATCATACTTCTGAAGATTTAGCATGATAGGACTATTATTCACCGTAATTGATTCATTATTGATACATTAAAATCATATATTAGCAATTCAATCACTAACCAAGTCAATTGAACCAATAATACACATTTCATATCAAGATCATAACCTAGGTTTAAGGGGAATGGGTCATCTTCTACAATTTAGACCAACCCATAAAGACACAACATACTTAAGTTAGAATACATGTTAATATATCAAAAATATAAAATATAAATCATAAACAAGGTAATTTACAAGAACAATTTCGAGATTGGAAAAGACCCACATGAAAACTTAACCTTTGAAATCACTTTGAATGAACCCTTTGAGGAAAGGAGTCCCAAAGGTGAAATAGACCCCATACCCTAATGTTTGATGAATATTGATGAATAAATTCATACCTTTACAGCCCTTGAACCCTCCCGTAGCTTAGTCTCCAATGGAGTTCTTCAACTAGAGAGAGAAAGAAGAGAAAAAGGAAGAGAATTTGGGTTTGTGAGTTATGAGAGCTTAGATTAGTCTAATGGGGGTGGGGTCTTTATATGGGGTGTTAATTAACTTAATTAGACTTCCATTAACCCCAAACTAACGACCTAACCCCTTAATTAATTAATTAGAATTAATTTAAAACGTGCAGTAAATTCAGACCCTCACATACGAGACCTCGACCAACGGTCTGTCTGTGAGTCGACGACCCCTGCCCCCTTTCGTGCTGAACTTCGTCGATGAGTTCAGAGACTGGTCCAATGGACCATTATCCAAAATGGATAAGTGTTGGTCGAAGGATGGCAGTGACGCCCCTTCTATCAACACACGCCCCGTCGACTCCCCTAGTGGGTGCACACTGCCCAGGCAATACTTTTGACCCCAAAACGAAAGGGTCCTCCTCAAGGGATCTTGGTTGGTCCTTGGGGAGTCGTACCTGGACGTTTCGAATATGAATCAACCCTCACAAAACTTATACACCCGTCCACCAAATTTCATAAATTTTGCGACTTTGAAAAGTTAGTCAAATAGACTAAGGCACGCTAGTACCTCATTGAAATATTCTCCGGACGACATGGACATTCTTTCATGTTTTTGTTTCTAAACCTCCTAAATGAATTATATACATTAAAACTGACCTTAAAACAGTATCTAAACATTTTGACTCCTATGTTAGGCTCTAAAACACATCTTAGTTTTTCGAATCGTTACATCTTGATTATGTGGGTTTAGGCTTTGAATGAGAAATTGTTGATTCTTGTTAGATTCTCTTGAGTTGTTAATGGGTATAGGATTTAATCAAGTATAGAAGTATGAAATCATGAATTAAACTAGATATATTCATCTATGATAGAAATTGAATTGAATTGATAAGAATTGGGACTTCATGATGAAGTACGCTTAAGATTGGCTTATGACTAAGGCTTAGAACTAATATGTCTTGAAATCTATACTTGTATGAAAATAATGAAGTACAGGTTGAATGTAGGGCTTGAAGTCATAATGTTGATAAATATGGCTTATAGAATGAGTCTACCATAATAAGTATCTTGCATGTATGTATAATGTGAAAGGTTAATCACCTAAACTGAAGCATTCTTTTTAGAATAGAATAGCTTGGGGTTGAACATATTGATTCTCTCATGGATAGTTGAATTATGTAGCTTGGGATGGTATAATGTCATGGTAGCTTGGGTTGGAGGAGTTAAGCTCTCCCATGGTTAGATTGATCATGCATTGTAGAATGCTTGTCATAGTATCTTGCATTAGCGTAGGCATGGAAGCCTAGCATGGAGGATCGATACTCTCCTAGGGTTAACTTGGAGTAGTGTGACTAGAGTGCCTTCATGGAAGCTTGACTTGGTTAGGCCAAAACCAATTCATGGTAGCTTAGGATTGAGATATATGTCTCTCCTAAGATTAGCTTAGTGTTTAGGATTTAGGCTCCCCAATGCATAGCTTGAATCTACATAAATGGTTTCATGTTGGCTAGGTTGGTATTCTTATATCCTCCCTTTGTTAGCTTGGATTGTATGTTTAGATGTTTCCATGGTAGTAGGTTTATTATGTTAGGATGCTAAGCTTAATAGACTAGAATGATACATAAGTTAGCTTGTATTAGGTTAGCCTAAAGAAGTACTTAGTGTGAAGGGTTGAATAGGATGCCTTTCATACATGGCATACATATAACTTGAAGATACCTATTAAATGACCTCCTATGTGATGTATGCTTTGCTTGGATAGTTACTTTAGTTACCTTCCATGATATAATTGACTTAAGATGATATTTCCTTGTTAAATATTAAAGTAGGTCCATAGTGACACTTTGAAATGGGTAAGACAAGATTAGGGTGACTTCAAGATATGCTTAGTGTGTGAGGTAGAATGGGATGCTTCACATACATTGCATAAGTGTGCCTTGAGGTGATTTAGGGGTATAGTGATATTATGTTATGAAAATGTAGGTCTTAAGTATGATTGTGGGCTATGACCAAGTATGACCAAAGAGAGGTACTTAGCTTTGGTAGTAGAAAGGGATGCTACTTGGCCATGCTCATGTATACTTGGAGGTGGCTTGGGAAGTATTTCACTTGATCATGATGGAATAATGGTTGAAGTATGAATCTTTGTATGACTTTAGTAGACTTGTTATGATATGATGCTTATATTATGATTATTTATATTATTGACTAACCCTTTTAGATATCTTATGTTTTGTATGTTAGCTTTCACACTTGGTACATTTTGTACTAACGCATATTGACTACATTTCTAATTAATTGTAGGAGATTTTGGTAGATTGAGTACTTGAAGGCTAGGTTAATAAGTTGAATAAGATTGAATATTGGTGAGTCCTCATAGTATTCAAGGACAATACCCCTACGTTCTGTTTATGTCTATTTATTATGTTTTTTAATTTTGTGGGTTGCGTCCCAACACATTGTTACTCTTGTATTGGTAGATGGTTTTTTGACACATGTTAGAAAGACTTCCGCTATTATTAAATGATTTTCGTACTTTGTTCAAAGAAAAGTTTTAAAATTCCCTCCATTTTTATGTGATGTTATGTAATGAATCTAAGGGGCTTGTACAAGACCTCTCCGAGGTCAAGTATGTCGTTTAACTTCTAGGCTATACCATTTGGTCGTTACAAACTTGGCATCAGAGAAAAATGTTATGATATGGTCCTAGGATGTCTCAAAACCACATCTAGTAGAGTCTTATTCATCTGTGAATTTGGACACATTTATGATTAGGAGGCTATGGGATGCCTAGGAAAGTCTCACTTCTTCATTCTCTTAGTCGTTCAATAGAGTCGGCTTTAGAAGGACCATTTCTAATGTTTTACCTCTCATTTTTTCCAGGTTATTGATAAAAATAGGTCTAATTCTAGGAGGGAAGGAGATTGCAATAGGGATCAAGATGTTAGGACCCGTCACCCTAGAAGATAGCGCAACACTTGGGTTGCAACACGACGTACTTGACCTCTCGGAGGTCTTGTACAAGCCACTTAAATACATTACTTAACATAAGTCATAAATGGAGGGAATTTAAAACTTTCTTTAAACATAAATCAAAAGGTATTTCATAAAAGCGGAAGCATCTCTAATAACATTGTCTCAGAAACCATCTAACTTTGACATGAATGAAAATCTTGAGACGCAGCCCACATGATGTCTAAAATATAAAGAAAAACATAAAGGAACACAATGGTTCGTCCTCAAAGCTATGAGGACTCACCATTTCTTCTCTTCTCGAAAGACATGGAAACTCTACCCTTCAAGCAACTCAATCTCCTAAAGACCCTACATGGGATAACATGTAGGCAATATGCGTTAGGACGAATCGTACTAAGTATGGAAACTATCATACCAAATATGAGATATCTCAAATGGTTAGTCAATAATAGACATAATTATAAGAGATAAAGACATAAGCATATCATGAATATCATTACATAATAAAGCGTCATGAAACAAATAAGAGTTCATTCTTAACTCATTCTCTTTCTTACTCAAATGAACTACTTCACAAGCCACCTCCAAGTATACTTGTGCAAGGCTAGGATACATCCCATATTACTACCATAGCTAAGTACCTCTCTTTGGTCATCCTTGATCATAATCCACTTCATAGTTAAGACCTAAGTTTTTCATACTAAAGATTCCTATACACTTGTGATCACCCCAAAACATGCTTGTGCAATATGCATAAGGCATCCCATACTACCTCACATACTAAGCCTATCTTGAAGTCATCCTTAATATGTTCACCGTCCATAGCCTTATCATTACTTAACTTCATTTATTAAGATTCTCTCATCCTTAGTCTACTATACAAGGAAAGGCAACTCTAGTCCAATCCTATCTTCAATCTCTTCTTCATTAGTGACCCTAGGTTATACATTGTGCAATTCACTTATGATGCCCCATAACACCATTCATGCAAGGTATTACTTTTGTATCCTTTTCCTATTACTTCTACTTTGGACCCTATCCCCCTATCTTTATCTTTTGAACACTATGAGACACTTCCTTAAGTATGTCCAAGTTCCTCAATCATATGGATCCTACGAGATACTTTTTGAGGTATGTATTCATCCCTTAATCATGAAAACTACAACATACAACTTGATCATGTCAAAGTTCATTCACACATTATGAACACTACGAAATACCCCTTGCGCGTGTCTAAGTTCATTCTTTTGCTTTGAACACTATGAGATGATTCTAAAGCACGTCTATGTTCATAGGATATAGAGATCTCTACTAGGATACCTTGACTCAACTACCTGAAGGACTCCTTCCTCATGAGACCTACTTGGATGGTAATCACAACTACTAGGTGTGTCTCTCCTTTCTACTTGGAGTCTGGACCCTTGCTAGACTATCCGTCTCACTTTGCATATCCTCTTGGAGCCAAGTATATACTCCAAGGTTTTCTTGTCAAGCCTTGCTCAAAACTTTTCTCTCATGGAGGAATGTCGTTGACAATATCTCCATGCTCAAGTGATCTATCACTTTCATTCAATAATCCTAAATCTACAGACAAAACAACATCCTAAGGTTCATTATTCATCAATTCATTCTATCTTCATTCATAGGTATATTATAGGATCTTCTAGCCTTAGCTTTCTTCTCACATTCTTCATTACTAGGTGAATATATCCACAATTCATCCTTAAGGTTCAATTAATTCAAGACCAATCCTAATCAATCAAGTCTAATTCAATTCATACCAAGGTGATTCAATCACGATCAAGTCCTACACAATAAAATTGAATTAAGAAGATCAACATAGAACCTTCATGTTGCCTCTAATGGCCTAAACTCACCATGAGCACCTTCAACATCAAATATTACAATTCACCATGCAAACCTCATGAAAAAAATCACATAATCATCATATGAACATAAATGCTACCCACTAGGTTGGGATCACAATCAAGCCTTACCCACAATGCAATCACAACCCTTTCTATATTGGGGTTCTTTGGATTCACAATTGAAGAAAACTAGGGGGACTCCATTGATGGAAGAATACATGAATGAATAATCTTCACATACCTTAGATTAGATTCTTAAATGCTGCTTCATTGCTTGGTTAATTCTTCCTAAAGTTACCTCCAATTTCTCTTCTTCTTCAATGGTGGTTTTGAGAGAATTTTGGGAGAGAAAGGTTTTAATTTGAAGTCTAGGGCCTAAATTACTATTTTACTACATAAATACTCTTCAAATACCTAAAATAACCGCCAATAATTAATTCCTAAAGTGTACAAAATACCCCTACGACTATAGGACCATTTAATAAATTCTAATTTGACTTAAAAAGGACGCGACCAAATCTGGGATATTACTGCGCGTCGCGGGGGCATTTTTTATTCTTGGACTTGGAAAATTTCTAGACAGAATGGCTCGTGATGGAACTGTATAGAAGGGCAAGATTTTTTCCCTTCAGGTGCTGGCTGCGAGTCACGCAGCTGCCTTCAATTCTAGGCTGCCTGGCAGCTTCGATTACCCATGTTTATGTCCTCCTCGATAACCCTTAGGCTGGTCCCCGGAGCGTCGTTCTCAAGAGTTTTGACCCTTTACATGTCAGTCTACATAAAGGAACCATCAATACTAAATATTACCCTCAAATCATCCCCCAAAACTCCACTAGATAACACTACGACACACTAGTTCAACTTCGACTAGTTTTCGGACGTCTTGGACGTCTTTGGACGTTTGGCCTCCAAACACTTCCAAAATTTATATACTGACTCTTAACACTATTTTTAGTCATTTTAAGACCTTATAAGCTCATGAAACACATGTTAGGATCTAGATTCTTCTAACTCATTTTGAGGGTGTAACAATACTCCTCCACTTGGGAACATTCGTCCTCGAATGACACTTCACTAAACACTTCTCTATAGGACTAACTCTAGACTAGAAGCCCAGTTTACATACATTATACCTAAATGCACATACCCAAATCAAGGAAACAATGCAATTCCAAGCTAAACATAACTACACATAATTATAAAGAGACCTCATGGAAAGGACTCCTTATCCCCGCTTTGGAATAAGCTACACATATCTTTCAAATCATAACTCTATCATCATTAAGAGCGGAAAAATCAGAAAATCAAATCAAAATCATAGAAATTATGGAAAATTTTCATAAATCATTGAAGAGACACATACTGGAAAGGGACATAAGGAGATCATTTTTGATGGCCCTTGGATTGGAGAGAATAGAATCTATTCTTGGCTAGAGGAGCACCTCCACAATACCGGGATGAACTTGCATATTTTATCTTCCTTTAGTCTTGAGATCCGGACAATCTCTCACTATTGCCGATCCTTCTTCCCACACCCAAAAAAATCATCCGTGCCGGCTAGACACTTACCATAGTGACTCCTTTCATACTTAGGGAAGTATATTTGCAAGACCCACTACCCTTCTCCTTATATAACTTAGAGGCGTTTGAAGAATCTTGGCCGGAATATCTTGGTTTAGTTCTAGGCCTATTTTATCCCTCGGACTTAGCATGGAAAGACTTATCACCTTAAAACCTTGACCTCTTCTTTTCTCTAGCCCTATCCTTCCTTTGTTTTGACTCTTCTATTTTTTAGGCAAACACCATAAGTCTTCAAATGTCCATGTAGTCCACAAGCATGGTTGTACGACACTCTTCCTCTACTAGGTCGGACACTTCCGTCATGAACCTATTCATCAAGTCTCTAGGGTTAGTTACCAAGCTTGGAGCATACTCAGAAAAAAGAGTGAACTTCTAAGCAAAACTCCTTAACACTCAACTAACCTTGCTTGAGGTTTATAAAAACATCCATCTTAGACTCCCTCAATTCCCTAAGAAAGAACCTATCAAGGAAAGCTGACTTAAAAGTCTCCCACTCAATGGAACCCGCTCCTATTGGTCTACTATCTTTTCATTGTTCATAACAAAGTTGAGAAACATCTTTCAATTGATAGGCAGCCAACTCCATATTCTAAATGGAAGATAATCCCATTATTGCAAGCACCTTATACACCTCATCAATAAAACCCATTCGGATCCTCACCAACTTTTGAGCCATACAAATC
Organism: Solanum sitiens; assembly: GCA_016801875.1. Classification (NCBI taxonomy): domain Eukaryota; kingdom Viridiplantae; phylum Streptophyta; class Magnoliopsida; order Solanales; family Solanaceae; genus Solanum; species Solanum sitiens. Next base: position 997,585 of record JABWTJ010000116.1, read on the forward strand.
CGGTGGATTGATTCTGAAGAACTCCCTTACTCTAGTAGCACCTATTCCTCCTAAAGGATTAGCCGGATCCACCTCTCATCTATTTTCTTGTGCATTAAGGCTATAGCCAACAAAGTCATTGAAGACCTAAAATACTCAAACATAGCATTCCCTATTGGAGGGTCATTAGGAACTTGAGGAGGAACTTACCCTTGAACTTGGGGAGGAATCTCTTTCTCCCCAATCCCATTTACTTCCCTTCTATCTTTAGCCGTAGTGTTAACCATAACCTACAAATCATAGGAAAACATTAAATAAGGGCCTACTAAAGCCAAACTCTATGGCACAACTTAAAGAATAAAGAATTGGGACTTTCCTAAGCATCCCGTAGCGTCCTACTCATAGATGTGTTGCGACTCACACCGATGAATAAGACTCTACTAGACATGGTTTTTGAGACATTCTAGGACCATTTCATAACCTTATGCTCTGATACTAAGTTTGTTATGACCCGCAAGTACACCCTAGAAGATAGGGCAACCCTTAGGTCGCAACACAGCCTACTTGATCTCTTGGAGGTCTTGTAAAAGCCACTTGACTTCATTACATAACATTATACATAAAGGGAATTTAAGACTTTCTTTAAACATAAACCAAAAGGTATTTCATAAAAGCAGAAGAATCTCTAATAACATTATCTCAAAAACAATCTAACTTTGACATGAATAAAATCTTGGGATGCATCCCACATAAAAGAACATAAAGGTCCGCCTCAATGATATGAGTAATAACCACTTCTTCTCTTCTCGAAAGCCTTAGAAACTCTACCCTTCAAGCAAATCAATCTCCTCAAGACCCTACATGGGATAACATGTAGGTAATATGCATTAGTACAAATTGTATTAAGTATATGGAAACTATCATACCAAACATGAGATATACCAAAGGGTTAGTCAATAATATAAATAATCATAAGAGACAAAGACATAAGCATATCATTAATATCGTAACATAATAAAGCATCATAAAACATAAAGGAGTTCATTCTTAACTCATTGTCTTTCTTACTCAAATGAACTACTTCACAAGCCACCTCCAAGTATACTAGTGCAAGGCTAAGTTAGCATCCCATACTACTACCAAAGCTAAGTACCTCTCTTTGGTCATCCTTGATCATAATACACTATCATAATTAAGACCTAAGTTCTTCATACTAAAGAGTACTATACCCTTGTGATCACCCAACCCATACTAAGCCTATCTTGAAGTCATCATTAACATGTTTATACTCCATAGCCTTATTATTACTTAACTTCATTTATTAAGATTCTCTCATCCTTAGTCTACTATACTAAGAAAGGCAACTCTAGCCCAATCCTATCTTGAATCTCTTCTTCATTAGTGACCCTAGGTTATACCATGTGAAATGCACTTATGATGCCCCATAACACCATTCATTCAAGGTATTACTTTTGGATCCTTTTCCTATTATTTCTTAGTTTGGAGCATAGCCCCCTATCTTTATCGTATGAACACTATGAGACAGTTCCTGAATATTTCTAAGTTCCTTAATCATATGGCTCCTATGAGATAGTTTTTAAGGTATGTCTTGATCCCTTATTCATGAACACTATGAGGTACCACTTGGGCATGTCTAAGTTCATTCACACATTATGAACACTACGAGATACCCCTTGGGCATGTCTAAGTTTATTCTTTGCTTTGGACAATAGGAGATGCTTCTCAACCACGTATAAGTTCATAGGATATGGAGATTTCTACTAGGATACCTTTACTTAACAACGTGAAGGTCTCCAGCCTCATGAGACCTACTTGGATAGTCATAACAACTACTAGGTGTGGCTCTCCTTTCATTATTCATCAATTCTTTCTATATTCATTGATAGGTAGATTATATTATCATCTAGCTTAGCTTTCCTCTTACATTTTTCATTACTTGGTGAATATAGCCTTAATTCATCATCAAGTTTCAATTCAATCAAGAACAATCCTAATCAATCAAGTTTAATTTAATTCATACCTAGGTGATTCAATCAAGATAAAGTAATATACAATATAATCGAATTAAGAAGATCAACTTAGAACCTTCATCTTGACTCTAATGGCCTAAAATCACCATGAGCACCTTCAACATAGAATATTACAATTCACCATGAAAACCTCATGAAAACATCACATAGTCATCATATGAACATAATTAAATTCTACCCACTAGTTTGGGATCACAATCAAGCCATACCCACAATGCAATCACAAACCTCTCTAGTCTGGGGTTCTTTTGATTTACAATTGAGGAAAACTAGGGGAAATACATGGATGGAAGAATCCATGGATGAATAATCTTCCATACCTTATATTAGAGCTTTATACCCATCTTGATTCCTTTGTGAATTCGTCCTAAATATGCCTCCCATTTCTCTTCTTCTTTAATGGTGGTTTTGGGAGAATTTTGGGAGAGAATGGTTTTGATTTGGAGTCTAGTGTTTAAATGGCTATTGTATTGCTTAAATACTCTTCACATACCAAAAATAACCGCCAATAATTAATCCCTAAAGTGTCCAAAAGACCCCTGCAACTATTGGACAATTCAACCAATTTTAATTTGACTTAAACACGACGCGACCACATATGGAAGTTTACTACGCTTCGCAGGGGCATTTTTTATTCTTCGTTATGGAAAATTTTGAGACAGAATGGTTCGTGACGACCCTTCGTCTCAGGGCAAGATTTCTGCACTTCAGGTGCTGGCTGCGCATCGCGCATCAGCCTTCATTTCTAGGCTGCCTGGCATCTTCGATAGCCCATGTTTGGGTCGTCCTCGGCGAACCTTAGGCTGGCCACCTATTAAGATCCAAAGTACCCCCTAGGCGTAACCAGCGTCTTCGTCCTCTAAGAGGATTAAGACAATACTTGAGAATACGTCATGGCACATCATGGGTCCAAAATGCGGAAAATTTAAAACTTTTCTATACAGCGAAGTATACTTAGAATTCTCACATATAGTATATGGGGTTTACATAGCCCCCCCACCCCCACCCCCACCCCCCACCCCATTTATGAAGCTTACATAGACTTCTCACTTAACAATTAACAACAACATAGTCTAATAGTTCATCTCACATTAACCATCTAAAAAGTAGATCATAATAGTTTGGGCATAGCCCTTAGTCTATTACTATATGCACACATAGACTACAAGAAAGTCTCAACATGATAATTGAATAATTATATCAAAACATAGACAAAACTAATAAGGCTTGGTGAGTGGCTCTATCCTCGGAACTCATGAGGACTCACCAATTGACTTATGAAATATCCAAGTCTTCTTCTCCAATAGCCACGAATCTCCTCAATGGCCCGAACCTAAAATTTATTGGAAAAAGGGGAGAAAAGATGGGGTAGTACAAACCACATGTACTAAGTATAGCTTCTATGCACAAAATCATCAATGCGTGAAAAGGACAATTTAGTCAAAATCATACTTTTTATTAATTTAAATCAACATGCAATTATAATAATCAGAATAAGTCAATTCTACATAATATCAACCCAACATATAGGCAACTCAGGTAACACTTGTGAAATTCCAAGAATAGAACCCCATAATGCCATTCAAAGCAAAGTATCACATTATGTCACCCACTTCATACTTACAACATATTCTCATATTTAATCAATACATGTTTAATACATCAATACTATTTATAGTATATCAACATTATCATAATCATAAAAGAACACTACTAGAACCATCCCTTAGGACATGTGCAATGAGTAAGAGAAGTCCTATACCCTCCCTCAACCTACGTAGTAGCCTTCAAGACAACCCTAATAAGAGTTCACATACTTAACTCGTTAATTTACCTTTACGTTAGGTAAAGAAGTGCAATAACCGACATGAGACTATGTGAGCTACATGGAATCCAGTGTTCTACTCCCACACCGAAAAAATAGGGTTAACACTTGCCTAAGGTGTAACCATTCGTACGTAGCTATCTAGGTGGATCCACTAAGCTAGAGTCCTATGTGGTCACTTAGTTAAGGGTCAAGGAGATTGTTTCTAGAAACCTTGACTTACTAACGTGGAGGTTTCCATCTCATGATACAACATAACTTGGGAATCCAGACTTATTAACGTGAGGGAACCCATGTGGGAGGCCGGACTTGCTTAACGTAAGACCTCCATCTTATTTACATTCCCTTTTTGGTGCTAAGCAATTATTCCCTTTAGTAATCATATGATTTCATTATACAATTTCACTGTAGTCTCTTGTTGACTCCTAGGTGAACATCTTACCATAATAGCTCATAGGAATTCATGAATGAGAACTATCTTTTCACTTTAGAAACCACATACAAGTGAGTAAACCTCTCACTCAACACTTTATTATAATCATGAGAAACTACTTGTAATCATATAATATCATAACATAACATACTTACATAATTCATAATCAATTCAATAGTATAGGATTTAGGATGAGGAATACTTAACATCAACATCACAACAACTCATTAGACCTAGAAGCATTACTATCTAAATAACTCATAATTCATAATTGAATCCAAGAAGAACCAATAAACATACCTCATTGCTCTTCCAAGAAACTTCATACTTCCGTTACTAAGAATATATATAACCAATTACATAAACAAGGTAAATTAAAGAAGCAATTACATAATTAACAACAATGTAGTCAATCTACATGTTCATGATCTTCAAATTCACCATATCAATTCAAGATTTTCATGAATTGGGGGAAGGACATGGGTCTAGAGAAATATAATAGGAAATCACCAATTAACCATCAATATATACTTAAACTACATTAATTCATCATAAATCATCACAATTGATTCATAATTTTATTTTTCAAAGAAGACCCATGTGTAGAAGAAAATCTAGATTTTTGGGGGGATTTAGAAATCATCTTTTGGAGGGACCTCTTGGGGAAAAGAATACCAAGAGTTAAAGAAACCATAACTTAATGAAGCTTAACCCACTAAATCCAAGTGAAAACCTAGAGAAATTGCTCTTCTTCTTCAAGCTTTCCTGTTTCTTCAATGGATGATTAAGGTAGAGAGAAAGTAGAGAGTGGGGAAAATGACTTACAACTGACCCTAATACAATATATAGTCACCCCATATGTTACCCAAAAGACCCCTCACTTAAATGGTTCTTTTTGAGAAGTCAAAATATTTAAAATACAACTTTTACAAATCTTGGAAGTAGCTGCGCATCGCGGGGTTAATTTCACAATTTATTTTTGAATCCAGGATGAGAAAGTGAGCCTTGTGTAGGACCTGAGTCGCGAGGAAATTTTTGGATTCTCACGTGATGTTTGCGCGTCGCGCAGCAGCAACCAATTTCTTGGTTGCTCGAAGTTCACTCTTTTGTCTAAATATGCTCCATCTTTGGTAGCAAGTCCTAGGGATTTGATGAATAGGTTCATGACGGGGGTGTCCGAACTAGTAAGAGAAGAATTTCGTATGATAATGTTTGTTAATGATATGGATATCTCACGTCTCATGTTGTTTGCCCAACAAATAGAGGAGTCAAAACTTAAGAAGGAGAAAAAGAGGACTAGGGTGGACAATGATGGGTCTGATGGGCATAGTCGTTCTAAGAATCGACAAAAGTTTTCTGAAAAAGATTATTATTGTGATCCTAAGTATACAGATGAAAGGAGTATAACCCTATACCACTAAGTAAAAGCAATGAGTCCCTATGTATTACTAGTTCTAGGTTTGGTAAAAGACATGAGGGTAGGTGTTTGGCCTGTAGAGATGGTTGTTATGGCTGTGGTGAGATTGGCCACATGAAGAAGGATTGACCTAAGGTAATGGTTAATGTGACAGAAGTCATTCAAGTTTGTCCTAGTGATGTGGGAGCTTGTTCTATAAAGAGGAATAGGTTCTATGCTCTCCAATCTAGAGAAGATCAAAAGTGATCTCCTTATGTCCCTTTCAAGTATGTGCTTTTTTATGATTTATGAAAATTTCCAGATTTTTTTATTTTTTTGACATACTTTGTTATACTCTGATGATTGTCCTTGTTATGATGAATGTTAGTGTTAGAAATACATGTGTGGGATTACTCCCAAGTGGGGGATAGTGAGCATTTTCACAAGGTCTCTATATGGTTATAGGTAGTCAGGTTTTTCTTTGTATGTTATGAAGGTGTGTAAGCGTTGTTTGAATTGATCTAGTTGCATTAGGTATGTCTAGCATGGATTTGAAGTTTCATTTTTCAGGTGTGTGCATTTATAAATAATGCATACACGATGGGCTGCTAGATTAGAGTTGATACTTTAAGAAGTGTTTAAGAAGGTGTCTTTTGAGGACGAATTTTCCCAAGTGGGGGATATTTTAACGACACCCAAAATTAAATAGGATAACACGGAGAGTTAATAACTGGTTAAAATAGTGAGGAATAGCTTTTACAATTAATTTTAAAGATTTTGAACTAGTGTAACGAAGGGTTTTGTGGTTGAGCTTTGGAGTATGGTAGGAAGGTGAAACTGAATATCAAGGGTTACTACACATAGACTGACATGTATAGGGTAAAACCGTTTGAGTAAGACTCCCCGAGGAACACCATAACGGTCCCAAAGAGGATCCAAATGTTGGCCAAGGAAGCTTCCAAGGGACTGTGCATACAACAAGATTTGAGGTCCTTGTCGCGTAGAACCCCTTAACACTCAAAGGGCAAAAGTTGTCCTGCAACGCTGGAACAACACGAACCATTCAACCTCAAATTAAATTACTTAATCAAGATTTGGAGGTGACCCCTCAACGGGCAGCCAAGTGTCAGATTTGGTGCGTCATTTTTAAGTCAAGTTGGACTCTTAGTTTGAAGTCAAAAAGTGTTGAGGTGTTTTGGGTATTTAGTGTGTTTCATTGTCGCATGGGTTGGAGGAGTTAAGCTTTCCCATGGTTAGATTGATTATGCATTGGTAGAATGCTTGTCATGGTAGCTTGCATTAGCATAGGCATGTAAGCCTATGATGGAGGATCGATACTCTCTTAGGGTTAGCTTGGAGTAGCATGACTAGAGTGCCTTCATGGAAGCTTCACTTGGTTAGGCCAAAACAAATTCATGGTATATTAGGATTGAGATATGTGGCTCTCCTAAGATTAACTTAGGGTCGAGGATTTAGGCTCCCCTGTGGATAACTTGCATATATATGAATGGTTGCATGGTGGATAGGTTGGTATTTTATATCCTCCCTTTGTTAGCTTGGATTGTATGTTATGATGTTTCCATTGTAGTAGATCTATTTTTTAGGATGCTAAGCTTAATAGACTAGAATAATAGATAGTTTAGCTTGGATTAGGTTAGCCTAAAGAAGTACTTAGTGTAAAGAGTAGAATGGGATGCCTTTCATACATGAAACAAGTATAACTTGAACATACCTATGGAATGACCTCCTATGTGATGTATGCTTTGGTTGAATAGTTACTTTAGTTTCCTTCTATTATATGATTGTCTTAAGATGATAGTTCCTTGTAGAATATGAAAGTAGGTCCACAGTGATACTTAGAAAGGGTTTAAGACAAGTATTAGGTAACTTCAAGATATGCTAGTCTGTGAGGTATAATGGGATTCCCCACATGCATTGCACAAGTGTGTCTTGAAGTTATCTAGGGGTATAATGCTATTATGTCATGAAAACCTATGTCTTAAGCATGAGAGTGGGATATAACCAAGGATGACCAAAGAGAGGTACTTAGCTTCGGTAGTAGAATGGGATGCTACCTTGGCCTTGCACATGTATATTTGGAGGTGGCTTGGGAAGTAGTTAACTTGATTATGAAGGACTAATGTTTGAAGTATGAATATATGTGTGACCTTCGTAGACTTGTTATGATATAATGCACTACAAGAAAAATGCCTTTTAACGACCAGTTCTTAACGACGGGAAATATATGTGGTCATATAAAGTGTATTCCTAATGACCAAATAATATTTTTGGTCATTATAATTAGTTTTTAATATATTATAGGCGATGAGATAAATATTAGTCGTTCTAAGATTATTTTTCAATCATTAAAACAAATTACTAATGTGTGTATGTGTGTGTGTCTATATATATATATATATATATATATATATATATATATATATATATATAGAGAGAGAGAGAGAGAGAGAGAGATAGATTAATGTTTATTATTTATCGAAGAATAATTATATTTGGGTTAAATATTAAATATACCAATAATAGCTTATACAAAAAAAGAGGTGTGTATAATGTTTTCCCTCGTTTTATTTGAGGATCAATTTTCTGATTGAAGAATAATTATATTTGTTTAAATAATAAATTTATCAATAATAGCTTATACAAAAAAAAGGCCGGTATAATGTTTCCCCTCATTTTATTTGAGGATCAATATTCTGAGAGAAGCCCTATGTTTCTCATCATATCCACGACGCCAACTAGCTAGGTTTCAATTTTCTTTGTTCATAAGAGAAAAAAAAGATCATTCTGAATCTACAGAGAGGTTCTTCTTCTTCTCTTTTTGAAGCAGAGTTATCAGCTTTGAATCGACAGAGCAACTGGAATATTCCTCCTTTACAAAAGTAATAGTAAGTGCTTGCTCTTCTCTCTGGCAAATCATTATGATTGTGTGGTGCTACTGCAGACTTGGGAAAGCCGATGGATATTCTATATACAGGTTAGGAGTGTGGGGTGCTCAAATTTACAGCTGAAACGGTCAATAAAGATTCAATATTTATTGGTTAACATCTACGTCTATGGGGTTTTTCCTCTTTTGCTTATACATAAATTTAAATGAGTCTTTATTCATTTGTTGGTTATGTTATCATCTGCTTTTTTTTTTGTATAAATTGTTTGTGTGCGTTTAAATACAAGTTAACGGCTGAAGTGTTCAAAATGATCATGTTTTCAAAGGTATGATAAAGTTGGAGCGTAATACTACTGAGATTTTAAATAAGAATGATTTTAAGATTCTTTTTATATGACTCCTGATATGATGATATCTAAAAAATATAATAATCTTATGATTTTGAGAGATAAAGTTTTCTACATAATGTAGATTTGGATATTGGAGTTGCAATAGAATGGATATGAACTGTTTGAATTTCGGTTGAAAATCTGTAAACTTCTCGAGTCAGCCAACATCTGTTGTCATAACAATAGTGTAATGCTTAGGAGCTTGACTGCAGCAAAGAAGTCATGGATTTAGTGGTTTTAGGAGAGCCAAAAATTTGTCCGGTGAAAGCCAAGTCTGTCTTGTGGTATTTGTTTCAACTTGCGGCTCAAGCTTAGCATATATCCATTTTCTGAAATTCAATTATGTGGTAAGAAAACTGTCAAAGTTACATAATTATTTTATTATGTTATAGGAGACAATGACTCACACACAGTAGGGAAGATCAAAGCACCCAATTTTGCTTTAAGGCAAAAACATTGTTCCGTTCGATAAATTTATAATATTTTTCAATCAGATTAATGTATTTATAAATGTTAGAAATAGGTTTCATTTCTTTCAAATGATGCTCTGACTATGTAGAATTCAGGTTCACATAATTGCTTAAACTAGCCAAGGCCTAAGGTTAAATCCTCAAGGGTCGAAAGGTCAGCTGTATAGGACTTGTGCAAAATCTAGACTAAAAATGTTCAGCTCACTACTTCTAAACTATCCTCCATTAGAGTAAGAGTTAAGTTCATGTGTATCATCTCGCTTAATGTATTTGTCTCATGTAGCTTCTGCATCTACTGCAGAGATATACCAAGTAAGACATCTTGGAAATATTAAGGAATGACATCCTTTATATTTCCTTCCTCGCTCTAACTTACAAAATAGAAAAATGTTGTTTATATCCTAGTGTAAAGTTCATCTTACAAATGGGGCATTGAGAATGAAACACTTAGATATCTTTTTGCATATAATTCAGTACTTTCTCATAATTATTCAGTTTACCCAAAATACATCAATGATCAATCAAGTTTAATTAAAGCCATAATCCTAAGTAAAAAAATATGAGTCATGCAGTTGCAGTTGTCTTTGATCAAATCGATGACACTACATCTTCATGAGTTGCGATGAAGAAACCATCATTCTCTTAACTCTGTATTAAAGGAGTATCAAGCTTCTCCACATGAGAAGCACAAGCATTTGCCAAACCCTGCGAGAACATGTGAGTATCAGCTACTGTGTTTGCTAATAACACTTCAGGCAAGGGCTCTTCACTCTGCACAATCTAGTGTTCTCATCAATTCATCAGTGCAGTTTGAGCTGCACCACCAGATAGTGCTGGGACATTCAATCGTCATTATTATGGTGTCTTAGTATGTAAACCTGGTTATAGTCCATATACAGTTCCCAAGTACAAAAGCTCGTGAGCCCTCCCTGCGCGATTTCTGTTTCTTTATATAGCAATTAGAATATTACAGAAGGGCCTTCTAGCATCATCTTGCAGTAGGACACAACTGAGAGTAAGCATCCACAAAGTCTGTCATCTAGACTGACACCTCTCTGCACTAAGACTTCAAACACCTTAACCAAATCATCTATTAACAGTTCATAAACTCAACACTACAACATTTTCCATTCTTCATTTAATAAGAATCTTTATTTACTTGAATACTCCACAAATTTGTTTTATGAATGATGTAGCTTAGCATGCAGGAGATAATTACTATTTTTTGTAGGTTTTTCAACCCCCTCTCGAACTTGTTTGATTGATTTATTAATTCATGACTGATTAAATTTAGTTTTAGCTGTTGCACCTTTTGTATTTTTGTATGGAAATACTTTTGTTCCACCCTTTTATTGTCTAGACTGGATTATTGCACCTGATAAGCAATGGTTAAAACTTATTCATAATAGACTTTATGATGCGTATATACATGGGGTAGAAAGCTTTTTGAATTATACTTATACAAGATTGAGGGAAGCAAATGAAATAAGATGTCCATGTGTTAAATGTGGTAATGCAGTTTCTCTAACACGAGAGATGGTTAGATCACATTTAATAGTACATGGAATAATCCAAAATTATACCATTTGGTATCACCATGGAAAGAGAACAGGTGAGACAGAAGAATCAGATTCTAAATCTGTTAATGATGAAAATGAAATTGACGAGGATGATTTATAGGATCAAATACATGAAATTCTTACAGATTTGCATCAAGCGTTTAGTGTAGAAAATATTAATACCGGTGATGATGATGTTCTCGAGAAGGAACCAAATCCTGAAGAGAAAAGATTTTATAGTCTTTTAAAGGAATACGATCAACCATTCTAAAAAGGTTCAAAACTTTCAAAACTTTCTACTTTGGAGAAATTGCTTCATATTAAAAGCATTGGTAGTTGGAGTAATGACTCATATAATATGCTATTGAAGATGTTAAAGAATGATATGTTGCCTGATGGATCAAACTTGCCAGATTCATATTTTGAAGTGAAAAAGCTAATTTGAAGCCTAGGTCTTTCATATGAGAAGATCGATGCATGTATGAATGATTGCATGTTATATTGGAAGAATGATAAGTTTGTTGATTCTTGCAAATTTGTGGTGCATCTAAATGGAAGGAGAATAAACATAGTGGGGAAATCAAATTTTAAAAGGGAAAAAAGATACCACACAAAATCTTGCGCTACTTTCCTTTAAAGACAAGGCTTCAAAGATTGTTTATGTGCTCAAAAACATCATCTTTATTGACATGACATCATGAAAACAAAGCTAATGATGGGATCATAAGGCATCCGACTGATTCAAAAATATCTAAAAGTTTAATGAACTTCATCAATCGTTTGCTATGGAGCCTCGTAATGTTAGACTTGGACTTGCTAGTGATTGTTTTCAACCATTTGGATGTTCTAGAACTCCATACAATATTTGTTCTATGGTACTTATTCCTTATAATTTACCACCTTGGTTATGCATGAAGCAAGAAAAATTTATTTTGTCAATATTTATTCCTGGTCCTGGATGTCCTGGAGATGCAATTGATGTTTATCTTCAACCAATGATTGATGAATTAAATGAATTATGGGAAACTGGAGTTGTTACCTTTGATGCAACAAATAAACAGAACTTCACATTGCATGCTTCTTTATTGTTGACCATTAATGATTTTCTAGCTTACGCAAATCTATCTGGTTGGAGTACAAAAGGAAAATTGGCTTGCCCATGTTGCAATAAATAATCAATCTCACATAGGTTAACAAATTGTCAAAACAATGTTATATGGGTCATATACACTTTCTTCCTCTTAACCACAAATGGAGGAACGATAAAAAGTCATTTGATGGTAATACAAAGTGGAGATTACCTCCAAATACATTGTCTGGGGATGACATACTTGATCAAGTGCCTGATTTAGATGGTTTACCTCTAAAAAATGATCCAAATAAGATGATTAAAGTATCACAAGAGAAAAGAGGTGATAATTGGAATAAGAAGCGTATATTTTTTATCTTCCATATTGGAAAGCTTTGTTGTTGCGGCATAATTTAGATGTGATGCACATCGAGAAAAATATATGTGATAATATTTTGGGAACAATCTTAAATATCAAAGGTAAATCAAAAGACACCCTGAGTAGTCACTTGGATTTCCAAGAAATGCACATCAGGAAAGGATTACATCCAAAAATAATTGGAGATAAGTATGAACTATCAGAAGCAAGTTTCACATTATCTCCCGAACAGAAGCACACATTTTTAAATTTTTTGAAATTTTTAAGGGTTCCCGATGGGTTTTCATCAAATATTTCTCATTGTATCAATATGAAAGTTCACAAAATCTCAGGATTAAAAAGTCATAATCATCATATTCTTCTTCAACATTTAATCCCACGCGCCATACGTAGTATGCTATGCATTGAGGTGCGTGAGACAATAATTGAGTTGTCATTGTTTTTGAATATTCTTGGAGCAAAGTGCTTAAAGCTAGAGGAGTTGGAACAACTAGAAGCACAAATTCCTGAAACTCAATGCGAGTTAGAAAAGGTTTTCATTCCAGCTTTTTAGATGTCATGGAGCACTTGCCAATTCATTTAGCTAATGAGGCCACAATTGTTGGACTTGTTCAATACCAATCAATGTATCCAGTTGAGTGATGGTTATACTTTTTGAAGATTTTTATTCGTAATAGATCCTGCGTTGAAGGTTCTATTGAAGAGGGACATATAGCAAATGAATTTACGACCTTATGTTCAAGGTATTCGAATACAATGGAAACACAATTTAATCACCTTGAACGGAACTATGATGGGGGTGCTATAGAATCTGATGGAGGTTTAACAATTTTTGTCAACCTGAAAAAAACTTTAAAAGGTGCCAAGACACACCTACGTCAGTTAAAGAAATGGAGCAAGCCCATATTTATATTTTGAACAACTGTGATGAAGTCCAATCATTTCTCGAGTAAGTAATTACTTTTCAAAATAAGGATTTTGTAATTCTTTAAAATTCATTAAATATAATTCTTCTCGAGTAAGTAATGACTTTTATTATGCTTCAATCTTCTCTAGGGATTTTTCTCAACTTCCAGGAGATTCCTCTACAAAAAATCCAGATAGGCAATTCATTAGTTTGTTTAAAGAAACGGTGAATTCTATTTCAAAACTATTATTTTCAAATCATGGAAAAAATATTTGTTAAACTCTGTTCTTAATCATGATAGATTACTGGATTATACAAACATGACCATATTAAGAAAATGAAAGATTTACTCACATTGTCACGTGGTCCTATGAAATACGCTACAAGTTTCAAAGGATACATTATTAATTGGTATAGATTTCATGTACAAGATTATGATAGTGGTTAGAGAACTCAAAATTGTGGGATAGGTGTTGCTTGAGACTGATCAAGAAGATAGAATCATTGATTAGTATGAAGAACTAACAAAAATTCTTGAATTACAATTTATTGGAGGAAGAAGATTGGCTTTGTTTATATGTATGTGGTATGATGTATATGAAAAAGAAAGGAGAGTAAAAATAGATGAATATGACTTTGTGAGTGTTAACTCCCAACAATTTTTGAAAATCGATGAGCCTTTTGTATTAGTCAATAAAGCATCACAACTATTTTATGCAAGAGATCATTCTAATAAAGGATGGAATGTGGTGCGAAAGTTTATGCCTCGTGATTCTTTTGATGATATGAAAAATAATGATAGTGATTCCGAGGACTTACATCATTCAACTGAAAGGAAAAGAAAAAGAACTCATACAGGTTTAGAACTTCATAGTTGATGCTTAGATTTTTAAAATTATATGTTTATATTCTAAATATTCTATATGTAATTTTGATTTATTTAAGTAGTTAGAGTGAATGGAGGTTGATCCAATAACAATAACTTCTGTTTGATTATCATAGGTATTTTTATATGTGTTCTATGTTAATATGTGTCCTATAAGAGACATAGCTAAATGTACTCTACTATTGTACTTTATGATAGGATGAAATGAGTCAGTTAATATTAAGAAATCTGAAGTAGGATCAAATTGAAAGAATTTAAAACAATCGTTCCTTCCACCTGGTGCATTAGCCAGGGGACGAGGACAAAGCCTCAGATCTATGGGATCTGTAAGAGTAACTGCTGAAAAGAGAACATTAATTGATCCAACAAACAGAATGCTAGAAACTCTGAGTAGCAAATCAGGTATTATATTTTATTTTCTACAGCTAAAAATTCTTATTGCTAGGTGTTCTGTTTTATATTCTCAAGCTGTAGATGTCTGTAATTTAGTTCTAAATTGAAGTTTTCTTTATGTTCAGTGCAGATTATTTAATGTACTAGTAAAGACATTATAATGTTTGAATTGTATTAAAGGAAATAGGGAAGAACTTTACATCTATGGGATTTGTTAAAGGAAGTATTGTAGCACAAGGAACTTCTATTGGAAAAAGTCAATGTTCGTGTAAGATCCCGAAATGACTTAGGTAAAGCTAGAGCCTAACGATGTTGTGATGGTCGTCTAAGGTACTAAAATGGTCTATAATGTTGAATTGAGGCAGTGTCTAAAGTATAAGGTGCATTGGAAGTCAAACGTCAAGGAACGACTAAGACGTTCAATGACTAAGTCACATATGTGCCTCATATGTGGTTATATGTGTTTATGTGTGATTCATGAGATTATAAGGTCCTTAAATTATTTATTATGGTATATATAGGCAGTGTGTAAAGTTTTGAGAAGTTTGGAGGTCAAACGCTCAAGAACGTCCATGGCATTCGAATGATGTGCCTCAAAATGACCTTGTGTGTCTAGGCATGTTTCGTTGAGTTTTACGTGTTTGTTTTGGGTGAAATTCATGTGAGAGGTCCTAAACTCGTATAAGGTCATGATTTGGTTGGAAACGTCCAGGAAAACATCCCTAAGTACCATCCAAGGATCCTTCAGGAAAGACCCAAAATTGGTGCCAAGGAGGCCCAAGACAGCCCAAACCACGGAGGCAGTCGACGCCCAGTTGGTTGGGTCTCGTCGTTTGGGACTTAGCCTGGGGAAAGGATCGAACAAGGACAAGCCTCATTCCCATACCACGGACCAGAAAGACGGTACGTTGGTCAAGGGACGGTACGTAGGTTGGCTTCTGTTGACTGGCATTGTCCATGCGTGCAGTTCACATCCAAGTGAGGGGTGAACTTGTAATTTCACCCCACTTCCAAATAGAAGTATTTGAGGTTCCTAAGGGGTATTTTGGGTATTTTAAATGAGTATATACGTCTTTAAAACTTCAAAGATTTTATTCTGCAAAATCAAAACCACAAAATCCCTTAGAAATTCCTTAAGGCTCCATTAAACCTAAAACTCAAGGAAGAGCTTGGATTGGATATTTGAGTGGTGATTATTCATAAAATTGGATGATTAGCATTTTTTAGGTATGGTTTTTGATCCTTGAAACTCGTTTCATCAATGAGCCCAATTTTAAAAGATTATTTCTAAAGTTTCCAAAGATGAACTTGACCTATTTCATGATCCACCATGGGTTCTTGCATTAAAGGTTTTTAATCATTGAATAGTGATTTAATTGTGGTTAGTTAGATGATTTTAACTTTAATAACCTATGAACCCATGTAATTGATGAACCCTAGTTTTTGACTACTTTATGGCTTACTTTATATTGGTCTAATGTTTATGAATTATGGTGTAGTTTCTTATGGGCTTTGTAAAGATGTAAGAATTGTATTCAATTGATATCTAATTGGTCTTAGATTGATAAATTTATATTGAATTTACCTAGTTTCATTGAGTATTATGATTTGTGCTTTGAATTGATGTTCATGGTCATGGGTAAGGGGCTTATGATATTGAATTGGGTGATTTAGCATTGGGTTGAAGGGTTGATGATGGAGTGGTAGTACACTGCCCCATTATCCTTTATTTAATTTTAATTAGACTTCAATTAAGTTTTCATTGGTTTTGTCCACTTATGGTGGCGGTGTTATGTAAATTGATGTGGCCTTGTAGGTGTTATTTTAAGTATTATGATGATTATGGCCTTGTCGGCAACTATGTGAAGTATTGTGATGATTTGTGTAGTGATTATGTGAAGTATGATCATATCTACCTATATATGAAGTAATGTGAAAGTATATGTTCTTATATTGAAGATGTTAGGTAATCATGTTAGACTATGACTATGTGTTCATGTGTGTAGTCTTAGAGTTGATGCATGATTGTTCCTACTTGACTATATGAGTCTATTATGGTTATATTTATGATGATATATTAGTGTATATGATGACTTAGAAGATTATAAGGGTTGTTCCTATTTGCTTCTAGAATGACTTGTAATATGTGCTAAAGTGAAGTATGTTGTGTCTTATCTTTGTTGACTTGTGTCCCTTACTTGATACATGTATGAAAGTGAATAGGTGATGTCTTGACTTAGAATGTTAGAGGACTTAGTATTGAATGTATGAATGATGTGATACGTTGAATGATGATAAGAGGGTCTCTTATGTGAAACCTTGAACCTAGTGGTAAGGTTATGAACCTTGAAGTAGAAAGCCGTAATGGTATCCTTCTTGTAATGAATGATGGAGTTAAGGTTGATTGGATGGAAAGACATCATACCAAACCTTAGGAAAGTCATAATGAGCTTCTTACTTACATTGTAAGTAAATACCTAGAGGACCTTTCTTTGGTAGGGTAAATGTAATTGGGTTATGAACTTGATAGGGAACCCGTTTGTATGAACCTTGATGTGAATTAATCTATGAGAACAAAGGCTAGAACCAAGTGAGTATGGTAAGGGAAGTAGCTCTAGTGAATAAGGAGACTAGAGTAAAAAGTAATCCCTTCATATTCCTTAACCATGTGCCTACATGGGATGTGTCCAAGTTCTACCATTGGCAAGTAGAACAACCTCATCAGAGTAGGATAGAACTCCAGATTCCATGTTTTGCTATCATGTTCTATGTCAGTTATTGCCTATTCTCATCATGTGGGATACCTATTAGCATTAGAGAAGTTCTATGAAGTTTAGGTGGTGGTATGGTACGCTATCTAGACATTGCCCAATAGGCTTTGAAGATGATAGTAAGAGTCCCTAGTTCTTCTGCAAGACCATTACTTGAATGACCTTTATGTGATGAATGTTTCTTATTTAACTAATGAATTGATGACTCATGTTAGAAAGTATGTAAGGGAATAAGTACCTAATCTAGAGTGACTTAAGGATTCCTTATTTAAATTGAGAAGAGGGCATAAGGGATGATCTCTTCATGTCTTATCTATAGAAGTCTTGAGAATGACTCTAGTTAGGGAAGTTTGTTGATTCTTTAGGCATGATCTAAACTTAGAAAGTCTTAAGGATTATTTAGGTAACCTAGGAGAGGGTGTATGGGAGTTCTCTTCTAGGAGTACTGAAGTAATTCTTTTGATATTCTTGGTTAGGAGAATGTCATGTCCTATATATATTGAATGTTGGTGTATTATAAGTGTGTGTGTCTCATTATGAGTAATCTTGAGGATCGTTTAGGCACATTTAGAGAGGGTGTATGGGTGGTCTCTTTTTTTGTGACTTAAGTGAATCTTAGGATAGCTTTTAGTGAGAAGACTACATGCTAGAAGGTGAGTTTAGTGAAGGCTAAGCATTTCACTGTACAGTGAAGGAATTCACTGTAATAAATTGAGTTACTGTAAAATGACTCTTTAAAATGTGATATTTCGTTTATATGATTTCATATGTGTTTTTAAGTTGATAAATGTTGTTATTATGATATTATATTATGATATTTAAATTAAAAGATTCATATTTCAAATAAATGTCCATTTTCAAGATTTTTATGCAGTATGTCATACTTAGTACATGTGGTGGTACTAACTCGATGTTTTTATCTATCTCTATTATGGTTGCTAGGTGAGGAGCATTTGGGAAACAAGACTTGGATCATAGCACCGTTCAAGTGAAGTTGAAGTATGTCCTCATTTGACTCGAGGGCATATATGTCTTTTATGTTTCGTATTGAAGTATTGTAATAGACTTAGTAATACTATATTTCTATTTGCCATGTCCCAAGTACTCTTGTGTCTAAGATTGATGAGATTGATACTTAGTATTTCCTATGATTTTATATGAAGGAGATTTTTAAGACTTATAGAATGTTTTGTGAAAAGTCTTAATTCTGCACTACTTTTCACGTTGTATATGCGATGAACAATATGTAAGGGCTTGTATAAGACCTCCGAGAGGTCGAGTATGGCGGTTGGACTCCAAGAGTGCCATATCTCCTAGGGTGTGGTCTTGGGATGTGACAGTTCTAGTGCTGCATATTCTGATACGAATGAACTAGCATCCGACAAGAATCTTATGTAGCCTTGTCTTGATCTAATAGAAGATGAAACTTCCTTTCCTCATGAAAGTATTGATGACATGCAAGAGACTACGAGAAGTAAACCAGGTTATTGATCATACTTTATTTTCTTAGTATACAATTTTTAATAATTGTTAGACGACTAAGGATGTATAATGTTTGAATTGTAGCACAGGAGAATGGACAAAACATTACATTTGTGTGCTCTAGTAAAGAAAGTAATGTTGTATAAAGAATGCCAATTGGAAAAAGTATAAATTATAGAGTTCAAACTTCTCGTAAAAAGGAACCAGCACACAGTAAGAACCTCATGCAACCTGGATTTGATCCAATTGAAGTTGATACTTTAATTTCTTATGATGATCTTCAAGTAATGGGAGGAGGAAAAGAGTTTACATATCTCAACTTTGTTGGAGGAAGCGTCGAAAAGATAAAAATAATTGGAAACAACAAAGGTTGAAATGCTGTCATTTTGAAATTATACGGTGAATTTTCATTTTTCCCTGCTCTAAGATCTATAATAGTTCTAAACAGATGTCCTCTTTATGTTAATTCTTTCTCTAACTTTAGTAAAGTGCACTTTCATATTTATCTAGAACAGGTCTATATTGATATTTGTTTAACAAATTTATTTTGAAAAGTTTTGTTTGGAGAAGCCTGAGAGTGAAATTCAGGTCATTTACTGTACTGATTAAGTCTTTACAATGTTTGAAATTGTATAAAAGGATATGAGGCAAAACATTACATCTATGTGCTATGTTAAATGAAGTATTGTAGCAAAAGGAACTTCGATCGGAAAAAACTTCGATCGGAAAAAGTAAAGGTTCTAGTGTTGCACATTCTGATATGAATGAAATAGCATCAGACAAGAATCTTGTGCAACCTTATCTTGATGATGAAACTTTCTTTCTTCATAAAAATATTTATGTAATGCAAGCGACTGCGAGAAATAAATGGATTTCTAATCTTATTTTATTTCTTAGTATACAATTTTTTATTATTGTTAGACGACTAAGGATGTATTATGTTTGAATTGTAGCAAATGAGAAAGGAAAGAACTTTACATCTCTTAGCTCTGTAAGAGGAAGCGTCGAAAAGAGAAAAATGATTGGAAACAACAAAGGTTTAAATTCTGCTTCATATGATATGAATTTTGTTGCACAGAAGACCAATGTCGTCCCTCGATATATTGATGATATCGAATGTGATACTTACTTTCCTCATGACAATCTTGAGTTAATGCAAGATACTTTGGGAACAAAATATGGTATTATATTTTATGTTCTCAACCTGTATATTTCTTTATTGATTTGAGGTTGAAATTTTATAATGTTATTATTATAGGCAAGGCAAACAAAGAGATTTTTACATCTCTGGATTCTGGCAGAGGAAGTACTTTTCAGCAGAGAACTTCCCATCGAAAAAGTAAAGGTTATAATGCGGTATCTTCTGATACAGATGTACTAGAGCATGATAAGAACCTTAGGCTACCTATTTTTTGTCAAATAGAACATGATACTGCATTTCCTCATGATCAGCTTGATGTAATGCAACAGGATTTGAGAAGTAAATCAGGTATTTATCAACTTTTAGGTCTTATATATACAAAGTCCAAGTATGTACACCAGTAAATCAAGAAGATAATCCTCACATGTACCTATAAGAACTTCTAAGTACTACTGAGATGGAAAGCTTCAAGTATATTCCTTTATTAGTTTTCTATGGATATAATCTCTTGAGCTTTAGTTGGTAAATTCATTTTTATGTTAGTGAATTGAGTTTGCCTTAATGTTTGATTAGCAAGGGAGAGAGCACAAAATTTTACATCTATGGGCTCTCTAAGAAGGTGCGCTGAAAGGAGAACTTTCAATGGACAAAGTAAAGAATCTGCAAAATGCAGAGTATGAACTAAATGAACTCGCTCAAAATACTAATGGTGTTCTTTCGGGATCAGATCCAATGGAAGATGATCCTACCTTCCCTCAAGATGAAGTTGAAGTAATGCAAGACAATCAGAGAAGAAAAATAGGTATATAACTCTCTTAAGTTGTAGGACATTATTATTGTTTACAAATTGATATTCTTATAAGATTGACTTATATAAAAACATGTACGTTCATCTGAATTTGAGAAGGTTAAAAAGGTTGGAGGACCAAATTTGTGTAAAGTTGTAACAAGACACATACTAGGAGAAAAGCTTAGAGTCACTTTTTATCATAATCGAGTTGTTGGGGATCATCATTCTTTATTTTCGAGAGACATAGGTTCCGAAGTTTGTAATCGTAATATGTGTCCTTTGCGGGTAAACTCATGGACAGAAATCGACGAAGCTAATTTGGAACACATGTGGGGACCTATTACAGTAAGGATTTAAATTATTACAACTGATTTAATAACTATTTATTGAATCTTGTTGTTCGTTCATTTCTTTGAAATTCTTGGCAACATATTACAATTTTTAGTAATAGAAGTAAAGTGCATACCAATTACCTTTCTAAAGTTTAACATTTGATCTTAGTACAATGTGTTTTGCTAGTAATCAGTAAGAGCTTCTTCATCTCGTCTTCTTTGATTCTTATGCTCTGTTATTTGTCTATCTATTGTCTGCAATATTTCCTCTGTTGGTGTCCATAATCTGGAATTGTTCCCCTGTTTTCAGTCAACCCCATCAAGTATATAAATAATGTTACACTTACAACCTTGTTGATTATATATTGAATTGTTGATCTTTGTACAATGTGGTTAGCTAGTATAAGTAAGAACTTCTTCATCACATCTTCTTATCTTATATCGTTGTGATACTCTAGAAACTGCATGTTATGTTTTTCATCTCGTCTTCTTTTCCATCTAGATATCTTCATCCATTCTTATGCTCTGTTATTTGTCTATTTATTGTCTGCAACATTACATTCACAACTTACACCCTTGCTGATTTTATATATATATATATATATATATATATATATATATATATATATATATGTAAAAATTTATCTTAGTACAGTGTGGTTAGCTAGTACAAGTAAGAACTTCTTCATCTCGTCTTCTTATCTTATATTGTTGTGACACTCTAGACGCTGCATGCTATGTTTTTCATCTCGTCTTCTTTTCCTTGTGGTCATCTTCTTCCATTCTTATGCTCTGTTATTTGTCTATATATTGTCTGCACTATTAAAGTTACAAGTTACAACCTTGCTTATTATATATATATATATATATAAATATATATATATGTAAAAATTGATCTTAGTACAGTGTGGTTAGCTGGTATAAGTAAGAACTTCTTCATCTCGTCTTCTTATCTTATATTGTTGTGACACTCTAGACATTGCATGCTATGTTTTTCATCTCTTCTTCTTTTCCTTCTGATCTTCTTCTTTATTTCTTATGCTATGTTATTTGTCTATCTATTGTATTAAATGCTACACTTACAAGTAACAACCTTTATGATTATACATATATGTAAAAGTTGATCTTACTATGGTGTTGTTTACAATTTTGTTTTAAATTTTTGAGTCTCTTGTATAATGATATCTGTAATATATATATTAGGAAAAATTTGACAGTCATGACATGAATGGTCATAGAGATCATGTATTGAAAAATATGAGAAGGTTATGGAATAATTGGTGAGGATAAATGCACATGAATGAAAAGTCAAAACCATTGAAAGAGTTTCTCAACGATGTCCCACATGGGATTGACAAGAGTGACTGGGAATTGTTGGTAAAAGAGATTTTTTTAACCAAACAATTTAAGGTGAGATATTTATAAACCAGTAATTAAAATTTTCTATCGTAATGTTTCTAATGTTTTGTTAATACAGGAAACAAGTACACGAAACATAAGGAATAGGTCTAAGTTGAGTATGCCTCATCGTAAAGGTAGAAAGCCAATTAGAGAGATAATTTATGAATTGTTACGTATACGATTCTTCTACTCTTATTAAGAAAGATCCTCCTTATTTCAACTATATGAATATTTGAATGTTTAGGGAGGAAAGCATGGTAATCCATTAAACATGGTGACGGTCTTCTTTGAGACGCGTAAGAAGGATAACAAGCTTCTCATACCTGAAACTAATAAAAAATATGTATGTCCATTTACAAATTTCTGTTTACATACTTTTACTGAATGTAAATTGCATTATCTTTAAATTTTCTTATATTTTATAGGACAAAATTGAAGAACAACTACATGTTGAGCCGTCTTTTACTAATATCGAGGTGGTAGAAAGATGTTTCGGACCTTAGAGCAAGAGCCATGTAGTTGAATTTGATGGTGGGATAACCAGTAAGGACTTAAAAGGAGGTAGCGCTGCAAAGATTGCACTGTTAGAAGAGCTGAAAAAGAGTAGAAAGTAAAAGGCCACTCTATTAGAAGAACTAAATCCGACTCGAAAAGAAAACGAATCAATGAAAAGACGTTTGGATAACATAGAGAAGAAATGTGAAATGTTTGAAAGTGTAATCTTTAGAGATGCTTCATAACCACCATCATCAAGTGAATAAATTAATGGCTGAATCATTTTACAGGCTAGTAAGCTTTTTACTGCTTAAGGCATGAAGCATCGATATCAGCTAGCTTATGTGACTAGTTAAAATCAAAAGTATTACCGTTTGGACATATTACTGTTCCCTCTATTTTTTTGTAACTTTACACTAATCTCTTCCTTTTTATCCTTCTTTTCATCATTTTTTTAATCCTTTCCATAATTTCTCAAAAGAGGAGCCTCCCTGGCAACATTTCAAACTTCTGGACTTTCAGGTCTCTTTTTCTTAATTACCTCCAAGGTTGCACCCACAAAGGACCTAGAGTAAGGCTTCTTGATCGTACATCACCTCTTTTTAGGCAACTTCTTGTTTCCTATACATAGTTGTGCAGGTAAAATTTGATGGCTTCAGATTTTTGTGGAAGTATTGTTTGCAATTGGAGTTGATTAATCGGAACACTTGAGAATCTGAACGAATAAATTTTATGATCTTCCAAGGATAAATCTTTGAACCACTGAAACAACAAAGTTCTGTCTTGAGAACCATGGTTGATGTTGTACCAAGCTTCCCTCCCATAAAACACTTACAACATCAATTAGATTTTGGGCAGAGATTTGAATCCTTGGAGCACCTTTAGAAATTAGTTAGTATCAAGTTGTTTTTAGTCATTTGTTTTAAGAATTTAAGGCAAATTGTACTCTCTTTGCACCCAACTGTTTATATATATATATATATATATATATATATATATATATATATATATATATATATATATATTATATGTTGTTAACATTGTGCTTCTACACTTTGTTGAGTTTTCTTATGACACAAAGCATTTAAATTTCTTACAATCAGGATTTTTATGAGAAAATAATTATACAATCGTTATTTATATCTCCACGACATATTTGATTAATGAACTATTCAATTAACTGATGCATATATTTATCCTTGCAACAGATGATCAAGAATATGAAGTGACAAAGGATCTTCAAGTGTGAGTGAGCTGAAAAACAATTGATGTAGTTCTCGGTGATGAATATCAAGTTAAATCGCACTAGAATATATTTTCTTAAAAAAATAATTACTATATCTACATATTTATTACATTCTAGATTCTAATTTTTCTTTTTTCTGGATTTTTAGAAACTCTTCGTTCATTGTATGTAATTAACTACGTACTTATATCATCAATTATATTACTGACTGTATTTTATGAGTTTGAATATGTTTGTTTAGTTACATATGAAATAATGTTTTTTAATTATCAATCACAAGGGATTGGCCAAAATGTAACCTTTTATTTACTAATATTTATTTTTAAAATATCAAAAAAGGGAAATGTGGTTGTTAACATAGATATCGGTTTTTAAAAGAGCTTACAGTAATAATATATGCAGTTATCTAGCAACGAATATTAGAATTAAATAAAGGAAAATGTGATCGCAAAAAAGATCTAATGACCAAAGTTTTTGACGTCACTAAAGATGTCTTAACGTCCGTACTTGAATTTGGTCGCCTAGTTTTAACGTCGGATCTACTAACGACAGGCGAGGAAGAATATTTTTCCAGTCGTAAATGTCCAATAGCAACTTGATTTGCCCTTTTAGAGACTAATTTTCCTTTCGCTAAAGGTTCATTTTCTTTTAGTGATGCTTATATTATGATTATGTCTATTATTGACTAACCATTTGAGATATCTTATGTTTTGTATTTTAGCTTTCATACTTGGTACATTATTTATTAACACATATTGTCTACATTAGTTTCAAAATGTTGGGGCTTTTGGGAGATTGAGTACTTGGAGGTTAGGTTCCTAATATAAAGAATATTGAAGATTGAAGATTGGTGAGTCCTCATAGCATTCAAGGACAATACCCATATTCTACGTTTATGTCTTTTTATTATGTTTTAGACTTTTGTGGGCTAAGTCCCAAGACATTGTTACTCTTGTAATTGTATATGTTTTAGAGATACATGTTAGAAAGACTTCCTCTATTAAGAAAATATTTTCGTACTTTGTTTAAAGAAAAGTTATTAAATTCCCTCCATTTTATGTGATGTTATTTAATGAAGCTAAGGGGATTGTACAAGACCACTCCGAGGTCAAGTATGCCGTGTAACTTCTAGAGTATACCCTTAGGTAGTTACAACAAGCTCCTCCAACAGGTTCAGGTTCTAGTGATCCAAATCAAGGTAGATTCTATGCTTCATAGGGTAGAGGTGGATAAGAGTACCACCTTATATAGCTACTAGTATGTTGATAGTTTTTTTTCCTAGTATATGATTATGTTTATTAAATTCTGATGCTACTTTGACCTTGGTGATGTCGTCAGTGCAGATAAGATTTGATATTCTCCCTAGTTTGTTGATAGATTTCGATGTTATTCTTGGTATGGATTGACTGCACTATTGTTATGTTTCTATTGATTGTAGAACTTGTATGGTCATGTTTCGATTTCCGACGAGCCTATCCTAGAGTGGAAGAGGGATGTCTTATGTCTAGAGGGTAGTTGTTCCTTATAATAAGATTAAGATGATAATGACTAAAATTTTCTCTTACCACCTTGTTAGGGTGAGGGCAGTAGACTCACGTTTGACGAACTTTAAGGGGTTAGTTATTTCTCTAAGATTGAACTTCGTTCGGGTTATCACCAATTAAGGGTGAGAAGTGAAGATATTCGAAGGATGGCTTTCTGAACTCGATATGGTCAATATGAATTCCTAGTGATATCGTTTTATTTAACTAACGCCCCAATGGCTTTTATGGTGTTGACACCCCATTTTTTCCTAAAAATTTCAAAATTCGTAAAGTTGAAGTTTTATGTATTCAATAGTTCAATATACATGTTTTATGATTTTAAATAAGTTTATTGATATTTATCCTTGTATGTAAAAAACTTAAGATTAATTATCAGTAATTTAAGTAACATTATTTTTTGTCAAAGTCGATTGACTAGGTTCAAATATTTGTTCATTTTGATTAAATGTGTGTTATGAGTTATGAAATAGTTAATAAGGTGTTAAAATTATAATTATAGCTTTAGAGGGCAGGTTGTGGAGTTTGAAAGTCAAACGTTGAAGATCGATCAAGACGTTCGGAAACCACTCTTTTGTGTGTGCTAGTTTGTCCTTGTATGATATATATATTTTTATGCGCTGTTTGGAGTCTAAAGTCAGTGGGGATGACCCTAAAACCAATAGGTAAGTGTTTAGGATCAAGACGTACGACTACGACTCCCTAAGGACCGCCCTAATGGTCCTTGAGGAGGACTCAACCTTGGGAGAACAAGCTGCGCAAGGCAACAATCTAATACGCATAGAATAAACCAGTCCGCATTTATTTAAGTTACATTAAATTTATTTTCAAAAATCTTGATGGAACAGCTCCGCAACGTGGACTTGTTCCCGACAATAATTCCAAAAATTTAAGTTATGTTTGACTTGTTTAAAATGGTCCAATTAATGTAGGGTTGAGATGAATATTTTGGGAGTGTATTATATATTGATTTTAGGTCATTATATACCCATCACCATAATCAAAAAACCCAACCCTCAATTGGAATCCAACAAAATTATAAGCTCTCCATTCTCTCAAATATCTGTCTCTAGTTAAATCCTCCATTAATGAAATTCAAGCTCCAAGGAAGAAGGCCAAATTCACCAAGGTTTCAAGACAAATTTCGTAGACAAAAATTCATTAAGGTATGTTAATATCATACTTGATTCTTCTCTCATTCATGGAGCCAATTTCAATGGCTTTTAAAAGATCTCAAAACCCCTAAAACCCTATTTTGAATTCTAAGCATGGGTTCTTGCATAAAAAGGTTTTAATTAATTTTTTAAGAATTGATCAATGTTAATTGATTGTTTTATGATTAAAAAATTCATGAACCCATGTATTCCTTGAATTCCTAATTTTTGCTTTAAAGTGGGTATATTGATTATGAACCAATTATGTTTAATTCACGTGTAGATTGTTATGGGCTATTTAACTATATGTTGATCATTGTAAAATTGTTCTTAGATTGCCTTGTAGTATTGATATCTATATTGCGATTTGTTGGATCATCGATATGGATGAATTGTTGGCTTAGTCTTATGTATATTATCATTGGTAAGATCTCTTGTTATGTAAATTTGTTGAAAAGACTAAGGAATGGTGTCGGTGGCTATTGGAAGGTGGTGTGTTGAACTAATTCATTTGTTTAACATAGAATTGATATTGAATTGTCATTGATTGGTATGGTCAACTTATGGTGGCGGTGTTTAATTATTATATATGCTATCAACATGTCCTTGCCGACATTATTATGTGAATTATAGTATCAGCAAGTTATAGCTTTTATAGATGAACAACACGAAGAATGATATTGTGTATGTGCATATGTGAGGTGAGAGTATGATCCCTATAAATGATGTTATGATTATGTTGTGTCTTGATTGGAAGACTTAGGTCCCTCTTCTTGATACAATAAAGCTTATGGATTATGAACTCTTGACGTGGTAGGCTTGGGCACCGCTGTCATGTGTGAGTATGAATGAATGTATGGATGAAAGTCTAATATTGGTAGACCTAAGGTAGGTGCCCTTATATGATAGGCATATATGGAACCTTGAATGTGAAAAAAAGATTAAGAATGAGCTATACTAATAAACCTTGACTGGCAGCCTCTTGGTAGAAGTATAATGAGTTGGTAGGACTTAGAGATGGTACCTTATAAAATACTAATACGTGAATGAACTAAATCTGTGAGAACAATGGAAAAGCACCGAGTGTATAAGCTTGAGGTAGTAGCTCTACTTGAGATAAGACAAAAGTACAACGAAGCCCTTGATATCCCTTAACCATGTGTAACATTCCAGAAAAAGGTACATGTCTAGTAAAGAGCCTAATAGGTTTTAAGAATGCGTATTGGGGTACATAGGCATCCCAATGCCCAATATTGAATAATATTGGGCATATTAGAAATATTGGCTAAGGGTGTTAGCCAATTTTCTATGTATTAACGAGCTTGTTTAGAATTGTACCTGCAATGAAGACCCTAAGCTAAAATATAGTATTCTTCACATAATACATATTAGGTAGTAGGCATCCAAGTGTCAAGCCTAGTACCATAGCACATGATCAATGAAAATGATCATGTAGATTAAGTAGTGTCCAAGGACATAGTGAGGATCCTTGGACAAGGACTGAACTTTCAAAATGCAACATTAGATGTGCACAGTTGGGAAAGTAGGTAGCAACATATGTGCAAGCACATGAGCAAGCACATGTGTAACCGGACGAGGGGGACCACGCGACCAAGCCAACCGAATTCGATTAGGCAGTTGGGGGCAGGTGCACGAACGGGTCCAGCCAAGTGGGGCCTGGCTTCCTAGCAAACTCTAGACTCTAACTAACTTAACCAACTAGTTAGCTAACCTAGGATCAACCAAGAATGACCAGCCAAGGGACCCAACAACGTAAGACCTTGTCTGGTGACACCTAACTAACCTAACTAACTTAGGGACAACCTAGTACCTAACCTAGGATGGTCCAAAGGGGTTAGTTGTGGTCCTAGTGACTTAGGGGTGTTTTAGTAATTTCCCTAGGTCCCTTAATTAATTAGTTTAGCAACAAAGTTATTAATTTAAAGCCTTGGTCAAGCCGATACCCTTAGCCAATTTTCAGATTTGGTTAAGTCAAATGTCCTCCTATGTCTAGTAAACTTAGGAGGGGCGTTTTAGTAATTAGATAATTAATTTAATAATTAAGTTAATTAGTCTAAAGTTTAATTATTAAAAATCAGTTCCTAAGACCTACGAATCACGATCATTCACTTAGAAACTCATGACTCAAAGGCAGTAAGCAAAAACGTAGAAAGACAAGGGTTCTCTTAGGCAATTTCAAGGTTCTCTTCAAGGTTTTCGTGCAAAGTGATCGCCGTAGATTCAATTCTACATAAGGTATGGGTTTTATCTCCTGGAATACTTTCTCCAAGAGGCCTTTGAAATGTTTTGAATCCATGAATATCGAAACTAGGGTTGTTCCCAATGGTATTGTTGAACGTCCTTTTCCCTAGTTATCCTTGCTTTCGATTCTAATAAGTATGTAGATGTAATTGTAATGTTCCGGAAAATCAAATGTCTAATGAAGATCCCAGTATGTCATTAAGAAAGCCTATTGGGGGTACATAGGCACCCCAATGCCCAATATTGCGAAATATTGGGCATACTACAGAAAAATTGGCTAAGAGATATTAGCCAATTTTCTATATACGAATATGAAATATACTTTTAGGGTTGCCATACCCCAATCCAAGGTTGACGTTTAAGAATATACCTGCAATGAAGACCCTAAGATAATAAAATATATGTCGTCCAACTCACAAAAGGTATGATGCATCCAAGTGTTCAGCCTAGATACCATGGCAAATGATCAATTAAAATGATCATGTAGATTAAGTAGTGCCCAAGGACATGGTGAGGGTCCTTGGGACAATAAGTAAACATTCCCAACTGAGCCATCAAGATAAATTAGTTAGGAAAGTGCAACAAACCCATGTGCAAGCACATGGGCATCACACGTGAAGCCGGCCAAGGGGGACCACGAAACCACCCTAACCGAATTCGGTTAGGGCGGTTAGGCAAGACACGCACAGGCGGGTCCCTCCATGTGGGACCAACCAGCCTAAATAACTCTAAGTCCTAACCAACTATCCTAACTATTCAACCAACCTAGGACTAACCGAATTGGACCCCCTTATGCACCCGACAACCTAAGACTTGGTCTTGTGGCACCTAATTAACTTAGGGACAACCTAGTACATAACCTAGGATGGTCCAAATTTGTTAGTTGTGGTCCTAGTGACTTAGGGGTGTTTTGATAATTTCATCAAGTCCCATATGTAATTAATTAAGCCATCAAATTAATTAAATTAAGCCTCGGTCAGCCGAGACACTTAGTCAAAATTGCAATTGGCTAAGTCAATGGTCCTCCTATGTCTAGTCAATTTAGGAATGGTATTTTAGTAATTAACTAATTAATTTATTAATTAAGTTAATTAAGTCTTAAGTTTTATAATTCAAGATCAGTTCCTAAACCTAGAATTCACGATCAAATATTGAGAACTCACGACGCTAAGGCAGTAGAACGCAAACCGCAAGACGTAAGAACGCTTGAAGCAATTCTTGGGCAATTTCAAAGTACTTTTCAAGGATTTCGTGTAGAGTGATCGTCGTAGATTCGAATCTACATAAGGTATGGGTTTATCTCCTGGACTTTTTTCTTCCAAGAGAACTTTCTTTCCAGTGATTCAAAGATCTAGAAAACTAGGGTTCTTCTCGCATCGTCGAACTCCTTGTCCCTAGTATCCTTTTCGATTCCATGGTGAATAGGTTAGAGATCATGTTGTTGGTATGTGGTGCTGGCTGATCGTATGTGTAATGCTCTTGAATTATGAATGTCGATTAATCTATGAAGTTGTGATCGTATAAAAAACGTGAATCATGAATCGATGATGTGTTAGTTACACCGTGATTGTTTAAGTGTTGAGGTGTTTGTCCGAATGTTGTCTTGCTGTTATTGTGACGTTATGAAGATGCTAAAGTCATAAAATTTTAATATGATGATGTCCAATATGTCTTAAAAACGTTACCCTAAAGTCATGAACTAAGAATTGGCTCAAAGACATCTATGACATATATTGAATGAATTGACTATCTGATGCCAATAAAATTGGCTAACACTACTTTGTCAAAACGAATGTATGCTAATGGCTAGGATCTTATGTAAATGATTTAAAGATTTGCTAAAGGTTCATACATATTCAATTTAAATATGAACATTCGTAAAATTGGCTTAAGCCAATAAAAATGATTTGCTAGTACAGCATCCCAAATGTTGAGGCCAATACTAATCATATGCCAATCTTGTGTAGTTATAATATCAAATGATATTATAAGCACTTCAAAAGTAAGTCAATGAATCCATAACCAAGGGCATGCCATTCATTGGGGCAACTCCCAACATGCTCTAAAAGAATGAACTATGAACATGTGTAACTCATTGAAAGAAGTGCTCATCGTCCATAAACGATGAAATGAATCTACTACACTAAAGTAAAGAAGTAACGTGAGTTATAACATAAATAAAGGGGTCTAAACTAAGTAAGTGACCAGAATGGGGTGTTAAAGAAAGTGAGACAAGTCTTACTTACACCTAAGCTACTATGTTAAAAGAATACTCACGAATGAAGGTGTTAGAATGTGTGAGACTAGTCTCATTAACACCTAAGGATGATATGTAAGGACAATTCACATTTCCTCAATGTAAAGTAAGGATGAGATGTAAGGACAATTCACGTCTCATCAATGTAAAGTAAGGATGATATGTAAGGACAATTCACATTTCATCAATGTAAAGTAAGAATGTTATGTAAGGACAATTCACATTTCATCAAGGTAAAGTAAGGATGACAAGTCATCGAAAGAGTAAGTAAATCTCAATCTAGAAGTAAGCTTCCATAATGCTTGAGTCAACTCTAAAAGATAAAGAAGATAATGAAAGTGAGCACATCACCGATAGACTAGTTATGAGCATGTGCTTGCACGTGTAAGTCTCACGCGATGAGGCTACCACCGAAGTGGATAAGTAGTCTCATTAAGTCCCTAGTCTTCGAACTATGTCTAGACAACATAGGAACTAGCCAGTGGTTTCCACCTTAGCGAGCTAGGCATGTACGGTTTCACCTTGGCCGGTGATTCACCCCTTTTCGGTGTGGGGCAGACACAGGATTTCATGTTTATTTCACATGATCTATGTCGGTTAATGCTCACGATATGTTCTTGGTTCACTATAGCCGTGAGATACTCCTTTTCGGTGTGGAGTGAACACTTGAGATGGATTCTCCTTAGCCGGGGATCACCCCTTTCCATGTGTGGGGCAGACACTGGATTCCATGAGTACCTCACATGGTCTATATTCATTTTAACCGGTGAATAACCCCTTTTTGGTGTGGGGAAAATACTGGATTTCATGTTAGATCGCATGATATTATTCCCTATGATGTCTCTATGAAAGTGAGAATGAATGATGATGATGGAATGTAAGTTCAAAGTGAGCAATGATGAAGAGCTTAAGAATGTCAAGTGCCAATATCACACTTGTGAAGTTTCAGCAAATAATGGGCACAACCAAATAAGATTGGCTTATAATGACTTTTTATATGATGTCAATAAAGGGAAGTAGAAACATAATGTTAACTAAATACCTCATAACTTACCTAACATGAAAGTAATGAAATATGTGTCATAGACAATAGAGACTAGCTTACGAGATGTTAATGAATATATAGTGTAAAGAATGACTCACTATAAGGTAGGAAAATCATTCCTTAGTCCTTGGTTTACTTACATCGATTCATTGTGGGTATGGGACTACAATGAATCATTGCACTTGTAAGTAAAACATAGGATTTAAGGAATTATTGAACTACAGAACAAGAAGAATAAAAAGACGGAAAATAAAACTAAGTACGAGAATGGGAGCTCTCAGGTTGTGGTTGATCAAAATTTCAAATCTTCGCTCGAGTTGTTCTAAAATTATGTTGGTGATACTAATGTATTTTAATCATATAGAAAATGAGTTGTGCGCTTTGAATGAATTAAAATATATCATATTCATACCACAATTCACAACTAACGAATTAGGAAAGTCTAATTAATGACTAGACTTTCCAGAAATGGCATGTTGCTTAGGAAGAGCTTTCATTCATCATGCATAGCTTTATGTGTATGTGTGCATACACCCATACTTAGTACAAGTGGTTTACTAACCCCCTTCAATTTACTATTTTAATAGGTGCATGAGAGAGAGCAGATTGACGACACTTCCATCAGTTTGGATTTCAGCGTTTTCTCCAGACCATTTGGTAGGTCCTCTTGATTTCGAGGATGTTACACGCATTAGTATAGCTTTAGATATAGACATAGCTAGTGGATGTTGTCCCTAGCGTTTCTTTCATATTTCATTTCAAACCTTTTGATGTAAGTCCATTTTGGCAACTATTTATGATATATTCATCTTCAGTTTTGAATTGATTCTTTATGATTAGACGGTTGTCTATTGATGTTGAGCTTAGTATATAATGTTTAATACGTAATGACTATATGAAGTCTAAGTAAACTTTATACATACAAAAAGTTTTAAATTTTCCACTAATTTTACTAGATGAATGTGATGAATGCAAGATAAGTCTTGTGTGCGACCTCTGAGAGGTCAACGACGCCGGTGGCGATTCGGATTTTTAGAATTCGGGTTGTTACAAACTTGGTATCAGAGCATGAGGTTAAATTTCCTATAATCTAAAGCTCAACACAACCACGTTACGTAGTCTCTAGCTTATGGTTGTGAAGCGTGCCACAATCATGACTTAAAGACTATGCAATGATAGGAAATTCTCCTTTCTTCTACTCTTTATCGTGCCATGTAGAGTTGTGACATTTTATGTAATTTTGAGGATCTAACTCTCTTCTTGTGTGTACGTGTAGAAAATTAACACAAGGAGGAATGCCGCGAGGAGAGTTGAGGAAGCAGCTGCAGAAGGAAATCAAGCTCCTCCTCAAGCCCCAGCTGCTGCTGAACAGTGCCTGTCAACCTAGAGGGGTTGACGGATGGTGAAGTGAGGAATGCTTTGTTACAGATGCCACAGGACATCATGACATAGACTCAAGCCATCACGACTCAAGCCGCGAGATAGGGTGCTCCCAGAGAGAACCCGCATGCTAGTACCTTGGCTAGCAGGCTGAGGGACTTCACCAGGATGAATCCCCCAGTGTACTAAGGGTCCAAGTCTAGCAAGGATCCTCAGGAGTTCGTAGATGAGGTCCACAAGATTCTTTGTGCCATGGGAGTTGATGAGGAGGCGAAGGCTGAGTTGACTGCATATCAACTCAAGGATGTGGCACGGGTTTGGTACCGGATGTGGGCTGATGGCCGAGCTAGAGGAGATTTTCCTATCACTTGGGATGTTCTCAAGACTTCCTTTCTGGAGAGGTTCTTCCCAATTGAGCAGAGAGAAGCCAAGGTTGAAGAGTTTATCAACCTAAGACAAGGAGGTATGTCTGTCAAGGAGTATTCCTTGAAATTTGTGAAATTGTCAAAGTATGCTTCTTCTCTGGTGGCAAATAGCAGGGATGAGATGAGGAGATTCGTACTGGTGTATCTGAGGATCTGGTAGAAGATTGTCTGGCAGACATGCTACATGACAATATGGATCTAGGCAGGTTGATGGTACATGCTCAGCAAGTAGAGGAGAGCCACCGCAAGAGGTGAATTCACGAAGGCAAGAAGCCTAAGGTCGCGGACTAGCCTAGTTCAAGCTCAGGTAGGGGCTCATTTGGAGTCCAAAACAGGCCTAAGTTCAAGAGGCTCTCGGGTAACTCCGCTCCTTCAGGTAATTCAAGAGTTAAGGTGAATAAGTCTAGCCCCAGAAAGGGCAATGACCATAATGTCCAGCGAACCAACCGGCCTTGTGGTAAAGTGTGGGCGTTCGCATGTAGGTGAATGTTTGGTAGGTACTAACACCTGTTTTGGGTGCGGCAAATGTGGACACATGGTCTGAGACTGTCCTCAAGTGAATAATCAAGCCAAGGTAAATGCTCAGCCTCGGCCGAATGCAAATGCTGCAGACGAACCTCCCAAGAGGAACAAGTTCTATGCGCTGAAAGGTAGAAAAGAGCAAGAGAAGTCCGCTGATGTAGTCACGGGTACGTTGCATGTCTTTACTTTCCCTGTGTATGCATTGTTAGATCCAGGATCCACTCTATCATTTGTCACTCCATTGATACCTAGTATATTTGATGTGCTTCCTGAAATCTTGCGTGATCCAATTTTAGTAAGTACTCCCATAGGGGACAACATTAGAGCTGAGAAAGTGTGCAAAAATTGCCGAATTAATGTCCTTGATATAGTCACTCAAACTGATCTAGTGGAGTTAGCCATGCTCGATTTTGACATAATATTAGGTATGGATTGGCTTCATAAGTGTTATGCCACAATAGACTGTCGAAACTGGGTAGTGAGGTTTCAGTTTCCAAATGAGTTAGAACTGGAATGGGAAGGGCGTGGCAAGTCTAGTCGGCCAAATTGTTTCAAACTTAGAGGCCAATAAGATGATAGATAAGGGGTATTTATACCACTTAGTTAGAGTCAATGACTTAGATCAAGAAGTCCCTTCCGTAGATTCTGTGTCAATAGTGAATGAGTTCCAAGATGTCTTTCTGGAGGATTTACCAGGAGTCCCTCCTGAATGTGAGATTGACTTTTGTGTTGATTTAGATCCCAACACCAAGCCAATTTCTATTCCCCCGTATAGGATGGCACCAGCTGAACTCAAAGAGTTGAAGTTGCAGTTAAGAGATCTACCTTATAAGGGCTTCATCCAGCCGAGCATATCCCCATGCTCCAGTGTTGTTCGTAAAGAAAAAGGATGGAACCATTAGAATGTGCATCGATTATCGGCAACTCAACAAAGTCACTATAAAGAATATATACTATCTTCCCAAAATCGACGATTTGTTTGACAAACTCCAAGGTTCAAGTTTCTTTTCCAAGATATACCTTCGGTAAGGCTACCATCAGCTTAGAGTGAGGCGCGAAGACATCACTAAGACGGCTTTTCGTACTAGATATGGGCACTATGAGTTTCTAGTTATGTCATTCGGTCTCACTAACGCACCAACCACGTTTGTGGACCTTATGAATAGGGTTTTCCATGACTTCCTTGATTCCTTCGTCATAGTATTCATAGATGACATTCTCATATACTCTAAGTCTAAAGAAGAGCATGAGGTACATTTAAGAAAGACATTGCAAGTACTCAGAGAACATCAGCTATATGCAAAGTTCAGCAAATGTGAATTTTGGTTGAGATCAGTGACCTTTCTTGGTCATGTTGTGACCGACCAAGGTGTTGAAGTTGATCCTAAGAAGGTTGAGGATGTGAAGAATTGGCCGAGACCTCTTACTCCTATAGATATTCAGAGATTTTTGGGTTTAGCCAATTATTATCGCAGCTTTGTGGAAGGGTTTTCCACTATTGCTGCACCATTGACTGCATTGACAAAGAAGAAGATGAAGTTTGAGTGATCCGAGAAAAGTGAAAAGAGTTATCAAGAACTTAAGGACCGACTCACTTCGTCCCCAGTGTTGACGTTGCCGAGAAGTGGTGAGGGGTACGTGGTATATTGTGATGCTTCCCGAGTAGGTTTGGGATGTTTTCTCGTGCAGAATGGTAAGGTGATTGCATACGCATCATGACATTATTTATATGGTGTACATGTTGATGTGTATACTTCCCATAAGAGTCTTCAGTATATATTCACGTAGAGGGAGTTGAATCTTCGTCAGAGGAGATGTCTAGAACTTCTCAAGGATTATGATATGAGTGTGCACTATCACCCAGGTAAGGCCAATGTGGTGGCCGATGCATTAAGCAGACTGATCATTGGCAGCGTTTCACATATTGATGATGAGAAGAAGGAGCTGGTTAAAGAGGTGCACCAATTGGCAAGATTGGGTGTACGACTGATAGATGCACCAAGTGGGGGTGTTTCGGTTCACTCAAGTACCGAATCATCATTTGTTGTAGATGTTAAAGCCAATCAACACCTTGACCCAGTACTCATGGATTTGAAAGACTCGATATTGAGTAAGTTAAATAAGTCATTCTCGTTAGGTGGAGATGGCGTACTCAGATATCAGAACAGATTATGTGTGCCCAATGTGAATGATTTGAGGTCAAGTATTTTGGCAGAAGCTCATGGTTCCCGATATTCCATCCATCCAGGTGCCACCAAAATGTACCAAGACCTTAAAGAGGTCTATTGGTGGGAAGGCATGAAGAGAGATATCTCTAATTTCATGGAGGAGTGTCCGAACTGCAAACAGGTTAAGGCCGAACACCTTAAGCCTGAAGGTATCACTCAAATGATTGAGATCCCAACGTTGAAGTGGGAGGCTATTAATATGGATTTTGTGGTTGGTCTGCCAAAGAATAGGAAACAACATGATTCCATTTCGGTTATTGTTGACAGAATGACCAAGTCCGCTCACTTCATACCATTGAAGTCTACCTTCAAGGCCGAAGACTATGCCAAGCTTTATACAGATAAGATAATGAGATGGCATGGGATTTATCTATTTATTATTTTGGACAGAGGGGCTCAATTCACTTCTTCTTTTTGGAAATCTTTCCAGAAAAGTTTGGGTACACAGGTGAATATTAGTACTGCTTTCCATCCGCAGACAGATGGGAAAGCAGAGCGTACCATCCAGACCCTTGAAGACATGTTCAGAGCATGTGTTATTAACTTCAAAGTGAGTGGGGATGATCACTTGCCACTGATAAAGTTCTCTCACAATAATAGCTACCATTCCAGTATTGGAATGGCACCTTTCGAAGAATTATATGGGCGAAGATATAGATCTCCGATTGGCTCGTTCGTAGTAGGATAATCGGCCATCCTTGGTCCCGAGATCGTGCATGAGTCAGTGGAGAAGGTGAAGATGATTAGGGATAGATTGGCTACTGCTTACAGTCGCCAGAAATCCTATGCAGATAACCGAAAGAGAGCTTTTGAGTTTAAGGTGGGTGATCAAGTCTACTTGAAGATATCACCCATGAAAGGGGTGATGAGGTTTGGTAAGAAGAAAAGTTGAGTCGGAGGTATATAGGTCCTTATGAGATCTTGTAGCGAGTGGGAAACATTGCATACGAGCTGAAATTACCTCAAGACTTGGCTTCTGTTCATCCAGTGTTTCACGTTTCTATGCTTAAGAAATATCTAGGCGATCCAGCATCCATCCTGCCTGTTGAGGGGTTAGGATTTGATGAGAACCTTTATTATAAAGAGGTTCCAGTCAAGATTTTAGATCGCCAAGTGAAGTGGCTGAGGAACAAGGAGGTTGCCACCGTGAAGGTCCTATGGCAAAACCATCTTGTTGAGGGAGCAACATGGGAGGCCGAGGCCGATATGAGATCCCGCTACCCTCATTTGTTCAGTTCTTAAGGTTAGATATTTTCTTCCTAAGTCTGATTTATGTTTATGGAAACTCTAAGTTCAAGTGCTTTAGTCGATTAGGTGTGATAGGCCACTAATCGTATGTCCTATAATAGCACTATGTGAGTTAAAATTAAGTCATGTTTGCATTTCATGTTTCTGTTTTTGTGTAGCATAGACATGATTTTTGTATGGCATGAGTTGTGATGTGCATTAAGTTAAGTGTGATTGAGAAGGAAATTCCTCAATCTCAAATATGACGCTTCAGATTGTCACGACCGGAATCTAGATCCCAGACGAGACCGGCGTCGTTGACCTCTCAGAGGTCGCAGACAAGCCTACATACGTCGTTGTTACCTCATCTAGGTTAATTTTAGCGGAAAATTTGAACTTTTGTTTACTTAAACTTATATTGGTAAACATTGTTTTCGCATAATACTAACTAAAAAGCGTTCACACCAACCATCTAAATCAAGATAATCAAATGAAAGATATAGTCATAAATATAGAGTTGCCAAAATAGCACCAATACAACATATGAAAGTAAATACGAAAGAAACGCTAGTGGAACATACTCCACTAGCTCATGCCTACATCTATGCTAGAATAAATAAGTAAGCATCCTCGAAAGCTTGAGGGTCTACCAAATCTTGATGAAAGCTCCACGTCCAGATAACTATTGCGTCGACTCGTAAGCTCTAACGTCCAGCTGCACCTACACCTAAAAGTAGATAAATGTATGGAATTAGTACATACTTGTACTAAGTATGGGTATATACAAGCACACACCACGGACATGCATGATTTAGAATATCTCTCTCCTAAGGATATGAGTTATAGAAAGTCAAGTTAGTGGACTTGCAAAAATCGGATTAGGAAAGTCATGCCATGAGAGT
Organism: Solanum sitiens; assembly: GCA_016801875.1. Taxonomy (NCBI): domain Eukaryota; kingdom Viridiplantae; phylum Streptophyta; class Magnoliopsida; order Solanales; family Solanaceae; genus Solanum; species Solanum sitiens. Next base: position 1,036,827 of record JABWTJ010000116.1, read on the forward strand.
AACAGGCATCATCATATGTATCATATTGCACACAACATATTGCATATAGCACATAACATATTGCATATAGCAGATATCATATTTCATTTCATTCGTTCATATGCCATGAGACCCTGGAATCATGGACTTAACATTAGGACTTCCCAAAATGAGGGCTCAACATATGGGACCTCAACTAGGGAGCCTTCTTTAGCAAACAAAGAGTCTGCTTCATTCATTCATACATACTTCATTTCATTTCATTCATAGTCTAGCGTAAACACCAGCTATACCTAGGATGTAGTTTAAGACTTTCATTGGGTTCACTGTGCAATGACTAAGAATGATCTAGTGTCATTACATAAATCTAGTTCCACTCTTGATTATCCTACCCAAACACCTTTGGTATCGTTCATTTCATTGTGTGCATTACATGAGGCTGGCCTCATTCATTCTTTGGGAACTTTAAGTTTAACCTACATAGATCATGTGAGCTCCATGAAATCCTGTGTCTACCCAATACTGAAAAGAGGTGGAATCACCGGCCAAAGTGAAACAAAAACATACTAGTATATATAGGGAATTGAACATTGCTAGATCCCTATGTTGTCTGCATAGGTTCAAAGACTAGGAGATATGAGGAGACCCATACCCGTCTGGACGGACAGTCTCATCTCATGAGAATTACACGAACCTCTGCCTTCCCGAAAGAAGGAATCGCCAATCATAGCTAGCCTATCAGTGCTCAGTACAAATTTCCATTACATTCATATCATACATCATAGAAGATGGCTTCTAGCATGAGGACATCATAGCTCATTAGATGATTTCTCATCTCATCATTAGTATTAAGTATATATTAACTTTAATACTTTCATTAGAGTGTTCATAGAGACTGGTCTCTTCATTAACTTTACACTCTCATCGGTGAGTACGTTTTGGTAACATTTACATAGGCTCATTTGAGATTGCTGTCATATTTCACATTAGCCTCTTATCATGTTGTCACCACATTCATTATCCTTAGCACATTTGCCCTTCATAATTACTCACACCTTTTTACGTGAATGTTCATTTCATCATATGCGACTTCCCTTTGCCTTTTAGTGTGTTTCTCACTGTTACTTAACCATTCTGGGGTCACATCAATTCATTACATACATCTTAGGTTTTCTTACTTTTAACCTACGCTGGACTTATGAATCCATACGTACAAGCCATGAGGCATCACTCATAATTCATCTAAGTGACTTATACTTACCCAAGATTATGTGAAACAAGACTTATGCATCTTGTACGTATGCCAAGGTCTCAATTTTGATTCCTATAGGCAGCATTCATTAATTATTTAATCACGTAAGACTTATGTGTCAATACGGAATTGGGCAAGGGAACCCTATTTTTAATCCCTTGTATAACACTTAGTTTATTTTCTTTATGATTTTTGTTGACATAAAATTCTTTGCTAGGGAACCCGAGATCTATCCCCCACACCTACACTTCCTTTCTTTCTTTTTCTTGATTTTCTTGTCTTAAATATTTCAGCTTGCGGGACCCAAGATCGAATCCCTACGCCCACATTCCTTTCTTTTTTCTTTCTTTACTTGATTCCTTCGTTTAGACCAAGAGGGTGTGGGATCGATTCCCCACAACCTCACCTTATTTTTATTTGTATTTTCTCTTTAATTTCTCATTCGGCCAAGAGGTTGTGGGTTCGATCCCCACATACCTCATTTTATTATTTCTTTATTTCATTTTTCTCCTCTCTCCCTCACCTATACAAGAGGTTGTGGGTTCGAACCCCAGACGCCTCATTTCATTTTTCTTCATTTTTCTCCTAACCTTTCACTTGAACCTTACCCCATTTCGAATCCCCCTTATCTCATTTTTATTATTGAATTTTTATATAACTTGTATATGGTGAGGTCTTGGGTTTAATCCCCAAAAACCTCATGCATTTTAAAAAAATTTAAAAACTCAATTTTTTTACAGTAAGTGGCCGAACCAAATTTCCAGAATACTGGAAATTTGTTCACCTTTTTGCAGTCCATTTTCTCACCCTCTTTCACGTTAAACATTAAGACATTTCAAGTAGTTTTTAGGGAGATCTTTAGGTGCATTTTCAAGGTTACTTTCAGTCAAGAATTATCATTCAATTCAGCAACTTTGAACTCATATGAACATCACGTTTTTAACATATTCGCACACACATAATTCATAATATTTTAACATGTCAATATCAAGCTTCAAACCGTGGCTAATACACGGCACACACATGCACAAACAAGTTAACGAACTTCACATTTTTGGAACACCTCTTTCATTTCTACATAATTCCGAATACAGATTCAAACACGTAATCACAACCATCCCTAAAATCATCTACCAGAAGTCATACCAACGCTTACTTGAATCTTCTAAAGGATCTAATGACATGTGCATGCAACGGGGACAACCTTAGTTTTCGATTGTTAATAAACTGAACCTTAGTGGTCTCTTGGGAAAGGGACAAAGAGGGAAAAAACCCATACCTGAAGTCGTTCAAAGATGTTCTTACGTTCTGCCAAAACCTCCCCACTAAGCCAACATCTTACCACCGAAATCACAAGCACAATCCGTCGAGAATTTGTTTTTTGCTTTTCGTTTTGAAGCTTATTTTGCTTTTCAGTTTGAGAGTTCAAGTTCTTGAGTGTGGATGAACTCTTTATTTTTTTGTTCTGTTCTTTTCTTATACTGAAAGTTGATCGTGAAGTGAGAGAGGAGTAGAGACAAACGTGAGTTAGTGTTAGCTTAGGATTAGGAGATTAGGTGGAGACTTAGTCAAATTAGGACTTCTCTTTATTGTTTAAAAATCTATTTTTTTCCAAAGGCTACGTGAAATGACCACCATGCCCCAACAAAATCAGGTAATAAACATCAATTAAATCCACCTAAACGTCGCTTCTATCCTTCTTTTTCACAAACATCACTGGAGCGCCCCAAGGGGATATGCTCGGCTGGATGAAGCCTTTTTTGTGAGATCTTTTAACTGCAACTTCAACTCTTTGAGTTCATCTGGAGCCATTCTGTAGGGAGGAATTGAAATCGGTTTGGTATCGGGATCTAGGCCGATACCAAAATCAATCTCTCGTGGGGGAGGGACTCCAGGCAAATCAACGGGGAAAACATCTTGGAACTCATTCACTACAGGCACAGAGTCTATGGAAGGAATGTCATGATCTAGATCATTGACACTCACAACATGACATAACAATCCCTTGGACATTATTTTATTAACTTTTAGCTTCGAAATCAAGGGACTTGAACGACTCAAATTGTACCCCTCCCAAACCAGCACTAATTCATTAGGGAAACAGAATCTCACAACCCTACTACGACAATCCATGAAGGCAAAACATTTATGGAGCCAGTCAATACCAAGTATAATATCGAAGTCATTCATGGGTAACTCAACAAGGTCTGCACACATAGTCTTACCACATACTACTATTGGGCAGTCTTTATAAACCCTATCATCTCTCACATTTTCTCGCAAGGGAGTACTAACTACAATAGCATCATGCAAAACCTCAGGTAGTGTTTCAAAAGTAAGAGAAAGCAAGGGAGTCACAAAAGAAAGCGTAGACCCTGGATCAAGTAAAGCATAAACAGAGGTTGAGAAAACTTGCAGCATACCTGTGACCACATCAGCAGACTTCTCCTGCTCCTCCCTACCCTTCAAGGCGTAGAATCTGTTCCTCTTAGGAGGCTCGGCTGCAGTAACATTCTGGGGATTAGGCCTAGGCTGAGCATTACCTCCAGCCTAACCCCTATTCTGTGGGCAGTCCCTGACCGTGTGTCCGCTCTTCCGCAACCGAAGCAGGCATTTGTGCCTAGTATGCACTCTCCACTGTGAATACGGACACACTTGCCACATTCCTTTCTGGGACATTGCACATCACCTCTATTTCCCTTCTTTGGCTTGGGTCTTCCTCCTCTAGGTGCTGCACTCCTCTGAGAGTTATAGTTCCCTTAACTCTGATGCCCCTTCTTAAATCTGGGCTGATCACAAACTCCAAAAGTGCTCCTTGCACCACCTCTGCTGGAACCTGTCCGGTCAGAAGGGTTAGGCCTTCTGACATCACGGACTCTCCTCTTCTTCCGGCTGTCCTCAACATGCTGGACATGTACCATAAGACTAGACAAGTGCATGCTATCATGGAGCATAGCAGCCTGACAATCCTCCTCCAATTCCTCTGATATCCCTATAAGGAACCTGCTCATCTCATCCCTGCTGTTCGACACAAGGGAAGTGGCATGACTGGACAATTTAACAAATTTCAGGGAATTCTCCCTGACAGTCATCAAGCCCTGCTTAAGGTTGATGAACTCCTCAACCTTAGCCTCTCTCATCTCTCTGGGGAAGAACCTCTCCAGAAAAGCTGTCTTAAACAGCTCTCATGTGATCGGACCTCCGCCCAACGCCCTCTATCCTGCCACATCTTGCACCAAGCATGTGCAACATCCTTCAACTGGTACGAGGCAAGCTCAGCTTTCTCAATCTCCGTGGCCCCCATCGCAACCAAAATCTTCTGGACCTCCTCCACGAACTCCTGAGGGTCCTCTGTAGTCTTAGATCCTGTAAAGATTGGAGGATTCATTCTCGTAAAATCTTGCAACATATTCTCCAGGTTGTGGGCTGGTGGGTTCTCCCGCTGAACCTTCTGTCTGTTGGCCTGGGCTGCCATGGCCTAAGCCTGCACAGTGATGGCTTGACCCATCTGTGCCAAAGTTGTCCGTACCTCAGCATAAGTCAACCCAGCTGGGTTAACTGGCATGGCCACACCTGCAGCTGGAGCCTGGGGTGGAACTTGGTTGTCCCCAGCAGTTGCTACTACTCTTCCCCGACCAGCGTTTCCCCTTGTGTTCATTCCTAAAAAAATAAGAATTGATGTTAGATACGATCATAACACCAAGAAAACAGACATTAGGGAAAGCACGATAAGATCAAAAGAAGGGAAATTTTCCTACGCATCATGCAGTCTCTAATGCATGATATTGGTGCACTTAACTACCATAACTTAGAAACTACTCGATATGGTTGATATAAACTTATTATCCTTGGAATTTAACCTAATGCTCTGATACCACGTTTGTCACGACCGGAATCTAGACCCCAGACAAGACTGGCATCGTTGACCTCTCAGAAGTCGCAGACAAGCCTACATATGTCATTTTAACTTCATCTAGGTTAATTTTAGCGGAAAATTTGAACTTTGTTTTACTTAACTTAATATTCGAAAACATTGATTTCGCATAATACTATCTACGTAAACTCATAAGCGTTCACAACAACCATCTAAATCAAGATAATTAAATGAACGATATAGTCATAAATATAGAGTTGCCAAAATAGCACCAATACAATGTCTGAAAGTAAATACGAAAGAAACGCTAGTGGAACATACTCCACTAGCTCATGCCTACCTCTAAGCTAGAATAAATCAGTAAGCATCCTCGAAAGCTTGAGGGCCTACCAAATTCGGATTAAAGCTCCACGTCCGGATAACTGCTGCGTTGACTCGTAAGCTCTAACGTCCAGCTTCACCTGCTCCTAAAAGTAGATAAATGTATGGAATTAGTACACACTTGTACCAAGTATGGGTATATGCAAGCACACACCACGAACATGCATGATTTAGAATAGCTCTCTCCGAAGGATATGAGTTATGGAAATTCAAGTGAGTGGACTTTCCAAAATTGGATTAGGAAATTCATGCCATGAGAGTAACATGCATCATCATACGTATCATATTGCACACAACACATAACATATTGCATATAGCACATAACATATTGTATATAGCACATATCATATTTTATTTCATTCGTTCATATTCCATGAGACTCTGGAATCATGGACTTAACATTAGGACTTCCCAAAATGAGGGCTCAACATATGGGACCTCAACTAGGGAGACTTCTTTAGAGAACACGGAGTCTGCTTCATTCATTCATACGTACTTCATTTCATTTCATTCATAGGCTAGTGTAAACACCAGCTATACCTATGATGTAGTTTAAGACTCTCATTGGGTTCACTGTGCAATGACTAAGAATGACCTAGTGTCATTACATAAGTCTAGTTCACCTCTTGATTATCCTACCCAAACACCTTTGTTATCATTCATTTCATTATGTGCATTACATGAGGCTGACCTAATTCTTTCTTTGGGAACTTTAACTTTAACCGACATAGATCATGTGAGCTCCATGAAATCCTGTGTCTACCCCACACCGAAAAGAGGTGGAATCACCATCCAAAGAGAAACAAAAACATGCTAGCGTATATAGGGAATTGAACCTTGCTATATCCCTATGTTGGATGCATAGGTTCAAAGACTAGGAGATATAAGGAGACCCATACCCGTCTGAATAGATTGTCTCATCTCATGAGACTTACACGAACCTCTGCCTTCCCGAAAGAAGGAATCGCCACTCATAGCTAGCCTATCGGTGCTCAGTATAAAGTTCCATTACATTCATCTCAAATATCATAGAAGCTGTCTTCTAGCATGAGGACATCATAGCTCATTAAATGATTTCTCATCTAATCATTAGTTTTAATTATATATTAACTTTAATACATTCATTAGAGTGTTCATAGAGACTGGTCTCTTCATTAACTTTACACTCTCATAGGTGAGTACTTTTGGTAACATTTACTTAGGCTCATTTGAGATTTCTCTCATATTTCACATTAGCCTCTTATCATGTTGTCACCACATTCATTAGCCTTAGCACATTTGCCCTTCATAATTACTCACCCCTTTTTACGTGAATGTTCATTTCATCATATGCTAATATCCTTTGCCTTTTAGTGTGTTTCACACTCTTACTTAACCCTTCTGGGGTCACATCAATTCATCACATACATATTAGGTTCACTTACTGTTAACGTACACTGGACTTATGAATCCATACGTACAAGCCATGAGGCTTCACTCATAATTCATCTAAGTGACTTATACTTACCCAAGATTATGTGGTACAAGACTTATCCATCTTGTACGTATGCCAAGGTCTCAATTTTGATTCCTATAGGCAACATTCATTAATTATTTAATCACGTAAGACTTATGTGTCAATATGGAATTTGGCAAGGGAACCCTATTTTTAATCCCTTGTATAACACTTAGTTAATTTTCTTTATGATTTTTGTTGACATAAAATTCATGGATAGGGAACGCGAGATCCATCCCCCACACCTACACTTCCTTTCTTTCTTTTTCTTGATTTTCTTGTCTTAAATATTTCGCCCTGGGGGACCCAAGATCGAATCCCTACGCCCACATATCTTTATTTTTTCTTTCTTTACTTGATTCCTTTGTTTAGACGAAGAGGGTGTGGGATCGATTCCCCACAACCTCACCTTATTTTTATTTGTATTTTCTCCTTACTTTCTCATTCGGCCAAGAGGTTGTGGGTTTGATCCCGACATACCTCATTTTATTATTTCTTTATTTCATTTTTCTCCTCTCTCCCTCACCTATACAAGAGGTTGTGGGTTCGAACCCCAGACGCCTCATTTCATTTTTCTCATAACCTTTCACTTGAGCCTTACCCTATTTCGAATCCCCCTTACCTCATTTTTATTATTGAATTTTTATATAACTTGTATTTGGTGAGGTCTTGGGTTTAATCCCCAATGACCTCATGCATTTTAGTTTTTTTTAAAAACTCAAATTTTTTACAGTAAGTGGCCGAACCAAATTTCCAGAATGCTGGAAATTTGTTCACCTTTTTGCAGTCCATTTTCTCGCCCTCTTTCACGTTAAACATTAAGACATTTCGAGTAGTTTTTAGGGAGATCTTTTGGTGCATTTTCAAGGTTACTTTCTAACAAGAATTATCATTCAATTCAGCAACTTTGAACTCATATGAACATCACGTTTTTAACATATTCGCACACACATATTTCATAACATTTTAACATATCAATATCAAGATTCAAACCGTTCACTGCACACACATGCACAAACAAGTTAACGAACTTCACATTTTTGGAACACCTCTTTTATTTCTACATAATTACGAATACACATTCAAACACATAATCACAACCAGCCCTAAAATCATCTACCAGAAGTCATACAAACGCATAGTTGAATCTTTCGAAGGATCTAATGACAGGGGCATGCAACTGGGACAACCATAGTTTTTGATTGTGAATAAGCTGAACCTTAGGGGTCTCTTGGGAAAGGGACCAAGAGGGAAAAAAAACCATACCTGAAGTTGTTCAAAGATGTTCTTACGTGCTTCCAAAACCTCCCCACTAAGCCGACGTCTCACCACCGAAATCACAAGCCCAATCCATCGAGAATTTGGCTTTTGCTTTTCGTTTTGAAGCTTATTTTGCTTTTCAGTTTGAGAGTTCAAGTTCTTGAGTGTGAATGAACTCTTTATTTTTTTGTTCTATTCTTTTCTTATACTGAAAGTTGATCGTGAAGTGAGAGAGGAGTAGAGAGAAACGTGAGTTAATGTTAGCTTAGGATTAGGAGATTAGGTAGAGACTTTGTCAAATTAGGCTACGTGAAATGACCACCATGCCCCTACAAAATCAGGTAATAAACATCAATCAAATCCACCTAAATGTCGCTTCCACCAAGGCTCGAACTCGGGTGAAGCCTCCATCGTGAAACGGGTCATTCTGGGTCGACCCGACCCAAACCGCTCCTCTAATTAAATTAATTAATTAATTAATTAATTAGGGTAATTAAAATACTACCCTTAGCTTGGAAAAGAACATTTTACCTCTAGACACTCCAAACCTAAGATTACCCTTTTAAGTGCGGTAAAACTCATTCGGGTGAATCTCTTCAATTCGGGTTCCCTACATGGTTGGTTCTCACCTTGCCTAGCTCAACTAACTCACCAAGTTGGTTGTCTTGGCTAGTGCATAGGTTCTGAGGTCTGTTTCTACGCGCAACAAGCCGTGTGAACCCGGTCTAATCTAGGCATTCTAGGTACGTTTAAGCATTACTTAGCATAGTCATTTTTAGGTTGTTACACAGATAAGCTTGAATGTTATGCATCATCCAAATAAGTGTTAATCAGATATTCACAAAAGAGAAAAGTTTAAGCATGATAAAGTAATATTGGAAAATCACCCTCTTTGTTTAAATGACGTATAAGTGTCATTCGGGGACTAATGTTCCTAAGGGGGGATAATGTAACCTTCCAGAAAATCACATGTCTAATGAAGATCCCAATATGTCCTTAAGAAAGCCTATTGGGGGGTACATACTCACCCCAATGCCCAATATTGAGAAATATTGGGCATATTGTAGAAAAATTGTCTAAGAGATATTAGCTAATTTTCTATATACAAATATGAAATATACTTTTTGGGTTGCCATACCCCAATCCAAGGTTGACGTTTAAGAAATGTAACTGCAATGAAGACCCTAAGCTAATAAATATATGTCGTCCAACTCACAAAAGGTATGAGGCATCTAATTTTCAAGTCTAGATACCATGACACATGATCAATTAAAATGATCATGTAGATTAAGCAGTGCCCAATGACATGGTGAGGGTTCTTGGGATAATAAGTAAACATTCCCAAATGAGCCACCAATATAAATTAGTTAGGAAAGTGCAACAAATCCATGTGCAAGCAGATGGGCATCACACGTGAAGAAGCAGGCAAAGGGGGACCACGGAACCACCCTAACAGAATTCGGTTAGGGCGGTTAGGCAAGACACGCACGGGTGGGTCCCTCCATGGGGACCAGAAAGCCTAACTAACTCTAAGTCCTAACCAACTATCCTAACTAGACAACAAACCTAGGACTAACCGAATTGGACCCTCTAAAGCACCCGACAACCTAGGACTTGGTCGGGTGACACCAAATTAACTTAGGGACAACCTAGTACCTAACCTAGGATGGTCAAAAGTTGTTAGTTGTGGTTCTAGTGACTTAGGGATGCTTTGGTAATTTCCTTAAGTCCCATATTTAATTAATTAATCCATCAAATTAATTAAATTAAGCCTTGGTCAGCCGAGACACTTAGTCAAAATTGTAATTCGCTAAGTCAATGGTCCTCCTATGTCTAGTCAACTTAGGAAGGGTATTTTAGTAACTAACTAATTAATTTATTAATTAAGTTAATTAAGTCTTAAGTTTTATAATTCAAGATCAGTTCCTAAACCTATAATTCATGATCATATATTGAGAACTCACGACGCTAAGGCAGTAGAACGCAAACCGCAAAACGTAAGAACGCTAGAGGCAATTCTTCGGCGATTTCAAAGTACTTTTCAAGGATTTTGTGTTGAGTGATCGTCGTAGATTCGAATCTACATAAGGTATGAGTTTCTCTCCTGGACTTCTTTCTCCAATAGAACTTTCTTTCCAACGATTCAAAGATCTTGAAAACTAGGGTTGTTCCCGTATCGTCGAACTCATTGTCCCTAGTATCCTTTTAGATTCCATGTTGAATAGGTTAGAGATCATGTGTTGGTATGTGGTGCTGGCTGATCTTATGTGTAATGCTTTTGAATTATGAATGTAGATAAATCTATGAAGTTGTGATCGTATAAAGTTAAGTGCTTAAAACGTGAATCATGAATCGATGATGTGTTAGTTACACCTTAGTTGTTTAAGTGTTGAGGTGTTCGTCCGAATGTTGTCTTGATGTTATTGTGACGTTATGAAGATGCTAAAGTCATCAAATGTTAATATGATGATTTCCAATATGTCTTAAAAACGTTACCCTAAAGTCTTGAACTAAGAATTGGCTCAAAGACATCTATGAAATTACATCTTGAATAAATTGACTATTTGATGCCAATAAAATTGGCTAACACTACTTTGTCAAAACGAATGTATGCTAATGGCTATGATCTTATGTAAATGATTGAAAGATTGGGTAAAGGTTCATACATATTCAGTTTAATTATGAACATAGGTACAATTGGCTTATGCCAATAAAAATGATTTGCTAGTATAACATCCCAAATGTTGAGGCCAAAATTATATGTCAATCTTGTGTAGTTAGAATATCAAATGATAATATAAGCACTTCTAAAGTAAGTCAATGAATCCATAACCAAGGGCATGCCATTCATTGGTACAACTCCCAAAATGCTCTAAAAGAATGAACTATAAACATATGTAACTCATTGAAAGAAGTTCTCATCGTCCATAAACGATGAAATGAATCTACTACACTAAAGTAAAAAAGTAACGTGAGTTATAACATAAATAAAGGGCTCTAAACTAAGTAAATGACCATAATGGGGTATTAAAGAAAGTGAGACAAGTCTTACTTACACCTAAGCTACTATGTTAAAAGAATACTCACAAATGAAGGTGTTAGAATGTGTGAGACTAGTATCATTAACACCTAAGCATGATATGTAAGGACAATTCACATTTCATCAATGTAAAGTAAGGATGAGATGTAAGGACAATTCACATCTCATCAATGTAAAGTAAGGATGACATGTAAGGACAATTCACATTTCATCAATTTAAAGTAAGGATGTTATGTAAGGAAAATTCACATTTAATCAATGTAAAGTAAGGATGACAAGTGATCAAAAGAGTAAGTAAATCTCAATCTAGAAGTAAGCTTCCATAATGCTTGAGTCAACTCTAAAAGATAAAGAAGATAATGAAAGTGAGCACAACACCGATAAACTAGATATGAGCATGTGCTTGCACGTGTAAGTCTCATGCGACGAGGCTACCACCGAGGTGGATAAGTAGTCTCATTAAGTCCCTAGTCTTCGAACTATGTCTAGCCAACATAGGAACTAGCCAGTGGTTTCCACCTAAGCAAGCTAGGCATGTACGGTTTCACCTTGGCCGTTGATTCCACCCCTTTTCGGTGTGGGGCAGACAAAGGATTTCATGTTTAGATCACATGATCTATGTTGGTTAATGCTCACGATATGTTCTTGGTTCACAATAGCCGTGAGCCACTCCTTTTTGGTGTGGAGTGAACACTTAAGATGGATTCGCCTTAGCCGGGGATCACCCTTTTCCATGTGTGGGGCAGACAATGGATTCCATGAGTAGCTCACATGGTCTAGATTCATTTTAACCGGTGAATAACCCCTTTTCGGGGTGGGGCAGACACTGGATTTCATGTTATCTCGCATGATCTTATTCCTTATTATGTCTCTATGAAGGTGAGAATGAATGATGATGATGGAAAGTATGTTAAAAGTAAGCAATGATGAAGAGCTTGATAATGTCAAGTGCCAATATCACACTCATGAAGTTTCAGCAAATAATGGGCACAACCAAATAAGATTGGCTTATAATGACTTCTTATATGATGCTAATAAAGGAAAGTAGAAACATAATGTTAACTAAATACCTCATAACTTCCCTAACATGAAAGTAATGAAATATGTGGCATAGCCAATAGAGACTGGCTTACGAGATGTTAATGAATATATAGTGTAAAGAATAACTCACTATAAGGTAGGGAAATCATTCCTTAGTCCTTGGTTTACTTACATCGATTCATTGTGGGTATGGGACTATAATGAATCATTGAACTTGTAAGTAAAACATACGACTTAAGGAATTATTGAACTACACAACAATAAGAAGAAAAAGACTGAAAATAAAACTAAGTGTGAGAATGGAAGCTCTCGGGGTTGACCAATATTTCAAATCTTCGCCCGAGTTATTCTAAAATTATGTTGATGATACTAATGTCTTGTAATCATATAGTAAATGAGTTGTATGATTTGAATGCATTAAAATACATCATATTCATACCACAATTCACAACTAACTAATTAGGAAAGTTTAATGACTAGACATTCCAGAAATGACATGTTGCTTAAGAAGAGCTTTCATTGATCATGCATAGCTTTATGTGTATGTGTGCATACACCCATATTTAGTACAAGTGGTGTACTAACCCCCTACTATTTACTATTTTTATAGGTGCAGGTGAGAGAGCAGATTGACGACACTTACAGCGATTTGGATTTCAGCATTTTATCCAGACCATTTGGTAGGTCCTCTTGATTTTGAGGATGCTACACGCATTAGTCCAGCCTTAGATATAGACATAGCTAGTGGATGTTTTCCCTAGCGTTTCTTTCACATTTCATTTCGAAGCTTTTGATGTAAGGCTGTTTTGGCAACTATTTATGATATATTCATCTTCAGTTTCGAATTGATTCTTTATGATTAGATGGTTGTCTATTGATGTTGAGCTTAGTATATAATGTTTAATACGTAATGACTATATGAATTCTAAGTAAAATTCATTCATATAAAAAGTTTTATATTTTCCGCAAATTTAACTAGATGAATGTGATGAATGCAATATGAGGCTTGTCTGCGACCTTTGAGAGGTCAACGATGCCGGTGGCAATTCGGATTCAAGAATCCGGGTCGTTACAAACATGGTATCAGAGCATGAGGTTAAATTTCCTAGAATCTAAAGCTCAACACAACCACGTTACGTAGTTTATAACTTAAGGTTGTGAAGCGCGCCACAATCATTACTTAGAGATTACGCAATGATAGGAAATTCTCCCTTCTTCTACTCTTTATCGTGCCATGTAGAGTTGTGACATTTTATGTCATTTTGAGGATCTAACTCTCTTCTTGTGTGTACGTGTAGAAAATGAACACAAGGAGGAATGCCGCGAGGAGAGTTGAGAAAGCAGCTGCGGATCCTTATGTGTAGGTTTCTTGATTTGTTAATGATTAATGAGGCATATAGATTTGATTCGTATGATTTGGATATTAGTTACACGAAACAAAGAATGATGAAATGCTAAATTGTGTTCGAGAATATGAAGTTTGTTATGATTCGTTTATGAAGTTTAGTTTACTGTTAAAAGTTGACTTTCTTGAGATGATGAGTTCACTAAAGTATATTTGTGAAGTTAATTTACTTGGCTAGTGACAATAACATGACAATTGTTTAGTGAAAGTTTAGCTAATGCCAATAAATTGGCTTACAATGTTATGTCCAAAATGTTTAATAGAATTTGCTTACTCTGTTTTTTCCAAAATATGATATAGAATTGGCTAATGACTAAGTTAAACAAAATTAAGCATGACCAATGTAAATAAATGAATTCATAACCAAGGGTATGCCAATCATTGGGACAAGTCCCAACATACTCTATCAAAATGAACTATGAATATAGTAACTACATTGAACGAAGTTCATAATGTTCGTAAAGAATGGTATAAATCTACCAAATGACACTGAACAAGATAAAGTGAGTAATAACATAACTAAAAGATCAATAGTTATGAAAGTTACCAGAATGGGGTGTTAAAGGAAGTGAGACAAGTCTCACTTACACCTAAGACAACTATGTTAAAGATACTCACATAAAAAGGTGTTAGAAAGTGGGAGACGAGTATCATTAACACCAAGATGATAATCTAAGGTTAAATTCACATTTCATCAAGTAAAGAAAGGAATGACAAGTTATCCATAAAGTAAGTAAACCTCACAACTAGAAGCAACCTTCCATGATGTTTGAGTCAACTCTAAAAGTTATGAAGTAAAAGAAATTGAGCAAAGCACCGATAGACTAGCAATGAGCTTGTGCAAGCACATGTAATTCTCATGAGATGAGGCTCCACCAAGGTGGATAAGAGTATCTGAAAATCTCCTACTCTTCGAACTATGTTGCCGGCATGGGAACTAGCCAGTGGATTCCACCTAAAAGAGCTAGGTAGATTTGGTTTCACATTGGCCGGTGAAACCACCCCTTTTCCGTGTGGGGCAGACAATGGATTTCATGTTTAGCTCACCTGATCTATGTCAGTTAATGCTCAAAGAAAGTTTTTGGTTTCACTTTAGCCGTGAACCACGTCTTTTCGATGTGGGGAAGACACTGGATTTAGTTTCACTTTAGCCGGTAAACCACCCCTTTTCGGTGTGAGGCAGACCCTGGATTTCATGTTAACTCACATGATCTAGGTTCACTTTGATCGGTTAACCACCTGTTTTCGGTGTGGGGAAGACACTGGATTTATAATCTAAGTCTGGAAAATAATCTAAGTCTGGAAAATGGTGCTCTCGGCCTAGAGGGAGCAAATTTATAATTTTTCGTTTGAGATGTTCTAAAGTTATGTTCATGATTCAAAGGTCTTATGTTCATATAGAAAATGAGTTTTGTGTTTTGAATGCATTAAAATACATCACATGCACACCACGAATTAAAGGAATTAAGAAAGTCTAGTGACTTCACTTTCTAGAAATGGCATGTTGTTATAGGAAGAGTATTCCTTGATTATGCATAGCCCTTATGTGTATGGGTGCATACACCCATACTTAGTAAAAGTGTGTAATAACCCTATACTATTACTATTTTTTAGGTGCAAGTCAGAGAGAAGGTTGAAGACTCGATGAAGCGGTTTGGATCAGTGATCTTCAGACTTTGGAACCTCTTGACTTCGAGGACACTATATATATATTTCTAGCTTAGTACTTTAGACATAGCTAGTGGATGTTGTCCCTAGCGTTTCATTTCAGATATTTTATTCAAAGCTTTGTATTAAGGCCGTTTTGGCAAAATATTACGATATATATTGATTCTTTCATTTGAATTGTTTAATCGATTGTAGATGGTTGTTTAGTTTTAGCTTATCAGCATATCAATCTATGTATTGTTTATATGAAGTCTATGTATACTTCATTATGCTTT
Organism: Solanum sitiens; assembly: GCA_016801875.1. Taxonomy (NCBI): domain Eukaryota; kingdom Viridiplantae; phylum Streptophyta; class Magnoliopsida; order Solanales; family Solanaceae; genus Solanum; species Solanum sitiens. Next base: position 1,052,497 of record JABWTJ010000116.1, read on the forward strand.
CAAAGTTTTAAATTTTTCACAAATTTAACTATATAATTGTGATGAAAGATAAGAAGAGGCTTGTCTGCGACCTCTAAGAGGTTAACGACGCCGTTTGCGTTTCGGATTCCAGAATCCGGGTTGTGACAAACTTGGTATCCGAGCATGAGATTAAATTACCTATGAACTAAAGCTCAAAACAACCACGTTACGTAGTTCCTGACTTATGGTTCTGAAGTGCACCACAATCATGACTTAGAGAGTATATGATGTTAGGAAATTTTACCTTCTTCTACTCTTTATCGTGCTATGTAGAGTTATGACATCTTCTGTCATTCTAGTATCTAACTCCCTTTTTGTGTGTGCGCGTAGAACAATGAAAACAAGGAGAAACACAGCCAGAAGAGTTGATAATGCAGCTGCTGGAGGAAACCAAGCTCCGTCTCTATCCCCAGCTGCTGGAGTTCAAGTGCCTGTCAACCCAGCTGTGTTGACAGATGGAGAAGTAAGACAAGCATTGGTTCAGATGGCTCAGGCCATCACTACTGAGGCACAGGACATCACGGCCCAAACCACTAGAGAGGGTGCTCCCAGAGAGAACCCGCATTCTAGCACTATGGCTAGCAGACTGAGGGACTTCACAAGAATGAACCCTCCAGTCTACTTTGGGTCCAGAACCAATGAAGATCCCCAGGAGTTTGTGGATGAGGTCTACAAAATTCTTTGTGCCATGGGTGCCAATGAAAAGGAAAACTCCACCGAGTTGGATAAGAATCTCCGAAAATCTCCTAGTCTTCGAACTATGTTGCCAGCATGGGAACTAGCCAGTGGATTGCACCTTAGAGTGCTAAGTAGATTCGGTTTCACTTTGTCCGATGAAACCACCCCTTTTCAGTGTGGGGCAAACACTGGATTTCATGGTTATCTCACATGATCTATGTCGGTTAATGCTCAAAGAAAGTTTTTGGTTTCACTTTAGCCGTGAACTACCTCTTTTCGGTGTGGGGAAGACAGTGGACTTGGTTTCACTTTAGCCGGTAAACCACCCCTTTTCGATGTGGGGCAGACACTGGATTTCATGTTAACTCACATGATCTAGGTTCACTTTGTTCAGTGAACCACCTCTTTTCGATGTGGGGAAGACAGTACATTTCATGTCATTTCACATGATCTTAATGCTAAAGACTTCTTTAAGAAAGTAAGAATGAAGGAAGAAGAGATGTAAGTTCAAAGTGAACTAAGAAAGCAAGAGTTTAAGAATATCAATCATCAATGTTTGATAAGAATGAAGTTTTAAATAAATAAGGGGCATAGATAATAATGACTTATTATATTATGAAAATGATCATAGCCAAATTAAATTGTCTTATAATGACTTCTTATATTAGGCAAATGATGAAATAATAGGCATAACCAATAAAGATTGGCTTATAAAGATTTCATGCCCAATTGTAGTTAAATCATTTCCTTAATCTCTTGGATTACTTACTTGATTCATTGTAGGTATGGGACTACAATGAATCATTGCACTTGTAATTAAAACATAGGATAAAAGGAGATTATTGAACTAGGCAACAAAAAGAAGAAACGACTGAAAAATAATCTAAGTCTGGAAAATGGTGCTCTCGGCCTAGAGGGAGCAAATTTATAATTTTTTGTTTGGGATGTTCTAAAGTTATGTTCTTGATTCCAAGGTCTTATGTTCATATAGAAAATGAGTTGGGTGTTTTAAATGCATTAAAATACGTCATATGCACACCATGAATTACAAGAATTAAGAAAGTCTAGTGACTTCACTTTCGAGAAATGCCATGCTGTTATAGGAAGAGCTTTCCTGGATCATGCATAGACCATATGTGTATCTGTGCATACACCCATACTTAGTACATGTGTGTACTAACCCTATACTATTACTATTTTTATAGGTGTAGGTCAAAGAGAAGGTTGAAGACTCGTTGAAGTGGTTTGCATCAGCGATCTCTAGAATTTGGTTGGTCCTCTTGAGTTCGAGGATGCTACATATATCTTTCTAGCTTAGTACTTTAGACATAGCTAGTGGATGTTGTCCCTAGCATTTCATTTCAGATATTTTATTCAAAGCTTTGTATAAAGGTCGTTTAGGCAAACTATTACGATATATATTGATTCTTTCATTTGAATTGTTTAATCGATTGTAGATGGTTGTTTAGTTTGAGATTATTAGCATATCAATATATGTAGTATTTATATGAAGTCTATGTATACTTCATTATGCTTTAAAAGTTTTAAATTTTCCGCAAATTTAACTATATGATTGTGATGAAAGCTAAGAAGAGGCTTGTCTGCGACCTCGAGAGGTTAACGATGCCGGTTGCGATTCGGATTCCAGAATCCGGGTTGTGACAAACATTGTATCAGAGCATACAGTTAAATTACCTAGGAACTAAATCTCTAAACAACCACATTACGTAGATTCTGACTTATGGTTGTGAAGTGCACCACAATCATGATTTAGATACTATATGATGTTATGAAATTTTCCCTTCTTCTACTCTTTATCGTGTTATGTAGAGTTATGACATCTTGTGTCATACTAGTATCTAACTCCCTTCTTGTGTGTGCGCATAGAACAATAAACACAAGGAGAAACGCAACAAGAAGAGTTGAAGAAGCAGCTGCTGGAGGAAACCAAGCTCCTTCTCAAGCCCCAGCTGCTGTAGTTCAAGTGCATGTCAACCCAGCTGTGTTGACAGATGGAGAATTAAGAAAAGCATTGGTTCAAATGGCTCAGGCCATCACTACTCAGGCGCATGCCATCACAGCCCAAGCCACCAGAGATGGTGCTCCCAGAGAGAACCCGCATGCTACCACCATGGCTAGCAGACTGAGGGACTTCACAAGAACGAACCCTCCAGTCTACTTTGGGTCGTGAACCAATGAAGATCCCCAGGAGTTTGTGGATGAGGTCTACAAAATTCTTTGTTCCATCGGTTTCAATGTAAAGGAGAACTCAACCAAGGTGGATAAGAGTCTCCGAATATCTCCTAGTCTCCGAACCATGTTGCCAGCATGGGAATTAGCCAGTGGATTCCACCTAAGAGAGCTAGGTAGATTCGGTTTCACTTTGGCCGGGGAAACCACCACTTTTTGGTGTGGGATAGACACTGGATTTCATGTTTATCTCACATGATCTATGTCGGTTAATGCTCAAAGAAAGTTCTTGGTTTCACTTTAGCCGTGAACCACCTTTTTCGGTGTGGGGAAGACACTGGACTTGGTTTCACTTTAGCCGGTGAACCACCCCTTTTTGGTGTGGGGCAGACACTAGATTTCATGTTAACTTAGATGATCTAGGTTCACTTTGATCGGTCAACCACCTCTTTTTGGTGTGGGGAAGACATTGGATTTCATGTCATTTCACATGATCTTAATGCTAAAGACTTCTTTAAGAAAGTAAGAAAGAAGGAAGAAGATATGTAAGTTCAAAGTGAACTAAGAAAGCAAGAGTTTAAGAATATCAATTATAAATGTTTGATAAGAATGAAGTTTTCAATAAGTAAAGGGCATAGCCAATAATGACTTCTTATATTATGAAAATGATGATAGCCAAATGATATTGGCTTATAATGACTTCTTATATTAGGCAAATGATCAAATAATAGGCATAACCAATAAAGATTGGCTTATAAAGATTTCATGCCCAATTGTAGTTAAATCATTTCCATAATCTCTTTGATTGGTTACTTGATTCATTGTAGGTGTGGGACTACAATGAATCATTGCACTTGTAAGTAAAACATAGGATCAAAGGAGATTATTGAACTAGACAACAAAAAGAAGAAACTACTGAAAAATAATCTAATTCTAGAAAATTGTGCTCTCGGCCTAGAGGGAGCAAATTTATTATTTTTCGTTTGAGATTTTCTAAAATTATGTTCATGATTCCAAGTTCTTATGTTCGTATAGAAAATGAGTTGTGTGTTTTTAATGCATTAAAATACGTCATATGCACACCATGAATTACAAATAACGAATTAAGAAAGTCTAGTGACTTCACTTTCCAGAAATGACATGTTGTTATAGGAAGAGATTTCCTTGATCATGCATAGCCCTTATATGTATGTGTGAATACACCCATACTTAGTACAAGTGTGTACTAACCCTATACTATTACTATTTTTATAGGTGCAGTCAGAGAGAAGGTTGAAGACACGTTGAAGCGGTTTGGATCAGCCATCTCCAGACTTTGGTAGGTCCTCTTGAGTTCGAGTATGCTACATCTATATTTCTAGCTTAGTACTTTAGACATAGCTAGTGGATGTTGTCCCTAGCGTTTCATTTCAGATATTTTATTCAAAGCTTTGTATTAAGGCTATTTTGGCAAACTATTATGACATATATTGATTCTTTCATTTGAATTGTTTAATCGATTGTAGATGGTTGTTTAGTTTGAGATTATTAGCATATCAATATATGTAGTATTTATATGAATTCTATGTATAATTCATTATGCTTTAAAAGTTTTAAATTTTTTGCAAATTTAACTATATGATTGTGATGAAAGCTAAGAAGAGGCTTGTTTGCGACCTCTGAGAGGTTAATGACACCGGTTCCGATTAGGATTCCAGAATCCGGGTTGTGACAAACTTGGTATCAGAGCATGAGGTTAAATTACCTAGGAACTAAAGCTCAAAACTACCACGTTACATAGTTTCTAACTTATGGTTGTTAAGTGTTCCACAATCATGACTTAAAGACTATATGATGTTAGGAAATTTCCCCTTATTGTACTCTTTATCAATCTGTGTAGAGTTATGACATCTTGTGTCATTCTAGTATGTAAATCCATTCTTGTGTGTGCGAGTAGAACAATGAACACAAGGAGAAACACAGCCAGAAGAGTTGAAGAAGCAGCTTGATACGCTCAAACTTACTTCTCAAATAAGAAGTAAAGCGGTCGTATCAAGTAAAGAACCCAACTAATGAGGTTGGGATCGATCCCACGAGGAAAATAGTTCAGACTTGACTTTATTCTATTATTACTACTATTTAGTCAACTATTTCCTTGGAAAACAAAAGACAAAAAGGGGGGTTTTCTTAAATTAATAAAAATAATTAACTAAATTAAAGTAGACAACTAACATATTAAAATCTTAAAGTTTAATCAATTAATAAAAGTAACTAGGGCTTAAGTGTTCCCCACAGGTTCCTAACTTGATAATTCTAACTATAACAATTCTTTCCTAGTATCTTTCATGTAAAGTGATAAGTTATGTATCTCTAAATTCTTGGTCCGGAATTTAGAAAATTTCACTCCGCACCTTTGTCCGGCTACGTGTGTTGCTATACTAACCCTTATCTTTACCTCATATTAAGCATTGTATTCGATATTTGACTAAATTATTACCTCGTACCAACCAACACTAGCCTATTAGATAGTATACACTAAATCTATGTTGATAATTCTTTTCCTATTATCTACCTCCTTGGTCCGGCAAGTAGCATTAAGGCGACTTCTAACGTTGGTCACCCGTTAAAAAGACTTCTACACGAAAGAATTATCAATACATGCAAGACACTATTCTAGAATTGTTATTTTAGTTAGATTTTACGTTATTGTTCACCCATGGTTCCCACAACCCTAGTTATGGAGTTTAGCTACCCATGATCATAATCACACTATTCATATTTTTAATATAAGAATTCATGCACTTACTTTAATGAGAAAGAATAAAATCTAGAAATTCATTTGATTAATCAACAAGAACACCAACAATCAATTCCAAAAAAAGTGTATCAATTACTGAAATTAATTCTTCAATACTTGAATAAGAGAACTAAAATTATCCAAAAGTCTAACCCCAAAAACGAGGTTTTTCGAACTATTTATAATAAAAAACAAAACCTAATAAAAGAAGGATTCTAATTAATGAAAATCTGTCTGGGTCGACGGGCCTCGTGACGGACCGTCGTGGGCACGACGGGCCTCATGACGGACCGTCGTGGGCACGACGGACCGTCATGGCCTCCGTCGTCCCATACTACACAAATTCTTCTTCTGCTTTTTTCATTACCCTCGACGGACAGGTATGACGGACCGTTTCAAGCACGACGGTCCGTCGAGGGGCTCCGTTCCATAATACTTAACTTCTTGGAATTTGGGTACTGGATTACTCTCTGATCATTACGACGAACCAGCAGGATGGACCGTCGTGGCTATGACGGTCCGTCGTGAACTTCCGTAGTCCCACACTTGGTCAGACTTCCCTATCTTCCTTCAGCAGCTTCTCTCCTCACTACGATGCCACCTACGGACCGTCACAGCCTCAACGGACCGTCATAAGCTCCGTAGGTGGTCTCTTCTGCATTTCTTGCTCAAAACTCCGCGTTCATCTTTGGACAAATTTCCTGCAAATAAAGAGAAACTTACATAAAAAATCAATACAAAAAGGCTTTAGATACACACTAAACTTAAGGAAAAAGCACTAAAAATACCGTGAAACCACGGTACATCAACACCCTCAACTTAAATTCGTTGTTTGTACTCAAGCGACGCACTATGACTTACTACAAAATCTTTGTACAAGAGTATCCACATTTTAGCTTTCGCAATCATTTGGCTATCAATCCCGATCATTCTCATTATGTTCATGCATGTTATCACTATTAGGCTTGAATTATGTGGAACCAGACTATGACACAGACTCACTACGCACTGACACCTATCCTCTTCAATTTCTCACCAAGGTGCTAATATTTCCGGTATTGCAACTAGTGTCCTCACTTCAAAACAATATCCTCATTTTTCACACAATGATTTCAGATTGAGTATAAGGATTACTTATCAACACTCACTCTCAGAAAAAATTCACAACTCATTTATACATATTGCCATAAGCTTGCCCTTATTTTTACTGCTTTAAGTTCGTCATACAACTCTTAGGATCACGACAGGACTTTCTTAGCTTGTAAGATAGGCTCAGGGTCAGGTAGGGTATATTTAGGTATACTTTAGTAACTTGTTGCCCTCCTTGACATATCAACTAAGCGTACCACCTTTTTATCATTTTATTTCGCCCAATTTCCCAATTTTCTTTTCACCTTGCTGTTTTCCCTTTCTTATCCTTATGTGTAAGTGACTTTTCTCTTTTCTTGTGTTTATTTTTCTTCATATGTATACTTTATTCACTTTTTTGTTTTAGTCACTTCTATTTTGTTCTTTGTTTCTCTACATTCTTTCAACCCTACTTTCCGGGGTTTTCCTTATAATAGCCACCCCCAACTCATGATTTTGCCATGAGTCAAGGTTCACAATACCCATGGTTGGGTCAGGGCCAAAACAAGGTTGCTTTCTGCATTAGCCACCCTCAACTTATGCTTATGGCATAAACTGAGGTGCACATGTCCAAGGAGGGACCAGGGCCAACACATTGTTCCTAGAGAAGATCATTTGGGGTGAAAAAGAAAGATCTATTTTAAGCTCAATTCATTTGGATCAAAAAGGGATTAACTTCATTTGGTTTTCTATTATTTTTAGGCTCAAGATTGACTATTTTGAACAAGGGCCTATGATCCTTTCCTAATTGTTTATTTCGGCTTACTTTCAGCAAGACTAACCAGGCAAGTTCTAGCTCAGTATCAATGGTGGATCATTCGAATTTTCCTCACACTCACTTGACATCTCTTTAAACTACCACATTATCAGACACCTAGTTCGAGTCTTCGATTCAGGGTCATGCAGTAGTGTATCTCTATGTCATCTTTAGAGCCACGCATTTATCAATTACTATGCCTAGTCATTGCATCATATTGATTACATCGGGATATCATTTCAGTTTTAGCCATCATGCTTCAGAGTTATACTATGTACACAAGATATAAACATGTCGGTTCAACAATAAAAGTAATTAGTCTCTTGGGGAAAAAGAACACAGGCAAGAAAACCCCAGGAGAGGATCGTGAATTGGGCTACTCAGACTTCACCCTAACATTCACTTTCCATTTACCCCACCCCCAACAAAAAAGATATGCAACTGTCCTAAATGCATAAAAAAAACTAAAATACGTGAATAGTCGGTGAAGCAAACCTGAGGCGCAAAGCGCCGGCGATCAGCAAGCTGGTGGGTCCGGTTCCCCGGAACCCACTCCCTCTGTAGTCTGGACACCCTCAGTAGTGTCCTCAGCAGCAACAACACTATCAGTAGTGCCTCTCACTGTCTCCACAACTCTGGAGCTAGACGCCCCGATAGCTAACTCTACAGACCTCAATGTACAGGCCTCCTAATCGGCAATCGAGGCTCTCCTCGCAGCCTCCATCTCATGGAGCTCCTTCTTCCTCAACTTAGCCTCGTCCTCCTCTCGACCCCTGCGCCTATTGGCATGCTCTCGTGGGGGAGTTGGTGGAATATCAGAAGTGGCGAATAGAGCAGCCATCACTGTGTCCTCAGTAGGCTCTGCAGAAGGGGCCTCAGACTCTGGCACCCTAGCCTCTAGGATCATATCAAGATCTGCTCACAAACTCTCAACCGCCGCCTGAAGGGTCGACACGTCCGCCGGAGGGGCTGGCTGGGCTAGCACCCGTAACTCAAAAGCATCTAAGCGCTGATGAACCTCCGAGATCTTCCTCTCTGTGTGTTGTGCCATCTTACGCTCCAAGCGCTCCTTCGCCTCAGCAATAGACCTCTGCATCCAAGGATGGATGTGATGTAGAAGTGTGGCCATCTGAGCCTCTAGTTTCTGGACCCTAGCAAGTGGGACTAGGGCGGGGGAAGGGGCTGAGCGAGAAGAGCTCGGGGCAGTGCTACTACCCGGGATAGACTCGACCGGGGTAGTGTCAGTAGGTGCAGAAGCAGCCTGGGTAGCCGCTTGAGCATGCACTACAGTATCTGCCAGGTTCTCACCAAGTGGAGGCATCTCTGCACGGGCCCCTCTGCGTGGAGCCAACTCATTGGCCTCATCCCTGATGAGGCTGATATCAACATTACCCTGCGGGGTCTTGAGCTGATCAATGAGCCAGATGGGCACACCTACGGACCTGCATAAGGAAAACACCATGCACGGAAAAAGGGTAAGTCGTGGTGACCTTTAAAGCCCCCTCGTGCATCATCCCCTGAAGAAGCCAAGTGAAGTCAACCTCAAACCCTGCCATCATAGCTGCCATCAGAACTCCGCGATCCCATGTAACTATATTATCTGCAGCAGTGGGGGAGAGGCAGTGGGGGACAATCAACCATAGAAACTTGGCCGTGAAGGTCAAGTTAGCCTTCCTGATGGCTCCCTTCGGCTCCATTACCCAGTCAGCAGCCTCTCCATCAATAGATAAGTGCTGGGCCATCCACCTATTGGTGGTCTCTCTCAGCGATGGCTCACGCAAGAACCGGCCCTCTTTAATAATTTTCCACCGATAGTCGAACTCGGCAATGAGAGGGTTCCTGGTGGCATCAACATTCTCGCCGTACAGATACCGGCGGATGGCTGGCAGGGAGATGTCGACCTGTATGCCGCAGACTCTGACGTGATCAAGTGGGGACTGTTTGGCGGAGACAGCCCGCCTATCGATCTGTGATCGGAGAGTAGCCACATAAGAGGCGTAAAACTCTCGGACCAACTCCTCACTGTATCGGCCCAAAGAACGAGCCATCCACTCTAGCCGGTGTCTGGTGAAGAGAGTGTGGATATCCGGCATGGTGGGAAGACTACCCGTAAGGACCCGCCTCTCCAGTGTAAGTGTCCGTGTCATGACGCCCTTATCATTTAGCAGCTTAGCGTCTGAATACACTTGGTATTGCCCGTCGACACACCACCGGTTGGGCTGGTCGACAACCGGGGCGGGGACTCCAGTCGGTGAGCCTAGAGTGGAATCAGTACTGTCATCCTCATCAGACGAGGTAGACTGTGCAACTGTGGTGGGTGCAGAGGCTTCTACGGACCCGAAGGCTTCCTCCGACCAAGAAACTCCTAAGGAGCCAGACGCTCCTTCATCTTGTGCCGCTGACCCAGAAGGTGTGCCGGTCAGTGTGCGCTCCTCATCAGACTGGGAGGCAGTGACTACGCCGGACGCCACCTTCTTGGGCGTGGCTCTGGTAGCACATGCAGCTCATGCTGGAGTGGCGGTGCCTGGGGGCACGTACTCGGGATCATGCTCATCATCAGAGCCTATAAACCAGTCGGGCATATAGGGCGGTGGACTTTGAATGCCCACGTGCGTAAACGCGATCTTGTTTCGGTGCCATGAGAGATAGTACCTGTAAAGAATCCTCATTAGTACTTGAAGGAGCAAACAATACAAGCAAAAATGAAACAAAATACACATGAGATCAAAGTTGTAATGACATCTCTGAAGTAGCAGTGAAACACGACGGACCAGTTGACGGCCCGTCGTGAGTATGACGGACCGTCATGGGGTCCATCATGTATTACTTAAACAATATTTCTTTGGAAACCCTCAGAAGGAAATTCTCTGACAGTTACGATGGATAAGCAGGATGGACTGTCTTGATCATGACGGTCCGTCGTAGATGTTCATCGTGGGGCACTTAGAAAAAGTATGTAGACCTTTAGGAGAGGGATCTCTGACCGTCATGATGGTTGTGCAGGACGGACCGTCGTGGTTACGACGGTCCGTCGTATAGGTCCGTAATTTGACACTTGGAAAAAAATTGGAGACCCTTAGGACTGGGGTCTCTGACAACAATGACGGTTGTGCAGGACGGACCGTAGTGGGTACGACGGTCCGTCGTAGATGTCCGTCAGTAGACACTTAGAAAAAATTGGAGACCCTTAGGATAGGGATCTCTGACCGTCATGACGGTTGTGCAGGATGGACCGTCGTGGGAATGACGGTTCGTCGTATAGGTCCGTTAGTGGACACTTAGAAAAAGTTGGAGACCCTTAGGAATAGGGTCTCTGACAACCATGACGGTTGTGCAGGATGGACCGTTGAGGGCACAACGGTTCATCGCATATGTCCGTTGGTGGACACTTAGAGAAAACAAATCATGGCGTGTTGGGACAGACCCTATGACGGTCCATCGTGGGTACGAAGGTCCGTCGACGGGGTCTCGTTCTGTGATTCAGTGATAGAACTGAGGATCCCACAATCATCCCCTGTGATTCAAACGAAGGACTCCATATTAACCTACATATTTCTAACCCAAATACGTAGCAAACTAGCAATGCTAAAGCACCAATTTCTCGAGTTTTAACAAGGCAATTCGTGGGACTATCAACCTAAGTCAGACAAGATTCCAAAAACAACATATACCCCTGCTTTGATTCGGTTAACCCATTACCCACATCAATTGTAATTATAAGTGTAGGTCTTTAAAACATGTCATGTTGTCTATAGCATACTACAAGGGATCAAAAATCAAAGACCCACCAAAAAGAAACAGGCCAATAGTAATTGAAAAACAATAATGTAGTGTAAATGGGTAGAGATTAGAAACACATACCTGGGAAGAGGAGAAAAACAAGCAAGTGAGGCACTCAGCTAGGAAGATCAGAAACACAGCAGTAGACTCCGACCAACAGACAGGAGATTGGGGAAGGGGAAAATGAAAATGTGGGGATTTGGGGAAGTGATGGTGGATCAGTTGATAGGGAAGAGGATAAGGATTGAAGGAAGTTGAAAAGGGAGGAAATGGGAGATAGAGGGAAAGAAACGGTTGAAATGAAGGGGTGGGGAGTTTAAAAAGGTTTAAAACTTTTAAAATTCCCCAGCCGGGTCATGTCGGGTTGCTGGTTAAAGACGCGATGAGTCCCCGACGACGGTCCGTCACACGTGTGACGGTCCATCGTGGGTTCCATAGCGGTTAACCTAATTTTAAAAAAAATAGAAAAACTTACTTGGCACGACGGATTCCCCAGCAGCGGCGCCAAAATTTGATACGCTCAAACTTACTTCTCAAATAAGAAGTAAAGCGGTCGTATCGAGTAAAGAACCCAACTAATGAGGTTGGGATCGATCCCACGAGGAAAATAGTTCAGAATTAACTTTATTCTATTATTACTACTATTTAGTCAACTATTTCCTTGGAAAAAAAAGACAAAAAGGGTTTTTTTCTTAAATTAATAAAAATGATTAACTAAATTAAAGTAGACAACTAACAGATTCAAATCTTGAAGTTTAATCAATTAATAAAAGTAACTAGGGCTTAAGTGTTCCCCACAAGTTCCTAACTTGATAATTCTAACTATAACAATTCTTTCCTAGTATCTTGCATGTAAAGTGATAAGTTATGTATCTCTAAATCCTTGGTCCGGCATCTAGAAAATTTCACTCCGCACCTTGGTCCGTCTATGTGTGTTGCTATACTAACCCTTATCTTTACCTCATATTAAGCATTGTATTCGATTTTGACTAAGTTATTACCTCGTACCAACCGACACTAGCCTATTAGATAGTATACACTAAATCTATGTTGATAATTCTTTTCCTATTATCTACCTCCTTGGTCCGGCAAGTATCATTAAGGCGAGTTCTAACGTTGGCCACCCGTTAAAAAGACTTCTACACGAAAGAATTATCAATACATGCGAGACACTATTCTAGAATTGTTATTTTAGTTAGATTTTACCTTATTGTTCACCCATGGTTCCCACAACCTTAGTTATGGAGTTTAGTTACCCATGATCATAATCACACTATTCATATTTTTAATATAAGAATCATGCACTTACTTTAATCAGAAAGAATAAATTCCAGAAATTCACTTGATTAATCAACAAGAACACCAACAATCAATTCCAGAAAAAGTGTATCAATTACTGAAATTAATTCTTCAATACTTGAACAAGAGAACTAAAAATTATCCAAAAGTCTAACCCCAAAAATGAGGTTTTTCGAACTATTTATAATAAAAAACAAAACCTAATAAAAGAAGGATTCTAATTAATGAAAATCTGTCCAAACGCGTTTGGGTCAACGGGCCTCATGACGGACCATCGTGGGCACGACGGACCATCATGTCCTCCGTCGTCCCATACTTCACAAATTCTTCTGCAGCTTCTTCATTACCCTCGATGGACAGGTATGACGGACCATTTCAAGCACGACGGTCCGTCGAGGGGCTCCGTTCCATAATACTTAACTTTTTGGAATTTGCGTACTGGGACTACTCTCTGATCATTATGACGAACCAGCAGGACGGATCGTCATGGATATGCCGGTCCGTTATGAAATTTCGTAGTCCCACACTTGGTCAGACTTCCCCATCTTCCTTCAGTAGCTTCTCTCCACACTACGATGCCACCTACGGACCGTCACAGCCTCGACGGACCGTCATAGGCTCCGTAGGTGGTCTCTTCTGCATTTCCTACTCAAAACTCCCGCGTTCAACTTTGGTCAGATTTCCGGCAAATAAAGAGAAACTTACATAAAAAATCAATACAAAAAGGCTTTAGACACACACTAAACTTAAGGAAAAAGCATTAAAAATAAAGTGAAACCACGGTACATCACAGCTACTGGAGGAAACCAAACTCCTCCTCAAGCCTCAACTGCTGGAGTTCAAGTGTCTGTAAAACCATCTGTGTTGATAGATGGAGAAGTAAGAGAATCATTGGTTCAGATGGATCAGGCCATCACTACTCAGGCACAGGCCATCACGGCCTAAGACAATAGAGATAGTGCTCCAAGAGAGAACCCGCATGCCATGGCTAGCAGACTGAGGGACTTCTCCAGAATGAACCCTCCAGTCCACTTTGGGTCCAGAACCAATGAAGATCCCTAGGAGTTTGTGGATGAGGTGTACAAAATTATTTATGCCATGGGTGTCAATGAAAAGGATAAGGCTGAGTTGGCTGTTTATCAACTCAAGTATGTGGCTCAGGTATGGTAAAAAATGTAGGCAGATGGCCGAGCACCAGGATAAGTCCCCATCACTTTGGACATTCTGAAGACTGCATTTCAGGAGAGATTCTTTCCTAAATAGCAACGAGAAGCAAAGGTTGAAGTGTTCATCAACCTACGACAGGGAGGTATGTCAGTCAAGGAGTATTCCTCGAAATTTGTTAAGCTCTCAAAATATGCTTCTTCTCTGGTTTCCAATAGAAGGGATGAGATGAGCAGGTTTGTGACTGGTGTGTCGGAGGATCTGGAAGAGGACTGTCGGGAAGCCATGTTGCATGATTACATGGACCTTGGTAGGTTGATGGTACATTCACAGCAGGTGGAGGAGAGTCGTCGGAGAAAGAGAGTCCAAGAAGACAAGAAGCCTAGTCCCTAGGATCAGACTGACTCTAGCTCTGGTAGGGGTATATTTGGAGTCCAGAACAGGCGCAAGTTCCAGAAGGGGCACCAACACTTAGGTAATCCTACTCATTCCAGGAACTCGAATGCCAAAGTGGACAAGTCTATCCCCAAAAAGGGCAATGATAGAAATGCCCAGCGTAACAACAAGCTGTGTGGTAAATATGGTCGTTTGCATGGAGGTGAATGCTTGGTATGTACTAATGCCTGCTATTGGTGCGGAAAGAGTGGGCATATAGTTAGAGACTGCCCACATGGGAGGAATTAGTCCAGGACAGATGCTCAGCCTCGACCAAATCCTAATTCTGCAGACGAACCTCCCAAGAGGAACATATTCTATGCTCTGAAAGGTAGAGAGGACCAAGAGAAGTCAACTGATGTGGTCACTGGTACGTTGCATGTCTTTTATTTTCATGTGTATGCATTGTTAGATCCAGGATCCACATTGTCATTTGTTACACCTTTAGTAACTAATAAATTTATCTTTCTTCCTGAGATCTTGCATGAGCCTTTTCTAGTAAGTACTCCCAAAGGAGACAACATTAGAGCAGAAAGAGTATATAAAGATTGCCCAATTAATATCCTTGATAGAATGACTTATACTGACCTAGTAGAATTAGCCATGCTTGATTTTGATATAATCTTCGGTATGGATTGACTCCATAAGTGTTATGCTACTATAGACTGTCGAAACAGGGTAGTGAGATTTCAGTTTCCAAATGAGTTAGAGCTGGAATGGGAAGGGTGTGGTTCAAATCCAACAAGCCAAATCATTTCCCATCTAAAAGTTAATAAGATGATGTCTAAGGGGTATTTATACCACTTAGTTAGAGTCAATGACTTAGAACAAGAAGTTCCTTCAATAGACTCTGTGTCCATATGAATGAGTTTCAAGAGTATTTCCGGAGGATTTACAAGGAATTCCTCCTGAACGCAAAATTGATTTTCGTGTTGACTTAGATCCCAACACCAAACCAATTTCTATTCCTCCATATAGGATGGCACCAGCCGAACTCAAAGAGTTGAAGTTGCAGTTAATAGATTTACTTGATAAGGGCTTCATCCAGCCGAGCATATCCCCATGGGGTGATCCAGTGTTGTTCGTTATGAAAAAGGATGAAACTCTTAGAATGTGTATCGATTATCGGCAACTCAACAAAGTCACTATAAAGAACAAATACCCTCTTTCCAGAATTGATGATCTATTTGATCAACTCCAAGGTTCAAGTTTCTCTTAAAAAATAGATCTCTGGTCAGGGTATCATCAGCTTAGAGTAAGACAAGAAGACGTTCCTAAGACTGCCTTTCATACTAGATATAGTCATTATGAGTTTCTTGTCATGTCATTTGGTCTCACTAACACACAAGCCGCGTTTATGGACCTTATGAATAGGTTTTTCAGTGAATATCTTGATTTTTTGGTCATAGTATTCATAGATGACATCCTCATACACTCTAAGACTAGCGAAGAGCATGAAGAACACTTGAGAAAGACATTGCAAGTACTTAGAGAATATCAGTTGTATGCAAAGTTCAGTAAATATGAATTTTGGTTGAGATCAGTGACCTTTCTTGGTCATGTTGTGACCGACCAAGGTGTTGAAGTTTATCCGAAAAAAGTTGAATCGGTGAAGAATTGGCCGAGACCCCTTACTCCTACAGACATCAAGAGTTTCTTGGGTCTGGATAATTTTTATCGCAGGTTTGTGGAGGGTTTTTCCACTATTGTAGCTCCTTTGACAGCCTTAATAAAGAAGAAGGCGAAGTTTGAGTGGTCTGAAAAGTGTGAAAAGAGTTTCCAAGAGCTAAAAGACCGACTCAATTCAGCCCAGTGCTCACATTGCCGAGGAGTGGTGCAGGGTATATGGTGTACTTTGATGCTTCCCGAGTAGGTTTGAAATGTGTTCTTATGCAAGATGGCAAGGTGATTGCATATGCATCGAGACAGTTGAAAATCCACGAGAAGAATAACCCTACTCATGATCTTGAGTTAGTTGATGTGGTATTTGCGTTGAAACTTTGGAGACATTACTTATATGGTGTACATGTTGATGTATATACTGACCATAAAAGTCTTCAGTATGTTTTTACGCATAGAGAATTGAATCTTCGTTAGAGAAGATGGATAGAGCTGCTCAAGGATTATGACATGAGTGTCTACTATCACCCAGGTAAGGCCAATGTAGTGGCCGATGCGTTGAGTCGATTGAGCATGGGGAGTGTTTCTCATATTCATGATGAGAAGAAGGACCTAGTTAAAGAAGTACACCAATTGGCTTTATTGGGTGTACGGCTGGTAGATACACCAAGTGGGGGTATTTCGATTCATTCAAGTTCCGAATCCTCATTTGTTATGGATGTTAAAGCTAAGCAGCATCTTGACCCATTACTCATGAAGTTGAAAGACTCAGTGTTGAGTAAGTTGATTAAATCATTTTCCCTAGGAGGGGATGGTGTACTGAGGTACCAGAACAGATTATGTGTGCCCAATGTTGACCTTAAAGAGGTCTATTGGTGGGAAGGTATGGAGCGAGATATCTATAAGTTTGTAGAGGAGTGTCCCAATTTCCAACAGGTTAAGGCCGAACACCTTAAGCCTGGGGTCTCACCTAGTCGATTGAGATTACAACGTGGAAGTGAGAGGCCATTAATATGGATTTAGTGGTTGGTTTTCCGAGGACCAGAAAGATGCACGATTCTATTTGGGTCATTATTGACCAAATGACCAAGTCCGCACACTTCATTCTCGTGAAGTACACTTACCGATCCGAGGACTACGCCAAACTTTATATTGATGAGATAGTGAGATGGCATGGGATTCCTTTGTCTACCATTTCGGAGCCCGATTCACTTCTCACTTTTGGAGATCCTTCCAAAAGAACTTGGGTACACAGGTGAAGCTTTGTACTGCTTTTCATCCGCAGACGGATGGACAAGCAGAACGTATCATTCAGACCCTTGAAGACATGTTGAGAGCATGCGTTATTGACTTCAAGGGGAGTTGGGATGATTAATTACCATTGGTGGAGTTCTCTTATAATAATATCTACCATTCAAGTATTGGTATGACACCTTTTGAAGCATTTCATGGTAGAAGATGTCGGTCTCCAGTTGGGTGGTTTGAAGTAGGAGAATCTGCCATCCTTGGCCCGGAGATCATACATGAGGCTATAGAGAAGGTGAGGATGATCAAGGATGGGTTGGCTACTGCTTACAGTCGTCAAAATTCCTATGCTGATAACAGAAAGAGAGCTCTTGAGTTCGAAGTAGGTGATCAAGTCTACTTGAAGATATCACCCATGAAAGGGGTGATGAGGTTTGGTAAGAAAGGGAAGTTGAGTCAGAGGTATATAGGTCCTTATGAGATATTATAGCGAGTAGGAAACGTGGCCTACGAACTGAAGTTACCACAAGACTTGGCTTCTGTTTATCCATTGTTTCACATTTCGATTCTTAAAAAGTGCCTAGGCGATCCAGCATCGATCCTGCCTATTGAGGGGTTAGGAGTTGATGAGAACCTTTCTTATGAAGAGGTTCCAGTTGAGATTTTAGATCGTCAAGTGAAGCGGCTGAGGAACAAGGAGGTTGCCACCGTGAAGGTATTATGGATGAACCACCTTGTTGAAGGAGCAACATGGGAGGCCGAGGCCGATACGAGATCCCGTTACCCTCACTTGTTCAATTCTTGAGGTTAGATATACTTTTCCTAAATCTGGTTTTGTTTAAGAAACTCTAAGTTTTTAGTGCATTAGTCGATTTTGGTGCTGTAAGTCCATAATCTTATGTTTTATACTTGCACTATATGAGTTAAAATGAGTTCATGCTTGCGTTCATGTTGCTGTTTTTGTATAGCGTAGACATGATTTTTGTGTTGCATGAGTTGTGATGTGCATTAAGTGAAGAGTGATTGAGAAGGAAGTTCCTCAATCTCAAATATGAAGGTTCATATAATCTTTGAGTAATATGCATCATCCAGAGTAAGTGTGAATCAGATATTCACAAAGAATAAAGTTTCAAGTATGTTAAAGTGTTTTCGAAATTACCCTCTTTGTTGTAAAATGATGTGTAGTGTCATTCGGGGACGAATGATCCTAAAGGGCTATAATGTAACATTCCAGAAATAGGTACATGTCTATTAAATATCCTAATAGGTTTTAAGAATGCGTATTGGGGTACATAGGTATCCCAATACCCAATATTGAATAATATTGGGCATATTAGAAATATTGGCTAAGGGTGTTAGCAAATTTTCTATGTATTAACGAGCTTGTTCAGAATTGTACCTGCAATGAAGACCCTAAGATAACATATAGTATTCTTCACATAATACATATTAGGTACTAGGCATCCAAGTGTCAAGCCTAATACCATAACACGTGATAAATGAAAATGATCATGTAGATTATGGAGTGTCCAAGGACATAGTGAGGATCCTTGGACAAGGAGTGAACTTTCTAAATGCAACAATAGAAGTGCAGGGCTGGGAAATTAGGCAGCAACACATGTGCAAGCATATGTGTAACCGGCCGAGGGGGACCACACGACCAAGCTAACTGAATTCGGTTAGGCGGTTGTGGGCATGTGCGCGAACGGGTCCAGCCAAGTTGGGCCTGGCTTCCTAATCAACTCTAGACTCTAACTAACTTAACCAACTAGTTAGAGAACCTAGGATCAACCAAGAATGACCATCCAAGGGACCCGACAACCTAAGACCTTGTCGGGTGACACCTAACTAACCTAACTAACTTAGGGACAACCTAGTACCAACCTAGGATGGTCCAAAGGGGTTAGTTGTGGTCCTAGTGACTTAGGGGTATTTTAGTAATTTCCCTAGGTCCCTTAATGAATTAGTTTAGCAACCAAATTAATTAATTTAAACCCTTGGTCAAGCCGAGACCCTTATCTAATTTTCATATTTTGTTCAGTCAAATGTCCTCCTATGTCTAGTCAACTTAGGAGGGGCGTCTTAGTAATTATCTAATTAATTTATTATTAAGTTAATTAGTCTAAAGTTGAATTATTCAACATCAGTTCTTAAGACCTAAAAACCATGATCATTCACTTAGAAACTCACGACTCAAAGGCAGTAAGCAAAAATGTAGAAAGACAAGGGTTCTCTTAGGCGATTTCAAGGTACTCTTCAAGGGTTTCGTGCAAAGTGATCGTCATAGATTCTATTCTACATAAGGTATGGGTTTTCTCTCCTAGAATCCTTTCTCCCAGAGGCCTTTCAAATGTTTGGAATCCATGAATATTGAAACTAGGGTTGTTCCCAATAATATTGTTGAACGTCCTTTTCCCTAGTTATCCTTGTTTTCGATTCTAATAAGTATGTAGATGTAATCTCAAACATGTTGTTGGTATGTGGTGCTAACTAATCCTTATGTGTAGGTTTCTTGATTTGTTAATTACTAATGAGGTCTATATATTTGATTAGTATGATTTGGATATTAGTTACACGAAACGAAGAATGATGAAATGCTAAATTGTGTTCGAGAATATGAAGTTTGTTATGATTCGTTTATGAAGTTTAGTTTACTATTAAAAGTTGACTTGCATGAGATGATGAGTTCACTAAAGTATATTCATGAAGTTAATTTACTTGGATAGTGAAAATAACATGACAATTGTTTAGTTAAAGTTTAGCTAATGCCAATAAATTGGCTTACAATGTTATGTCCAAAATGTTCAATAGAATTGGCTTACTATGTTATTTCCAAAATATGATATAGAATTGGCTAATGACTAAGTTAAACCAAATTAAGCATGACCAATGTAACTAAATGAATTCATAACAAAGGGTATGCCAATCATTTGGACAAGTCCCAACATACTCTATCAAAATGAACTATGAATATAGTAACTACATTGAACGAAGTTCTAACGTTCATTAAGAATGATATAAAGCAACCAAATGACATTGAACAAGATAAAGTGAGTAATAACATAACTAAAAGCTCAAGAGTTATTAAAGTGACCAGAATTGGGTGCTACAGGAAGTGAGACATGTATCACTTACACCTAAGACAACTATGTTAAGATACTCACATAAAAGGGTGTTAGAAAGTGGGAGACGAGTCTCATTAAGATCAAGATGATAATGTAAGGTTAAATTCACATTTCATCAAGTAAAGAAAGGGATGACAAGTTATCCATAGAGTAAGTAAACCTCACAACTAGAAGCAAGCTTCCATAATGTTTGAGTCAACTTTAAAAGTTATGAAGTAAAAGGAATTGAGCAAAGCACCGATAGACTAGCAATGAGATTGTGCAAGCACATGTAATTATCATGATATGAGGCTCCACCAAGGTGGATAAGAGTCTCCAAAAATCTCCAACACTTCGAACTATATTGCCAGCATGGGAACTAGCCAATGGATTCCACCTAAGAGAGCTAGGTAGATTTGGTTTCACTTTGGCCGGTGAAACCAACCCCTTTTCCCTGTGGGGCAGACAATGGATTTCATGTTTAACTCACATGATCTATGTCAGTTAATGCTCAAAAAAAGTTTTTGGTTTCACTTTAGCCGTGAACCACCACTTTTCCATGTGGGGAAGACACTAGACTTAGTTTCACTTTAGCCGGTGAACCACCCCTTTTTGGTGTGGGGCAGACACTGGATTTCATTTTAACTCAGATGATCTAGGTTCACTTTGATCGGTCAACCACCTCTTTTTGGTGTGGGGAAGACATTGGATTTCGTGTCATTTCACATGATCTTAATGCTAAAGACTTCTTTAAGAAAGTAAGAAAGAAGGAAGAAAGAGATGTAAGTTCAAAGTGAACTAAGAAAGCAACAGTTTAAGAATATCAATCATAAATGTTTCATAAGAATGAAATTTTCAATAAGTAAGGGGCATACCCAATAATGACTTCTTATATTATGAAAATGATCATAGCCAAATTAAATTGGCTTATAATGACATCTTATATTATCAAATGATCAAATAATAGGCATAACCAATAAAGATTGGCTTATAAAGATTTCATGCCCAATTGTAGTTAAATCATTTCCTTATCTCTTGGATTACTTACTTGATTCACTGTAGGTATGGGACTACAATGAATTATTGAATTTGTAAGTAAAACATAGGATCTAAGGAGATTATTGAACTAGACAACAAAAAGAAGAAACGACTGAAAAATAATCTATGTCTGGAAAATGGTGCTCTCGGCCTAGAGGGAGCAAATTTATAATTTTTCGTTTGAGATGTGCTAAAATTATGTTCATGATTCCAAGGTCTTATGTTCATATAGAAAATGAGTTGTGTGTTTTAAATGCATTAAAATACGTCATATGCACACCATGAATGACAAATAACGAATTAAGAAAGTCTAGTGACTTCACTTTCGAGAAATGGCATGTTATTATAGGATGAGCTTTCCTTGATCATGCATAGCCCTTATGTGTATGTGTGTATACACCCATACTTAGTACAAGTGTGTACTAACCCTATGAATATGTAATATGTCTTATATGATGACTTGTATTATGTCTTTTAAACTCTTATGATGAAATTTTCTATCAAATTAAGCATGAAAGCATATCTTAAAGTAAATGTCCATTTTGTCATTGTTTTATTGCATGTTCACAATACTTAGTACATTTAATGTGCTAAATCCATATGTTTCTCTACTTCTACAAGTGTAGGTGGCAAGTGAGGAATTCTTCGAGGACATGGATTATGTTTTAGTTTCGTTTTCTAAAAGACTTTGTAAAAGAATATGCCATTTATTTTCAAATTGATGAAAGGGACGTGACCCTATGATATTGACTTGTGTCTAAGATGGTTTATGATGAGACTCAGTTTCTTTCTTACGGTTTTATAAATAAGTATGACTATTATTGTGAAAATATTTAATTCCGCACTACTTTTCATATATATCCAATGAATGAATGCTAAGAGGCTTGTACAAGACCTCCAAGAGGTTGAGTAAGCCGCGTAACGACTTGGGGGGGGGGGGGCTCTCGGGTCATTACACATCCCCTCACCCTTTATGATTTTGATTTCCGCTATGTAGGTACTTCAGTGAGATATCATATTTTCCGGCGAGCTCGTGAGAAACAAGAAACAACCGACCTAAAACTCCTGTGGGACTCAAAGAACCAGTGCAAACGATGGCAGAAGTACAAATTACAACCGGTAACCCAAATCGTCCCTAACCCCTTTTACTTCCTTTGATTATTTTGTCTTTTATTTATCATATTTTTTTATTATTTTATACTTTTATCATCACTTTTTCTCAGGTTCGTGATATGTTTGGATTTTTATGTGAATCTTTTTGTTAATTTTTGTTTAATTTTCCCTGCAGCCACAATTTGTATTCCATTTATTTTGTTGACGTATATTTTTGACTAAGTCCTTATATTGTTTATCTTTGAATGTATTAGTTATTTTGTTGTTTTACTTAGTGCCCTTATGAATATATTACTTCAGTTCCTACTTATTTTATTAAATTATTTTAGTCTCTTTTAGAATCTAATTGATCTAAATTTGTAGTCATGAATTGTGTTACTTTTATTGGTGCTAAATTCATTCTTATAATATGTTCACAGTTTGCTACTTATTAAAGCTTAGTTTGTTATTTATTTCACAATTTTTTTCTTTCGACCATTATTATTAAGTTTTATTAAATTGTTATAAATTATAATTGGCTGATGAAAAAAATCTATTTATCGGTTTTCGAGGCATCCAAAATATTGAAGATGAAAATTAAGTTTACCTTATACATTTTATGTGATAAAATTGGCTGATGAAAAAAATTATCGTCGATTTCCAAGGTCTCCCATGTTAATTAGACGAGTTTTTATTTTTAAGTTATTCTTTGATTTGATCATTTTTATTCATATTTATTTATTACTAACACTTTTACTATTTTTCTTTATGTCACATCCAAGGAGCACACCTTAGAGGTAACCGGCGTCGGTATCCTCGAAGAGGACTAAGACTAGCCTTTTAGAATTCATCATTACATTCATAGGTTCAAAATGCAGAAGATTTAAAATATTTCGATTACTTCCACATTGAGGTTTACTTAGACCTCTCGCTTACACACAATATATATTTTTCTAGTTTACATAGACCCTTCGTATAAGAAGATTACATAGTCTTCTACTTTTATTGCACATACATACTATATGAACATAATATCATAAGAATGTCTATAATATGTCTCATATTAAACCATCTAAATGAATTCAACTATTGGGCTTAAACCATATTCATACAACAAAGAGCCTCATATAGGCTATACAACAATCATATTGAAATGAAAAGGAAAGAACTAAAAGTCTTATATCTAAAACAACTTTAATAGTTTGATAATGGCATTGTCCTCGAAAAATGAGGACCTACCTAACTCTTGGGAATATCCAAGTAGTCTTCAAAGGCCTTCTATAAGATCAACGGTCGGATCCTACATTTGTAGTAAACATAAAAGATGGGTTAGTACACACTTGTACTAAGTATGATTATATGAACATTAAACAAGTGAAATCATGCTAAAAAGGACATTTCATTAAAGCATGCTATTTTACTTTGAAAAAGCATTATGCATATGCAAGAAAACTCATATAAGCCAATAAACACATAACTCTTAGTTCAAGATGATATACAACAAAATTTAGCACATAATCAAGACAACTCTATCATCATGTTATATCATCAACAAGCATAGATAAGAGTTCCTTACATCATAACCAAAGCAAGACCATTACCCATGAAGCCCCATTAAGTCCACTAGTGCAATGACTAAGCAAAGACCCATAACCTTACTCAATCAACTAAACCTAACAAGAATCATAACCAATGTCCAACTTCGCTTATCATATCATTAACAGTATATAACATCATACTTTAGCAATAGAGACCAAACATATATTCATAAGTGTATTAAGCATCATATGGTGCCATCAACATGTAATATCATCATATACATATCATTTAAATTTATAAGCATATACATACATAAGAACCTCTTTCTAAAATTCCCTTCAAAGCTAACTAGTGCAATGTATAGGTAGAGTTCCATACCCCTACCTAGACTAAGCAAAACCCCTTAGGTCATCCTAGTTAGAGTTCATTCATTACTTTCATTTTACCTTTTTGGGAATATTTTCCTTAACCGATATAGACCACATGAGCTAATGTGGAGTCCGGTGTTGTAAAACCTTACACCGATGGAATGTGGTGTACTGGCCAAAGTAGAACCAAACATAAACGTAGCTTTCTAGGTTGATTCACCATCTAGTCTTCCTATGGGGGCAACGTAGTTAAGGAACTAGGATATATGTATTAACTCTCTACATGTCATTTAGCTTTGGAGCCTCATATCATTAGAATTCATAGGGTGAATGTCCCTCATAGGGGAGTCAACACCTCAAAGTAGAACTATAGGGTGAATATTCCTTTATGGAAAGTCAACACCTCCCATATTCAAGTTCTCTCGATGCTAAACTAAAGTCCCTTTTGAAATGTCTTTAATTCCTTTATTAATGATCATATCTTAGTTAGGTCATAGGGTCTATCCCTTATATAATCATCATCATCCTAGCTCAATAAGAATTGCACGAGTATTTTCCCTTCATTATAATTCATACATGTGAGATTAGCACTTTTACAGAATCACATTATGATAAGGCATATTGGTAAGTCATGACCATCCTTATGACATTTAAATCTTAGCCAACAACTCACAAAACATTGTCAAGATATTTCAATTCAACATCATACAAAACCTAACAATCTGATCATAGGTATACTTCAATGTAACTTCATCACTAAACACATGTAATCATAGTTGAAGTAAAGGTTAGGATCATGAATACTTACCTAATCTCCTTCATAAGCCATCATCCATGGTCTTACCATCAACCATGCAATTCAACCCAACAATGGGTTTAATATGATCACACAATAGTAATTAACACAATAGCTAGGTCAATTGCATCATAACTGTCCAAATTAACTTCAATTCATAACCTAGGGTTAGCGGAAATTGGCTTCATCATGAATTCTTCAATAATTAGATCCACTCCCAACAATACATTACCCTAGGCAGTCAATGAATGAATTAGAATAGATAAAAAAAAAGTCTAATAATCAAAACATTCTTCAATTTCCATCAATTCATAATCAAGAACCAAGATTTGGGGAATTTGAGAAAAGGGACATGATCTACATGAAATTGCATCAATTAACATCAATTAACCAACAATATACACTTAATTAGTCACAGGCAATCACAATTTATCATAAATTTGAAGTTTAGAAGAAAACCACTAGAATTGGAAAACCCCATGGAATTGGGTAATTTAGAAATCAACTTTGAAAAGGACCTCTTGGGGAAAGGAATCTCAATATTGAAGAACCCATACCTTAATGAAGATTAATCCATGATATCCTTATCTTTCCTTCTATTCTTACTCAAGATTGAAAGAAAAATCCTTAGTAGTTAGTTTCTTAAGGAGATCTTGCATTAGTATGATTTGCATGTCTCCTTATGTTATGAATTTCATTGATCATGTGATGTTTTACATGCTCTTGATGGTACCATAGTTTCATGAGTAGATTTGTAGTTGATCTATAAATCTCATGTCAATATGTAGCCTAAGAAATTGTTTAAATTCCTTCAAAGGTTTTATGCTTATGTGCCAATGTGTGATTCGAAAGATATTACATGTGGAAATTTATTATGATATGATGAGAATGTCTAATGTTGGAGAAGTTAGTTCCTCCATAAATTAAATGAAAATAATGAAGTAAGTGTGTGCTCTGAATTGTGAGTTAGTTCCAAACTTGCTTGTGTTGCTTAAAATGCTTAACGATATGAAGTTGGCTTTCCTTGTAAGCTTGGTTAATTGACTATTAATGTTGTTACCTTTATGATATGTGTGGTATGCTTCTAGTTGAGTCCTTGATGTCCTTAAATGTTTTTATGTCATTCGAAGACAAATGTTGTTCTAAGTGGGGGAGATTGTAATGACCCTAAAGATGAAATAGGTTAAACTAGAGCTTCACATGTTTTTCATGAGTTACTAATGACTTAAAATGATGTATTCTATCAGTACAAGTAAGTTGGTGAAGTTTGGAAGTCAAACGTCAAGGGACGTCCAAGGCGTTCGGAAACTAGCCGTGTGTGTGCTAGTGTGTCCTTGTTTGTTGTGCTTGTTTTTAGGTGTTGTTTGGTGTCTAAATCAAGTGCGGATGACCCTAGGACCAATAGGGAAATACCAAGGGTCAAAAATTTGAGTACGACTCCTCGGGGACCTCCCTAAGGCCCCCCAAGGAGGACCCAAACATTCGACAAGGGAGCGACACAAGGCAGCGTGCAGGGCTAAGATTTGTAGGCCACCTCCCTTAGCGCTCCTGGCACTGAAACTTCCTGTGCGTCTCGCAAGTGGCACGAGGCTCACTGCCACATAATGTTGAGGGACAACAGTCGGGAGCTTCCTACACGACGCGCAGCGAAGTCTCAGATTTGGCCGTGTCATTTTTAAGTCAAATTAGAATTTCTAAAAGTGTTCAAATAGTGTAGGGGTATTTTGGGAACTTTGGTGATCATTTGTGTCCTGTTGTAGGTTACTTTAAACCCCATTTCACCCATCAATTAAAACCCTAAAGCTTAAATAAAAATATCTCCAAAACCTTTTCTCCAAACCGCTTCAAGCTCCAAGGAAGTAGACCGAATACTTCAAGTTTCGTCACCAAAATTTGTGGGATTTATTCTTATTGAGGTGGCTTTCCGCTCCTCTCCCGGCCCAGTAGTTCCGCAACTACTACCATGGTTATTGCCAACGGGGATCCCCTATTCCGTAAGGTTACTAGGCCGGCCGTTAGGTCCAAAGTTGTATACCACTGCTATGGTATCGTATTTCATCCTTGACTCTTCTTTAATTCAAGGAGCCATTCAAAAGATATTACATAAAGGGTTTTAAACTCCAACTTCTTCTTTCTTTTACTCTAAGCAAGGGTCTTTGCATGAAAACGTTTTAAGGATTGAAATATGTTGGTTTTAGTATATGTTGATTTTTTTTAATCTCAAAACCTCAATGAAACCATGGTTATTCATATTATCAATCTTTTCTTATGAATTGGATTTGTTTATTCAGTCTAGATAATGTAAGAGTTAAGTTTCTTATGCTACATTTTTGTTTAGCTACTGCCTATATATGCTTTATTATGTTGTTTTGGTGAAATATTAGGAAAAGGTGGTGAAAGCTTGGATGAAGGGTAAGTTGTTCTACCTTGTTTAGTTTCCAATGAAATGATCTTGACTGGTATGGTCCACCTTTGGTGGCGGTGTTTACTTGAAATATATGAATATATACATATATGTGTATTGTGAGTATGGCCTTGAAGGCATTATTTGTAAAGTAAAGTGATGATGATGATGTTCATGTTGAAATGTCTTAGGAAGCTTGAATTGTATATCTTGTAGAAATTATGTCTAAAGGAAGTATGTGTACATGTGAAGAATGATAGTGTGTGAAATATTATGAATGTGGGTATGAGAATGTCTAGGATTAAATATTATGGAGTATGATGATTATGTGGAAGGTGTGCTCACATGTACTCACACACACTTTGAATGAACTTAGGAATGAAATGGGGGATTTGTAGGGTAGACACTCTTGGTGAGTAGAGATGAAGTGTCTAGACCATCCCTACTATTCCTATAGTAGGAAAACCAAGATTTTGGAGAGCTTTCTAGATAGGTTGGAGGTTTGATACCCTTCATGAGTTGAGGTCTAGTGTTCAAAAGTTATCCTTTAACCTATAGTCAATGAATTTTTAAGACTCTGTGGGGGAGTTACGCTTAGCACCGAGAGTATTTGAAGATCGGTTGGGTACACATCGTGAGTAGAGATATTGTATTCAAGATACCTCATGAGATGAAAGCTCCTCGTTAGTAGAGAATGAGTTACTTAGTAGAAATCTCCTAATCCCTTAATTATGAACCCGCGTAGGTGTAGCTATTGGATAATCCATGTAAAGGCTAAAGACAACGACCCTACCTTAGGCAAGTAGGGATTCCTCATCCGATAGGGGTTAATAATGGGATTCCATGTCTAGCTTTGATGGTCTATGTCAGTTAAATATAGCCCCCACAAATGAATGTAAATGATTTGAGTCTTCTTAAGAATGTACTACTTAGGGTAGGTGGTGGAATGGTACACTATCTATCCATTGCACAAGTAGACATTTTGAGGGAGTCTTGGTGTGTCCTTATATTAAAATTTATTAATGGGTCTTTATATTATGTAAATGAAAGTAATGTGACTTTATGTTCAATGTTAAAGAAGCATGTTGATATTATGCCTTGTATGATTACAACTTAGTACATGATGAATGTGATGTACCTAGTCTAAGGTGATTCCTAAGGAGCACTAAGTGGAAGTAGTAGTATGGGATACATTGCACCAAGTGTAACTTGGTGGTTGTCTTGGAGGAGGGTTCTCTGTGAAGTTCCTAAGTATATGTATGTTTTCTCTAGTGTCTTTAGTATTGAATGTTGACTTTATAAATGAAATGAAGTATTCTATCTTAGTAGTCTTAAGAATCACTTAGGTATGTATTGGAGAGGTTGTATGTGCGATCTCTTCATGACTTACCTCTGTGAGCCTTAGGATAACTTTGGGTAGGAGTAGTTCATGTGATATTTGGGTTTATTGTATGTATGCTCTTATGTTAAGAAAAATGGATGTTTTACTTTAGGTGTTTAAAGATGATTATATGATGTTTTCATGAAAGTTTTATCAAAATATCATTACTTGTATGTTTCAACTAAATTTTCCCTTTTGCACTATTTTTTTATATTGCCACACATAGTACAATGTTTGTACTAACCCCATACTTTTCTATATTCTATAAGTATAGGTTGGAGGCAAGTTGAAGTTTAGGAGCCAAAGCTTGGGATGTTGACTCTCTCAAGAATCGGTATGTCCTAATATATTTGACGACGTAGTCTATGTTTCTTTAGTTTCTTCTTGTAAGACATGTAAAGACTTATTATGTATTTCTTTCAATGTAAAGGGTCGTGTCCCAAAGATATTTAAGAGGTGTCTTTAAGTTGGCTTGTGACGATGAGACTTATTCCTTAGCTTCTATAAAAGATGTTTCTTATTATTATTGTGTGAAAAGATTTAAATTTGCACTACTTTTCATGCTTTATGTAATGAATGATACCTAAGAGGCTTGTGCAAGACATCCGTGAGGTCAAGCACGCCTTGTGACGTCTCATAGAGTGATCTAACTTCTATGGTGTATTTCAGGTCGTTACAAAAGGACACTCATATCGTAATGCTTAAAAAGTTCCAACCACCTTCTTTTTCGGAGATTCAACTCCTTTCCAGTAAACACATATTGAAGACTCTTATGGTCGGTAAATACATCAACATAAATACCGTATAGGTAATGCCTCAATATTTTCAAGGCAAATACTACCGCTACCAATTTAAGTTCATGAGTTGGATAAATATTCTCATGAACCTTGAGTTGCCTAGAAGCATAAGCTATCACTTCAGAATGTTGCATAAGGACACATCCCAAACCTACAAGGGAAGCATCACAATACACAAAAAAACCTTTATTGCCCTCCGGTAAGGTCAACACCGGAGCGAAATGAAGCCTATATTTCAACTATTGGAAGCCTTTTTCACAAGCTTCCGACCACTCAAACTTCACCTTTTTGTGGGTCAATGTTGTCAAGGGAGAGGCAATGGATTCACACGCATCAATAAACCTTCTATAGTACCTTGATAGACCCAATAAACTTTTTATGTTGGTGGGAGTTAGAGTTCTAGGACAATTCTTGACAGCTTATGTCTTCTTCGGATGGACCTTTATACCCTCACTTGAGATAATATGACCAAAAATGGAACCTATCTCAGCCAAAACTCAGACTTACTAAATTTAGCATAGAGTTGATGTTCCTTAAGGACATGTAATACCACCCTCAAATGGACCATATCCTCATCCTCACTCTTTTGATATACCAAGATATCATTAAGGAAGACAATTACAAAATCATCAAGGTAATCTCGGAACACCCTATTCATAAGGTCCATAAAGGTTGGGGCATTATTTAACCCACAAGACATAACAAGGAACTCATAGTGACCATATCTAGCTCGGAAAGTCATTTTAGGAATGTCTTCACCTCTCACCCTATGTTCGTGATAACCCGACCTCAAATCGATTTTAGAAAGTTAACTCGCACCTTAGAGTTGATCAAACAAATCATCAGTCCTAGGGAGAAGATTCTTATTCTTTATAATTTCTTTGTTCAATTCTCGGTCATTAATACACATCCTAAGAGACCCATCTTTCTTTTTCACAAATAACACTGGAGGAACTCATGGAGATATGCTTGGTTGAATAAAACCCTTGTCAAGAAAATCATCGAGTTGAGCCTTTAACTATTTCAATTTAGCCAGAGACATCCGATAAGGAGGAATAGAAATACAATTCGTATCTGGCAATAAATCAATATCGTACTTAATTTCCCGTTAAAAAAATCGGGTAGGTCGTTAGGAAAGACCTCTAAAAATTCTCTCACTACGGGGACCGACTCAATAGGATGAATATCGGATTCTTGATCATTGACCGTCACCTTATGGTATAGACAACCCTTGTCTATCAGCCTAAAAGCCTTGTCTACAAAATAATTCAAACTATTGTAATAGAATTTCCCTCATTCCACTCTAAAATGGGCTCATTGGAAAATTGGAACTTTACTACCCTTGTTCTACATTCTATAGAAGCAAAACAAGCATGCAACCAATCCATCTCCAAGATGACATCAGAATCAAACATGTAAAGTTCTGCTAAATCAACAAGAGTAACTTTATTTAACAACATTATAGGATATTTTTCTATATACCCTCTTTGCAACCACGGGAATCACCCATCGGGGTAGACACCGAAAAAGGTTCATTTAGGATATCGGGAAGTATATCAAACTTCCTAGATACCAAAGGAGTAACAAATTAAATAGTAACACTGAGATAAAGTAAAGCATAGAGATTTATAAAAAAAACTTGTAACATACCGGTCACCTCATCGGGATAACTCTCTTTTTGACCCATAGCCTTGAGTGCATAAAAGCGGTTCCTTTTTGGAACTTCCGAGCTCGGACCGCTTGCTTGATCTTGGCTATTCCCCTTTACTTGACCCCTTACATTTTGTTAATTTCTCACATTATGCCCACTCTTGCCATAACCAAAGCAATTATATGATCCCACAAACATTCACCCATATGTTTGTTATCACACTTACATCAAGTTTGTTTATCACTTAGTAAATCACCATGTATTCCCTTTTGGTATATAGGGTTTGACACATTATCATTCTTAGCCTTTGGGAACTTAGAGGGAACTTGGTTTGAAAAGACCTTGTGATACTTTAGATCTTGATTTCTTAGCATCCCTATTTTTCTTCCTTGGCCGACTCTCCGCAACTTGTTAAGCATGTACCATCAATCTAGAAAGATCCATGTTGTCATGAAGCATCGCCACACAACATTCTTCCTCAAGCTCTTCAGATACGCCTGTTACATGATGTCTCATT
This sequence comes from Solanum sitiens, assembly GCA_016801875.1. Taxonomy (NCBI): domain Eukaryota; kingdom Viridiplantae; phylum Streptophyta; class Magnoliopsida; order Solanales; family Solanaceae; genus Solanum; species Solanum sitiens. Next base: position 1,084,277 of record JABWTJ010000116.1, read on the forward strand.
TCATCCTAGCATTGGAAACCAAACAGGAATCATACTTGGATAGCTTGATGAACTTCAAAGAGTATTTATTAACACTCATACCTCCTTAACGAAGGTTGATGAACTCCTGTAACTTAGCCTGCCTTTGTTCCCTCGGGAAGAACCTTTCAAGAAAGGCCCTCCTAAGGATCTCTCAAGTAACGGGACCAACTCTTAAAGCTGTATTATCCTTCCATTACCTATACCAAGTTTGAGCTACATATTTGAGTGATAGGCGGGTAGCGCGACCTTCTCACTAGAACTCACCCCCATAGAAAAGAAGATCTTATAGACCTCATCAAGGAAGTCTTGGGGGTCATAATAATCATTTATACCAAAGAACATAGGAGGATTCATCCTAATGAAGTCCCTGAAACGAGAAGCCATGGTACTAGCATTTGGGTTCACTTAGGGTCAAACATCCCGATTTGCTTGTGCCGCCATGGCATGCACTTGAGTAGTTACGGCTTGTGCTTGAGTAGTAATAGATTGGGTCAAACTTAGAAAACCCAACCTTATCTCTCCATCCGTCATAGCTGGAGGATTGACCAGAGATTGGTCACCCAAAGGAACTTGCTCTTGAGGAGGAGCTTGGTTGCCTTGCAGAGGAGCTTCCGCATTAGAAATATCTTCCTCAACTCTTCTTGCATCCGCCCTTCTAGTTGTCATAGCCTATAACAAAATAAAAGGGTTAGATGAAAAGGACACATAGGGTAAAGACTCTTGAGGAATGACATAGGAATACCACGAAGATGAGAATTTCCTAAGCATCACATAGTCTCTCATTCATAAGTGTGGCGCGCTTCACAATTATGATAAGACCCTACATAGACGTGGCGTAGTGAGACATCAATCATAAGGTTACTCAACCTCATGCTCTGGTACCAAGTATGTCACATTTGGGGAGCACCCCCTCGACGTAACCGCGTCGTCGTCCTCGTAGATGAATTAGAATAGCCCTTAGCATACATCATGGAATATGATTGGTAGAGAAAATGCGGAAATTTAAAACTTGTACATCTATATAGTGCATTATACTTAGAGTTCTTGCTTATCATATATGGAGTTTACATAGACTCCTCGCATATGAAGTTTAAACAGATTTCTCATTTAGCATAGACAACGAAATAGTCTAATATTTCGTCTCACATATAAACCATCTAAAGAGTGTTACAAAATTGGGAATAATACCATACACAAGTACAATATGTCATTATAGGCTTACAACAATAAGAAATCCTACAAAGCTAGATAAATGTCTCTATCCTCAAACATTGAGGACTCACCAACAACTTGGTAAAGATATCCAAGTCTTCTTTCAAATGGCTTCTTAGAACTTTAATGGCGGTAATCTACAAATTTTTAGAAAACATTAGGAATATGGGTTAGTACACCACTTGTACTAAGTATAGAAATAATGCACATTAAACATTTGACGAAGATTCATGAACTCACCCATTTTCTTCTCCCTCCACTCTAGGGGAAAGAACCTATCTAGGAAAGCCTATTTGAATTCCTCCCAATCAACCAAATCTATTTCTAAGGGTCTCTCACCTCTCTACTGCTCATATCACACTTGAGCGACAACCTTAAGTTAGTAAGCGGCCAATTCCGCTTTCTGCCTAGGGGTCACACCCATAGCATCTACCACTTTGAAAACTTCGTCTATGAAGATTTGTGGATCTTCATCCACCTTAGTACCATGAAAAGTTGGAGGGTTCATCTTCATGAAATCACGAATTCTAGAGGCGGGTGTACTAGCATTTGGTTGGGTCCTATCTCCTTTATTAGCTTGGGCAACAAAGTGATTGTGGACGACTTGAGATTGAGCCATCATGAGTTGGGTCAAATTCGTTAAGGCAGCCCTCAACTCTGCATTAGTCATATCACCCTCAACAAAAAGAGCTTGAGGCATAGGAGGCACTTGAGGCCCTTGAGGTTCCGGAGGCACTTGAGGTTCTTGAAGGGGAACCTCCACATATTCTTCCCCCTCTAGGCCAACAATAGGAACTTTACATACTTCACTTAGTCACATTCTTCAATTAGAACAAAATCTAGGTCAAACATCCTATTCAAGCTTCACGATCACAAAACAAGACCCATTTACAATTTCTAATCATTCTACGATTTAGAACTTCAAGATCCTATTCTCAAAACATAATAAACACCACAAATTTATCAAATAAGCACCTCCGCCAAGAAGGTGGACCATACCATTAAGATCAATTTATCATAAGCATAATATAAAAAGCAACTCTTCAATTTACTAAGCCACAACAACCTATAAGCATTTTTATCATTAATTCAACATAATAAGGCCCTTAGGGCAGTAGCAAAACAACCATTATAACACAATAAAATCAAAGTTCATTTTATATATACACATGCTCATTTGACCCAATTCTTCAACCACCATTCGAAAGGAAACTTTAAAATGATTTCATTAGGGTTTTAACATTAGAATCACCAACTAACATTAATAACATCATTAATTTATCAATAGAAACATTTTCATGCAAGACCCATATTGGGTTGAAGATAATAGAATTTAGGGTTGAAAACCCCTTTTTGAAATTCATTGGAAATGGCTTCTTGAATGAAAGGGTATTCAAGAATGGATACGATACCTCAATAAGAAAGAAAACCCAAGTGTTTTTGATGAAGAGACACGTCCAACCAGCCCTATTTCCTTCCTTGACCTCTAGCTTTCAATGGAGTCTTGAGAGAGTTTGTCTTTAGAAAGAGAGTTTGAATTTTTGAAGTGAGGGGTCTTCTCTAGGTGTAGTGTTTAAAACAAACTTAATATAAACTAAAAATACTAAAACATATCAGCCTAGGGTCTTAAAAGACTTGGGGTGTATTTACATAAAACACCCCAAGTTTGGCAGCAACTTCACTGATTTGCAGGCCTCACAGACGAGACCTTAACCAACTCATAGGGACACGGCCCGTTACAATAAAATGAAATATAATTTAGTTCTTAATTAAAGAAACTAAGAAACGTAAACTATGTCCTCGAATATATGAGGACATACCAAATTCTTGAGAGATAGAATTCCCAAGCTTCAACTCCGATCCTTCAAAAGGCTTCCACCTATACTCATAAGGTTTGTAAAAGTATGGGGTTAGTACAAACAATGTACTAAGTATGGCATATGCGAAAACATGTAAAAAGGGACATTTTTAGCAAAATAAGATTTCATGCCAATTTAATAAAATATTCATGAACTTACGAACAAAACAACATCAGAAGCATCATTAAACACTTAACGAAGAATTTCCATAATTTTAGTTTAAAGACATACTTTACAGTGAGCACACCTAACCTTACAGTGAACCGACTCGAACATACAATTTCACATAAGTACTCTCCTCACATAGGACACTTAGTTCACACTAAATGCAATGTGAGAGTAGCATTCCATACTACCACTCCCACTAGCGCTCCTAATGGATTCCCAAGGATTTAAGTACGTTACAACAAGTTGACCAAAAGATACACTTAACAATGAGCTATATCCTTAGTTTTACACTGAACCATTTTTAGACATTAAAGTAAGTTTAAAAGCTTTACGTTAAACTAAAAACTCCAACAATGGTAAACTTCCAAAGTATTGCAAATGAGGAAATGAGTCCATTTCCGTAGGAGTTTCCCTACCTAAAGATAATCCAAAGACTCTCTAAGGTAAGACATGAAGGAAACGGCTAAATACTTCCTTCAACACACACCCAAGCGATCCTCAAGACTACCCCGTTCGGCTTACTCACCTCGGGAGAATGAATCACCACTCAAAGACAATACCTTAGAAGAAAACCCAACAAAACCCCAAAGGCTTCCCTTTCGGAATGCCTACTTAGTGCAATGAGTAGGATGGCGTCCCATACAACCACCTACCCTAAGTAGTACATTCTTTTAGAAGGTTTGGCACCAAGTCTTCCCTTTCGGAAGGTCCTACTTAGTGCAATAGATAGGTAGCGTCCCATACCACCACCTACACTAAGTAGCACGTTCTTTTAGAAAACTTAATTCAATCAAATCACATAGGTAACACATTAATTTGAAAACTTATCATTTTCAATACTTTTGTGGGGGGTTAGCTTAACCGACAAAGACCATGAGAGCTAGGCATGGAATCGCGATATTAACCCCTATCGGGTGAGGGATCCTCACTTGCCTAGAGTAAGGTCATACTTCTTAGCTTTTACATGGCTCTTCCAATAGCTATACCTATGCGGGCACATAGTTAAGGGATAGAGAGATTGCTACTAAGTGACTCATTCTCTACTAACGAGGAGTGCTAATCTCCAAAGGTATAAGGGAATACGACATCTCAACTCATGAAGCGTATTCCACCTCTTCTTCCTATCCTCTCGCTGCTAGGCATAACTCCCCACGGATTCTCACTATAGACTATAGGTAAAGGATAACTAGCGAATGCTACATTTCAACTCATAAAGTACATTCATCCTCCGGCCTATCTAGGAAAGCTCATTAGGAATAGTGAGGTTCCTACTAGACACTTCATCTCAACTCACGAAGAGTGTCCACCCCAAGACTGCCCTTCTAACTAAACTTAGCTTCATTCATTCACTTAAAGTGTCTGTGTGTACACGTAGCCACACCTTGCACATAAGCATCATTTCATACACATTACTTCTAAACATGCTTTAGACTTCCATTTATCAACTTACACACTTTACATACTTCACTTAGTCACATTCTTCAATTAGACCAAAATCTAGGTCAAACATCCGATTCAAGCTTGACAATCACAAAACAAGACCCATTTACAATTTCTAATCATTCTACGCTTGAGACCTTCAAGATCCTATTCTCAATACATAATAAACACCACAAATTTATCAAATAAGCACCGCCACCAAGAAGGTGGACCATACCACTAAGATTAATTTATCATAAGCATAATATAAACAGAAACTCTTCAATTTACTAAGCCATAACAACCTATAAACATTTTTATCATTAATTCAACATAATTAAGCCCATGGGGCAGTAACAAAACAACCATTACAACACAATAAAACCAAAGTTCATTTTATACATAAACATGCTCATTTGACCCAATTCTTAAAACACCATTTGAAAGGAAACTTTAACATGATTTCATTAGTGTTTTAACATTAGTATCAGCAACTAACATTAATAACATCATTAATTTATCATTAGAAACATTTTTACGCAAGACCCATATTGGGTTGAAGATAATAGAATTTAGGGTTGGAAACCCCTTTTTGAAATTCATTGGAAATGGCTTCTTGAATGAAAGGGTATTCTAGAATGGATACCATACCTCAATAATCAAGCAAACCAAAGAGTTTTTGATGAAGATACACGTCCAACCAGCCCTATTTCCTTCCTTGACCTCTAGCTTTCAATGGAGTGTTGATAGAGTTTGTCTTTAGAGAGAGAGTTTGAATTTTTGAAATGAGGGGTCTTGTCTAGGTGTAGTGTTTAAAACTAACTTGATATAACCTAAAAATACTAAAAAATATCAGCCTAGGGTCTTAAAAGACTTGGGGTGAACACCCCATGTTTGGCAGCAACTTCACAGATTTACAGGACTCACAGACGAGACCTTAACCAACAGACCGTCTGTCCAACAACGGATCGTTGGTAGGGTCTCCTGGTTTGGGACTTAGATCCAATTCGAGCCTGGACACCTTGACCTTCTGGTCCAATCGACGCCCTAGGTCGACGGACCATTGATGGACCAACGGACCATTCTTAGGGTCGTCGTTTGTCACTGCTTTTGGGCAGTTTTTCCCAAGTCTTGGGCCCTTTATCTAGGGCTCCTTGTGAATCCTAGTTGGGGTCGTGCCAGGACGTTAAACCTATACTAATTCGTCTAGGTATTAGGAACAACCCACCTTAGTTTCATGGTAAACGAACACGTAAAACTCATCCAAACACAACAAGATACACTAGTACATTTTAGGTCACACCTTCCGAACGTCATGGACGTTTTTGGTTGATTGACCTCCAAACTCAACCAAACTTCACATACATCTTAGGAACAGTAGACTAACTCAGTTTAACACAAAATCCAATCATGCAACACTTACGAAGCTCTAGTTCACCTTAATTCGTTTTAGGGCGTTACATTCTCCCCTACTTGGGATGACATTCGTCCTCGAATGACACTTAAACTTAAAGAACAACAAGGACTCACTTAGACTCACATAACACACTTCAATCATGATCAAAACATTAAAATTCAAAGCATCACTAACAAGGAGCATCATTTCGCACTTTCAAACTCTTAGCAACACAAACACTTTTAGCAAAAATTCAAGAAGTCAAAATTCATTCTTAGCCTTATTTTATGGAGGAAATACCTTCTCCAAAATTAAACATGCTAATATACAACACTTTTTCACACATTTAAACATCAATTCAAGGCAAATAATTTTTTCTCAAAAATGAGAAATCTTAGAGTGAGCATCACTGTACACTGCCCAACATACTCAAAATTTTCAAAAATTCATTCTTTGAGAAATTCATCAAGATGACATGATCATATGAACTATAAAACCACATAAACTCTTTTCATAAAATAAAAGCAACAATCAAAAAAGGTTAAGACTTACCAAAATTATCAAAGCGGATTAGTTATCCTTCCTAGCCCCAATCTCATAGGAAGGGTTCGTTTTTCTTTGGAGCATTAGGATCTTGGGAAGCTTGTTGACATCTTTTCCCCTTACTTTGAAATTAGGGCAGTCCCTCATCTTGTGGCTCTTACTACCACAACTAAAACAACCATCCGTTCCGGCAAGACACTTACCCAAATGTTGCTTACCACAAGTAGGACACCTAGCCCTTTTAAAAGCATGACCACCACCTTGAGAATGTTGGTTTGGAGCCCTATCCTTGTTTCCCATGGGAGAATCTTGGTGATAAAACCTCTTCCTAGGATTTTGGTGACTAGAATCATCCGACCTAAGCCTTTTTCCCTCTTGCCTTATTTCTCTAACTTTGGACTCCTCAATTTGTTGTGCATAAACCATGAGCCTAGAAATATCCATCTCATTAAGAAGCTTTGCCGTACGTCACTCTTTTTCCACCAAGCTAGACACTCCCATCACAAATTTGTTCATCTTAGCCCTAGGTTGGGTATCATAGTCAGGGAATACTAAGAGAATCGGGTAAATTTGAGAGAGTATTCTTGCACACTCATTCCCCCTTGACAAAGATTCATGAACTCAACCATTTTCTTCTCCCTCCACTCTAGGGGAAAGAACCTATCTAGGAAAGCGTGTTTGAATTACTCCCAATCAACCAAACCTATTTCTAAGGGTCTTTCACCTCTCCATTGGTCATACCATACTTGAGCATCATCCTTAAGTTGGTAAGCGGCCAATTCCACTTTCTCCCTAGGGGTCATATCCATAGCATCTACCACTTTGAAAACTTCATCTATGAAGATTTGTGGATCTTCATCCACCTTAGTACCATGAAAATTTGGAGGGTTCATCCTCATGAAATCACAAATTCGAAAGGCGGGTGTACTAGCATTTGGTTGGGGCCTATCTCCTTGATTATCTTGGACAACAAAGTGATTGTTGACGACTTGAGCTTGAGCCGTCATGAGTTGTGTAAAGTTAATTAGGGAAGCCCTCAACTACGAATTAGTCATATAACCCTTAACAAAAGGAGATTGAGGCATAGGAAGCACTTGAGGCCCTTGAGGTTCTTGAAGGGGAACCTACACATTTTCTTCCCCCTCTACTCCAACAATAGGAACTTGGTCACGAAGAGGGATCCTCTCATTAGCTACACAACCCTCCTCCCTTCTAGTTGTCGATCTCCTCGTATTCATGTCCTAAAAACACAAAGAGAAGAGATTAATAAAAGACACCTTATAAACTCAACTCTAAGGCACGATACTAGAATAAAGAAGAAAGTGAAACTTCTAGAATCCTATAGCCTCTTGTCCATGGATGTGTCGCGACTCACACCAATGACCAACATAATACTAGATGTGGCTTGTGAGAAATTTAGACCTTAAATTATTCCCCAAAATCTTATGCTCTGATACTAAGTCTGTCACGACTCGAAAGTACCCCCTAGAAGTTAGGGCTAACTCTCGAATAGTGGTCGGGCGTACTTGACCCTTTGGGGTCTCGTACAAGCCCTTCAACTCTCCTTCATAACATAAAGCATAAAAAGTAGTGGGGAATTAAAACTTTTCACGATAATAATAATAAAATAAGTATTTCATAAAATTAGGAAATCTTATCGTCACAAGCCAACTTAAAGACACACTTTAGAATCATAGGAACACAGCCCTTTGCAATAAAAGGAAATACAATTTAAGTCTTAATTAAAGAAAATAAGAAACGTAAACTATGTCTTCGAATATATGAGGACATACCAAATTCTTGAGAGATAGAATTCCCAAGCTTCAACTCCGATCCTTCAAAAGGCTTCCACCTATACTCATAAGGTATATAAAAGTATGGTGTTTGTACAAACAATGTACTAAGTATGGCATATGCAAAAACATGTAAAAAGGGATATTTTTAGCAAAATAAGCTTTCAATGGAGTCTTGAGAGAGTTTGTCTTTAGAGAGAGAGTTTGAATTTTTGAAGTGAGGGGTCTTGTCTAGGTCTAGGGTTTAAAACACAAAATAATATCAGCCTAGGGTCTTAAAATACTTGTGGTGTATTTACATAATACACCACATGTTTGGTAGCAACTTCACAGAGTTACAGGCCTCACAGACGAGACCTTAACCAATGGACCGTCTGTGCATCAACGGACCATTGGTAGGGTCTCGTGGTTTGGGACGTAGCTCCAAATGGAGCCTGGACACCTTTACCTTCTGGTCCAATCGATGCCGGACCGTTGATGGACCAACGGACCGTCCTTAGGGTCGTCGTTGGTCACTGCTTTTTCGCAGTTTTGCCCAAGTCCTAGGCCCTTCATCTAGGGCCCCTTGTGGGTCCTATGTGGGGTCGTGCTGGGACGTTAATCCTTTAAACTAAGTCGTCTAGGTCTTAGGAACATCCCACCTTAGTTTCAAGGAAAATGAACACGTAAAACTCATCCAAACACAACAAGACACACTAGTATATTCTAGGCACACCTTCCGAACGTCATGAACGTTTTTGGTCGATTGACCTCCAAACTCAACCAAACTTCAAACACATATTAGGAAGACTAAACTAACTTATTTTAACACAAATCCATTCAATAAACACTTACGAAGCTCTAGTTCACCTTAATTCATTTTAGGGTGTTACAGTAAACATAGTCAAGGAACTAGGAGATATACTAGATACCCTCTTTATTCACATTGCATTGTAGTCTCAATATCATGAGAATCATAATGAACCTACCTTTCCACATTGGGAAGGGACACATGTCACATCTAGTTTGCTCGGTTCTAAGCTAAAGTCCCTTTTTCAAATGTCTTTAAGTCAATCTTAATCATCAATCTTAGTCATCAATCTTAATATAGGCCATAGGTGACTAATCCCTTGTATAAACATTATCATTAGTTCATTAGGTATAGGATGAGAAATTCCTTTCATAACAAACCATCATTACTAAGATCGACTCATAATAGTCATATCATAAAAGACACACAAGTGAATCATCATCATCAACGCCGTATAATCATACCCTTACCATGATATCACATTCAACATATTCATAACATGTCATAATTATCATCATATCATCATCTTCTAATTTTATTCACATAATCATACTCCCATTGAATATCATCATCAGGAATAGACCAACATAATTGAAGTAACGAACTTATAGTCACACGAAGTCTTACCAATAGCTTCCAAAACCTTATAATAGCCTTAATTCATAACAATTATCCAAATAATCCACTCATTATCATCATAATATAGCAAATTTAATATAACAAAATCAATTGTAACAACCCTAGTCATCAACAAGTCTAATTCATAGCTAGGGTTAGGGAAAATGGCGCATTCATGGATCTTTCATGGAAACTAAGTCAAAGATTAAGAACTACAAAAATTAACCAATAAACAATCATAATATATCAATACTAATCAAAGGAATACAACATATAATCAATTTGAAAGACAAGTTACGAAATTGGATCAAAACCCATCTTTTGAAGAACATAGAAATCAAATCTTTGAAGAGCCTCTTGGGGAAAGGTTTCCCAAGATTTAATTGATTCCATACCTTAATATTTCTTGATTTTTGATGGAGACAAACGTGAATCTTTGAGCCCTAGTGAAGCTTGAAGTTTGGTCTTCAATGGGATATTTGGGAAAGAGAGATAAAGTAGAGAGAAGTTGGAGAGAATTAGGTTTTGGAATAATGTGGTGTTGTGTTAGTTTAATGAGGTTTAATCCTTATATAGTCACCCAAATTACCTAATTAACCACCCCTTAACCCTTAATTAATCACCTACTAATTAATCAATTAACCTACTAACGGTTCGTACACCAAACCACGGAGCCGTACTGACATTCTTTTGTTTGATTCACAGAGTTGGTTTTTGAGGCGTCTTTTGGAAATAGCTAAGTATGGACCTACGACACCATCGATGGGCCATTGTGTAACACACCAAAAATGAATTAGGGAAAGATAGAGCCTAACATGAGTGTGTTATGAGCATATAAGGTCATAAAATGACTAATTTTAATGATTAGAGGAAGTATAAAATGTTTGGGAGTGTTGGGAGGTTAAACGTCCAAGATGTCCTATTAAAGTAGTCGAAGTTGAACTAGTGTGTCGTAGTGTTTTGTAGTAGAGTTTTGGAGGATGGTTTGAGGGTGACAATGATTATCAATGGTTACTATATGTAGAATGATATATAAAGGGTGGAAACATCCGTGAACGACGCCCCGAGGACCATCCTAAGGGTCCCCAAGGAGGACTGAAACATGGTCCTAGTAAGCTGCCATGCCAGCAAAGAATTGGCAGTGTCTGTGCGTCGCGCATCATACACTTGGATGTCAAAAATTTTTCCCTGTGACGTGGGGCAATCACAAATGATTCTGTCTTGAAATTTTCCAGAACCAAGAATTGGAAATGCCTCCGTGACGCGCAGAAAACTCTCTAATTTGGTCGTGTCATTTTTAAGTCAAATAAGAATTGGTTAAATGGTTCAATGTTACATGGGTCTTTTGGGCATTTTAGGGATTAATTATTGGTTCTTAATTAAGGTAATTGAAGAGTATTTAAGTAGTACAATAGCCATTTAGACCCTATAGTCCAAATGAAAACCTTTCTCCCCCAAAATTCTCCAAAAACCACGATTGAAGAAGAAGAGAAATTGGAGGCAGCTTGTAGGATAAATTCACCAAGGTTTCAATCTAGTTTTAAGTCTATAATCTAAGGTATGTGAAGCATATTAATCCATGGATTCTTCCATCCATGGAGTCCCCCTAGTTTCCCTACAATTGTGAATTCAAAGAACCCCAATCTAGTGAGGGTTATTATTGCATTGTGGGTAAGGTGTGTTTGTGATCCCAATAAAGTGGGTAACATTCACTTATGTTGTTTTCATGGAGTTCTTAGGGTGAATTATATTAATTGAAGTTGAAGGTGATCATGGTGATTTTAGGCCACAAGAGGCTAGATAAAGGTTTTATGTTGATCTTCTTAATTCAATTGTATTGTATACTATTTGATCATGATTGAATCACCTAGATATGAATTGAACTAGGTCTAATTGATTAAGGATGATCTTAACCTAGGAAGTTTAAATTGAACCTATGTGATCATGTATGACTATAATTACCTTCTAATGATCTAATTGAATGAAGTAAGCATGTAATTGAACATAGATCATGATGAATTGAAGTTAGAAATCGTTTATGGGCTAGTATTCCATTGATGCTAGGTCTTTGGGGGTTAAGTCATTATGAAGGGATTAAAATGATATTTTCTTCTAAACACATAGACAAGAACATGATAGGAGAAGCAAGTTCTCTCACATAGATGGACTCTAGGTTGACCTAATAACCTAAAGTAAATCAGGACATGATGGACTAGATTATCTTGAAGATTCATTGTATGATATCTTCTTGGGTGATAGACTTGGTGAAAAAATACCAAGGCACGATAGCTTGAGATGGTAGATCTCAAGGGTAGCTTGAGATAGTAAATTTCACGGAGGCTTGAGTTGAAATACTCATGGTAGCTTGAGATGTTTAATTTCATGGAATCTTGGGTTAGATTACTCATGGTAGCTTGAGGTGATGAACTTCATTGTAGCTTGACTTGGTTTGTGCAAACCCATTTCATGGTAGCTTTAGGAGAAAGGCCTATACTCTCCTAATGGTACGTTGATGTAACACCCTGAAACGAACTAAGGTGAACTAGAGCTTTGATTGTGTATCATGAGGTAATTTTATGTTAAAATGGTTATATGATGTTTTGTGGCAGTGTCTAAAGTTTGGGGATGTTTGGATGTCAAACGTCTGAGAACATCGATGACGTTCAGAAGGTGTGCCATAGAATGTGCATGTGCGTCCTTATGTGTTTTAGAGAGTTTTACATGTTCATTTTGATTGAAATTGATATGGTATGTTCCAAATACCAAGATGACTATGTTTATGGGTTTAACTTCTGGGTACGACTCCACCTAGGACCCACAAGGGTCCCTAGAATAGGACCCCAATGTCTAGGCAAAATCTGCCAAGAATGCCCAAAATCAGGCTCAAAGGACGGAGTCAATCGACGCCTCTTGGGTCAATCGACGCCCCGTACTCTAGGGGCGTAGGTTGAGACTTGGCCTATGGATCTTAAGCCTCACATTTACATATGCAGACCCAAACGACGTCCAGCAGCACGGGCCGTTCTTCAGTCGATGCCTCGTTGCCTGGGTCGGTCGATGGTGGTCCTTCAAAAGCTGTTGGATGCTGCTGCCAATGCTTGGGGTGTTTTGTAGATACACCCCAACTGTTTTATGAACCTACGATGATTATTTTAGGATTTTAAAAATATATTAAGTTATTTTTATGTCCTAGACCTAGACAAGACCCCTCATTTAAAATATTCAAACCCTCTCTCAAGAAAGAACTTTCCCAAAACTTTATAGAAGCTAAAACTCAAGGAAGGGCTAGGAGGGATGGTTGTGGAAGTTTCTTCATAAAAACATTAGTGGGTTTCCTCTCATTGAGGTATGGTTGTCATTCTTGAAATCTCTTCCATTCAAAGAGTCATTTCTAAGGTATTTCAAAAAGGGGTTTTCAAATCCTAACTTCTTCTATCATTGACTCTAAGTATGGGTCTTGCATGAAAATGTTATAAAGGATTCAAACATGTTAGTTATAATTTTATTTGGTTATGTTAATGCTAAAACATCAATGAAACCATGTTATTGCTTTTTATCAACTTTTGGCTTATGAAATGGGTCTAATGAACATGATTTAATAATGTTAGAGTTATAGTTTCTCTATGGTTATATTGTGATTTAACTACTGACCTAAGGGCTATTTCATGATATATCATTGAGGAATTGATTATAGGTATGAAAGCTTGGATTAATGGTAAGTTGGTTACATTGATTAGCTCTTATTATGAAATGTTCTTGAGTGGTATGGTCCACTTTTTGTGGTGGTGTTTATTTGAGGTATATGAATATGAATTTACATATGTATTGGGAATGAGTCCATGAAGGCATATTATGCAAAGTAACATGATAATGATGTTGTTCTTATTAATGTGCTTTATGAAGCTTTTTATGTGAAGTATGTAAGAGATTATGTCTAAGTGAACTATATGTTTATGTGAAGCATGTTAACGTGTGTAATATGATGAATGAAGTTGATGAATGTGAATGAAAAGGGGAGTCTTGGGGTGGACACTCTTCGTTAGTTGAGATGAAGTGTTTAATAGAAACCTCTCTATCTCTCATAAGCTTTCTAGGATAGGTTGAGGGATAGATACCCTTCGCGAGTTGAGATGTGGTGCTCAATAAGTTATTCCTTATCCTTTAGTAATGAATGTTTATGACTCCGTGGGGGAGTCATGCTTAGCACAGAGAGGATATGAAGAAAAGGTGGTTACACTTCGTGAGTTGAGTTGTTGTATCCAATATACCTCTTCAAATGAGTACTCCTCGTTAGTAGAGAATGAGTTACTGAGTAGCAATCTCCTTATCCCTTAACTATGCTCCCGCATAGATGTACCTATTGGATAATCCACGTAAAGGCTAAGAGCATGACCCTACCCTAGGTAAGTGGGGATCCCTCATCCGATAGGGATAAATGTAGTGATTCTATGTCTATATCTAATGATCTATGTAGGTTAAGGCTATCCCCCACAAATGAATGTAATGAACTAAGTCTCCTAAAAAGTGTACTACTTAGGGTAGGTTGTGGTATGGGACGCTTATCCAATGCACAAGTAGACACTTGAAATGGGAGTCTTGGTGTCTCTTTGTCTTAATGTATGAATGTGTTATCATGTAAGGAAATGAAGTTATGTGACTTAATGTATAATTTAAGAAAGAATGTTAAAGTTATGTCTAATATAATGAAGTTTATGAATGATCAATGTGGCGTACCTAACCTCATGTAATCATCAAGGAGCACAAAGTGGTAGTAGTAGTATTTGATGCTATTCTCACATTGCACTTTGTGCGAATAGTAAGTCCACTTGGGGAAGGGCACTTATGTGAAGTTCTAAATGCTAGTGTGTTCCTCTAATGTTTATGTATAATCCCAAAAATGAATAAGGTGAATCTAGAGACTAAAATGGTTGTCATGATGGTCTAAGGTTCTGAATTTGTCTATAATGTTCTATTGAAGCATTGTCTAGAGATTTAGGTGCATTGGGAGTCAAACGTCAAGGGACGACTAAAACATTGGATGACTAAGTCACCTATCTGCCTCATATGTGGTGCTATGTGTTTATGTGTTATTAATTAGGTTATAAGGTCCATAAATGATTTATTATGGTGAATATAGGCAGTGTGACAAGTTTCGTGAAGTTTGGAGGTGATAAATCCAAGAACGTCCATGACGTTCGAAAGATGTGTCTTGAAATGACCTTGTGTGTCTAGGCATGTTTCATCAAGTTTTACTTGTTCGTTTTGGGTGAAATTCTTGTGAGAGGTCCTAAACTCATATACAATTATGTTTGAGTTGGAAATGCGTGGGCAAACATCCCCAATGACCATCCAAGGGTCCTTGAGGAAGGACCCTTCATGGTGCCCATGATTGTCCAAGACACCTTAACCAACAGTTCGCAATCGACGCCCCGTTGGTGGTGTATCGTCGTTTCTGTCTTAGTAAGGGGAGAGGTGAGGCCAAGTACAAGCCTCAGTCCAAGACCACGGACCAACAGGACGGTCCGTTTGTCAATGGACGGGCTGTCCTTTGGCAACCGTCAGTTAAGAATGTTTCCCTGCGCAAGTCACTGTAAGTTGAGGGGTCAAATGGGAATTTCATTCCACGTACAAATTAAAAGTTTGGCGGATCCTTAAGGGTTTACTGGGTATTATAGACATGTATCGAAGTCTTTAACACTTAGAAGAATTCATTCTTCCAAATCAAAACCCCAAAATCCATTAGAAATTACTTAAGACTCCATTAAAGTTAGAACTCAAGGAAGAGCTTGGATTGGAGATTTGAGTGGATATTCTTCATCAAATTGGAGGATTAGCTTCATTGAGGTATGGTTTTTGATCCTTGAAAATCTATTCATAAAGGAGCCCAAATTCAAAGAAGTTTTCTAAATTTTGTCAAAGATAATGTCCAATTTCATGATCTATCCATGGGTTCTTGCATTAAAAGTTTTTAATCATTGAATAGTGACTGAATTGTTGTTAATTAGATGATTTTATCTCAAATAATCTATGAACCCATGTAATTGATGAACCCTAGTTTTTGACTACTTTATGGGTTACTTGATATTACCTTAATGTTTATGAATTATGGTGTAGTTTTCTATGGGCTATATAATGATGTAAGAATTATATTTAATTGATATCTAATTTATCTTAAATTGATAAATCTATATTCAATTGACTTAGATTCATTGAGTATAATGATTTATGCATTGAATTTATGTTCATGGCCATGGGTAAGGGCCTTTGATATTGAATTGGATGATTTAGCATTGGATTGAAGTGTTTAGGATGGAGTGGTGGTACACTGACCTATTTCCCTTTATATTATGTTAATTATACTTCAAATTATGTTGTAATTGGTATGGTCCACTTATGGTGGTGGTGTTATGTGATTCATGTGGACTTATCGGTGTTATTTTAAGTATTATGATGATTATGGACTTGTCGGCAACTACTTGAAGTACTATGATGATTTTTCTAGTTGATTTTATGTTGTATTATCATACCTACCTATATGTGAAGTAATGTGAAAGTATATGTTTCTTATATTGAAATTCTTAGGTGTTCATGTTAGACTATGACTATGTGTTCATGTTGTATCTTAGAATTTATATATGATTGTTCCTACATGGCTATATGAGTCTAGGATGGTTATATTGAAGATGATATAGTAGTGTATAGAATGACTTAAAGATGATAACGGTTGTTCTTATGTGCTTCTTGAATGACATGTAATATGTGTTAAAGTGAAGTATGTTGTGTCTTGTTTTGGTAGACTTGTGTCCCTTAGTTGATACATGTATGAAAGTGAATATGTGATGTCTTGAATTAGGATGCTAAAGCTCTTAGTCTTGAATGTATGAATGATATGTGAGACCTTGAATGATTATAAGAGGGTCCTTTATGTGAAACCTTGAACCTAGTGGTAAGGTTATGAACCTTGAAGTAGAAAGCCGTAATAGTATCCTTCTTGTAATGAATGATGGACATAAGTTTGATTGGTTGGAAAGACATCATATCAATCATTAGAAATTCATAATGAGCTTCTTGTCGCCATGGTAAGGCAGCCCTAGGGGACCTCTTTGGTAGGGTAAATGTAATTGGGTTATGAACTTGATATGGAACCCCTTTCTATGAACCTTAATGTGAATTAATCTATGAGAACAAAGGCTAGCACTGAGTGAGTATGGTAAGGGAAGTAGTTCTAGTTAAAATATAAGGCTAGAATACAAGTTAGGCCCTTCATATTCCTTAACCATTTGCCTAGATGGGATGTGTCCAAGTTCTACTATTGGCAAGTAGAACAACCTCATCAGAGTAGGATAGAACTCAGGATTCCATGTTTTGCTACAATGGTCTATGTCCGCTATTGCCTATTCTCATCATGTGGGATACCTATTAGCATTAGAGAAGTTCTATGAAGTTTAGGTGGTGGTATGGAGGTTAGCACATTTACATAATCATATCATGATAAGGCATATTGGTAAGTTATCACCATCCTTATAACATTTACATCTTAGCCAAAAACTCACAAATCATAGTTCAAGACATTTCAATTAAACATCATACCAACCCTATCAATCTTAGCATAAGGTATACTTCAATACAACATCATCACTTAATCACAAGTAATCATAATTGAAGTAGAGAATTAAGATCACAAGACTTACCCAAATCTCCTTCAAAACACATCATCAAGGTCTTACCATCAACAATTTAACTAAACTCAACAATGGGTGTAACATCATAATACTGTAATACCCAACATTATGGAAAAGTTAATCGAATCATTATACAACAATTCATCACTACCTCATAGCCTAGAAATTGAGACTTAGGTCAAGTTCATGATCTACTTCACAATCAAGGTCAATTATTCTAGAACTGGAATAATTGGATTAAAATATACCACAATCTACTCATAATTGGCATAATAAAAATATAGTATAGCAATTCACAAAATAACCAAGCTAATTGTATCAATACTACACAATTCAATTCAAGATCACAACCTAGGGTTAAGGGGAAAAGATCATCTTCGACAAACTAAGTCAATTCATTAAGAAGTAGTGTAATATAATAATAATACATGTTAATATACTCATAATAACCATAAGGAATCATAAATAAAGCATTTCACAAGATCAATTTCTTATTGGAAGTAAACCGACTTGAATTTCACACTTTTGAAATCAATTTGGAGGTACCTTTGGGGAAAGAGATCCCAAAGGTGAAATGAATCCCAAACCTATATAATTGATGATGTTTGATGGAGAAACTTTATCCTTAGAATACCTAGAACCCACATTTTTCTTGGTCTTCAATGTGGTTTATTTGGGAGAGAGAAAGAAGAGAGAAGGAGGAGCAATTTGATTTTGGGAAATTATGAGAGTTAGTTTAGTCTAATTATGTTTGGGGTCTTTATAGGGGTCATTAGATAACTTAATTAGGGATCCATTAACCCCTAAATAATTAAATAAACACCTAATTAATTAATTTAACTAACCTAAAAATGTGCACTAAAACAGTGTCTTGACACACGAAACTCCGACCAACGGGTCGTTTGTCAATCGACGGACATTGTTCACATCCGTCCTGTGCATTCATCGTTTCTGACTGAGACTTGTCAAAATGTACCCTTGGACAAAATGTCTAAGTGTCCATCGAAAGTTTCCATCGACACCCCGTCCACGCATTGTCGATGGGCCTCGTTGGTGAACACTTTCTCTTGACAGCTTTTTGCAACAATTGTAAGGGTCATCCTCAAGGGCCCTTGGTTAGTCCTTGGGGAGTCGTATCCGGATGTTTCGACTATAAACTAACTCTAATACGTTATAGAGACCTTTACACCTAATTTCATCATTTTTCCAACTGTTAAAACTTAGTTAGACAAGCTAAGGCACGCTAGCACCTTTTGAACTAGTTTCCAGACGTCATGGACATTCCTTGATGTTTTGATTCTAAAACTTCCTAAATGACTTATATACACTAGAATTGACCTTAAAATAGTGTTACAAATCTTAGAATCTCATGTTAGTCTCTAGAGTAGGCTTTAGACTTTCGGAGTATTGCATTATCCCCCCCTTAGGAATATTCGTCCCCAAATGACACCAAAAATCTTTAAAAAGAAAGGAATAGACTCAAGACTAGCATCCCAACAAACAACAACATATCAAAACATAAATCACAATCAAAATTCACATAACCTCATAAATGTTTTCTAAATGCAACTCAAAACATCATTTTCAACTCATAAGAGTTCAACATCATTTCATGCTTATGCATTATGCCAAGGCTTTCTTTAACACATCTCAACATTCTCAATACAATTTATGAAGCCACATTTTACCAAAATGCACAACATAAACTCAAAATAAGTAAAAAACAACATTTTCATTTTTAGGCATAAAGTTCACTATATCATCCACCTCTTTGCACAACTTCATCAAAAATCAAGGCAAATTCAAATAAACTCATTATTTTCACTACAAGTAGGAATGACTAACCTTTGTTATCATATAGATGAGGGTAACGGGACTTTATTTCGGCCTTGGTATCCCATGTTGCACCCTCAACTAGGTGATTCTTCGATAACACCTTTACGGAAGCCACCTCTTTGTTCCTTAACTTCCTTACTTGTCTATCAAGGATTTGAACCGGAACCTTCTCATAGAGAGGTTCTCTTGAACACCTAGACCTTCAATAGGAAGAATAGACTCGGGGATCACTGATACACTTCATAAGAATGGAAACATGGAACACCGGATGAACCGAACCCAATTCACAAGGCAACCTCAAATCATATGCAACCTTATGAATCATTTGAAAGATTTCATAGGGATCCACATAACGAGGACTCAACTTCCCCTTCTTGCCAAATCTCACCACCCCTTTCATACGCAAAATTTTTAGATACGCTTTATCACCTTATTCAAACTCTAATTCCTTTATCATATGGTCGGCATAAGACTTTTGCCGACTATAGGCTGTTTTCAAGAGATTCCTATAATATAAACCTTCTCCAAAGACTTATAAATCAACTCGGGACCCAAAAGTGAAGACTCACCCACTCCAAACCATCCAATAGGAGATCTACATCTCCTACCATACAAGGCTTCAGAAGGAGCCATAGATATAGATGAATGGTAAATATTGTTGTAAGAAAACCCAACCAAAAAGTCAAGTGCTTATCCCAATTTCCCTAGAAATCAATTATACAAGCTCTAAGCATATCCTCAAGGGTTTGATTAGTGTGCTCTGCTTGACGATACGTTTAACGATGAAAAGCAGTACTTAACTTCACCTTGGTACCCAACCCTTTTTGGAATGACCTCCAAAACCTATATGTGAATTTTGCACCCCTATCCGATATGATGGATAAAGGAATACCATGGAAACACACATTCTCATCTATGAAGATCCTTGCATAATCCTCCACCGAGTAAGTAGACTTGACGGGAATAAAATAAGCGGATTTGGTCAATATATCCC
This sequence comes from Solanum sitiens, assembly GCA_016801875.1. Lineage (NCBI taxonomy): Eukaryota > Viridiplantae > Streptophyta > Magnoliopsida > Solanales > Solanaceae > Solanum > Solanum sitiens. The sequence goes on from JABWTJ010000116.1 coordinate 1,104,608, forward strand.
TACCCACCCATATGGAGTCATATTGTTTTTGTGTCCGAGGCAAGCTACCACAAAATCCATATTAATGTCTTCCCACTTCCATGTAAGAACTTGTATTTCTTGAAGTAAACCACCCGGCTAATGGTTTTGGCTTTCAATTGTTGGCAATTTGGACACTTAGCAACAAATTCCGCTATGTGTTTCTTCAAGCCTTCCCACCAAAACACCTCTCTAAGGTCATGGTGCATCTTTGTTCAACCCGGATGAATGGAGTAACGGGATCCATGAGTTTCCTCAAGAGTCCGTTTCCTCATGCCATCTACATTGGGAACAAACAACGTTACTTGATACCTCAATACACCACACCCCAAGGAAAATGACTCATTAAGCTTACCAAGAACCGAATCCTTCAACTCCATCAATGATTGATCAAGGTGTTTCATAGACTTCACCTCAACTACCAAAGATGATTTGGAGTTATGATGGACCTTGAAACCACCATTCGAAGCATCTTCCAATCTAACTCCCAAATGAGCCAACCTATGAACATCTTTTACTAGGTCTTTCTTGGTTTCCTTTATATGAGAAACACTACCCATGTTCATATGACTTAGAGCATGCACAACCACATTGGCCTTGTCGGGGTGGTAGAGAACACTCATATCGTAATCTTTCAACAATTACAACCACCTTCTTTGTCAGAGATTCAACTCCTTTTGAGTAAACACCTATTGAAAACTTTTGTGGTCGGTATACACATCAACACGAACACCATACAAGAAGTCCCTTAATATTTTCAAGGCAAATACCATGGCCGCTAACCCAAGATCAAGAGTTCGATAATTCTTCTCATGCACCTTAAGTTGCCTAGAGGCATAGGCTACTACTTTCCCATGTTAAATAAGGACACACCCCAAGCCCACTTGGGATGCATCACAATATACAACAAAACTCATTGTACCCTCCGGTAAAGTCAACATCAGAGCGAAAGTAAGGCTATCTTTCAAGATTTGGAAGTTCCTCTCACATGCCTCCGACCACTCAAATTTCATACTCTTCTGTGTCAAAGTAGTCAACTGATATGCAATGGATGCAAAAAATCTACAAACCTCCTATAATAGCTCGCTAGACCCATGAAACTCCTAATGTTGGTTGGATTGAATGGCCTTGGACAATATTTCACCTCCTCGGTTTTCCTTCAATCAAACTCAACTCCCTCAGTAGAGAATATGACCAAGAAATGCCAACGACCTCAACCGAAACTCACATTCACTATACTTGGCAAATAATTGGTTCTCCTTAAGCACTTGTAACACCACCCTCAAATGGTCCATGTGTTCACCCTAATTTTTCAAATATACCAAGATGTTGTCAATGAAGACAAAGACAAAAGAATCTAGGTACCTTTGAAATACCCTATTCATGAGATCATTAAATTCCATCGGGAATTAGTGAGACGAATGGACATTACTAATAACTCATAGTGACCATATCTTGTTCAAAATGCCGGTTTTTGGTATATCCTCACCTCTCACCCTAAGTTGGTGATACCCCGATCTCAAGTCAAACTTAGAAAAGTAACTTGCCCCTTGGAGTTTATTAAACAGGTTGTAAATCCGATGGAGAGGAAACTTGTTCTTAATAGTTACTTTATTGAGTTGGCAATAATCAATGCACATTCTAAGGGACCCATGCTTCTTCTTTACAAACAAAAATGGAGCACCCCATAGAGAAATACTAGGTCTAATGAAGCCTATGTCTAGTAAATCTTTGAGTTGAGCCTTCAACAATTTCAATTCATCCAGAGCCATTCGATAAGGAGGAATCAAAATGGGATTGGCATCCGGTAGCAACTTAATAGCAAAATAAATTTCCTTTTTGGGAAGGATTCCGGGAGGATCATTAGGAAAGACCTCAGGAAATTCCCTTACTAACGGGACTAACTTAATCGAAGGGTTTTCAGAGTCTAATTCCTTAACTCTTACAATGTGATATAGACACCCTTTTGAGATCATTTTACAAGCTTTAATACAAGAGATTATACGACCTCTAAGAATAGAATTTTCCCCCTTCTACTCTAAAATATGTTTATTTGGAAAATTGAACTTGAATATTCTAGTCCTACAATTAATGGAAGCAAAACAATCATGCAACCAATTCATCCCCTAAATGACATCAAAATCTGTCGTATTAAGTTCTACTAATTCAACATGAGTAACTCTATTGGGCAACATTATAGGACATTTTCTATACACCCTCTTTACAACCACTGATTTAACTACTGGGGTAGTTACCATTAAAGGTTCATTTAGAATATCGCAAAATATCAAACTTTATAGCTATCAAGGGAGTAACAAAAGATAATGTAGCACCCAGATCAAGTAAAACATATACATCAATAGAGAAGACTTGTAACATACTGGTCACCACATTGGGAGAACTCTCTTGTTCACCCCTAGAGCGAAGTGCATAAAAGCGATTCTTCTTTGGATGATCCAAAATAAAACCACTATCTGGAGCTTTCCTCTTCAAATTAGGGCAATCCCTAACCTTGTGGCCACTCTAGCCACGCCCAAAACAATTGTCCGTCCCAACAAGGCAATCACCATAATGCTTGTTGCCACAGTTTTCACAAGGTGGCTTCTTGTTTGGTGAGCTAGTACTTCTTCTTTTTTGTGACTTAAGGTTAGACACCCTATCATCACGGGCCTGGGGAAATGTGGTAGGAACTTGATCAAAAAAACTCTTCTTGAACCTAGGCTTGTTTTGAATGTCAAGCATACCCTTTGAAGAGCCACCATCAAAAGACCTTGCCCTCTTGGCATCCATACTCTTTCTCTTAACCTTTGTCTCTTCCACTTGTTGAGAATGAACCATGAGATGATATATGTTCATATTATCATTTAGAATATCCGAACGACATTCTTCTTTCAAGTCATCTGACACCCTGTCACAAAGCGGCTCATTTAATCTCTTGGGTCAGAAACCAAAGATGGAGCATAGTTTGAAAATTTAGTAAATTTCAAAGAGTAGTCAAGTACACTCGTACCTCCTTGACGAAGGTTGATGAATTCTTCCTCTTTGGCTTCCCTCTACTCTCTAGGAAAGAACCTATCAAAAAAATCGTTCTTTAAAATCTCCCATGTCACCGGTCCTCCCCTTAAGGACCTATTGTCTCTCCATTGAACGTACCAAGTTTGGTCCACATCTTTGAGTTGGTAAGTGGCTAACTTGGCCTTCTCAGTAGTAGTCATCCCCATGGCATAGAGGATATTGTAGGTTTCATCAATGAACTCTTGGTGGTCTTCCTCAACTTTTGACCCATAGAATGTAGGGGGATTCATCCTTGTCAAATCCCTCAAAGAGGAGGACATGGTGCCAACATGTTGGTTTCTTTGGGGTACAACCTCCCGGTTAGCTTTGGCCATCATGGCTTGTGCTTGTGTATTGACGGCTTGTGCTTGTGTTGTAATGGCTTGGGCCATTTGGAGAAAGGCTACCCTTATGTCCCCATCCGTCAAAGGTGGAGTATTGACCGGAGCGTGGTCATCATTAGTAACTTCTCAAGAGGAGGGAATTGATTGCCTCGGGAGGAACTCCCGCATTAGCAATCTCGTCATCAATTGTTCGAGCTACTATTCTTCCAGTATTCATTGCCTATAATCACACTAAATGGATTAGATGCTAAGGGAACATAGAGTCAAAACTCTAAAGGCACGATATTGGATTTCCAAGAAAAGGAGAGTTTCCTAAGCATCATATAATTTCCTATTCATAAGTGTGGCGCGCTTCACAATTATGAATAAGATCTACATAGATGTGGTTAATTGAGACACGAATCTAAAGATATTCAACCTCGTTCTCTGATACCAAATTTGTCACATCGAGGGAGCACCCCCTAGACATAACCAGTATCGGCATCCTCGAAGAGAAATATGACTAGCCTCTTAGATTACATCATTACATTCATAGGTTAAAATGCGGAAAATTTAAAAGTTTTCTTCTATCAATCATGAGGTTTACATAGACATCTCACATACACATAATATATATTCATATCGAGAATACATAGACCCTTCGTAAAAGAAGATTACATAGTCTTCTACTTTTATTGCACACATATATATATAAAAGATATAACATGGTCTTGAAATCGGATGTCTCATATCATAACCATCTAAACATGTGTATAACAATTGGGCATAGCTCATACATCAATATAATAAGAGCGACATATAGGCTATAGAATCTTTAGTACTCAAATGAAAGGAAATAAACACATTCTCTTTAAGACTAAACAATATCCGAAGCTAGAAAATGGCATTGTCCTCGATGTAGTTTGGACCTATCCAACTTGGAGAGTGAGAATTCCAAGCCTTCCTTCAATGTCGTCACAACCCTTCAATGACCGAAACCTAAAATGTTGAGGAAAATGGTGAAAATGGGGTTACCACATCACTTGTACTAAGTACAAGACAATATGCACACAAAACATAAAATAATGCTAGAAAGGGACATTTCATTAAAGCATGTCATTTACTTTGAAAAGCCTTATGCACATTCAAGAACAAATACAAGTCAATCACACATATTCATCAAGTCAAGACCATATACATCACAAGACCAACAATACTAAGTCTAGTCAAGTCAACATGCATATTCAACATAATTGAGTACATAACAAAGACAGCTCTAACATAAAGTTATAACATCAACAAGCATGTATAAGAGTTCATAACATCATAACCAAAGGAAGACCATTACATATGGACCCTCATAAAGTCAACTATTGCAATGACTAAGCAAAACCCCATAACCTTACTTAATCAAGTAAATCAAACAAGAACCATAACCAATGGCCGACTTCGCATACTACATCATTTAGAATAGTCATCATCATCATACTTTAACAATAGAGACCAAACCACATGTTCATAAGTGGAACCATCATCACATAGTGTCATTAACATATAAGATCATCATATTCATGTCATTTACATTTATAAGCATATACATACATAAGAACATCCTTCTAAGACTTCCCTCAAGGCTAACTAGTGCAATGTATAGGTAGAGTCCCATACCCCTACCTAGACTAAGCTAAACCCCTTAGGTCATCTTAGTTAGAGTTCATTCATTACTTCATTTTACCTTTTGGGAACATCTTTCCTTAACTGACATCAACCACATGAGCTAATGTGGAATCCGGTGTCATGGAACCCGAAATAAGGCGGACTACTTTCCAAGGTAGTACCAAAACATGAACATAGCTTCTATTGTGGATCCACTAGCTAGAATTCCTATGGGTTCAACATAGTTCAAGAACTAGGACATGTAGTTGGGACCCTCTTCATGCTACATGCATTATAGTCTCCAATCTCATAAGTACATTGGGGATCCTACCTTCATTATGTGGCAAGGGACACTCCTCACTCTACTTCACTCGGTGCTAAGATAAGAGTCCCTTTTGAAATGTCTTTAATGCCTTTATTAATCATCACAAATTGATGTCGGCCATATGGTCTATGCCTTATATAATCATCATCATAGCTGAATAAGAATTGCATGAGTATTGTCCTTTCATAACAATTCATACATGTGAGTTAGCACATATACATAAGCATATCATGATAAGGCACATTGATAAGTTATCACCATCCTTATAACATTTACATCTTACCCAACAACTCAGAAACCACAGTTCAAGCCATATCAATTCAAAATCATACCAACCCTATCAATATTAACATAAGGTATACTTCAATACAACATCATCACTTAATCACAAGTAATCATAACTGAAGTATAGAATTGAGATCACAAAACTTAACCCAATCTCCTTCAAAATTCATCATCAAGGTCTTACCATAAACCATTCAACTCAACCCAACAATGGGTGTAAGATCATCATACCGTAATAATCAACATCATAGTAAAGTCAATTGAATCACTATACAAAAATTCATCACTAGTTCATAACCTAGAATTTGAGACTTTGGTCAAGTTCATGATCTACGTCACAATCTAGGTCAATTACTAAAGAACTAGCATACTTGGGTTACAATATACCACAGTCTACTCATAATTGGCATAATAACAATATAGTCTAGCAATTCACACACTAACCAAGATAATTGTATCAATACTACACAATTCAATTCAAGATCACAACCTAGGGTTAAGGGGAAAAGATCATCTTCAACAAACTAGGTCAATTCATCAAGAAGTAGTGTAATGTAATCATAATACATGTTAATATACTCTTAATATCCAAAATGAATCATTAACAAATAAATTTACAAGATCAATTTCTAATTGGAAGTAAACCCACTTGAATTTTTAATATTTTTGAAATCAATTTGGAGGAACCCTTTCGGGAAAGAGATCCCAAAGGTTAAAGGAATACCATACCTCACTAATTGATGAAGTTTGATGGAGAAAATTGATCCTCAGCATCCCTAGAACCCACCTTTTTCTTGGTCTTCAATGGGGTTTCTTTGGGCGAGAGAAAGAAGAGAAAAGGAGGAGCATTTTGAATTTGGGAAATTATGAGACTTATTTTAGTCTAATTAGGTTTGGGGTCTTTATAGGGGTCATTATCTAACTTAATTAGACCTCCCTTAACCTCTAAATAATTAAATAACCACCTAATAAATTAATTTAACTAACCTTACAACGTGTAGAAAAGCAGTGTCTTGAGAGACGAAACCCCGACCAACGGGCCGTTTTTTAATTGACGGGCACTGTTCACGTTTGTCCTATGCAATCGTCTTTTGCGACATAGAGGTGTCAACATGGACCCTTGGCCAAAATGTCTAAGTGTCCATCGACAGTGGGCATTGACACCTAGACTATTAGACCATGCCTCATCGATGGTCCTAGTTGGTAAACACTGTCTCTTGAAAACTTTAGCCACGATTACAAGGGTCCTCCTCAAGGGCCCATGGTTAGTCTTTGGGGAGTCGTACCCGTACGTGTAAGACCTCAAAAATTACATAGGTGAACTAGAGCCTAACATTGTTGTCAAGGTGGTCTAAGTTCATTAATATGTCTTTAGTGTTGTATTGACGCAGTAGATAAAATATATGGTGCGTTGGAAGTCAAACGTCAAGGGTCAATCAAGACGTTCGACGACTAAGTCATCTATGTGCCTCGTATGTGGTTCTATGTGTTATGTATGATTAATGAGGTTGTAAGGTTCTTAAATGATTTTATGATTTATAAAGTCAGTGTATCAAGTTTCGTGAAGTTTGAAGGTCAAACGTCCAAGAACGTTCATGAAGTTCGAAAGATATGCCTTGAAATGACCTTGTGTGTCTAGGCATATTTCGTCGAGTTTTACGTGTTTGTTTTGGATGAAATTCATTGAGATGTGCTAAACTTGTATACAATCAAGTTTGGGTTTGAAACGTCTGGGTAAACGTCCCCAAAGAACAACCAAGTGTCCTTGACGAAGGACCCATGCTGGTGGCAAAAATTGCCAAAAGGAATTCCACCTACGGAAGGCATTCGACGGCCAGTGGCCTGGTCGACGCCCCGTTGGTGGTGGCGGTCATTGGATACTTAGATTAGGAAGCCAAGATTCTATTTTCCAGGCTCTGACCCAATCGACGGTGGACAGCACGGTCCGTAAGTGGACTGACGCCCCGTTGATGGGTCAGTCGTCTTTGAGTCTGTGCAGCTCACTGTTAAGTTAAGGGGTGATGTTGTAATTTCACCCCACTTCCAAATAGATGTATTGTCGGTTTATTAAGGGTCTTTTGGATATTTTAAGCATGTATATAAGTGTTTAACACTTAGAAGATTTCATTCTTCAAAATCAAAACCCCAAATTCCCTTAAGAATTCCCAAAGACTCCATTGAAGTCCAAAATCAAGGAAGAGTTTGGTGTGACGTTTTGAGTGGAGATTCTTCATCAAAGTGAAGAATTAACTTCATTGAGGTATGACTTTTGATCCTTGAAACTCGTTTCATCAAGGAGCCCAACTTTCAAAGAGGTTTTCTAAAGTTTTCAAAAGATGAATTGACCTTTCTTCATGATCTACCATGGGTTCTTGCATTAATGGGTTTCGAACGTCTATTATGGATTAGATTGATGTTTTATTGATGATTTTAACCTAAATTACCTATGAACCCATGAAATTGATGAACCTGAGATTTTGACTAAATTATGGGTTACTTGATATTGGCTTAATGTTGATGAATTCATCTGTATTTCTTATGGGCTTTCTATTGATGTAAGAATTGTATTCAATTGTTATAAAATTGATATTGGATTGTTGAATCTATGTTGAATTTGTTTAGATTTCATTGATTTCTATAATTGTGTATTGAATTGGTGTTTATGGCCATGGGTAAGGGCCTTATGATGTTGAATTGGGTGATTTGGTATTGGCTTGAAGTGTTGATGATGAAGTGGTGGTACGCTGCCCTATTTATTCTTATTCAATGTTAATTATACTTCAATTATCTTATGATTGATTTGATCCACTATTGGTGGCGGTGCTATGTGAATTGATGTGGCCTTGTCGGCGTTACTTTCTAGTATATTGATGATCATGGCCTTGTCGGCACTACTTGAACTTATATGGATATTTGTGTAGTTGATTTGATGATGTGTGATCATAACTTCCTATATGTGAAAGTATGTGTTAGACTATTGATACTATTTAGTTAATCATGTTATGCTTTCACTATGTGTTAATTATGTAGTCTTAGAGTTTGATCATGGTTGTTCCTTATTTGGCTATATGAGTCTAAAATGGTTAAGTTGATAATGTTAAGGTAATGAATAGGTTGACTAAATAAGATTCAGGGTCATTCCTAAGAGTCTAAAGAAAGATAGGCTATATGTGTTAAATGGAAGTATGTTGTGTCTTATTTAGGTAGACTTGTGTCCCTTACGTGATGCTTATGTGAATATGTGATGTCTTGACTTAGGAACCTAAAGGGTCTTAGACTTGAATAAATGAATATAGGTGAGACCTTCAATAATGATAAGAGGGTCATTTATGTGAAACCTTGAACCAAGTGGTAAGGTTATGAATCGTGAAGTAGTAAGCTGAAATGGTATCCTTCATGTACTGAGTGATGGACTTAAGGTTGATTGGCTGGAACGGCATCATATCATACCTTAGGAAAGTCGCGTTGATATTTTGTCTCCATAGTGATATATCCCTAACGGACCTTGCTTTGGTAGGGTAAATGTAATTGGGTCATGAACTTGATATGGGACCCATTTGTATGAACCTTAATGAAAATTGATCTATTAGAACTAAGGCTAGAACCGAGTGAGTATGGTAAAGTGAAGTAGTTCTAGTTAAGTATGAGAGTAGAATACAAAGCACGCCCTTCATATTCTTTAACCATGTGTCTACATGGGATCTCTATGTTCTACCATTGGCAAGTAGAACACCTCATCGAAGTATGATAGAACTTCGGATTCCATTCTTTGCTACCATGGTCTATGTCGGTTATTGTGTATTCTCATCATATGAGATACCTATTAGCATTAGATAAGTTCTATGAAGTTTAGGTGGTGGTATGGGATGCTACTTAGACATTGCACAACGGGCTTTGAAGATGTTAATAAGAGTCCCTAGGTCTTGTCTAAGACCATTATTTGAATGTCCTTTATTTGATGTATGTCTTCTAAATGAACTAATGAATTAATGATAATGAGTATGTAATGAATAAGTACCTAATCTAAAGTGACTTAAGGATTCCTTGGTTAAAGTGTGAAGAGGGCATAAAGGATGATCTCTTCATGTCTTATCTTTGGAGGTTTTGAGAATGACTCTAGTTAGGGAAATTGCTTGATATGTTTGACATGATCTAAACCTAGGAAGTATTAAGGATTATTTAGGTAGCCTTGAAGTGAATGTATGGGAGTTCTCTTCTAGGAGTACTTGAGTAAGTCTTTTGATAGCCTTGGTAGGGGAGATTGTCATATCTTGTATGTCTTGTATGTTGATGTATTGTAGGTGTGTATGTGTCTCATTATGAGAAATCTTGAGGATCGTTTAGGGACATCTAGAGAGGGTGTATGGGCGGTATCTCTTTGTGTGACTTAAGTGAATCTTAGGATGGCTTTATTGAGAAGACTACATGTTAGAGGGTGTTCAAAAGAGAGGATTTGGACTTCACTGTAACAGTGAAGTGACTTCACTGTAACAGTGAAGTGAATGTGAGTCTTAAAATGTGATAATTCTTTTGGATTTATTGAGAAGACTACATGTTAGAGGGTGTTCAAAAGAGAGGATTTGGACTTCACTGTAACAGTGAAGTGACTTCACTGTAATGTGAGTCTTAAAATGTGATAATTCGTTTTAAGTATTTTCGTATGTGATTCTAAGATGTTAAATATTATTCTTATGATGATATTATGATGTTTTAAAGAAAATATGCATATTTCCAATAAAGTCTTTTTTCATGATTTTATGCATAATGCCATACTTAGTACATGTGGTTGTACTAATTCCATGCTTTATTTTCTATCTATTCTTTTTGGTAGGTGAAGAGCTTTGGGAAGAAGACTTAGACTTAGAAGATCGTTCAAGAGAAGTTGAAGTATGTCCTCATTTGACTGGAGAGCATATATGTCATTCTATGTTTTGTTTTATGAAGTTTTGTAATAGACTATATAGTAGTATGTTTTCTATTCGTATGGGCAGTGTCCCAAGTATTATCGTGTCTTAAGATGATGAGTCGAGACTTAGTGTTTTTCCTATTTCAACATATATGAAAGAGTTTAAGACTTCTATATTGTTTTTATGAAAAGTTTTAATCCCGCACTACTTGTCATTATGTATATGCGATGAATGATATGAGAGGCTTGTATGAGACCTCCGAGAGGTTGAGTACGCCGTGCCACAATCCGAGATTGTTCCCTAACTTCTAGGTTTGGGTCACGGGTTGTGACAGTACGTTTCGACTATAAACTAAATCTGATACGTTTTGGACACCTTTCCACCCAAATTTCATCATTTTTCGACTCTTAAAACTCAGTCAAATAGGCTAAGGCACGCTATTACCTTTTGAACTAGTTTCTGGACGTCATGGACATTCCATGACATTTTGATTCTAAAACTTCCTAAATGACCTATATACACTATATTTGACCTTAAAACTATGTTAGAACTCTTAGACTCTCATGTTAGGCTCTAGATTAGGCTTTAGAATTTCGGAGTATTACAAATCCCTCAAGAACGGGAAATTTATTTTGGTATTAACTTGCTACCGGATACCAACCCCATTTCAATTCTTCCTTATCAGATGGCTCTGGTCAAATTGAAAGATTTGAAGTCTCAACTCAAAGACTTACTAGATAAAGGCTTCATTAGACTTAGTATTTCTCCATGGGGTGCTCTGGTATTCTTTGTGAAGAAGAAAGATGGGTCCCTTAGAATGTGCATTGATTAACGCCAACTCAATAAAGTCACTATTAAGAACAAGTATCCTCTCTCTCAGATTGACGACTTGTTTGATCAACTCAAAGGGGAAAGCTACTTTTCTAAGATAGACTTGAGATCGGGATATCACAAACTTAGGGTGAGAAGTGAGGATATAAAAAAAAATGGCATTCCGGACTAGATATGGTCACTATGAGTTCATAGTAATGTCCTTTGTAACTAATGTCTCGACGACGTTTATGGATCTCATAAATAGGGCGTTTCGAAGTTACCTAGATTCATTTGTCATTATCTTCATTGATGACATCATGGTATATTCGAAAAATGAGGGTGAACACATGGACCATTTGAGAGTGGTGTTACAAGTGCTTAAGGAAAACAAACTATTTTCCAAGTATAGAAAACGTGAGTTTTCGTTGAGGTCGGTGTAATTTCTTGGTCATATCATCTCTAGTGAAGGCGTTGAGGTTGATCTAAGGAAAACCCAGGTGTTGAAAAATTGGCCTAGGCCATTGACTCCAACTTACATTAGGAGTTTCTTAGGTCTAGCGGGTTATTATAGGAGGTTTGTGGATTGTTTTGCGTCGATTTCTTCTATATTGACTACTTTAATGCAAAAGAGTATGAAATATGAGTGGTCGGAGGCATGTGAAAGAAACTTCGAAATCTTGACAGAGAGGCTTACCTCCGCTCTGATATTGACTTTACTGGAGGGTTCCAAGGACTTCGTTGTATGTTGTGATGCATCCCGAGTGGGCTTGGGGTGTGTGCTTATGCAACATGGGAAGGCAGTAGCATATGCTTCTAGATAACTTAAGGTGCATGAGAAGAATTATCCAACTCATGATCTTGAGTTAGTGGCCGTAGTATTTACCTTGAAAATATAGAGGCATTATTTGTATGGTGTCCATGTTGATGTGTATACTAACGACAAGAGTCTTCAATGCGGGTTTACTCTAAAGGAGTTGAATCTCCGACAAAGAAGGTGGTTGGAATTGTTGAAAGATTACGACATGAGTGTTCTCTACTACCCCGGCAAGGCCAATGTGGTTACAGATTCTCTAAGTCGTATGACCATGGGTAGTGTGTCTCATGTAGAAGAAGCCAAGAAATACGTAGTGAAAGATGTTAATAGGTTGCCTCATTTGGGTATTAGATTGGTATATTCTCCGACTGGTGGTTGTATGGTGCATCATAACTCCGAATCGTCCTTGGTGGTTGAGGTGAAGTCTAAGCACACCTTTATCAACCATTGATGAAGTTTAAGAAGTCGGTTATTGGTAAGCTTAATGAGTCTTTCCTTATGGGGGGATGGTGTCTTGAGTTATCCTACGACTCACTTAAGTAAGACAAAGAGAGACCACCCATACACCCTCTCTAATCAAACCTAAATAATCCTTTAGACTACCTATAATGATATAAATACACTTAGAATACACCAAAACACATAACATGAGGTTCTCCTACAAAAGGTGATTCTAACCTTCACTTGAGTGAGTTGTGAAGCAACCACCCATACAATTCATTCACACACACCTAAGAGATCCTTTTGAATATCTAAGATAATATCATTCTCACTCCATTAATAAACTTTCCTACCAAGAGTCATTCTTAAGACTTCCCTAGGTAAGTCATGAAGAGACCATCCTTTATGGCCCCTTAACACTTCAACTAGGAAATCTTTAAAGTTAATCTAGACTAGGCACTTATTCATTTAAATGCTTTCTAACTTAATTCATTATCTTCATTAGTTCATTCAAGAGACATTCATCACATAAGGACATTCAAGTAATGGTCTTGGAAAGACCTAGGGACTCACTCACTAATATCATCAAATCCTAATTGTGCGATGTCTAGATAGCGTCCCATACCTCACCTAAACTTCATAGAACTTATCCAACACTAGTAGGTATCCCATATGATGAGAATAGGCAATAACTGACAAAGACCATGGTAGAAAAGCATGGAATCCGTAGTTGTAACCTACTCCGATGGAGGGTGTTCTACTTGCCAATGGTAGAACTTTGACACATCCTATGTAGTCACATGGTTCGGGAATATAAAGGGTTCCTTTGTACTCTAGTTATATATTTATCTAGAGATGCTGCCCAACCATACTCACTTGGTGCTAGCCTATGTTCTCATAAAGTAATTTACATAAAGGATCACATGAAGGGGTTACATATCTATTTCATAACCCAATCACTTTCACCCTACCAAAGAGGTCCCCTAGGGTTGCCTTTCAATGGAGAAGAGGATAGCTTAATGATTTTCCTAAGGATGATTTCATCCCGTTCCAGCAAACCAATCTTAAGTCCACCATTCACACAAGAAGGATATCATTACGGCTCTCCACTTCAAGGATATCATAACCTCTCAACTAGGTTAAGGCTCTACATAATTTTACCTTCTCACTATGTTCAAAGTCCAAGTATCATTCATACACACAAGACTAAGAGGGTTTAGCATCCTAAGTCAAGAAGTCACCTTCACAGTGTACATGTATCAAGTATGGGACACAAGTCTACCAAAACAAGACACACACATACTTCACATATAGCATATCATTCTAGAAGCACAATGGCATAACCAAGAAAACTATAGGTCATCCTATACACTACAATAGAACCATCAATATAACCATCATAAGTCTCATATAACCAAGTAGGAAGAATCATGCATCAACTCTAAGACTACACATATAAGGACATAGTCATAGTCTAACATGATCACCTAACAACATCAATGGAAGAACACATACATTAAACTTAATCACAAGTAGATATATATGATCATACTTCACATAAATCAACTACACAAACCATCATTATATATCAAGTAGTTGCCGACAAGGCCATGATCATCATAATACATAAAGTAACATCGACAAAGCCACATCATTCACATATCACCACCACCATAAGTGGACCATATCAATCACAACATAATTCAAGACCTACATTACATAAAATAAAGAGAATTTTGTCAGCATACCACCAATCCATTCTCACCACTTCAGTACATAGATAAATTATTTAATATAATATGAAAAGGCCCTTACCCATGGCCATGATCATTAATGCAATACAATACTTACAATCGACAATAAATAAAAGGTAATTCAACATAGATTTATGAATCTAGGTGAGCATACTAACAATTCTAACATGATTATATCAAAATTCAATAGCCCTACTCAAACTACATAAAATTTAAATAGCATTAAGGCATATTCAAGTCACCCACAAAGTAATCAAAAGCTAGGGTTAATGAATTACATTGGTTCAGATATTAATTAGGTTAAAACCATAAAATTAACATTAATTCAATCAATACATAATGATTCAAAACATTTTATGCAAGAACCTGTGAATAGATATCAAAATTGGACAACTTTATCTTTAAAAGACTTTAGAAAGCACTTTGAACTTTGGATCCTTGATTAAGAGAGATTCAAGGATGAAAACCATACCTTGATTATAAGTAACCCACGAAATTTGGTTGATAAACTTTAGGAATTCGTCCTTTTCCTTGAAGCTTGAGGTTTCAAAAATGGAGGAATTTATTTGAGAGAGAACTTTGGGGTTTTTATTTGGGGTATTGAATAATGAGTTAAAGGAATGTTTTAAGGCTTTAAGCTATTTATATTAATTATATTAACCTTCTAAAATCAACAAAAATTAATAAAAAGTCGAATAGAATTAATTTGGAAATCAAATTTTGGACATCCCGCCCAGTTACCACGGCTACATTCACGGACCGTCAAGGTGGTTTACGACCCTTATGATGGTCCGTGGTCCTTGGGGTAGTGGATTCCTTGACATTTAAATCCCCCAAGTGACAAACGAAGGTCCACGACCATCTTCACGTACCGTGGTCCACTCAACTGGCCGTGAAGTGGTCCGTGAACACTAACGAAGTGAGCTGCCAACTTGGGACGACAGCTTTTCCCCACATGTTGGGTCCTCCTCAAGGACCCTTTGGTTGGTCCTTGGGGATCTTTTACCTGACTTTTAAAACCCTAATACACTCATACACATTTTATTAACTCATCACATCAATTTCAACAAAAAAAAACACATAAAACTTGCCGAAACACACTAAGACACACAAGCATGCTTCAAGGCGTATCTTTCCAACGTCATGGATGTTTTACCTCCAAATATCATGAAACTTGAAAAACTTACTATAAACACTATTATTACTCATATAAGGACCCCATAAGCTCATTACACACACATATAAGAACCTAAAAATACATGAGTCCTATAGATGACTACTCGTCGAACGTCTTGATCGTCCCTTGACGTTTGACATCCAATTCACCTAAATGTTTAGACACTAAGTAATTACCACATTATAAGCCATTTAAGTACCATATACCCTCATGATAAACATTTTAGGATCTAGTTCAACATATGTCGTTGTAACGACCCGGATTCTTGAATCCGAATCGCCATCGGCGTCGTTGACCCCTCAGAGGTCGCAGAAAAGCCTTATCTTGGATTCATCACATTTATCTAGTTAAATTTACGGAAAATTTAAAACTTATTATATGTATGAAGTATACATAGACTTCATATAATGATTAACTAGATACATCATACACTAAGCTCAACATAAGAGAACAACCATCTACCATAAAGAATCAATTCGATACTGAAGATGAATATATCATAAATAGTTTCCCAAACACGGCCTTATTACAAAACTTTGAAATGAAGGTACGAAAGAAACGCTAGGGACAACATCCACTAGCTATGTCTAAAACTAAGGCTACACTAAATCTGTAGCATCCTCGAAATTATGAGGACCTACCAATTGGTTTGGAGAAACGCTAAAGTCCAAACCGCTGCAAGTGTCATCAACCTGTCATTTGACCTGCACCTATAAAAATAGTAAATAGTAGGGGGTTAGTACAACACTTATACTAAGTATGGGTGTATACACACATACACATAAAGATATGCATGATCAATGAAAGTTCTTACTAAGCAACATGCCTTTTCTGGAAAGTCTAGTCATTAGACTTTCCTAATTCGTTAGTTGTGAATTGTGGTATGAATATGATGTATTTTAATGCATTAAAAGCACACAACTCATTTTCTATATGATTACAAGACATTAGTATCATCAACATAATTTTAGAACCACTCGGGCGAAGATTTAAATTTTTGATCCTCCAAACCCGAGAGCTCCTCTTTGTAACCTTAGATTATTTTTCAGTCTTTTTCTTCTTCTTGTTGTGTAGTTCAATAACTTCTTTGGTCCTATGTTTTACTTACAAGTGCAATGATTCATTGTAGTCCCATACCCACAATGAATCAAGTAAGTAATTCAAGAGATTAAGGATATGACTTAACTACAATTTGGGGCATGAATATATTTCTAAGTCAATACTTATTGACTATACTCATTCTTTAGTTTATTGTATCATTTGCATAGATCTTGGGGCATATCATTAAAGCTTATGATCTTTCTTACTTTGGGCATGAATTCTTTATATACCAATCTTTAGTGACTATTCCTATTATTGTATTATTAGCCTAATGTAAGAAGTCATTATAAGCCAATCTTATTTGGGTAATATCTTTTGCCAATTATATAAAATCATTATAAGCCAATTTATTTGGCTTTATCATCTTCATAACATGAGGATTCATTATTAGTTATGCCCTTTACTTATTGTAAACTTTATTGGACACAATTTGACTATCCTTACAACAAGTTATTCATTACATCAAGTATTTATTACATTTCATAAGCCATTCTCTATTGATTATGCCATTGATTTCATTACTTTCATGTTTTATATATTATACATTTCATAAAAACGAGACCTTGGAATCGTTGATATAGCATTAAGACATTTCAAGTGAGGACCCAACATATGGGACCTCAACCCGAGGGCCTTCTTTAGCAAACACAAAGTCTGCTTCATTCGTTCATTCATACTTCACATTATTCATTTCATTCATTCGTAGGCTGATTTAAACACCAGCTATACCTAGGATGAAGTTTAAGACTCTCATTGGGATCATGAAGTGAAATGACCAAGAATGACCTAATGTCATTACTTGAATCTGATTTCACATCCTGATTGTCTTGCACAAACACCTTCGATATCGTTCTTTTCATTATCTTTCATACTTTGAGGAACTCCAACCTTAACAGACATAGATCATGTGAGCAGCATGAAATCCAGTGTCTTCCCCACACCGAAAAGAGGTGGAGTCACTGGCCAAGGTGAAACCAAAACATGCTAGCGTATATAGGGAATTGAACCCTGCTAAATCCCTATATTGGCAGTATAGGTTCAAAGACTAGGAGATATAAGGAGACCCATACCCGGCATGCCGGAGAGTCTCATCTCATGAGAGTTACGTGAACCTCCGCCCTTCCCGAAGGAAGGCATCACCGCTCATAGTAGCCTATCGGTGCTCAGTATAAAGTTCCATTACATTCAACTCATACATCATAGAAGCTGACTTCTAGCATGAGGACATCATAGCTCATTAGATGATTTCTCATCTCATCATTAGTATTGAGTGTGAATTGTCCTTACACTTACATATAGAGTATGATTGAGACTTATTTACTTTTTTGATGACTTGTCATCCTTAATTTACATTGATGAAATGTGAATTGTCCTTACATATCATCCTTACTTTACATTGATGAATGTGAATTGTCCTTACATATCATCCTTACTTTACATTGAAGAATGTGAATTATCCTTACATATCATCCTTACTTTACATTGATGAATGTGAATTGTCCTTACATATCATCCTTAGGTGTTAATGAGACTAGTCTCACACATTCTAACAAATTCATTCATGAGTATTCTTTTAACAAATTAGCTTTGGTGTAAGTAAGACTTGTCTCACTTCTTTTAACACCTCATTCTGGTCACTTACTTATTTTAGACCCCTTTAATTATGTTATAACTCACGTTACTTACTTACTTTAGTGTAGTAGCTTCATATCACCGTTTATGGACGATGAGCACTTCATTCAATGAGTTTCATGTGTTCATAGTTCATTCTTGTGGAGCATGTTGGGAGTTGTCCCAATGAATGGAATGCCCTTGGTTATGGATTCATTGAATTAGTTTACAAGTACTTGAGTTGTCATTTCATTGTTTTGGCTACACCAGATTGACATATGATTAGTATTGGCCTAGAAAATTTGGAAATAACTTCATAGTCAATTTATTGGCACAAGCCAAACATTCATTCAAATATAATTTCATGGAATCATTAGCCAATTCTATTACATATTTTTGGAGATAATAGTGTAGGCCAATTTATTGGCATAAGCCAAAATTTCACTACACTTGAACTTTTAACCTTTGATTAACTTACAAGAACAATTCAATGTTTTTACGTTCACAATTCGTGTGGATAGGGTATGTTAGACTAACCAATTCAATCTTTTTGGCATAAGCCAATTTTTACGTATGTTCATATTTAAATTGCCATATGTATGAACCATTAGCCAATATTTTAATCATTTACATAAGTTCCTAGCCATTAGCATATATTCATTTTGACCAAATAGAGTTAGCCAACTTTATTGGAACCAGATAGCCAATTTATTCAAGATATGATTTCCTGTATGTCTTTGAGCCAATTCTTAGTTTATGGCTTTTGGTGTCACGTTTTAAGAACATATTGGACAACATCATATTAACATTTGATGGCTTTGGCATCTTCATAACATCACAACAACAACAAGTCAACATTCAGCCAAAGGCACATAATTCACTTAACACATCACGGACTTATTTTAGCATACTATCGATCCTTAATTATCATGATAAGATTAACTTTACGCAATTACAAGTTCATAAGTTCATTCGATACTCATCATTCAAGAACAATACATGTTAATAACAGCCAGCACCACATACCAACAACATGATCTCTAACCTATTCATCATTGATATCGAAAAGGATACTAGGGAAGGGAAGTTCGACGAGAACGACGGGAACAACCCTAGTTTTCAAGATCTTCTTAATCGTTCGAAGGAAAATACTCTTGGAGAAAGAATTCCAGGAGATAAACCCTTACCATAAGTAGAACTTAATCTACGAATACCATCTTGTACGAAAACTTGGAGCAACCTTGAAATCGCCTATGAGAATCAATGGAATTTTCTGTTTTTCTTTCCCTCGCTTGCTTACTGTTTTCCGTCCTTTTTTTTTCCTATGATTTTGAACGTGATTTTTAGGTTTAAGAACTGATCTATAATTATAAAACTTAGGTTTAATAAGTTAATTTAATAACCTAATTAACCAATTACCAAAACGCCCCTCCTAAGTTGACTAAACATAAGAGAACATAACACTTAGTCAAATCTGGAAATTGGTGTTGACTATGGTTTTGGTCAATAATTTTGACTTTATATTAATTAATTAAATAATTAATTTAATTAATTTAGGTACCTAGGGTAAGTACTAAAGTACCCCTAAGTCATTGGAACCAAAATTACCCCTTTTGGACCATCCTAGGTTAAGTACTAGGATGTTTCTTGAGTTGTACTAGGTTAGTGTAAGAATTTCGTTTTGATCATTTAAACTAATTAATTAAATTGCTAATTTAATTAATTAGGTTACCTAAGGTAATTACTAAAGTACCCTTAAGTCGTTAGGACCATAACCAATCCTTTGAACCATCCTAGGTTAGGTACTAGGTTGTCTTTTTCTTGTTTTAACCGAAATCTAGAAATTGCTTTGTGATTTCGGTTTTGCCCCTTTAATTAATTAATTAAGTTTGTAAATTAATTAATTAAGTAGCCTAGGGTAATTACTAAAGTACCCTTAAGTCTTTAGGATCTTAACTAACTCTTTGGACCATCCTAGGCTAGGTACTAGGTTGTCTCTTTCTTGTCTTAACCGAAATCTGAAAATTTCCTTTTTAGTTTCGGTTTTAGCCCTTTTAAATTAATTAGTTAATTTGATAAATTAATTAATTAGGTAACCTAGGGGAATTACTAAAGTAACCCTAAGTTTTTAGGACCATAACTAACCTTTTGGACCATCCTAGGTTAGGTACTAGGTTGTCTCTTTAACTAGTACTAGGTTAGTGTCAACCCGGTTTTGGTCCTAGGTTGTCGGGTGCACTAATTAGTTTATTTCGTTTGGTCCTAGGTTAGTTAGCTATTTAGGGCAGTAGGTTAGAGTCTAGAATTAGTTAGGAAGTTAGGCCCCACATGTAGGTGTCCCTTCTACACGTTTTTCCCCCTAACTACCCTAACCGAATTCGGTTAGGGTGGTCCCTTCTTTGGCAGTTTCTTTACATGTCCTGCACATGTGCTTGCACATGTGTTGGTTGTACTTTCCAAACTAACTATTATTTATGGTTCATTTGGAAATGTTTACTTATTGTGCCAAGGATCCTCACTATGTCCTTGGGCACTGCTTAATTTACATGATCATTTTAAATGGTCATGTGCTATGGTACTAGGCTTGACACTTGGATGCATAGTACTTGATGTTGGTATAGTTATAAAATACTTTTAGCTTAGGGTCTTCATGGCAGGTACATTTATTGAACATCAATCTTGGATTGGGGTATGACAACCCAAAAATATATTTCTTATTCGTATATAGAAAATTGGCTAATATCCCTTAGCCAATTTTTCTATACTATGCCCAATATTTCTCAATATTGGGCATTGGGGTGACTATGTACCCCTAATAGGCTATCCTAAGGGCATACGGGGCTCTTCATTAAACATATGACTTTCTGGAATGTTACAGTCGTTCTGGAGGTGTCACATTCTCTCCTACTTGGACATCATTCATCCTCGAATGACACTTGCCACTCTCCGAAAACTCCAAGAGTATAGATTCAACAAACATCTCATAACCATACCAAATAACACATTATACAATACAAAATCTTTGATAAACATCAATTTCACATAATCAAGAGACTCACAACGCAACAAGAAGATAGAAACTCAATCTACAACTCAATATGCAATAAGACTCACATTGTTCATTTCAAATAGCATGAACTCCTTTTATATTCATTGTCGTTCTCATATGCATCAATTCTATACACATTACAACAATTTTTAACCAAGGAACAATTTAGTCAATTTTCCAAAAATATTACAGTAAGCTTCCAGATGTTACAGTGAACATGCTTCAAAATTTCAAAAATGCAACTTTTAGATAATTCATGATAAAAACATGTTAATAAGATATCTAAAATCATAAAAACTGAATTTACAACATAATCATAAATTCATGAAATGCACAATGCAAGGAATCTATGAAATTCAATTCCAACAAGACTCCTAAACACAATGCAACATGCAACAAACTACTATGACCATCTAGCTCCTATACTAATCATACTCCCCCATTTAGAAGAAACTCATAAACAAAAGAGGAAATACTAGAACATACCATCATCCTCATCCTCATCCGGCTTTGATCCTCTAGCCCAAAGTGCATAGAAGTGATTCTTCTTTTGAGCATCACATTCCGGAGCACTAGGAGGAACTTGTTTACCCTCTCTTCCTCTAGAAGCAATAGTAGGACAATCTCTCACCTTATGTCCATCCTTCCCACAACCAAAGACACTCCCGGTACCAATTAGACAATCCCCGTAGTGCCTCTTTCCACAAGTGACACAAGTGGGCTTAGCGCCGTCTTCCTCCCCCACATAGTAACGCCACCATAAGTGGAACATATCAATCACAACACAAGCCATTTTAGAGGTGTCACATTCTCCCCCACTTGGAGAACATTCTTCTTCGAATGACACTTCACACTATCCTAACACTTCCAAGATAGAGATTCAGTGAACATCTCATAACCATACAAACTAACACATTATACAATATACAATATATGAGAAACATCAATTTCATATAATCAAGAGACTCACAACACAACAAGAAGAGAGAAACTCATTCTACAACTCATTATGCAATAATACTCACGTTCTTCATTTCAAATAGCATAAATTCCTTTTATATTCATTATCATGCTCATATAGTTCTAACCACATTACAACAATTTTCATCCAAAGAATGAATTATGCAATTTGTGATGAATGTTTCTTAATGAACTAATGAAGTAATGAACTACGTTATGAAGTATGTAAATGAATGAGTACCTAATCTAGAGTGACTTAAGGATTCCTCAGTTAAAGTTTGAAGAGGGCATAAGGGATGATCTCTTCATGGCTTATCTATGGAAGTCTTGAGAATGACTCTAGTTAGGAAAGTTGGTTGATTCTTTAGGCATGATCTAAACTTAGAAAGTCTCAAGGATTATTTAGTTAACCTTGAAGAAGGTGTATGAGAGTTCTCTTCTAGGAGTACTTAAGTATGTCTTTTGATAGCCTTGGTAAAGAGAATGTCATATCTTATATGTTCTTGTGTTTGATGTATTGTAAGTGTGTGTGTGTCTAATAATGAGTAGTCTTGAGGATCGTTTAGGCACACTTAGACAGGGTGTATGGGCGGTCTCTCTTTGTGTGACTTAAGTGAGGCTTAGGATAACTTTTAGTGGGATGATTACATGCTAGAAGGTGTTTGAGATGAAGTAAAGAGACTTCACTGTAACAGTGAAGAACTTCACAGTACAGTGAATTATGCTTACTGTAATGTTGTTCTAAAAATACTATAAATTGACTAAATGATTTCTTATGTGTTTCTAAGTTGATAAATGTTTTTCTTATTATTATATTATGATATTTAAATCAAAAGATGCATATTTCCAATAAATGTCCGTTTTCATGATTTTATGCATTATGCCATACTTAGTACATGTGGTTGTACTAATTCCATGCTTTTATCAATCTCTATAGTGGTTGGTAGGTGAGGAGTATTTGGGAAGGAAGACTTGGATCGTTGAATCATTCAAGTGGAGTTGAAGTATGTCCTCATTTGACTCGAGGTCATAGATGTCTTTTATGTTTCTTATTGAAGTATTGTAATAGACTTAGTATTACTATATTTGTATTGTTTATGGGTTGTGTCCCAAGTATTCTCATGTCTATGCTTTGATGATATTGAGACGTAGTATTTCCTATGGATTTTATATGAAAGAGTTTTAAAGACTACGAAATGTTTTGTGAAAAGTTTTAATTCCGCACTACTTTTCACTATGTATATACGATGAACGATATGGAAGGGCTTGTATAAGACCACTGAGAGGTCGAGTACGCTGGTTGTACTCCGAGAGAGCCATATCTTATAGGGTGTTCTCTTGGGACGTGACAGTTTAGTTAAGGGAGTGTGGACTTGTAACCCGTGCGAAGTAAGCCTAAAATCGGTAGTCTTGAGGGTCACTTAGGTGCGTATTGAAGGAATTATATGGGCGGTTCCTTGATGTATACCTTTGTGAGTCTTAGAATAACCTTGGTAAGGAAACTTCTACGGAAATGAGATCACTGTGAAATTATATGAGTTCACTGTGATAATTTTTGAGTTCACTATAAAGTGTTCTTTTATGCTAAAATTAAGGATGTCCTTTCTTATGTTCCAAATGATGATCGATATGCTATTTTACTTCTATATTCATGAACATTTTACTTAATTGACATGAAAACTTATTTCTACTAAAACGTCCTTTTTTGCATATTTTTGCATATGCCATACTTAGTACATTATTTGTATTAACCCCATACTTTTCTATCCATTATAAGAATATGTTGAAGGCAAGGTTAAGGCTAGAATGAAAGCTTGGGAATCGAACCTCTCAAGACTACGTATGTTCTCATATATTCGATGGCATAGTTTTATTTCTTAGTTTCTACTAATAAGACTTATTATGTATTTTCATTCAATGTAAAGGGCCGTGTCCCTAACATATTTAAGTTGTATCTACAAGATGGCTTGTGACGAAGAGACTACTCTTTAGTATTTATAAAAGTTATTTCCTTATTATTATAAAGGTCATGAAAAGTTTTACTTCTGTGCTACTTTTCATGTCTTATGTGATGAATGATAGCTAGTAGAATAGTACAAGTCCCCCAAAGGATCAAGTAAGGAATTATCCGACCTAAGGGTTACCCTAACTTGTAGGGGGTACTTTTGGGTCATGACAAACTTGGTCTCAGAGCATAATTTTATGAGAAATAGTTTAGGGTCTAAAGTCTCACAAGCCACGCCAGCAGAGTCTTGTTCATCGGTGTGAGTCGCAACACATCATTGAGTAAGAGGCTATAGGACGATAGAGTTTCACCTTCTTCATTACTCTTGTATAGTGCCGTAGAACTTAAATCCATAAAGTTTCTCTCCTCTTTTATCTTGTCTGGTGGTTTTCTAGATGTGATTGCTTGGAAGGGGTGATGTTTCCAAGTTTAAGGGAGAGAAATGTGGGTTTTCATGCTTATTCTTTTTTGTGGCTAAAAGAGTAGATGTGAAGGTGAGTTTTAAAGATTGTGATGGGATGCCATTTATAACTATGTGTGATACATTAGATTGGTAGTGTTATGATGTGAAATTGCATGGTGATGTAGTTCTAAGCATGGTAAGGGATATGAATGTTGAATGAAGTGCTTTTGGGGGGAAAATGAGTTATCTTATGGTTATGAGCAATGATATTAGAAAAATGAAGGTATAAATTTGAGGAGTGTTGAAAGAATGTGGTATTGTCTTGAGAAGAAGGAATTTTAGTCCATGAGTTGAGTTATGTGATGACCAAGAGTTGAGTGAGGTGATCCTTAAGGGTGTTGTCCTAGATTGAATCCTAAGAGGAGGGTGTTATGCATGAGGTGTAAGGTTGATGTTTAGTCTTGATGTGCATGAGTTAAGGGTAGTATGAGTTACTACCTTGTGAGAGGTATAGTGGTACTTTAAAGTATGAGACCTTGAAGATGGATTTACCCTAAGTGGGAATGAGTTGAGTAGAAATGTAGTTCATATCCTCATATTTCCTTCTATTCTTATTCAAGCTTTAGACCTAAATCCTTGGTACTTTGGTAATGATTAAGAGCCTCGCATATTAGTATGAGTTTCATTTCTCCTTAGGTTATGAGTGCCTTTAATGGTATAATGTTTTGTATGCTCTTAATGATATGATGATTTCATGGGGAGATTGGTAGTCAACCTATATTTCTCATGTTAAGGTGTAGCTAATGATGTTTCTTAATCGCTTCAAAGTTGTTTTGTCATGTCATAATGTGAGTTAGTATGATTTTGTCTCTCATGTTCTCATGTCTTTATGTTAAAATTGCTTGAAAGATGAATTAATGAATTTTTAGCATGTTTCACTATTAAGGTTTTTCTATTCACTGTAAAGGATTGCAAAATTTGACCAAATTGCATTTCCATGATTTGTGGTTTCAATGTGTGTATAAATGATGTATATGATCATGTTTAATGTTGGATAAGGTAGTTCCTCCATACATGAAAAAATGAGGGTTCCTTGTTAAGTTGCAGTTGCCTGTGTTGTCAATTTGTTGTAAATATGTAGTTGTGTTCCTTGCTAAGTTTATGAATACTTTTACCTTAATGTGATGTGTTATATGATGCTAGTTGAGTCCTTGATGTCCTTACAAATGTTTAGTGTCATTCCAGGACTAATGTTATTCTAAGTGGGGGAGAATGTAACACCCTAAAATGAACTAAGGTGATCTAGAGATTCGCTTGTGTCTGATGAGGTAATTTTATGTTAAAATTGTTAATAATGATGTTTGGTGGAATTTTCTAATGTTTGGTGATGTTTGGAGGTCAAACGTCCGAAAACGTCCATGACGTTCGAAAGGTGAGCCTTAGAATGTGATTGTGCGCCCATATGTGTTTTAGCGAGTTTTATGTGTTGGTTGTGATTTAAATTGATGTAGGATGTTCCTAAGACCTAGATTACTATGATTAGGGGTTTAACGTCTGGGTAAGACTCCACCTAGGACCCAAAATGGGCCCTAGAAGAGGACCCCAATGTCTAGGAAAAATCTGCCAAGACTTCCCAAAACCAGCCTTAAACGATCGAGGCAATCGACACCCCTTGGATCAATCAATGCCCAGTCATCTAGGGGAGTAGGTTGGGCAATCAACGCCTCCTCACATGTGTGAATTGTAATGAAAGGACAATACTAAATCAATTCCTATGAGCTACGATGATGACTATATAAGGGATAGACCCTATAACCTAAACTAAGCTATGATGAATAATAAAGGCTTAAAGACATTTCAAAAGGTAACTCTAGCTTAACACTGAGTGAACTAGATGTGAGGAGTGTCCCTTCCCACGTAGGGAAGGTAGGATCACTAATGTAATCATGATATTGGAGACAATAATCATGTACCATAAAGAGGGTAGTTCTTGAACTATGTTGCCCCCATAAGAATACTAGCTAGTGGATCCACATAGATCCTATGTTCATGTTTTGGTACTACCTTGGAAAGTAGTCCGCCTTATTTCGGTGTAGGGTTCCATTACACCGGATTCCACATTGGATCAAGTGCTCTATGTCGGTTAAGACAAGATGTTCCCAAAAGGTAAAATGAAGTAATAAATTGAACTCTAACTAGGATGACCTAATGGGTTTGTCTTAGTCTAGGTAGGGGTATGGGACTCTACCTATACATTGCACTAGTTAGCCTTGAGTGAAGTCTTAGAAGGATGTTCCTATGTGCTTATATGCTAATAAATGTAAATGATATGAATATAATGATCTTACATGTTAACTGCACAATTTTATATTGGTTTCACTTATGAAAATTTAATTGGCCTCTATTGATAAAGCATGATGCTAGTTACTCTTAATGATATAGTAGGTGAAGTTGGGCATTTCTTATGGTTCTTATTGAGTTGACTTTATTGAGTGAGGTTATGGGGCCTTACATAGTCATTTCACTAGTGGACTTAATGGGGGTGTATGAGTGATGGTCTTGCTTTGGTTATGATGTAATGAAGTCTTATACATGCTTGTTGATATTATAACTTGATGATAGAGTTGTCTTGATTATGTGCTCACTTATGTTGAAATGAATGTTGACTTGAGTAGACTTGTTATTGTTGTTCTTGTGATGTACGTGGTCTTTACTTAATGAATATGTGATATTGAGTTGTATTGGTTCTTGAATATACATAATGTTTTTCAATGAAATTAGCATGATTTAATGAAATGTCCCTTTTTAACATGATTTATATGTTGGATGTGCATATGATTTCATACTTAGTACAAATGATGTGCTAACCCCATTTCTCACTTTTTCCCCAACATTATAGGTTCCGGTCGTTGAAGGGTTCGTGATGACTTTTTGAAGGAAGGCTTGGAATCATTCTCCATGTGTGGGTATGTCCTCAAGTTCCGAGGATGATGCTTTTCTATCACTGTACCTATGTTACATTGT
Source organism: Solanum sitiens (assembly GCA_016801875.1). Classification (NCBI taxonomy): domain Eukaryota; kingdom Viridiplantae; phylum Streptophyta; class Magnoliopsida; order Solanales; family Solanaceae; genus Solanum; species Solanum sitiens. The sequence goes on from JABWTJ010000116.1 coordinate 1,132,328, forward strand.
TGTAGTCTAGAGACAATCTTTGTTTCATGTTGTTTCAAGATATTTTTGTAAGCCCTTTTAAGACTACTTTTATATTGAACTTGAGGACCATAACAAAGTAATATAGGTAGAATGATAGAAAGGCATCATCCTCGGAACTTGAGGACATACCCACACTTGGAGAATGATTTTAAGCCTTCCTTCAATGTCGTCACAACCCTTCAACAACCGCAACCTATAATGCTGGGGAAAATGGAGAAAATGGGGTTATCACATCACTTGTACTATGTATGAGAACATATACACACACCACATAAAATCATGCTAGAAAGGGACATTTCATTAAAGCATGCCATTTACTTTGAAAAAACTTATGCACATTCAAGTACCAGTACAAGTCAAATCAGACATATTCATCAAGGCAAGACCATGTACATCACAAGACCAACAATACTATATCTAGTCAAATCAACATGCATATTCAACATAATTGAGTACATAACCAAGACAACTCTAACATCAAGATATAACATGAACAAGCATGTATAAGAGTTCATAACATCATAATCAAAGCAAGAACATTACCTATGGACCCTCATTAATTCCACTAGTGTAATGACTAAGCAAAGCCCCATAACCTTACTCAATCAAGAAAACCCAACAAGAACCATAAACAATGTCCAACTTCACATACTACATCATTTAGAATAGTCATCATCATCACACTTTAACAATAGAGACCCAACCACACGTTCATAAGTGGAACCATAATCACATAGTGTCATTAACATATACGATCATCATATTCATATCATGGACATTTATTAACATATAGGTAGAGTCACATACCCCTACAAAGACTAAGCTAAACCCCTTAGGTCATCCTAGTTAGAGTTCATTCATTACTTCATTTTACCTTTTGGGAACATCTTACCTTAAACAACATAGACCACACGAGCTAATATGGAATACGGTGTCATGGAACCCTACACCGAAAGAAGGCGGACTACTTGCCGAGGTAGTACCAAAACATGAACATAGCTTCTATTGTGGATCCACTAGCTAGTATTCCTATGGGGGAAACATAGTTCAAGAACAAGGAGATGTAGTTGGGACCCTCTTTATGCTAAATGAATTATAGTCTCCAATATCAAGAGTACGTTAGTGTTCCTACCTTCCCTGTGTGGGAAGGGACACTCCTCACTCTAGTTCACTCGGTGCTAAGCTAAGATTCCCTTTTTCAATGTCTTTAATGCCTTTATTAATCATCATAGGTTAATGTAGGCCACAGGGTCTATCCCTTATACAATCATCATCTAGATCAATAAGAATTGCATAAGTATTGTCCTTTCATTACAATTCATACATGTGAGGTTAGCAAATTTCCATAATCATATCATGATAAAACATATTGGTAAGTTATCGCCATCGTTATATATTTACATCTTACCCAACAACTCACAAACCATAGTTCATGACATTTCAATTCAACATCATACCAACCCTATCAATCCTAGCGTAAGGTATACTTCCATACAACATCATCACTTAATCACAAGTAATTATAATTTAAGTAGAGAATTAAGATCACAAGACTTACCCAAATCTCCTTCACAACACATCATCAAGGTCCTACCATCAACCATTTAACTAGACTCAACAATGGGTGCAACATCATTATACTGTAATAACCAACATTATAGTAAAATCAATTGAATCACTATACAACAGTTTATCACTACTTCATAGCCTAGAATTTGAGACTTAGGTCAAGTTCACGATCTACTTCACAATCTAGGTCAATTATTCTACAACTAGACTAATTGGATTACAATATACCACAATCTACTCATAATTGGCATAATAAAAAGATAGTATAGTAATTCACAAAATAACCAAGATAATTTGTCAATACTACACAATTCTGTTCAAGATCACAACTTCGGATTAAGGGGAAAAGATCATCTACCACAAACTAGGTCAATTTATCAAGAAATAGTGTAATGTAATCATAATACATGTTAATATAATCATAATAAAGAAAAGGAATCATAAATGAAGCATTTCACAAGATCAATTTCGTATTGGAAGTAAACCCACTTTAATTTCGTACTTTTGAAATTAATTTGGAGGAACCTTTAGGGAAAGAGATCCCAAAGGTGAAAGGAATCCCATACCTAAATAATTGATGAAGTTTGATGGAGAAAATTTATCCTAATCAGCCCTATAACCCACCTGTTTCTTGGTGTTCAATGTGGTTTCTTTGGGAGAGAGAAAGAAGCGAGAAGGAGGAGCAATTTTAGTTTGGGAAATTATGAGAGTTAGTTTAGTCTAATTATGTTTTGGGTCTTTATAGGGGTCATTAGATAACTTAATTAGGCCTCCCTTAACCCCTAAATAATTAACTAACTACCTAATTAATTAATTTAACTAACCTAAAAACGTGCAGCAAAACAGTGTCTTAACAGATGAAACTCCGACCAACGGGTCGTTTGTCAACCGACGGGCATTGTTCATATCCATCTTGTGCAGTCATCATTTACGAATGAGACTTGTCAAAATATACCCTTGGATAAAATGGATAAGTGTCCATAAACGGTGGCCATGCACGCCCCGTCGAATTGACCATGCCTCGTCGATGGGCCTCGTTGGTGAACACTTTCTCTTAATAGCTTTTAGCCACAATTGCAAGGGTCATCCTCAATGCCCCTTGGTTGGTCCTTGGGGAGTCATATATGGACGTTTTGACTATAAACTAACTCTAATACGTGCTAGAGACCTTTCCACCTAATTTCATCATTTTTCCGACTCTTAAAACTTAGTCAGATAAGCTAAGGCATGCTAGCACCTTTTGAACTGGTTTTCGGACGTCATGGACATTCCTTGACGTTTTGATTTTAAAACTTTCTAAATGACTTATATACACTATAATTGACCTTAAAATAGTGTTACAAATGTTAGACTCTCATTTTAGGCTCTACACTAGGATTTAGACTTTCGGAGTATTACATTTATCCCCCCCTTAGGAACATTCGTCCCTAAATGACACTAAAATTCTTTAAAAGGAAGGAATAGACACTAGACTAGCAGCCCAACAAACAACAACATATCAAATTATAAATCACAATAAAAATTCACATAACCTCAACTAGGTGATTCTTCGATAACACCTTTACGAAAGCCACCTCTTTGTTCCTTAACTCTTTTACTTGTCTATCGAGGATTTGAACCGAAACCTTCTCATGGAGAGGTTCTCTTGAACACCTAGACCTTCAATAGGAAGAATAGACTCGGGGATCACCGATATACTTCATATGCATGGAAACATGGAACACCGGTTGAACCGAAGCCAATTCACAAGGCAACCTCAACTCATATGCAACCTTACCAATCTTTTGCAAGATTTCATACGGACCCACATAACGAGGTCTCAACTTCCCCTTCTTGCAAAATCTCACTACCCCTTTCATACGCAAAATTTTTAGATACACTTTATCACCTTCCTCAAACTCTAATTCTCTTTCTCCTATGGTCGGCATAAGACTTTTGCCGGCTATAGGCTGTTTTCATGCGATTCCCTATAATATAAACCTTTTCCAAAGATTTATAAATGAACTCGGACACAAAAGTAACGAATCGCCCAATTCAAACCATCCAATACGAGATCTACATCTCCTACAATACAAGGCTTCATAGGGAGCCATAGATATAGATGAATGGTAAATATTGTTGTAATAAAACCCAACCAAAGGCAACTTGTTATCCCAATTTCCCTTTAAATCAATTATACAAGCTCTAAACATATCCTCAAGGGTTTGAATAGTGCGCTCCGCTTGACCATCCTACTTAACTTCACCTTGGTATCCAACCCTTTTTGGAATGACCTCCAAAACCTAGATGTGAATTTTGAACCCCTATCCGGTATGGTGGATAAAAGGAATACCATTGAAACACACAGTCTCATCTATGAAGATCCTTGCATAATCCTCCGCCGAGTAAGTAGACTTGACGGGAATAAAATAAGCGGATTTGGTCAACTTATCCACACCCACCCATATGAAGCCATATTTCTTTTGTGTCCGAGGCAAACCTACCACAAAATCCATATTAATGTCTTCACACTTCCATGTAGGAACTTGGATTTCTTGAAGTAAACCACCTGGCTTTTGGTTTTCGGCTTTCAGTTTTTGGAAATTTGGACACTTAGCAAAAAATTCCGCTATGTGTTTCTTCAAGCCTTCCCACCAAAACACCTCTCTAAGGTTATGTTACATCTTTTTCGAACCCGGATGAATGGAGTAACGGGATCTATGAGCTTCCTCAAGAATCCGTTTCCTCAAGCAATCTACATTGGGAACACATAACCTTCCTTGATACCTCAATACACCATCCCCCATGGAGAATGACTCATTAAGATTACCAAGAACGGACTCCTTCAACTCCATCAATGGTTGATCAAGGTGTTTCTTAGACTTCACCTCAACCACCAAAGACGATTTGGATTTATGATGGACCATGAGACCACCATTCGGAGCATCTTCCAATCTAACTCTCAAACGAGCCAACCTATGAACATCTTTCACTAGATCTTTCTTGGCTTCTTTTATATGAGACACACTACCCATGGTCATACGACTTAGAGCATCCGCAACCACATTGGCCTTGCCTGGGTGGTAGAGAACACTCATGTCATAATCTTTCAACAATTCCAACTACCTTATTTGTCGGAGATTCAACTCCTTTTGAGTAAACACATATTAAAGACTTTTGTGGTCGGTATACACATCAACACGAACACCATACAAGAATTCCCTGCATATTTTCACGGTAAATAGCATGGCCGATAACTCAAGATCAGGAGTTGGATAATTCTTCTCATGCACCTTAAGTTGCCTAGAGGCATAGGCTACTACTTTCCCGTGTTGAATAAGCACACACCCCAAGCCCACTTGGGATGCATCACAATATACAACAAAAACCTCTGTACCCTCCGGTAAAGTCAACACCAGAGCAAAAGTAAGGCTATATTTCAAGATTTGGAAGTTTCTCTTACATGCCTCCGACCACTCAAATGTTATACTCTTCTGTGTCAAAGTAGTCAAGGGATATGCAATGGACGCAAAACAATCCACAAACCTCCTATAATAGCTCTCTAGACCAAAGAAACTCCTAATGTCGTTTGGAGTCAATGTCCTAGGACAACTTTTCACCGCCTCGGTTTTCCTTCGATAAAACTCAACTTTCTCACTAGAGAATATGACCAAGAAATGCCACCGACCTCAACCAAAACTCACATTCACTATACTTGGAAAATAATTGGTTCTCCTTAAGCACTTGTAACACCACCCTTAGATGGTCCATGTGTTCACCCTAACTTTTTGAATATACCAAGATGTTGTCAATGAAGACAATGACAAAAGAATCTAGGTAACTTTGAAACACCCTATTCATGAGATCCATAAATTCCGCCGGGGCAATAGTGAGAGCAAAGGACATTACTAAGAACTCACAGTGACCATATCTTGTTAAAAATGCCATTTTTTGGTATATCCTCACCTCTCACCCTAAGTTGGTGATACCCCTATATCACGTCAATCTTAGAAAAGTAACTTGCCCCTTGGAGTTTATCAAACAAGTTGTCAACCTGAGGGAGAGGAAACTTGTTCTTAATAGTGACTTTATTGAGTTGGCGATAATCAATGCACATTCTCAGGGACCTATCCTTCTTCTTTACAAATAAAAATGGAGGACCCCATGGAGAAATACTAGGTCTAATGAAGCCTTTGTCTAGTAAATCTTTGAGTTGAGCCTTCAACTCTTTCAATTCAGCCAGAGCCATCCGATAAGGAGGAATTGAAATGGGATTGGCATCCGGTAGCAAGTCAATAGAAAAAACAATTTCCCGTTTGGGAAGGATTCCGGGAAGATCATTATTAAAGACCTAAGTAAATTCCGTACTAAGGGGAATAACTCAATCAAAGGGTTTTTGGAGTCTAATTCTTTGACTCTTACAATGTGATATAGACACCATTTTGAGATTATTTTACAATCTTTAATACAAGAGATTATACGACCTCTAAGAATAGACTTCCCCCCTGTCCACTATAAAATGTGTTCATTTGGAATATTAAACTTGAAAATTCTAGTTCTACAATCAATGGAAACAAAACAATCATGCAACCAATTCATCCCCAAAATGACATCAAAATCTGCCGTATCAAGTTCTCCTAATTCAACATGAGTAACTCTATTGGGCAACATTATAGGACAATTTTTATACACCCTCTTTGCAAGCACCGATTCAACTACCGGGGTAGTTACCGTGAATGGTTCATTTAGAATATCGGGCAAAATATCAAACTTTCTAGATATAAAGGGAGTAACAAAAGATAATGTAGCACCTGGATCAAGTAAAGCATATACATCAATAGAGAAGACTTGTAAAATACTGGTCACCACATCGGGAGAACTCTCTTATTCACCCCTAGAGCGAAGTGCATAAAAGCGATTCTTGTTTGGACGATACACAATAAAACCACTAGCTTGAGCTTGAGCTTTCAAATTAGGGCAATCCCTAACCTTGTGGCCACTCTCTCCACACCCTAAACAATTGTCTGTCCCAACAAGGCAATCACCATAATGCTTGTTGCCACAGTTTCCACAAGGTGGCTTCTTGTTTGATGAGTTAGTACTTCTTCCCTTTTGTGACTTAGGGTTAGACACCCTATCATCACGGGACTGGGGAAATGTGGTAGGAACTTGATCAGAAAACCTCTTATTAAACCTAGGCTTGTTTTGAATGTAAAGCCTACCCTTTGAATAACCACTACCAAAAGACCTTGCCCTCTTGGCATCCCTACTCTTTCTCTTAACCCTTGTTTATTCCACTTGTTGAGCAGGAACCATGAGACGAGAAATGTTCATATTATCATGTAGCATAGCGAACGATATTCTTCTTTCAAGTCATCTGACACCCTGTCATTAAGAGGCTCATTTAATCTCTTGGGTCGGAAACCAAAGAAGGAGCATAGTTTGAAAGAAACTTGACGAAGGTTCATGAATTCTTCCTCTTTGGCTTCCCTCTACTCCCTAGAAAAGAACCTATCAAGAAAAGACTTCTTGAAAATCTCTCATGTCACCGTTCCACACCTTAAGGACCTATTGTCTCTCCATTGGAGGTACCAAGTTTGGGCCACATCTTAGAGTTGGTAAGTGGCTAACTCGACCTTTTCACTAGTAGTCAACCCCATAGCATGGAGGATCTTGTAGGTTTCATCAATGAACTCTTGGGTTTCTTCCTCAACATTTGACCCATTGAAAGTAGGGGGATTCATCCTTGTGAAATTCTTCAAACAGGAGGCCATGGTGCCAACATGTTGGTTTCCTCGGGGTACAACCTCCAGTTAGCTTTGGCCGTCATGGCTTGTGCTTGAGTAGTCACGGATTGTGCTTGTGTTGTAATGGCTTGGGCCATTTGGAGAAAGGCTACCCTTATGTCCCCATCCGTCAAAGGTGGAGGATTGACCGGAGCTTGGTCATCATTAGTAACTTTTGAAGAGTAGGGACTTGATTGCCTCGGGAGGAACTCCCGCATTGGCAATCTCGTCATGAATTCTTCGAGCGGCTGTTCTTCCAGTATTCATTGCCTATAATCACAATAAATGGATTAGATGCTAAGGGCACATAGAGTCAAAACTCTAAAGGCACGATATTGGGTTTCCAAGAAAAGGAGAGTTTCCTAAGCATCATATAGTTTCATATTCATAAGTGTGGCGCGCTTCACAATTATGAATAAGAATCTACATAGACATGGTTAGTTGAGACACGAATCTAAAGATATTCAACCTCGTTCTCTGATACCAAGTTTGTCACATCGGGGGATCACCTTAAGACATAACCAGCATCGGCGTCCTCGAAGAGGACTATGACTAGACTTTTAGCTTACATGATTACATTCATATGTTAAAATGCGGAAAATTTAAAATTTTTCTTCTATCTATCATGAGTTTACATAGACCTCTAACATACACATAATATCTATTCATATTGAGTATACATTGACCCTTAGTACAAGAAGATTACATAGTCTTCTACTTTTATTGCATATAAATATATATATATATATATATATGTATATATATATATGTATATATATATTATGTATATATGTATATATACATATATATATATATATATATATATATATGTATATATGTATATATATATTTATATATATATACATATATATATATATATATATATATATTTATATATATATATATATATATATATATATATATATATATATATATATATATATATATATATATATATATATATATATATATATATATATATATATATATGTATATATATATGTATATATATATATATATATGTATATATATATATAAAAGATATAACATGGTCTAAAGACCGGATGTCTCATCTCATAACCATCTAAACAAGTGTATAACAATTGGACATAGCCCATACATCAATACAATAAGAGCGACATATAAACTATACAATATCCGAAGCTAGACAATGGCATTGTCCTCGAAGTAGTGAGGACCTACCCAACTTGGTGAGTGAGAATTCAAATCCTTCCTACAATGTCGTCACAAACCCTTGAATGACCGAAACCTAAAATATTGAGGAAAAGAGAGAAAATGGGGTTAGCACATCACTTGTACTAAGTATGAGACCATATGCACACACCACATAAAATTATTCTAGAATGGGACATTTCATTATAGCATGCCATTTACTTTTAAAAGCCTTATGCACATTCAAGAACCAATACAAGTCAATCATACATATTCATCAAGTCAAGACCATGTACATCACAAGACCAACAATACTAAGTCTAGTCAAGTCAACATCCATATTCAACATATTGAATAAATAACCAAGACAACACTAACATCAAGTTATAACATCAACAAGCATGTATAAGAGTTCATAACATCATAACCAAAAGAAGACCATTAACTATGGACCCTCATTAAGTCAACTATTGCAATGACTAAGCAAACCCCCATAATCTTACTTAATAAAGTAAACAAAACAAGAACCATAACCAATGTCCAACTTAACATACTACATCATTCAGAATAGTCATCATCATCATACTTTAACAATAGAGACCAAACCACATGTTCATAAGTGGAACCATCATCACATAGTGTCGTTAACAATTCAGATCATCATATTCATGTAAGTTATATTTATAAGCATATACATACATAAGAACATCCTTCTAAGACTTCCCTCAAGGCTAAATAGTGCAATGTGTAGGTAGAGTCCCATACCCCTACCTAGACTAAGCTAAACCCCTTAGGTCATCCTACTTAGAGTTCATTCTTTACTTCATTTTACCTTTTGGAAACATCTTGCCTTAACAGACATAAACCACATGACCTAATGTGGAATCCGGTGTCATGGAACCCTATACCGACTTTCCAAGGTAGTAGCAAAACATGAACATAACGTCTATTGTGGATCCACTAGCTAGTATTCCTATGGGTTCAACATAGTTCAAGAACTAAGAGATGTAGTTGGGACCCTCTTCCTGCTACATGCATTATAGTCTCCAATCCAATAAGTACATTGGTGATCCTACCTTTCCGATGTGCTAAGGGACACTCCCACTCTAGTTCACTCGGTGCTAAGATAAGAGTCCCTTTTGAAATGTCTTTAACGCCTTTATTAATAATCACAACTTAATGTAGGCCATACAGTCTATCCCTTATATAATCATCTTCATAGCTGAATAAGAATTGCATGAGTATTGTCCTTTCATAACAATCCATACATGTGAGGTTAGCACATTTACATAAGCATATAATGATAAAGCTCATTGGTAAGTTATCAACATCCTTATAACATTTACATGTTAGCCAACAACTCAGAAACCATAGTTCAACACATTTCAATTCAACATCATACCAACCCTATCAATCTTAGCATAAGGTATACTTCAAAAAAACATCATCACTTAATCACAAGTAATCATAATTGAAGTAGAGAATTGAGATCACAAGACTTAACTCAATCTCCTTCATAAGGTGTAAGACCTCGAAAATGACTTAAGTTCACTAGAGCCTAACATGTTGGTATTGATGTTCTAAGGTTGTAAATATGTTTAATATGGTATAGAGTCATTAGCGAAGGTATTAGAGGTGTTGGAAGTCAAACGTCAAGGGATGACTAAGACGTTCGACGACTAAGTCACCTAAATGTCTCTTATGTGGTTCTATGTGTTTATGTGTCTTTAATGATGTTTTGAGGTGATTAATTGAGTTATTATAGCATTTATAGGCAGTGTGTTGAATTTTGAGAAGTTTGGAGGTCAAACGTCCAAGAACGTCCAAGGGGTTCGAAAGATATGCCTTGAATCGACCTTGTGTGTCTATGCATGTTTCATCGAGTTTTATGTGTTCGTTTTGTATGAAATTTATGTGAGAGGTGGTAAACTCACAGAAAATCATATTATGTTAGAAACGTCCGAGAAATTATCCCCAAGGACCATCTAAGGGTCCTTGAGGAAGGACCCAAAAATCAGTGTGCAGGCTGTCCCAGGCAGGCCTTGGCGACGGAGCAGTCAACGACCCGTTGGCCTGATGACGCCCCGTCAAAGGGTACCGTCGTGAGGGACTTAGACTTGAGGGAAGTTTTCTACCTTGGCAGGCCACTTTTGCCAATGACGGAGGCCTGTGATGCCCCGTCATGGCTGTGACGCCCCGTCGAGGCAGTCGTCTGTGAGCTTGTCTCCTGCGCACAAACTTTCTCCAAATGAGAGTTTAGGATGTTTGTTAAGGGAATTTTTGGATTTTAAATGAGTATATAAGTGTTTAACTTAGAATAATTCATTCTTCAAAAAATCAAAACCCCAAAGTCCCTTAGAAATCCTAAAGACTCCATTGAAGTCCAAATTGAAGAAGAAGCTTGGTGTGGAGTTTTGAGTGGAAATTCTTCATCAAAGTGAAGAATTATCATCCTTGAGGTGCGGTTTTTGATCCTTGAAACTTATTTCATCAAGGAGCCCAACTCTCAAGATGTTTTTCAAAGTTTTCTAAAGTGAATTGTCCAATTTCGGGATTCTACCATGGGTTCTTGCATAAACGATTTCTAAACATTGAATTATGATATAATTGATATTTTATTGATGATTTTAACATAAATTACCTATGAACCCATGTAAATTAATGAACCCTAGTTTTGACTACTTATTGGGTCACTTGATATTAAGCTAATATTGTTGAATTGTTATGTAGTTTCTTATGGGCTTTCTGATATTATAAGAATTGTATTAAATTGATATCTAATTGATATTAAATTGTTAAATATAGATTGAATTGATGTAGATTCATTGATTCTTATGGTTATTGCTTTGAATTATTGTTCATCGCCATGGGTAAGAGTCTTGTGATGTTGAATTGGTTTATTTGGCATTGAATTGAAGTGTGGATGAGGGGATGAAGGTATGCTGCCCCATTTTATTTAATTTGATATTAATTATACTTCGATTCAATTGTGCTTAGTATGGTCCACTTATGGTGGCGGTGTTATGTGTTTTACTTGCAATTGATGTGGCCTTGTCGGCATTACTTTATGCAATATGATGAGCATGGCTTTATTGGAAACTACTTGAAGTAATGTGGATATTTGTGTAGTTGATTATGTGAAGAATGAGATTATCTATCTACATGTGAAGTCATATGTGTGTCCTTTTACTTATGTTGCCTTAAGTGATCATGTTAGACTATGACTTTGACATTATGAGTATAGTGTTAGGGTTAAGTCTTGGTTATTCTTAATTGTCTTTGTGATTCTATGTGGAGTACATTATTGATGTTATGATGATATATAGGATGACTTGAAGATGTTAGGTTGTTTCTAGAATGACTTGCATTATGAGTTCAAGTGAAGTATGTGATGTCTTGTCTTGGTTTACTTGTATATCTTATTTGATGCTTATATGAATATGATTATGTGATGATTTGACTTAGTATGTTAAGATACTTGAATGTGTGAATGACATGTGACCTTGAATGATGAAAAGAAGGTCTTTATGTGAATCCTTGAAACCAAGGGTAAAGGTAATGTAAATTGAAGTCGAAAGTAGTAAGCGTATCCTTCATGTGGGCTGATGGACCTAGGTTGATTGGCTGGAACGGCATCATATCTTCCTAGCAAAGGTCATAATGAGGTTCTTGTCGCCATTGAAAGGAAATCCCTAGAGATTCTCTTTGGTAGGGTAAATGTAATTGGGTTATAAATTAGATATGAAACCTTATTGCATGAACCTTAATGTGAATTAATCTATGAGAACAAAGGCTAGCACCGAGTGAGTATGGGAAGGGAAGTAATTCTAGTAAAGCATGACACTAGAATACAAAGAAACCCTTCATATTCCTTAACCATGTGCCTACATGGGATGTGTCCAAGTTCTACCATTGGCAAGTAGAACAACCTCATCGGAGTAGGATAGAACTCCGGATTCCATGTCTTGCTACAATGGTCTATGTCGGTTATTGCGTATTCTCATCATATGGGATACTTACTAGCATTAGAGAAGTTCTATGAAGTTTAGGTGGTGGTATGGGACACTATCTAGACATTGCACAATAGGCTTTTAAGATGTTAATGAAAGTCCATAGGTCTTCTCTAAGACCATCACTTGAATGTCCTTATGTATTATATGAGTCTCTTAATGAATTAATGAATAAATGAATTAATGAATTAATGAACTAATGACTTACGTTATGAAGTATGTAAATGAATAAGTACCTAATCTAGAGTGGCTTATGGATTCTTTAGTTAAATTGTGAAGAGGGCATAAATGATGATTTCTTCATGGCTTACATATAGAAGACTTGAGAATGACTCTAGTTAGGAAAAAGGTTTGATGTTGTTGTCATGATCTAAGCTTTAGGTAGTCTTAAGGACTATTTAGGTAATCTTGAAGAGGTCACTATGGACGTTATCTTCTTGATTTACTTAAGTAGGTCTTTTGATAGCCTTTGGAAGGAGAGTGTCCTATCATCTAAAGTGTTGGTGTGGTTAGTGAGAATGATTCTATTTTAGGTAGTCTATAGGATCTCTTGTGTGTATGTGATAGAGATTGTATGGGCGTTCACTCCACACTCACTCAAGTGAACCTTGCAAAATGACCTTTAGTAGATGAATCTTACTTTGACGTTTATGATTGCTTTGTAAGTATGTATGTAACTCATTATAGGTAATCTTAAGGGTCGTTTAGGCACATCTAGAGAGGGTGTATGGGCGGTCTCTCTTTGTGTGACTTAAGTTAATCTTAGGATGACTTTAAGTGAGGGAATTACATGCTAGAAGATGTTGAAAGGAAAGGCTAGGACTTCACTGTAACAGTGAATGGACCTCACTGTACAGTGAATGGACCTCACTGTACAGTGAAGTGAACTCACTGTAAAGTGAGCTTTAATATTATACATTCGGTTTTAATATTTCCTTATGTGTTTCTAAATGGATTAATGATGTTATTATGATTAAAATATGGTTTGTAAAATGAAAAAATGCATATTTCCAATAAAGTCCATTTTCATGATTTTCATGCATAATGCCATACTTAGTATATGTGGTTGTACTAATTCCATGCTTTATTTTCTATCTATAGTTCTTGGTAGGTTAAGAGCTTTGGGAAGTGAAGACTTGAACAAGGAGATCGTTCAAGAAGAGTTGAAGTATTTCCTCACTTGACTAGAGGGCATATATGTCTTTTATGTTTTCTTGGAAGTATTGTAATAGACTATGTATTTCTATTTTCGTATTGAAGTATGGGCCGTGTCCAAAGTATTCTTGTGTCTTAAGATGATGAGATTGAGACTTAGTATTTCCTATTACTTTTATATGAAAGAGATTTTTAAAGACTATGTTATATTTTGTGAAAAGTTTTAATTCCGCTACTTTTCATTATGTATATGCGATGAATGATATGAGAGGCTTGTCTTAGACATCCGAGAGGTCGACGACGCCGGTTACAATCCAAGATTGTACTCTAACTTCTAGGGTATGGTTTCGGGTTGTCACACAAGGATTCATCAAGGTCTTACAATAAACCATTCAACTCAACCCAACAATGGGTGTAAGATCATCATACCATAATAACCAACATCATAGTAAGTCAATTGAATCACTATACAACAATTCATCACTAGTTCATAGCCTAGAATTTGAGAGTTAGGTCAAGTTCATGATCTACGTCACATTCTAGGTCAATTACAAAAGAACTAGCATACTTGGATTACAATATACCACAGTCTACTCATAATTGGCATAATAACAATATAGGATATCAATTCACACACTAACAAACATAATTGTATCAATAGTATACAATTCAATTCAAGATCACAACCTAGGGTTAAGGGGAAAAGATCATCTTCCACAAACTAGGTTAATTCATCAAGAATTAGTGTAATGTAATCATAATACATGTTAATCTATTCGTAATAACCAAAAGGAATCATTAACAAAGCAATTCACAAGATCAATTTCGAATTGGAAGTAAACCCACTTGAAATTTTTAATATTTTTGAAATCAATTTGGAGGATCCCTTTGGGGAAAGAGATCCCAAAGGTTAAAGGAATACCATACCTCACTAATTTATGAAGTTTTATGGAGAAACTTGATCCTCAGCAGCCCTACAACCCACCTTTTTCTTTGTCTTCAATGGGTTTCTTTGGTAGAGAGGAAGAAGAGAGAAGGAGGAGCAATTTGAGTTTGGGAAATTATGAGAGTTAGTTTAGTCTAATTAGGTTTGGGGTCTTTATAGGGGTCATTATCTAACTTAATTAGGCCTCCCTAAACCCCTAAATAATTAAATAACCAACTAATTAATTAATTTAACTAACCTAAAAACGTGCAAAAAAGCAGTGTCTTGAAAGATGAAACCCTGACCAACAAGCCGTTTGTCAATTGACGGGCACTGTTCAGGTCCGTCCTGTGCAGTCGTCGTTTGCGAATTAGATTTGTCAAAATGGACCCTTGGCAAAAATGTCTAAGAGTCCATCGACAGTGGCCATTGACACCTAGACTATTGGACCGTGCCTCATCGATAGGCCTCGTTGGTAAACACTGTCTCTTGACAACTTTTAGCCACAATTGCAAGGGTCCACCTCAAAGGCCCTTGGTTGGTCCTTGGGGAGTCGTACCAGTACGTTTAAACTATAAACTAAATCTGATACGTTTTAGACACCATTCAACCAAATTTCATCATTTTCCGACTCTTAAAACTCAATCAAATAGGCTAAGGCATGCTAGCACCTTTTGAACTAGTTTCTGGACGTCATGGACATTGCATGACGTTTTGATTCTGAAACTTCCTAAATGACCTATATACACTATATTTGACCTTAAAATAGTGTTACAACTCTTAGACTCTCATGTTAGGCTCTAGATTAGGCTTTAGACTTTCAGAGTAATACGAATCCCTCCAGAATGGGAAATTTATTTTTGTATTGACTTGATACCGAATACCAACCCCATTTCAATTCTTTCTTATCAGATGGATCTGGTCAAATTGAAATATTTGGAGGCTCAACTCAATGACTTACAAGACAAAGGCTTCATTAGACTTAGTATTTCTCCATGGGGTGCTCTAGTATTGTTTGTGAAGAAAAAAGATGGGTCCCTTAGAATGTGCATTGATTATTGCCAACTCAATAAAGTCACTATTAAGAACAAGTATCCTCTCTCTCGGATTGACGACTTGTTTGATCAACTCCAAGGGGAAAGCTAGTTTTCTAACATAGACTTGAGATCGGGGTATCAAAAACTTAGGGTGAGAAGTAAGGATATACCAAAAACGGCATTCCGGACAAGATATGGTTACTATGAGCTCTTAGTAATGTCCTTTGTTACTAATGGCCCGACGACGTTTATGGATCTCTTAAATAGGGCATTTCGTAGTTACCTAGATTCATTTGTCATTGTCTTTATTGATGAGATCATGTTATATTCGAAAAATGAGGGTTAACACATGGACCATTTGAGAGTGGTGTTACAAGTTCCTATGGAAAACCAACTATTTGCCAAGTATAGCAAATGTGAGTTTTGGTTAAGGTAAGTGGCATTTCTTGGTGATATCATCTCTAGTGTGGGCGTTGAGGTTGATCTAAGGAAAACCGAGGCATTGAAAAATTGTCCTAGGGCATTGACTCCAGTTGACATTAGGAGTTTCTTAGGTCTAGCGGGTTATTATAGGAGGTTTGTGGATTGTTTTGAGTCGATTTCTTCTATCTTGAATACCTTAATGCAAAAGAGTGTGAAATATGAGTGGTCAAAAGCATGTGAAAGAAACTTCCAAATCTTGAAAGAGAGGCTTACCTCCTCTCCGGTATTGACTTTACCGGAGGGTACCAAGGGCTTTGTTGTATGTTGTGATGCATCCCGAGTGGGCTTGGGGTGTGTGCTTATGCAACATGTGAAGGTAGTAGCATATTCTTCTAGACAACTTAAGGTGTATGAAAAGAATTATCCAACTCATGATCTTGAGTTAGCGGCAGTAGTATTTACCTTGAAAATATAGAGGCATTATTTGTATGGTGTTCATCTTGATGTGTATACCGACCACAAGAGTCTTCAATGCGGGTTTACTCAAAAGAAGTTGAATCTCCGACAAAGAAGGTGGTTAGAATTGTTAAAAGATTATGACATGAGTGTTCTCTACCACCCCAACAAGGCCAATGTGGTTGCAGATGCTCTAAGTCGTATGACCATGGGTAGTGTGTCTCATGTAGAAGAAGCCAAGAAAGATCTAGTCAAAGATGTTAATAGGTTGCCTCATTTGGGTGTTAGATTGGAAGATTCTCCTAATGGTAGTTTTATGGTCCATCTTAACTCCGAATTGTCTTTGGTGGTTGAGGTGAAGTCTAAGCAACACCTTTATCAACCATTGATGGAGTTGAAGAAGTCGGTTATTGGTAAGCTTAATGAGTCTTTCTCCTTATGGGGGGATCGTAACTTGAGTTATCCTAAGATTCACTTAAGTAAGAAAAAGAGAGACTACCCATTCACCCTCTCTAAACACACCTAAATAATTCTTAAGACTACCTATAATGAGATAAATTCACTTACAATACACCAAAACACATAACATGAGGTTCTCCTACAAAAGGTGATTCTAATGCTCACTTGAGTGAGTTGTGAAGCAACCGCCCATACAATTCCTTCACACACACCTAAGATATCCTTTTGACTACCTAAGATAATATCATTCTCACTCCATTAATCAACTTTCCTATCTAGAGTCATTCTTAAGACTTCCCTAGGTAAGACATGAAGAGACCATCCTTTATGCCCCCTTCACACTTTAATTAGGCAATCCTTAAAGTTACTCTAGACTAGGTACTTATTCATTTAAATGTTTTCTAACCTAAGTCATTATCTTCATTAGTTCATTCAAGAGACATTCATTACATAAAGACATTCAAATAATGATCTTGGAAAGACCTAGGGACTCACTCACTAATATCTTCAAATCCTAATTGTGCAATGTCTAGATATCGTCCCATACCACCACCTAAACTTCATAGAACTTATCCAACACTAGTAGATATCTTATATGATGAGAACAGGAAATAACCTACAAAGACCATGGTAGAAAATCATGGAATCCGGAGTTGTAACCTACTCCGAAGGAGGGTGTTCTACTTGCCAATGGTAGAACTTTGACACATCCCATGTAGTCACATGGTTCGGGAATATGAAGGGTTCCTTTGTACTCTAGCTATCTATTTATCTAGATATAGAGCCCAACCATACACACTCTGTGCTAGCCTTTGTTCTCATAGTAATTCACATAAAGGATCACATGAAGAGGTTCCATATTTAGTTCATAACCCAATCATATTCACCCTACCAAAGAGCGCCCCTAGGGTTGCCTTTCAATGGCGAAGAGGATAGCTTAATAATTTTCACAAGTATGATATCATCCCGTTCCATCCAACCAACCTTAATTCCACCATTCACACAAGAAGGATACCATTACGGCTTTCTAGTTCAAGAATATCATGACGTCTCAACTAGGTTGAGGGCTCCACATAATTTTACCTTCTCTCTATGTTGAAAGGCCAAGTATCATTCATACATACAAGACTAAGAGGCTTTAGCATCCTAAGTCAATAAGTCACATTCACAATGTACATGTATCAAGTATGGGACACAAGTCTACCAAAACAAGACACATACGTACTTCACATATAGCATATCATTCTCGAAGATCATAGGCATAACCAAGTCAACTATAGGTAATGATATACACTACAATAGAACCATCAATATAACCATCATAAGTATCATATAACCAAGTAGGAAGAATCATGCATCAACTCTAAGACTACACATATACGGACATAGTCATAGTCTAACATGATCACCTAACAACATCAATAGAAGAACACATACATTCACCTTAATCACAAGTAGATATATATGATCATACTTCACATAAATCAACTACACAAACCATCATTATATATCAAGTAGTTTCCGACAAGGCCATGATCATCATAATACCTAAAGTAACACCGACAAAGCCACATCATTCACATAGAACCACCACCATAAGTGGACCATATCAATCACAACATAATTCAAGACCTACATTACATAAAATAAAGAGAATTGGGTCAGCGTACCACCAATCCATTCTCACCACATCAATCCATAGTTAAATCATCCAATACAATACCAAAAGGCCCTTACACATGGACATGATCATCAATTCAATCCAATACTTACAATCGACAATAAATAAAAGGTAATTCAACATAGATTTATGAATCTAGGTGAGCATACTAACAATTCTAACATGATTATATCATAATTCAATAGCCCTACTCAAACTATATAAAAATTCAATAGCATTAAGGCATGTTCAAGTCACCCAAAAAGTAGTCAAAAGCTAGGGTTCATGAATTACATTGGTTCATAGAGTAATTAGGTTAAAACAATCAAATTAACATCAATTCAATCAATACATAATGATTCAAAAAATTTTATGCAAGAACCCATGGATAGATATCAAAATTGGACAAGTTCATCTTTAAAAGACTTTACAAATCACTTTAAAGTTTGGCTCCTTGATGAACAGAGATTCAAGGATGAAAACCATATATTTATTATAAGTAACCCACTAAATTTGGTTGATAACCTTTAGGAATTCGTCCTCTTCCTTGAAGCTTGAGGTTTCAACAATGGAGGAATTGATTTGAGAGAGAACTTTGGGGTTTTGATTTGGGGTCTTTAATAATAAGTTAAAAAAATGTTTTAAGGGTTTAAACTATTTATATTAATTATATGAACATTTTAAGATCAACCACAACTAATAAAAAGTCGAATAGAACTAATTTGGAAATCAAATTTCGGATAGCCCGCCAAGTTACCACGGCCACCTTCAGGGACTGTTAAGGTGGTTCACGACCCTTATGACGGTCCGTAGTCCTTGGGGTAGTGGATTCCTTGCTTTTTAAAGCCCCCAAGTGACTAAGTAAGGTCCAATACCATCTTCACGTACTGTGGTCCACTCCACTGGCCGTGAAGTGGTCCGTGAACACTAAGGCAGTGAGCTGCCAACTTGGGACAACTTTTGCCCACATGTTGGGTCCTCCTCAAGGACCCTTTGGTTGATCCTTGGGGATCTTTTACCTGAATTTTCAAACCCTAATACACTCATACACATGTTATTAACCCATAACATCAATTTCAACCAAAACGAACACGTAAAACTTGCCGAAATACACTAAGACGTACAAGCATGCTTCAAGGCACATCTTTCGAACGTCATGGGCGTTTCACCTTCAAACATCATGAAACTTGACACACTTCCTATAAAAACTATTATTACTCATATACGGACCCCATAAGATCATGATACACACACATAAGCACATGAAAACACATGAGGCCTATAGGTGACTAGTCGTCGAACATCTTGGTCGTCCCTTGACGTTTGACATCCATTTCACCTAAATATTTAGACACTGTGTAATTAACACATTATAAATCATTTAAGGAACTTATACCCTCATTATAAACATATTTGTCTCTAGTTTCACCTATGTCGTTCTGGAGGTGTCACATTCTCCTACACTTGGACACCATTCGTCCTCGAATGACACTTTCCACTCTCCGAATACTTCCAAGAATATAGATTCAACAAAAAGCTCATAACCATAACACATAACACATTATACAATACAAAATCTATGAGAAAAATCAATTTCACATAATGAAGAGACTCACAACGCAACAAGAAAATAGAAACTCACTCACTATGCAATAAGACTCGCAATCTTCATTTCAAATAGCATGAACTTCTTTTATATTCATTATCATGCTCATATACATCAATTATGTACGCATTACAAGAATTTTTAACAAAGAAACAATTTAGTCAATTTTCCAAAAAATTTACAGTAAGCTTCCAGATGTTACAGTGAACATGCTTCAAAATTTCAAAAATGCCACTCTTAGACAATTCATGATAAAACATGATAATAAGATATATAAAATCATAGAAACTCAATTTACAACATAATCATAACTTCATGAAATGCACAATGCAAGGTATCAATGAAATTCAATTCCAACAAGACTCCTAAACACAATGCAACATGCAACAAACTACTATGACCATCTAGCTCCTCTACTAACGATACCCCCCCATTTAGAAGGAACTCATAAACAAAAGAGGAAATACTACAAGTTACCATCATCATCATCATCATCCGGCTTTGATCCTCTAGCCCGAATCGCATAGAAGCGATTCTTCTTTGGAGAATCACCTTCCGGAGCACTAGAAGGAACTTGTTTACCCTCTCTTCCTCTAGAAGCAATAGTAGGACAATCTCTCACCTTATGTCCATCCTTCCCACAACCAAAGCAACTCCCTGTACCAATTAGACATTCCCCATAGTGCCTCTTTCCACAAGTGACACAAGTGGCCTTAGCACCATCTTCCTCCCACACATAGCACCGCCACCATAAGTGGATCATACCAATCACAACACAAGCCATTTTAGAGGTGTCACATTCTCCCCCACTTGGACAACATTCTTCCTCAAATGACACTTGCTACTCTCCTAACACTTCCAAGATAGAGATTCAGTGAACATCTCATAACCATACAAAATAAAACATTATACAATACACAACATATGAGAAACATCAATTTCATATAATCAAGAGACTCACAACACAACTAGAAGAGAGAAACTCATTCTACAACTAATTATGTAATAATACTCACATTCTTCATTTCAAATAGCATGAAATCCTTTTATATTCATTATCATGCTCATATACATCAGTTCTAACCACATTACAACAACTTTCAACCAAAGAATGAATTATGCAATTTTTGCAAAAATGTTACAGTAGGCAAAATTCCCTGGCAGTGAACATACTTCAAAATTCCAAAAATGCAACTTTTAGGCAATTGATAATAGAAACATGATAATATGCAAGATAAAACCATATAAACTCATTTTACAAAATAATCATAACTTCATGAAATGCACAATGCAAGGAATCAATGAAATTCAATTCCAACAAGACTCCTAATCACAACGCAACATGCAACAATACTACCATGACAATCTAGGTCCTCTACTAACCAAACTCCCCCACTTAGAAGGAACATATATTAATAAAGAGAGAAATAAAAGAACTTATCATAATTATCATCATCATCTGGCTTTGCTCCTCTAGTCTGGAGTGTATAGAAACGCTTCTTCTTTGAAGCATCACCTTACGGAGCATTAGGAGGAACTTGTTCACCCTCTCTTCCTCTAGAATCAATACTAGGACAATACCTCACTTAGTGTCCAACTTTACCACATAAAAACAACTCCCAATTCCCAATAGGCATTCCCCATAGTTCCTCTATCCACAAGTAGCACAAGTAGGCTTGTCAACTTGAGAACCACTACCCTTCTCAATTTTACCTTAGCACCCCTAGGTTCTTCTTGACTTGAAACCTTCTCCATGAACCTAGGTTGACTTCGATCACTTTCCTTACTTCTCTTCAAGTTTCTAGCAATCCTACCAAGCTTAGACTCAGAATTCTCAATGGATTGAGAATAAACCATGAATCTTGATAGGGTCATATCATCGTGGAGCATGGTCGTACGATATTCTTCTTTCACTAGGTGCCGACCCCGGTCACAAACGTACTAATCTCATCCCTAGGGTTAGACACTAAGGATGGATCATATCTAGACAACATAGTGAACTTCAATGATTATTCCTCAACACTCATATTGCCTTCCTTGAGATTGATAAACTCTTCTACCTTCACCTCCCTCCTCTCACGGGGAAAGTACTTTCTTAGAAAAGCTTATTTAAATTCTTCCCACTCAATAGGACCCGACTCAACCGGCCTATTATCCTTCCATTGAGTGTACCACAAATGAGCAACCTCCCTCAATTTTTATGAAGCTAAATCCGCCTTCTCCATAGAAGCCACCCACATGACACTAAACACCTTATACACACCATCTAGGAACTCTCGGGGATCTTCTCCCACCTTAGAGCCAAGAAAGAATGGAGGATTCATCCTCACAAAATCTCTCAATCTAGATGTCATAGTGCTCTCCACAACATTCACTCTACGCTCAATACCCCTATTCATATGGGTAGTCAAGGCTCGAGCTAAAATAAGAAAATCCTCTCTAATCTTTCTATTAATCATTTTCGGGGGAACCACCGGAACATCATTACCTTCTCCCATAATAGGGACTTGAGAATCTCTAGCACCTTGAGAACCTTGAAGAACTTGCTCAACTTGTTCAATTTTACGAGGAATCTTCTCATTCACATCATTCTCCTAAACTCTCCTAGTTGGTGTCCTCCTCGTATTCATCTCTTATAACACAAGGAAAATTATAAGAAAAGAACACTCATAACTTCTAAATCTCGACGGAACGACATAGGAGTTGAAAAGAAGGAAAACTCTATCGTCCTATAGCCTCTCGCCCATAGATGTGTCGCGACTCACACCGATGGTCAAGACTCTACTAGACGTGACTTTATGAGACTTTTGGATTCCGAAGACCACTTTCATAACCTATGCTCTGATACAAACTTTGTCACAACATGAGAGTACACCCTAGAAGGTATGGCATTATCGAATGGCAACACGGCGTACTTCACCTCTCGGAGGTCTTGTACAAGCCCTTTGACATCATTCATTGCATAACATGTATGAAAGGTAGTGCGGAATAGAAACTTTTAACAAAAAATACTAATACTTCAAAACATATTTTATAGAAAAACATAAAGAAAGAATAAGTGTCAAAGTCGCCATATAAGACATACGAATATGGGACACGGCCCATACTTCAACATATAGAAAATAGCTAAGTCTTTTACAATACTATCAATAAGGAAATCTAAACATCATGATATCCTCAAATCTAGTGAGGACATACCAACTCTTGCTTGAATGAACAGTAATCCAAGATTCCACTTTGAGACTCCTCTCAAATGCCACCTACACCTTTAGAGATAGACAAAATATATGGAATTAGTACATGAGAATGTACTAAGTATGTAATAATGCATAAAATCATGATAAAAGGAAATTTGTATAAAATATGCTCTTTTTGTGTAAAATTTCATAAAACGTGTATAAGAGATCACATTAAGTCAACATAACAACATATAGTCACATTCAATAAATATAACATTAATATCATTTCAATTCACATAACCATGAGACCCTCCTACCAAAGGTGATTCAAAAGCTCACTTGAGTGTGTTATGATGCGACCGCTCATACAGCCCCTTCACACACACCAAAGAGATCATTTAGATTACCTAAGTTAATATTATTACCATTTAATACATTTAAATCCCTACCTAGAATTACACTAAGAATCAGCTAAGTAAGACATGAAGAGAACATCCTTTATGCCCCCTTCACACTTTAACTAGGCAATCCTTAAAGGTACTCTAGACTAGGTACTTATTCATTAACATACAACTTACTTAAGTAATTATCTTCATTAGATTATTCAAGATACATTCATCACATAAGGACATTCAAGTAATGGTCTTGGAGAAGACCTGCGGACTCACTCACTAACATCTTCAAAGCCTACTGTGCAATGCCTAGATAGCGTCCCATACCACCACCTAAACTTCATAGCACTTATACAACACTATAGGGTATCCCATATGATGAGAATAGGAAATAACCAACATAAACCATGGTAGCAAAGCATGGAATCCGGAGTTGTAACCTACTAAGATGGAGGGTGTTCTACTTGCCAATGGTAGAACTTGGTCGCATCCCATGTAGGCACGTAGTTAAGGAATATGAAGTGTTTCTTTGCACTCTAGCCTCATTCGTAACTTGAGCTACTTCCTTCACCATACTCACTCGATGCTAGCCTTTGTTCTCATAGAGTAATTCACATAAAGGATCACATGAAGAGATTCCATATCTAGTTCATAAACCAATCACATTCACCCTACCAATGAGGTCACCTAGGGTTGCCTTTCAATAGCGAAGAGGATAGCTTAATGATTTTATTAAGGATGATCTCATGCCGTTCCAGCCAACCAACATTAAGTTCATCATTCACACAATAAGGATACCATTACGGCTTTCGACTTCAAGGATATAATAACCTCTCTACTAGGTTGAGGATTCCACATAATTTGACCTTCTCACTATGTTCTAGGCAATGTATCATTTATACATACAAGACTAAGAGGATTTAGCATCCTAAGTCAAGACATCTCATATTTACATTCATGCATGTACCAAGTAAGGGACACAAATCTACCAAGACAAAACACACACAATACTTCACATATAGCATATCATTCTAAAAGCACATAGGCATAACCAACATAATCTTTAGGTCACACTATACACTTCTATAACATCATCAATATAACCATCATAGACTCTGATAATGATCAAAGAAGGAAAGACACAAAGAAATAAAAGATATGTGGATTAACTCAAGGTATTGAAATTATGGGCAACAAGGGACTAAAACCCCAACCTCCCAATTGACTTCATCAACCTAAATTTAACACAAGGAAGAATAATTCAAATGAAACCAAGAATAACAAAGGGGTAACACTTAGATTAATCAAACTCAAGAAGTTAACTAGAAATCCCAAGATTCACCCTAATTTACTCACTATTTACTCACTAAGAAGATACTACAATTTGAGAGTCAATATTCAACATAGTCTAAGTCTTGCAAAATGATAAAAGACTAATATTTATACTAAGGAAATAAAGAAGACACTTCTTTGACACTTTTTCCCTTAATGAGGTAAGGGCCTTGTTTGGTTGCCTTCTTTTGTGAATTCTTGAATTCGTGAAATGGACATTTGCACACATGGCCTCTTTCCTTCTTCCTTCTCAGTTTGATGTAATGTAAACACATTGTATGTACTTCTTTGGTGACCTTCAATCTCCTCTAATGCTTCCCTTTTCATGAACATTGCTTGTAGGCCTTGGAGATCCTTTTCTTGACTCCGTGTGAATGGTCTTGAGGGTTACATATCACTCATATTAGTGTCATCCATGCTACCCATGTTATCATCCTCCCCTTCTTGAAAATGATTCGTCCTCAAATCCAAAGGATCACCTACAACACAAGGAGATAAATCAGTAACATTGAAAACATTATGGACATTATACTCACTTGATAGGTCAATCATGTAAGAATTGTCATTGATTCGCTTGACTACTTGAAAGGGTCCATCTCCTCTTGGTCTTAGCTTCCCTTTTCGTACTTGTGGAAACCTTTCCTTTCAGAAATGCTCCCACACCCAATCATCTGGTTTGAATATCACTTCCTTTCTCCCTTGATTCATTCGAATGGCCACCTTTGAGATGTTAGGTTAGTCTAATGGTTTTGGGGTCTTTATATGCGGTGTCAATTAACTTAATTAGACTTCCCTTAACCCACAATGAATGACCTAACCCTTTAATTAATTAATTGGAACCAATTTAAAACGTGATGTAAATTCAGGCCCTCACATACGAGACCTCGACACAAGGTCCATTATGTGAGTCGACAACCCCGGCCCCCTTCCGTGCTGCACTTTGTCGATGAGTTCAGAGACTGGTACAAATGGACCATTAGCCAAAATGTCTAAGTGTTGGTTGACGGATGGCATCGACGCCCCATCGATCAACACACGCCCCGTCGACTCCCCTCGTGGGTGCACATTGCCCAGGTAGTGCTTTTGACCCCAAAACGAAAGGGTCCTCCTCAAGGGCACTTGGTTGGTCCTTGGGGAGTCGTACCTAGACTTTTCGACTATGAATCAACCCTAACACAAGTTAGACACCCTTCCACCAAATTTCATTGATTTCCAACTTCAAAAATCTAGTAAAATAGACTAAGGCACGCTATTACATCAATGAACTATTATCCGGACGTCATGGACGTTCTTTAACGTTTTGGTTTCTAAACCTCCTAAATTACTTATATACATTAAAATAGACCTTAAAACAATGTCTAAACCTTTTGACACCTATGTAAGGCTCTAGAACACATCTTAGATTTTGGAAGTGTTACATTATCCCCCCCCCCCTTAGAAACATTCGTCCCCGAATGACACTAAAATCTTTTGAAAGGAAGGAAAAGACTCAAGACTAGCAGCCCAAACAACAACAATACATGATAACATGAGATACAACATCAATCACATCATTTACACAAGTCAATTCAAAAACTTCAATTACCACCCATAAGGCTCAACATTACATTATGAGGAATATCCTTCTCACAACAACAAGAGGTCAACATAGCATTTATGAGTCAATTATGCCTAAGTTCAACGTACCAACATGCTACATATCATTTCATAAATACTTAAAATATCAAAATGCACAACATAACTCAAAACAAGAAGAATTGCAAATTATGAGCATACTTCACTATAAGTCACTGTAACATCATAAAAAATGCACATTTTTTCAAAACTCCACCAAAAAATAAGAAACGTCAATTTTAGTCATTATTTTTCATTATTAAGAGGGATGAATAACCTTAGTTATCAAATATATGAGGCTAACGGGACTTCATGTCGGCCTCGGCCTCCCATGTTGCACCCTCAACTAGGTGATTCTTCCATAACACCTTTACGGAAGTCACCTCTTTGTTTCTCAACCTCTTTACTTGCCTATCAAGGATTTGAACCAGAACCTCCTCATAGGAGAGGTTATCCTTCACACCAAGACCCTCAATTGGAAGAATAGACTCGGGATCACTGATACACTTCTTTAGCATAGAAACATGGAAAACCGGATGAACCGAAGCTAAATCGATAGGCAACCTTAACTCATAGGCAACCTTACCAACCCTTTGAAAGATTTCATAGGGAACCACATAACGAGGACTCAACTTCCTTTCTTGCCAAATCTGACCACCCCTTTCATAGGCGAGATTTTCAAGTACACTTTATCACCTTGTTCAAACTCTAAATCCCTTCTCCTATGATCATAAGACTTTTGCCTACTATAGGCTGTTTGTAACTTGTTCCTTATGATATGAACTTTCTCCAAACTCATATAAATCAAATCAGGAGCAAGAAGTGCAGATTCACCGACTTCAAACCACCCAATAGGAGATCTACACCTCCTACCATACAAGGCTTCATAAGGAGCCATGAATATGGGTAAATGGAAACTATTATTGTAAGCAAACTTCACCAAAGGCAAGTGCTTATCTTAACTTCCCTTGAAGTCTATGACAGAAGCTCTAAGCATATCCTCAGGGGTTTGAATAGTATGGTCTGCTTGACCATCCGTTTGGGGATGAAAAGCGGTGCTTAACTTCACCTTGGTACCCAACCCTTCTTGAAATGACCTCCATGACCTAGATGTGAATTGTGCACCCCTATTCGATATGATGGATAATGGAATACCATGGCGACACACAACCTCATCTATGAAGATCTTTGTATAATCCTCCGCCGAATAAGTAGACTTGACAGGAATAAAAGTAGCGGACTTGGTCAACCAATCCACCACCACCCATATGGAGTTATATTGTTTTTGAGTCTTAGGCAGACCTACCATAAAATCCATATTGATATCTTCCCACTTTCAAGTAGGAATTTATATTTCTTTAAGTAAACCACTCGGCTTTTGATGTTCGGCTTTCACTTGTTGGCAATTTGAACACTTTGCTACAAAGTCTGCTATGTCCTTCTTCAAACCTTCCCACCAATACACTTCCCTAAGGTCATGATACATCTTTGTCGAACCCATATGAATGGAGTAACGGGAACCATGAGCTTCCTCAAGAATCAGGTTTGTCAAATCATCTACACTGGGAACACACAACCTTCCTTGATACCTCAAAACACCATCCCCCTAAGAAGAATTACTCATTAAGTTTACCAAGAACCGATTTCTTCAACTCCATCGATGGTTGATCAAGGTGTTGTTCGGACTTCACCTCAACAACTAAAGATGACTAGGAGATATGATGGACCGTAAACCACAGTTTGGAGTATTATCCAACCTAACACCCAATCTAGCCAACCTATGAACATTTTTCACTAGGTCTTTCTTGGCTTCCTCAACATGAGACATACTACCCATGGTCATACGACTTAGAGCATCCGCAACCACATTGGCCTTGCCGGGGTGATAGAGAACATTCATGTCATAATCTTTCAACAATTCCAACCATCTTCTTTGTCGGAGATTAAACTCCTTTTCAGTAAACACATATTGGAGACTCTTGTGATCCATATACACATAAACAAGAACACCATACAAGAAAGGCGTTCATATTTCAAGGCAATACAGCGGCCGCTAACTCAAGGTTATGATTTGGATAGTTCTTCTCATTCACCTTCAGTTGTATAGAAGCATAGATTACTTTCCCATGTTACATAACCACACACCCCAAACCCACTCGGGATGCATCACAATACACAACGAAGCCCTTTGTACCCTCTGGTAAAGTCAACTCCAGAGTAGAAGTAAGCTTATCTTTCAACATTTGGAAGTTTCTCACATGCCTCCTACCACTTAAACATCTTACTCTTTTGGGTCAAAGTAGTCAAGGGATATGCAATGGACGCAAAACCTTCCACAAACCTCCGATAATAACCCTCTAGACCAAATAAACTCCTAATGTTGGTTGGAGTCAATGGTCTATGCCAATTTTTCACCTCCTCCGTTTTCCTTGGATCAACCTCAACTCCCTCACTAGAGATTATATGACCAAGAAACGCCACCGACCTCAACCAAAAATCGCATTTGCTATACTTGGCAATCAATTGATGTTCATTAAGTACTTGCAACGCCACTTTCAAATGACCCATGTGTTCACACTCATTTTGCAAATATACCAAAATATCACCAATGAAGACAATGAAAAATAAATATAGGTTACTTTGAAACACCCTATTTATTAGGTCCATAAACACCTCCGGAGCATTAGTGAGACCAAAGACATAACTAAGAGCTAATAGTGACCATATCTAGTCCAAAATGCCTTCTTTGGTATATCCTCACCTCTTACCTTGTTGGTGATACCCCGATCTCAAGTCAATCGTAGAAAAGTAGCTTTACCCTTGGAGTTGATCAAACAAGTCGTCAATCTGAGGGAGAGAATACTTGTTCTTAATAGTGACTTTATTTAGTTGGTGATAATCAATGCACATTCTAAGGGATCCATCCTTCTTCTTCACAAACAAAATTGGAGCACCCCATGGAGAAATTTAGGTCTAATGAAGCCTTTGTCTAGTAAATCCTTTAGTTCATCCTTCAACTTTTTCAATTCGGCCAGAGCCATCTGATAAGGAGAAATTAATATGGGGTTTATATCTGGTAGCAAATCGATACCAAAATCAATTTACCATTCGCGAGGAATATCGGGAAGATCATTAGGAAAGACCGCCGGAAATTCCCTCAATTCGGGGACCAACTCAAGAGGAATTTCAGAGTCTAAATATTGGAATCTTACTATATGATATAAGCAACCTTTAGAGATGATTTTTCATGCCTTTAGACAAGATATGATACGACCCCTAGGAACAAAATTTCCGCCCTTCCACTCTAAAACGGGTTCATTTGGAAAGGTAAACTTCACCACCCGTTCTACAATCAAAGAGGCAAAGCAAGCGTGTAACCAATCCATACCCAAAATGATATCAAAATCAAGCATATAAAGTTCTACTAGTTCAACATAAGAAAATCTATTGGGCAACATTATAGGAAAACTTCTATACACCTTTTTTGCAAAAACCGACTCACCATCGGGTTGGACACTATAAAAGGTTCATGCAAGATATCGGGTAAAATGTCAAACTTTTTAGGTACAAGCGGAGTAACAAATGACAAGGTAGCACCGGGATCAAGTAAAGCATATGCATCAATAGAGAAGACTTTCAACATACCGGGCACCACATCGGTAGAGTTCTCTTGCTCACCTCTAGAGCAGAGAGCATAGAAGTGGTTCTCTTAGGAGCATCATTAGAACCACTTGCTTGAGCTTGACCACTACCCTTGTCTTAACCCTTCAAATTAGGGAAATGTCTAACCTTGTGCCCATTTTTACCACAACCAAAACACTTGTGCGTCCCTATGAGGCAATCACCATAGTTCTTCTTGCCACACTCACCAGAAGTTGGCTTCTTGCTTGGTGAACTAGTACCCTCTCCCTTTTGAGGCTTAGGGTTTTTAACCTTATCACCACGAGCCTTAGGGAACTTGGATGGAACTTGACTAGAAAACCTCTTCTTGAACTTAGGCTTGTCTTGGATATCAAACCTACCCTTTGAAGAACCACTATCAAAAGATCTTGCCCTCTTGGCATCTCTACTCTTTCTCTTAGCCCTTGCCTCTTCCACTTGTTGAGTATGAAGCATGAGACGAGAAATGTTCATATTGTCATGTAGCATAACCGAATGACATTCCTCTTGCATGTCTTCCGAAACTCCCATCACAAAGCGGTTCATTTCATCCCTAGGATCGGAAACCAAAGAAGGAGCATAATTTTACAATTTAGTGAATTTCAAGGAGTATTCAAGCACACTCATACCTCCTTGGCGAAGGTTGATGAACTCCACCACCTTGGCTTCCCTCTTTTTACCCTAGGAAAGAACCGATCAATAAAAGCCTTCTTGAAGATCTCCCAAGTCACCGGTTCACCCCTTAGAGGCCTATTGTCCCTCCATTGGACATAACAAGTTTTAGCCACATCTTCGAGTTGGTCACTGGCTAACTCAACCTTCTCACTAGTAGTCAACCCAATAACATAAAGTATCTTGGACTTTATCAACGAACTCTTGGGGGTCTTCTTCAACCTTGGACCCATAGAAAGTAGGAGAATTCATTCTAGTGAAATCCCTCAAAATGGGAAGTCATGGTGCCAACATGTTGGTTCACTCGGGGTAAAACCTCCTAGTTAGCTTGGGCCGTCATGGCTTGGTCTTGAGAAGTGATGGCTTGAGATTGCGAAGTAATGGCTTGGGCCATTTGGAGAAGGGTAACCCTTATCTCACCATCCATCAAAGGTTGAGGATTGATATGAGCTTGGTCAACATTAGCATCTTCTTCTAGAGGAGGGACTTGATCACCACAGGGAGGAACTCCCGCATTGGCAATCTCTTCCTCAAGTCTTCGTGCCGTATTCCTTCGAGTATTCATTGCCTATAACAAAAATACAAGGTTTAGGTTAAAGCACACAATAAGTATACTCTAGAGGCACAATATTAAATTTCCAAGAAAAGTGAGAGTTTCCTAAGCATCACATTGATTCATATTCATAAGTGTGGCGCGCTTCACAATTATATGTACGAATCTACATAGACGTTGTTGAGAGAGACATGAATCAAAGATATTCAACCTTATGCTCTGATACAAAGTTTGTCACATCCGGGGAGCACCCCTAGACGTAACCGGCGTTGTCGTCCTCTTTGAGGACTAAGACTAGCCTCTTAGAATACATCATTACATTCATAGGTTAAATATGCGGAAAATTTAAAACTTTTCATCACTTCTACGTTGAGGTTTACATAGACCTCTACATACACATAATATATTCGTATCGAGTATACATAGACCCTTTGTATAGGAAGATTACATAGTCTTCTACTTTTATTGCACATAAGTACATATATAAGATATAACATAGTATTTAAAGAGTGTATCATCTCATAACCATCTAACAATATTATCCCAATTTGGGCATTGCCCATACATCAATGTAAAAGAGCCATATATAGGATGTACGATCCGTACACAAATGAAAAGAGAAATAACATAAGAGTCTTAAAACCAAAAAAACTTCATAAGCTTTATATTGACATCACCCTTGGAAAGTGAGGACCTACCCACTTGGATGATTGACAAATTCCAAGTCTTTTTCAAAGTCGTCTGAAAAGCCTTCAACAATCGGAACGTAAAAAGTTGGGGAAAAATGGAGAAAATGGGGTTAGTACAGCACTTGTACTAAGTATGAGATCATAAGCTCATATAAGATCAAATCATGATAAAAAGGGACATTACATTAAAACATGTTATTTTACCATTAGAAAGACTTATGCATATTCAAGATAACCATACCAATTAATAAATCATATTCATTAAGTCTAAGCAAGTAACATGCCTATCAACCTAGTTGAACCCATAATCTAATACAACCCTATAATTTAGAAATAACATCACAAGTATGAATAAGAGTTCATCATATCATAATAAAGCAAGACAACTACTCATTAATCCTCATTAAGTCAACAAGTGCAATGACCAAGCAAATCCCCATAACCCTACTTAATCAAGTAACCCAACAAGAACAATTACTAATATCCAACTTCACATATCATAACTTTTAAGAATACATAACATCATACTTTAGCAATAGAGACCGAATACATGTTCATAAGAATAACCATCACCACATAATATCATTTACATGTAAGATCTTCATATTATCATCATTATTTGCATTCATTATCATATGCATACATAAGATCAACCTTCTAAGGCTTCCGTCAAGGTATGCTAGTGCAAGGAATAGGTAAATTCCCATACCCCTACCTAGGCTAAGTCAAAGCTCTCAAGTCACCCTAGTTGGTTTATACTTAATTACTTCATTTTAGTTTAGGGAAAACTTGTCTTAACCGACATAGACCACAAGTGCTAAGTGTGGAATCCGTATTTGTAAAACCTTACACCGATGGAAGGTGGTCTACCGGCCAAGGTAGAACCAAGCATGAACATAGCATCTAGGTGGATCTACTAGCTAGTATTTCTATGGTGGCAACATAGTTTAAGGAACTTGGGCCAGTCTTGGAAACATCACTCTACACCTTATTTGGGTCATGAGGCTATCCACCTTGTGAGGACCGTAGTGATCCCTATCTTCCCAATTTTGGAAGGTGTCACCCCCTCACCTACAAGATCACTCGATGCTAAGCTAGAGTTCCTTTTGAAAGGTCTTTAATGTCTTTATTAATGAATCATAACTTACTGCAGGTCATAGGGTCTAACCCTTGTATAATCATCATCATCATAGCTAATTAAGAATTTTGCATGAGTATAAGTTCTTTCATTACAATTCATATAAGTGAGGTTAGCACATTTACATAATCATTCATGATAAGGAACATTGGTTGTCATCACCATCCTTATAACATTTACATATTAATCAGCCTCACAACCATTTACAAACATTTCAATTCAACATCATATCAACCCTATCAATCCTAATACAAGATATACTTCAATGCAACATCATCACTCAATCTAAAGTAACCACAAATGAAGTAAAGAATAAGGATCATAAGACTTTACAAGTCTCCTTCATAATTCATTATCAAGGTATTACCATAAAGCCTTAACTCAATCGAATAGGGGAGTAATATCATCAAACAACAATATCCAATATGATTACAAGGCCAATTGAATCACTATATCACAATTCATCACTAATTCATAGCTTCAGATAAAAGACTTAGGTCAAACCTAGAGCAACTTCTGAAGAACTAGAATGATAGGACTATAATTCACCCTAATTGATTAATCATTGATACAGTAACATCATCTAGTAGAAATTCAACCACTAACCAAGTCAATTGAACCAACATTACACAATTCATACCAAGATCATAACCTAGGTTTAAGGGGAATGGGTCATCTTCTACAATTTAGAACAACCCATCAAGAGACAACATAATTAAGTTAGAATACATGTTAATCTATCCAAAATATAAAAAATAAATCATAACCAAGGTAACTTACAAGATCAATTTCGAGATTGGAAAAGACCTACATGAAAATTTAACCTTTGAAATCACTTTGAATGAACCCTTTGGGGAAAGAGTCCCAAAGGTGAAATAGATCCCATACTTTAATATTTGATTAAGATTGATGGATAAATTCGTATCTTTATAGAACTTTAGCCCTCCCCTATTTTAGTCTTTAATCGAGGTCTTCAACTAGAGAGAGAAAGAAGAGAAAAAGGAAGAGAATTTGGGTTTGTGAGTTATGAGAGCTTAGGTTAGTCTAACAGGGGTGGCGTCTTTATATGGGGTGTTAATTAACTTAATTAGACTTCCATTAATCCCCAAATAGTGACATAACACTTAATTAATTAATTAGAACCAATTGAAAACGTCCAGTAAATTCAGGCCATCACAAACGAGACCTCGACCAACGGTTCGTTTGTAAGTCGACGACGCCTGCCCCCTTCCGTGTTGCACTTCGTCGATGAGTTCAGAGACTAGTCGAATGGACCATTAGACAAAATGGATAAGTGTTGGTCTATGTATGGATGCGACGCACCGTCGATCAACACACGCCCCATCGACTCTCCTCGTCGGTGCACACTACCCAGGCAGTGCTTTTGACCCCAAAACAAAAGGGTCCTCCTCAAATGCTCTTGGTTGGTCCTTTGGGAGTCGTACCTGGACGTTTTGAATATGAATCAACTCTCACACAACTAATACACCCTTCTACCAAATTTCATAAATTTCCAACTTTGAAAAGTTAGTCAAATAGACCAGGGCACGCAGTACCTCATTGAAATATTCTCCGGACGTCATGGACATTCTTTAATGTTTTGGTTTCTAAGCCTCCTAAATGACTTATATACATTAAATAGACCTTAAAACAGTGTCTAAACATTTTGACACCTATGTTAGGCTCTAAAACACATCTTAGATTTTCGAATCGTTACATCTAGATTATGTGGGTTTAGGCTTTGAATGAGAAATTGTTTATTCTTGTTAGATTATCTTGAGTTGTTAATGTTTATAGGACTTAATCAAGTATAGAAGTATGAAATCATGAATTAAACTAGATCTATGCATCTATGATAGAAATTGATCTATGTATCTATGATAGAAATTTAATTGAATTGATAATAATTGGGACTTCATGATGAAGTACACTTAAGATTGGCTTATGACTAAGGCTTTGAACTAATATGTCTTGAAATCTGTACTAGTATGAAAATAATGAAATAAAGGGTTAATGTAGGGCTTGAAGTCATAATGATGATAAATAGGGCTTATAGTATGAGTCTACCATAATGAGTATCTTGCATGTATCTATAATATGAAAGGTTAGTCACCTAAACTGAAGCATTCTTTTTAGAATAGAATAGCTTGAGGTTGAACATATGGATTCTATCATGGATTGTTGAGTTATGTAGCTTAGGATGGTAGAATCTCATGGTATCTTGTGTTGGAGTAGTTAAGCTCTCCCATGGTTAGCTTGATCATGCATTGTAGAATGCTTATCATAGTAACTAAAATTAGTGTAGGCATGGCAGCCTAGCATGGAGGATCGATAATCTCCTAGGGTTAGCTTGGAGTAGCGTGACTAGAGTGCCTTCATGGAAGCTTGACTTGGTTAGGCCAAAACCAATTCATTGTAGCTTAGGATTCAGTTATGTGGCTCTCCTAAGATTAGCTTAGGGTTGAGTATTTAGGCTCCCCAATGCATAGCTTGCATCTACATGAATGATTGCATGTTGGCTAGGTTGGTATTCTTATATCCTCCCTTTGTTAGCTTGGATTGTATGTTAAGATGTTTCCATGGTAGTAGGTTTATTGTGTTAGGATTCTAAGCTCAATATACTATAATGATACATAAGTTAGATTGGATTAGGTTAGCCTAAATAAGTACTTAGTGTGAAGGGTAGAATAGGATGCCTTACATACATGGCATACATATAACTTGAAGATACCTATGAAATGACCTCCTATGTGATGTATGCTTTGCTTGGATAGTTACTTTAGTTAAATTCCATGATATGATTGACTTAGGATGATATTTCCTTGTTAAATATTAAAGTAGGTCCATAGTGACACTTTTAAATGGGTAAGACAAGAATTGGGTGACTTCAAGATATGCTTAGTGTGTGAGGTACAATGGGATGCTCCACATGCATTGCATGAGTGTTCCTTGTGGTGATTTAGCGGTATATTGATATTATGTTATGAAAATGTAGGTCTTAAGTATGATTATGGGCTATGACCAAGGATGACCAAAGAGAAGTACTTAGCTTTGGTAGTAGAAAGGGATGTTACTTGGCCATGCTCATGTATACTTGGAGGTGGCTTGGGAAGTATTTCACTTGAGTATGATGGGATAATGGTTGAAGTATGAATCTTTATATGACTTTAGTAGACTTGTTATGACATGATGTTTATATTATGATTATTTCTATTATTGACTAACCCTTTCAGATATCTTATGTTTTGTATGTTAGCTTTCACACTTGGTAAATTTTGTACTAACGCATATTGACTACATTTCTAATTAAATATAAGGGCTTTTGGTAGATTGAGTACTTGGAGGCTATGTTAATAAGTTGAAGAAGATTGAAGATTGGTGAGTCCTCATAGCATTCGAGGACAATACCCCTACGTTCCGTTTATGTCTATTTATTATGTATTTGACTTTTGTGGGCTGCGTACCAAAACATTGTTACTCTTGTATTGGTAGATGGTTTTTCGACACATGTTAGAAAGACTTCCGCTATTATTAAATGATTTTCACAATTTTTTCAAATAAATGTTTTAAAATTCCCTACATTTTTATGTGATATTATGTAATGAATCTAAGGGGCTTGTACAAAACCTCCCCGAGGTCAAATGTGTCGTGTAACTTCTAAGGTATACCCTTGGATCGTTACAAACTTTGTATCAGAGCAAAAGGTTATAATATGGTCCTAGGATGTCTAAAAACCACGTCTAGTAAAGTCATATTCATCTGTGTGATTTTTGACACATCTATGAGTAGGAGGCTATGGGATGCTTAGGAAATTCTCACTTCTTCATTCTCTTAGTCGTTCGATAGAGTTCGGCTTTAGAAGGCCCATTTATAATGTTTTGCCTCTCATTTTGTCCAGGTTATTTATAAAAATAGGTCTAATGCTAGGAGGGAAGGATATGGCAATGGTGATCAAGATGTTACGACCCGCAAATACACCCTAGAAGATAGGGCAACACGTGGGTTGCAACACGGCATACTTGACCTCTCGGAGGTCTTGTACAAGCCACTTAACTTCATTACATAACATTAGACACAAATGGAGGGAATTTAAAACTTTCTTTGAAGATAAACCAAAAGGTATTTCATAATAGCGGATGCATCTCTAATAACATTGTCTCATAAACCATCTAACTTTATCATGAATGAAAATCTTGGGACGCAGCCCACATGATGTCTAAAATATAAAAAAAAAATAAAGGAACATAAAGGTTCATCCTCGAAGCTATGAAGACTCACCACTTCTTTTCTTCTCGAAAGCCTTGGAAACTCTACCCTTCAAGCAAATAAATCTCCTAAAGACCTTACATGGGATGACATGTAGGCAATATGTGTTAGTACGAATTGTACTAAGTATGGAAACTATCATACAAAATATGAGATATCTCAAAGGGTTAGTCAATAATAAACATAATTATAAGAGATAAAGACATATGCATATCATGAATATCATTACATAATAAAGCGTCATGAAACATATAAGAGTTCATTCTTAACTCATTGTCTTTCTTACTCAAATGAACTACTTCACAAGCCACCTCCAAGTATACTTATGCAAGGCTAGGATATCATCCCATAATACTATAAAAGCTAAGTACCTCTCTTTGGTCATCCTTGATCATAATCCACTATCATAATTAATACCTAAGTTCTTCATACTAAAGATTACTATACCCTTGTGATCACCCCAAAACATGCTTGTGCAATATGCATAAGGCATCCCATACTACCTCAAATACTAATTCTATCTTGAAGTCATCCTTAATATGTTCACCGTCCATAGCCTTATCATTATTTAACTTCATTTATAAAGATACTCTCATCCTTTGTGTACTATACTAGGAAAGGCAAATCTAGTCCAATCCTATCTTCAATCTCTTCTTCATTAGTGACCCTAGGTTATACCTTGTGCAATGCACTTATGATGCCCCATAACACCATTCATGCAAGGTATTACTTTTGTATCCTTTCCTATTACTTCTACATTGGAGCCTAGCCCCCTATCTTTATCTTTTGAACACTATGAGACACTTCCTTAAGTATGTCTAAGTTCCTTAATCATATGGATACTATGAGACACTTTGTGAGGTATGTATTCATCCCTTAATCATGAAAATTACAAGATACCACTGGGGCATGTCTAAGTTCATTCGCACATTATGAACACTACGAAATTGTAAGGTCCCGAAAATGACATAGGTGAACTAGAGCCTAAAGTTGTTGTCAAGGTGGTATAAGTTCCTAAATATGTCTATAATGTTTTATGGAGGCAGTAACTAAGGTATTAGGTGCATTGGAAGTCAAACGTCAAGGGTCAACCAAGACGTTCAACGACTAAGTCACCTAAGTGTCTCATGTGAGGGCCTATGTGTTTATATGTGAATTTTGTGGTTATAAGGTCTTAAATGAGTCTAATATTATGTGAATAGGTAGTATGTCAAGTTTCAAGAAATTTGGAGGTCAAACACTCAAGAACGTCCATGGCATTCGAAAGATGTGCCTTCAAATGACCTTGTGCGTCTAGGCATGTTTCATCAAGTTTTACGTGTTCTTATTGAATGAAATTCATGTGAGAGGTCCTAAACTCATATACGATCATGTTTGAGTTGGAAACATCCGGGAAAACATCCACAAGTACCAACCAAGGGTCCTTGAGGAAGGACCCATGCCGGTGGCCAAGACTGCGCAAGGTAGCCTCACCTACGAAGCCAATCGACGGCCATTGGGCTGGTCGACGGTCTGTGGGTGATGGGAGTTGGTAGGTACTTAGACTGGGTGGCTAATATACCTGTCCCAAGTCTCTGAACCCATCGACGGAGGACAGCATGACCCGTAAATGGACCTACATCCCGTTGATGGGCAACGTCGATGGACTAGACCTTGTCCCAGACCACAGACCAAAGGACGGTACGTCGGTGGTCACGTGGGTAGGGACTTAGGATAGGAAATGATTAGGATCCACATCCAGCCTCTGAACCAATCGACGGGAGGATAGGATGGTCCGTTTGGGGACAAACTGTCCGTCGACTGCCCACCGTCGATGGTGATGGTCCCTGCGTGCAGTTCACTTATAAGTCTAGGGGTGAACTTGTAAATTCACCCCACTTATAAATGGAAGGTTTGAAGGTTACAATAGGATATAATGAGTATTTTACATGTGTTTATAAGGTTTTAACACTTAGAAGATTTCATTCTTCAAAATCAAAACCCCAAAATACCTTAGAAATTTCCCAAGACTCCATTGAAGTCCAAAATCAAGGAAGAGCTTGGTGTGACGTTTTGAGTGGATATTGTTCATCAAAGTGAATAATTAGCTTCATTGAGGTATGAATTTTGATCTTTGAAACTCGGTTTATCAAGGTGACCAACTTTCGAAGATGTTTTCTAAAGTTTTCAAAGATGAATTGTCCAATTTCATGATTCTACCATGGGTTCTTGCATTAATGGTTTTCAAACGTCTATTATGGATTAGATTGATGTTGTATTTGATGAATTTAACCTAAATTACCTATGAACCCATGAAATTGATGAACGTTAGATTTTGACTAACTTATGGGTTACTTGATATTGGTCTAATGTTGATGAATTCATGTGTAGTTTCTTATGGGATTTCTAATGGTGTAAGAATTGTATTCAATTGTTATAAATTTGGTATTAGATTGTTGAATCTATGTTGAATTGGTTTAGATTTCATTGACTTTTATAATTGTGTATTGAATTTGTGTTCATGGCCATGGGTAAGGGCCTTATGATGTTGAATTGGGTGATTTGGTATTGGCTTGAAGTGTTGATGATGAAGTGGTGGTACGCTGCCCTAATTCCTTTGTTTGAATTTCAGTTATACTTCAATTATGTTATGATTGGTTTGGTCCACATTTGGTGGCGATGTTATGTGAATTGATGTGGCCTTGTCGGCGTTATTTTAAGTACATTGATAATCATGGCCTTGTCAGCAACTACTTGAAGTTATATGGCTATTTGTGTAGTGGATTATGTGATGTATGATCATATCTAGCTATATGTGAAAGTATGTGTTAGACTATTGATACTACCTAGGTAATCATGTTATGCTTTGACTATGTGTCAAGTGTGTCGTCTTAGAATTGATACATGGTTGTTCCTAAATTGGCTAGATGAGTCTATAATGATTATATTAATTATGTTAAGTTAATTAATAGGTTGAATAAATAAGGTTAAGGGTCATTCCGAAGTGTCTAAAGAAAGATAGGCTATATGTGTTAAATGGAAGTATGTTGTGTCTTGTTTAGGTAGACTTGTGTCCCTTACTCTGCTTATGTCAATATGTGATGTCTTGACTTAGGAACCTAATGGGTCTTAGTCTTGAATAAATGAATATAGGTGAGACCTTGAATGATAATAAGAGGGTCATTTATGTGAAACCTTGAACCAAGTGGTAAGGTTATGAAACGTGAAGTCGTGAGCCGAATTGGTATCCTTCATGTAATGAATGATGGACTTAAGGTTGATTGGCTTGAACGGCTTCACATCAATCCTTAGGAAAGTCATGATGAGATTCTTGTCTCCATAGTGAGATACCCTAGTGGACCTTGCTTTGGTAGGGTAAATGTAAATGGGTAATGAACTAGATATGAGACCCATTTGTATGAACCTTAATGTGATTTAATCTATGAGAAGAGTGAGTATGGTAAGGGAAGTAGTTCTAGTTAATGAGTGAGACTAGAATACAAAGAAGCCCTTCATATTTCCTTAACCATGTGCCTACATGGGATGTCTATGTTCTACCATTGGCAAGTAGAACACCTCATCGAAGTAGGATAGAACTTTGGATTCCATGCTTTGCTACCATGGTCTATGTCGGTTATTGCCTATTCTTATCATATGGGGTACATATTAGCATTAGAGAAGTTCTATGAGGTTTAACTGATGGTATGGGACGCTATCTAGACATTGCACAATAGGCTTATAAGATGTTAATAAGAGTACCTAGGTCTTCTCCAAGACCATTATTTGAATGTCCTTTATGTCACGACTGGGGTCTAGACCCTAGCCGAAACCGGTGTTGTTGACCTCTCGGAGGTTGCAGACAAACTTACATACGTCCTCATTATATCGTATAGGTTAATTTTAGCGGAAAATTTAAAACTTTTGTTTGCTTTGAAGTATACATAGACTTCATTGTAAGAATTTCATTATATAACATCAGTTCACAACAACCACCTAATAATAAGATATTCAAATAAAGGAAATAGTTCATAACTCCATTAATATAAAGTTGACAAAATGGCACCAATACAACGTCTCAAAATAAGTAAGAAAGAAACGCTAGTGGAACACCCTCCACTAGCTCATGTCTACTTCTAGGATAGAATATAAAAGATAAGCATCCTCGAAAGCATGAGGGCCAACCAAGTCCGGATGAATGCTCCACGTCCAGATAGCTTCAACGTAGTCTCGTAAGCTCTAGCGTCCACCTGCACCTGCACCTAAAAGTAGAGGGTTGTATGGAATTAGTACACAGTTGTACTAAGTATGGGTGTATGCAAGTACACACCAAGGACATGCATGATTAAGAAGAGCTCTCTCTTAAAGATATGAATTATGGGAAGCCTAGTCAGTTGGACTTGCCAAATCAGATTAGGAAAGTCATGCTATGAGAGTAACATGCATCATCATTCTTTTCATATTGCACACAGCACATAACATATTTCATTTAGTACATACATATATCACATATAATTCGTTCATATGCCGTGAGACCTTGGAATCACGGACTTAACATTAGGACTTCCCTAATGAGGGCTCAACATATGGGACCTCAACTAGGGAACCTTCTTTATCAAACACAGAGTCTGCTTCATTCATTCATACGTACTTCATTTTTCATTCATTTATATACCTAAGATGTTGTTTAGGACTCTCTTCGAGTTCACTGTGCAATGACCAAGAATGACCTAGTGTCATTACTTGAGTCTAGTTCACCTCTTGATTATCCTATCCAAACACCTTTGGTATGATTCGTTTCTTTGTGTGCATTACATGAGGCTGGCCTCATTCTTTCTTTGAGAACTTTAACATTAACCGACATAGATCATGTGAGCTCATGAAATCCAGTGTCTACCCCACACCGAAAAGAGGTGGAATCACCGGCCAAAGTGAAACCAAAACATGCTAGCGTGTATAGGGAATTAAACCCTGCTAGAACCCTATGTTGGCAGCATAGGTTCAAAGACTAGTAGATATAAGGAGACCCATACCCGCCTAAACGGACAGTCTCATCTCATGAGATTTACACGAACCTCTGTTTTCCCGAAAGAAGGAATCGCAACTCATAGCTAGCCTATCGGTGCTCCGTATAAAGTTCCATTGCATTCATCTCACATATCATAGAAGCTGGATTCTAGCATAAGGCATCATTGCTCATTAGATGATTTCTCATCTCATCATTAGTATTAAGTGTGTATTATTCTCAATACTTTTCTTAGAGTGTTTCTAAGAGACTAGTCTCTTTATTAGTTTTACACTCTCATAGGTGAGTATGGTTTTTGGTAACACTTATTAGGCTCATTTGAGATTGATCTCAGCTTTCATATTTGCCTCTTATCATGTTGTCACCACATTCATTAACCTTCTCATATTAGATCTTCATAATTACTCACCCCATTTCGTGAATGTTCATTTCATCATATGCCAATGCACTTGGCCTTTTAGAGTGTTTCACACTCTTACTTAACCCTGCTGGGGTCACATCATTTCATCATATACATCTTAGGTTTACTTACTTTTAACCGTACGCTGGACTTATGAACCCATACGTACAAGCCATGAGGCTTCGTTCATAATTCGTCTAAGTGACTTATACTTACCCAAGATTATATGATACAAGACTTATGCATCTTGTAAGTATGCCAAGGTCTCGATTGCGATTTCCTATAGGCAACTTTCATTAAATATTTATGCACGTAAGACTTATGAATCAATACGAAATTGGGCAAGGGAACCCAATTTCGAATCCCTTGAGCAACATTTAGTCTTATATTAAATTGTGATTTAAAATTTCATCTTGGGGACCCGAGATCGAATCCCAACGCCTACATTTCTTTTCTTTCTTTTCTCTCCTTGACTTTTTTGTTTTTGACCGAGAGGATGTGGGATCGATCCCCCACAATCTCATTTTATTTTTCTTTAATTATTCTCCTAATTTCCTCACCTATCTGAGAGGTTGTGGGTTCGATCCCCACACACCTCATTTTATTTATTTTCCCTCTTTCATTTTCTCACTAGAGCATTACCCCATTTCGAATCCCCCTTACCTCATTTTTATTATTGAATTTTCAGCAGCTTATATATGGTGAGGTCTCAGGTTCAATCCCATATGACCTCACACATTTTAAATTTTTTATTGAAAACCCAAATCCTCAATGCTGCCAATGCCGAGACCAAATTTCTAGATTTCTGGAAATTTTGTCATGTTTTCAGTCCATTTTTCTCAACCTTTGTACGTTAGACTTTTATGGAAATTCGTTGGACATTTCGTACATTATTATATGCATTTTTCCAAATAATTTTATACAAAAACATAGGGATTTAACATGCCATTTTCATGCTCCAACCCATACCAAGAACCACGGCAACACCCCTTTGTACACTCACTTATCACATAGTTTTGAAAAAGCATACTTAATAATCACATAAATCCGAACATACATACATGAACATAATCATCACGAAAACACATTACATCCCTAAATTCTACCAGCAAACATACCCAACCTACAATAATCGATGGGAGCTAGTGATAGGGACATGAAA
Source organism: Solanum sitiens (assembly GCA_016801875.1). NCBI lineage: Eukaryota > Viridiplantae > Streptophyta > Magnoliopsida > Solanales > Solanaceae > Solanum > Solanum sitiens. The sequence goes on from JABWTJ010000116.1 coordinate 1,176,646, forward strand.
CGGGGAAACATTCCTAGTTTTCTGAATAAATTTCGACTGAATCCTAGGGGTCTCTTGGGAAAGGGACCAAGAGGAAGAAACCCATACCTTTTCGTCGTTCAACACCTATTTCAAACCTTTCCAACGCACTGCCAACTCCCACGAACCAAAGATTCACCACCGAAACCTCAAACACAATCCCGTCGAGAACTTTGCTTTTGCTTTTCGTTATTAGACTAATTTTTCTTTTGAGCTTTAGCGTTCAAGTTCTTCAAGTGTGATGAACTTTTGAATTTTCTATTTGGGTTTACTGACAATGGAACGTGAAAGTGATAGTGGGGGTTTAGACGTGAGAGTAGCTTAGGAGTAGGAGTTTTAGGTGAAGACTTAGTCAAACTAGGACTCCTTGTTATTTAAATTAAAAATCTAATTTTCTAAGGCTTAAGTGAGATGACTAATCTTCCCTAACTTAAATCAGATAATGAAATATTAATTAATTCGATTTAATATTGCTTCAACCAAGGATCGAACCCGGGTGATGCCTAAATCGTGAATCGGGTCAATCCGGGTCGACCTGACCCAAACCGTTCACTGATGACATTAATTAATTACTTAATTAAATACTTAGGGTAATTATGATACTACCCTTAGCCTGGAAAATACCATTTTACCCCTAAACCCTCCAAACCTAAGATTACCCCTTTCAAGTCCGGTTAAGACTCATCCGGGTGAATCTTAATATTCGGGTGCCCTACATGGGTGGACCCAACCTTGCCTAGCTCAACTAACTCACAAAGTTGGTTTTCTTGGATGGTGAATAGGTTCTAAGGTCTGGTTCCATGCGTATCAAGCCATGTGAACCCGGTCTAATCTAGGCATTCTAGGTACGTTTAGGCATTACTTCGCATAGTCATTTTTGGGTTGTTACACTTTATGTGATGTATGTCTCTTAAATGAACTAATGAACTAATGACTTAGCGTTATGAAGTATATAAATGAATAAGTACCTAATCTAAAGTGGCTTAAGGATTCTTTAGTTAAAGTGTGAAGAGAGCATAAAGGATGATATCTTCATGTCTTATCTTTGGAAGTCTTGAGAATGACTCTAGTTGAAAAAGATGTTTAGTGTTGTTGACATTATCTAAGCCTTAGGTAGTCTTAACGACTATTTAGGTAATCTTGAAGAGGTCAATCATGGACGTTATCTTCTTGATTTACTTAAGTAGTTTTTTTGATAGCCTGTGAAAGGAGAGCGTCCTATCATCTATGTGTTGGTGTGTTTAGTGAGAATGATTCTATCCTAGGGAGTCTATTGGATCTCTTGAGTGTGTGTGTAAGGGATTGTATGGGCGGTCGCTTCACAACTCACTCAAGTGAGATATAGAATTCACCTTTGGTAGAAGAATCTTACATTTGTGTTTATGATGCTTGTAAGTGTGTATGTGACTCATTATAGGTAATCTTGAGGGTCGTTTAGGCACATCTAGAGAGGGTGTATGGGAGGTCTCTCTCTGTGTGACTTAAGTGAATCTTAGGATAACTTTTAGTAAGGGGACTGAATTCTAGGAAGTATTGAAAAGGTAAGATAAAGTACTTCACTGTTACAGTGAATTAATTCACTGTACAGTGAACATAGTTTTGTGTTAAGTAATGCCGAAGATGTGATAATTGGTGTAAATGATTTCTTATGTGATTCTAAGTTGCTAAATGTTGTTCTTATGATGATATTGTGATGTTTTAAAGAAAAGATGCATATTTCCAATAACTGTCCGTTTTTATGATTTTTATGCATAATGCATTACTTAGTACATGTGGTTGTACTAATTCCATGCTTTATTTCTATTCATATAGTTCTTGGTAGGTGAAGAGCTTTGGGAAGAAGACTTTGACTAGGAGATCGTTCAAGAAGAAGTTTGAAGTATGCCGTCACTTCACTAGAGGGCATATATGTCATTTCATGTTTCTTATATGAAGTTTTGTAATAGACTATATATTACTACGTTTTAAATTTGTATAGGCCGTGTACCAAGTTTTATTGTGTCTTAAGATGATGATTCGAGACATAGTATTTTCCTATTACTAGATATGAAAGAGTTTTAAAACTTCTATATTGTTTAAATGAAAAGTTTTAATTCGGCACTACTTTTCATTATGTATATGCGATCAATGATATGAGAGGCTTGTATGAGACCTCCGAGAGGTTTAGTACGCCGGTTGCATCCAAGATTGCACTTTAACTTCTAGGGTGTGGTTTTGGGATGTGACAAGCTTGGTATCAGAGCATAGATTAATGAAAGTGGTCTTAGGAATCAAAAAGTCATGAAAAGTCATGTCTAGTTGAGTATTGACCATCGGTGTAAGTCGCGATACATCTATGGGCGAGAGGCTATAGGACGATAGTGTTTCCCTTCATTTATACTCCCATTTTCGTGCGGTAGAGTAATTTTATGAGTATACTTCTAAAAGTTTTTCCTTGTTTTATAGGAAATGAATACTAGGAGGATGGCCGCTAGAAGGATGGAAGAGGGAAGGGTGAATGAGGAAGCTCCTCCTCAAGTTGAGCAAGTTGAGGAAGTGCTTCAAGATGGGCAAGGTGCTCAAGGTGCTCAAGTGCCTCCTCAAGGTGATCCTGCCCCTAATGTGGAAGGAGGTAATGAGGTGTTGGAGTTGTCTAATAGGGTGATTGGAGAGGCTTTACTTGCTTTATCCCGAGCCGTAACTACTCAAATTAACTTGAACATGGTGCCTAGGGTTAATGCTATGGAGAGCACTATGTAATATAGGTTGAGAGACTTTGTGAGGTTGAATCCTCCAATCTTTCTTGGCTCTAAGGTGAATGAAGATCCCCAAGAATTCCTTGGTGTGTACAAGGTTTTGAGTGCTATGAGGGTTACATCTAGGGAGAAGGCGGAGTTGGCTTCCTATCAATTGAGAGATGTGTCTCAAATTTGGTACACTCAATTAAGGACAATAGGCCAATGGAGTTGGGTCCTATTGAGTGGGAAGAATTCAAGGAAGCTTTTATTGGTAAGTACTTTCCCCGGGAGAGGAGAGAAGTTAAGGTAGAGGAGTTTATCCATCTCAATCTAGGCAATATAAGTGTTTAGGAATATTCTTTGAAGTTCTCAACTTTGTCTAGGTATGCACCTTCCCTTGTATCTAATCCAAGGGATGAAATGAGTCGCTTTGTAACGGGTGTAGCCGACTTAGTGAGGAAAGAATATCGTACGGCTATGTTGCATGATTTATGTCTTTGGCTAGACTCATGGTGTATGCACAATCTATTGAAGAGTCTAAACTTAGGAGGATGTCAAGGAACTTAAAGAGGAGTGTTGCTAGTGATCAAGTGCAACCTAGGTTCAAAAAGAGGGCTCAAACTCAAGGTGGACCTAGTGTTCCTAAGAAGAAGTTTCAGAAAGGAGGTGGTTCTAGCAATGACAAACCTACATGTGCCACTTGTGGTAAGAAACATGATGGTGAGTGTCTAGTGGGTACGGGTAATTGCTTTGGATGTTGAAAAGATGGGCACAAAGTGAGATTGTCCAAACATTGCTTCTAGGAAGGAGGGTAAGAAAGTTGATCCTAGTGTTCCAAAGGAAGATTCTCCAACTAGGAGGTGCTTCTATGCACTCCGGCCTAGAGGTGAGAAGCCGCATGAGAGTGATGATGATGTTGGTAAGTCCTCGTTTCTCTTGTTATGGTATGATATCCTTCTAAGTGGGGGAGTATGGTGAGAATTGTGCTAGAAGTGTTGCATGTGCATGATGTTTAGGAGTTTGGTTGAAATTGAATTTCATTAACTTCTTGCATTGTGTGTTTTATTTAGTTATGAGCATGTTATAAAAGGTGTTTATATGGTGTTACCTTGCATATTAGCATGTCTAAATAATGAATTGCTTAAGATTTCATGTTTGGAAAAATGGCCTAAAATTCACTGTAGCACTATTCACTGTTCATTGTAACAAATTTGGAAAAGTGACTAATTGATTCTTTGGTCTAAATTGTTGTTATGTGGTTAGAACTGATGTGTATGAGTATATTGATGAAAATAAAATTATTTTTTGCTATTTGGAATGAAGAATGTGAGTTTTGTAGCACAATGAGTTATAGAATTGTATTCTAGTTTCTTGTTGTGTTGTGAATCTCTTGACTTTGTGAAATAGATGTTTTCTCCTCTATTGTTAGTTATGCATTTTGGTTATGTTCTGTTAAGTTAAATCTCTAATCTTGGAAGTGTTCGTAGAGTGGCAAGTGTCATTCGAGGACGAATGTTGTCCAAGTGGGGGAGAATGTAAGGTCCCGAAAATGACATAGGTGAACTAGAGACTAACGTTGTTATCAAGGTGGTCTAGGGTCCTAAATATGTCTATAATTTTGTATGGAGGCAGTAACTAAGGTATTAGGTGCATTGGAAATGAAAGGTCAAGGGTCAACCAAGACGTTCGACGACTAAGTCACCTAAGTGTCTCATATGAGGTTCTATGTGTTTATATGTGAATTTTGTGGTTATAAGGTCTTAAATGAGTCTAATATGATGTGAATAGATAGTGTGTCAAGTTTTGAGAAGTTTGGAGGTCAAACACTCAAGAACGTACATGGCATTCGAAAGATGTGCCTTCAAATGACCTTGTATGTCTAGGCATGTTTCGTCGAGTTTTACATGTTTGTTTTGAGTGAAATTCATGTAAGAGGTCCTAAACTCATATACGGTCATGTTTGAGTTGGAAACGTCCAGCAAAAAATTCACCAAGGACCAACCAAGGGTCCTTGATGAAGGACCCATGCTGGTGGCCAAGGCAGCCTCACCTACGGAAGCCAATCAATGGCCAGTGGGCTGGTCGACGGTCTGTGGGTGATGGGTGTGAGTAGGTAATTATCCTGGGTGACTTAGCTACCTGTCCCAAGTCTCTGAACCGATCGACGGAGGACAGTACGGCCCGTAAGTGGACCTACGTCCCGTCGATGGGCATCCATCGACGGACAAGACCTTGTCCCAGACCACGGACCAAAGGACGGTCCATAGGTCAAGGGATGGTCCGTTGGGTGTCCCGTAGGTAGGGAATTAGGCTGGAAAAGGATGAGGATCCACATCCAGCCTCTGAACCAATCTACGGGAGGACAGGACGGTCCGTTTGAGGACAAACGGTCCGTCGACTGCCCACCGTCGATGGTGATGGTCCCTTCGTGCAGTTCACTTATAAGTCTAGGGGTGAACTTGTAAATTCACCGCACTTTTAAATGGGAGGTTTGGAGGTTCCCTAAGGGTATAATGGATATTTTATATGTGTTTATAAGGTTTTAACACTTAGAAGATTTTATTCTTCAAAATCAAAACCCCAAAATACCTTAGAAATTCCCAAGACTCCATTGAGGTCCAAAATCAAGGAAGAGATTGGTGTGACTTTTTGAGTGGAGATTGTTCATAAAAGTGAAGAATTAGCTTCATTGAGGTATGTCTTTTGATCCTTGAAACTCGTTTCATCAAGGAGCCCAACCTTCAGAGATGTTTTCTAAAGTTTTCAAAGATGAATTATCCAATTTCATGATTCTACCATGGGTTCTTGCATTAATGGTCTTCAAACGTCTATTATGGATTAGATTGATGTTGTATTGATGAATTTAACCTAAATTACCTATAAACCCATGAAATTTATGAACCTTATATTTTGACTAACTTATGGGTTACTTGATATTAGTCTAATGTTGATGAATCATGTGTAGTTTCTTATGGGCTTTCTAATGGTGTAAGAATTGTATTCAATTGTTATCAAATTTGTATTATATTGTTGAATCTATGTTGAATTGGTTTATATTTCATTGATTTTGATAATTGTGTATTGAATTGGTGTTCATGGCCATGGGTAATAAGGGCCTTATGATGTTGAATTGGGTGATTTGGTATTGGCTTGAAGTGTTGATGATGAAGTGGTGGTACGCTGCCCTAATTCCTTTATTTTAATGTCAATTATACTTCAATTATGTTATGATTTGTTTGGTCCACCTTTGGTGGCGGTGTTATGTGAATTGATGTGGCCTTGTCGGCGTTATTTTAAGTACATTGATAACCATGGCCTTGTCGGCGAATACTTGAAGTTATATGGCTATTTGTGTAGTTCATTATGTGATGTATGATCATATCTACCCATATGTGACAGTATGTGTTAGACTATTGAGTATATCTAGGTAATCATGTTATGCTTTGACTATGTATTAAGTGTATTAAGTGTGTCGTCTTAAAATTGATACAGGGTTGTTCCTAAATTGGATAGATGAGTCTATAATGATTATATTAATCATGTTAAGTTAATGAATAGGTTGACTAAATAAGGTTAAGGGTCATTCCTAAGTGTCTAAAGAAAGATAGGCTATATGTGTTAAATGGAAGTATGTCGTGTCTTGGTTAGGTAGACTTGTGTCCCTTACTTGATGCTTATGTGAATATGTGATGTCTTGAATTAGGAACCTAAAGGGTCTTAGTCTTGAATAAATAAATATAGGTGAGACCTTGCATGATGATAAAAGGGTCATTTATGTGAAACCTTGAACCAAGTGGTAAGGTTATGAAACGTGAAATCGTAAGCCGTAATGGTATCCTTCATGTAATGAATGATGGACTTAAGGTTGATTGGCTGGAACGACATCACATCAATCCTTTGGAAAGTCATGATGAGCTTCTTGTCGCCACAGTGAGATAGCCATAGTGGACCTTGCTTTGGTAGAGTAAATGTAATTGGGTCATGAACTAGACATGGGACTCATTTGTATGAACCTTAATGTGATTTAATCTATGAGAATAAAGGCTAGCACCGAGTGAGTATGGTAATGGAAGTAGTTCTAGTTAAAGAGCGAGACTAGAATACAAAGAAGCCCTGCATATTTCTTTAACCATGTGCCTACATGGGATGTCTATGTTCTACCATTGGCAAGTAGTACACCTCATCAAAGTAGGATAAAACTTCGGATTCCATGCTTTGCTACCACCCATACATATTAGCATTAGCGAAGTTCTATGATGTTTATGTGGTGGTATGGGACGCTATCTAGACATTGCACAATAGGATTTGAAGATGTTAATAAGAGTCCCTAGGTATTTCTCCAAGACCATTATTTGAATGTCCTTTATGTGATGTATGTCTCTTAAATGAACTAATGAACTAATGACTTAGCGTTATGAAGTATGTAAATGAATAAGTACCTAATCTAAAGTGGCTTAAGGATTCTTTAGTTAAAGTGTGAAGAGGGCATAAAGGATGATATATTCATGTCTTATCTTTGGAAGTCTTGAGAATGACTCTAGTTGGGAAAGATGTTTGGTGTTGTTGACATGATCTAAGCCTTAGGTAGTCTTAAGGACTATTAGGTAATCTTGAAGAGGTCAATCATGGAAGTTATCTTCTTGATTTACTTATGTAGGACTTTTGATAGCCTTTGGAAGGAGAGTGTCCTATCATCTATGTGTTGATGTGTTTAGTCAGAATGATTCTATCCTAGGGAATCTATTGGATCTCTTGAGTGTGTGTGTAAGGGATTGTATGGGCAGTCGCTTCACAACTCACTCAAGTGAGACTTAAAATTCACCTTTGGTAGAAGAATCTTACATTTATTTTTATGATGCTTGTAAGTGTGTATGTGACTCATTATAGGTAATCTTAAGGGTCATTTAGGCACATCTCGAGAGGGTGTATGGGAGGTATCTATTTGTGTGACTTAAGTAAATCTTAGGATAAGGGAACTACATGAAGTAATTCACTGTTACAGTGAATTAATTCACTGTTACTGTGAGTTAATTCACTGTACAGTGAACTTAGTTTACTGTTAAGTAATTCCGAAGATGTGATAATTGGTGTAAATGATTACTTATGTGATTCTAAGTTGCTAAATGTTGTTCATATGATGATATTGTGATGTTTTAAAGAAAAGATGCATATTTCAAATAAATGTCCATTTTTATGATTTTTATGCATAATGCCAGACTTAGTACACGTGGTTGTACTAATTTCATGCTTTATATCTATCTATATAGTTCTTGGTAGGTGAAGAGATTTGGGATGAACACTTGGCCTAGGAGATCGTTCATTTAACATCCCGGAAAATTACAAGTCTAGTGAAGAGCCCAATAGGTTTTTAAGAATGCGATTGGGGATACGTAGGCATCCCAATGCCCAATATTGAGAAATTTTGGGCATAGTATAGAAAATTGGCTAAGGGGTATTATCCAATTTCTATATAATACCTAAATAAGCAAAATATTGGCATATTAGAAATATTGGCTTAAAGGGGTGTTAGCCAATTTTCTAACATTAATGACCTTGTTTAAGAATTGTATCTGCAATAAAGACCCTAAGCTAAAAACATAGATTTCCAAGTATTCACTGAGGTATGAGGCATCCAAGTGTCAAGCCTAGATACCATTCAACATGACCATCTAAAATGATCATGTATATTAAGCAGTGCCCAAGGACATGATGAGGGTCCTTGGGACAATAAGTAAACATTACCAAAGGAACCATAAATAATAGTTAGTTAGGAAAGTACAAGCAACCCATGTGCAAGCACATGGGGAGATACGGCCAAGAGGGGACCACCCTAACCGAATTTGGTTAGGGTAGTTAGGGGGTAGGCGTGCACATGGGTTCACCCATGTGGGCCCTAGCTCTCTAACTAATTCTAGACTCTAACCTACTGGCCTAGCTAGATAATTAACCTATGACTAACCGAAATGGACCAATTAGTACACCCGACAACCAAGGACTAAACCAGATTGACACTAACCTAGTACTAGTTGAAGAGACAACCTAGTACCTAAACTAGGATGGTACAAAAGGTTATTTATGGTACTAACAATCTAGGGATACTTTATTAATTACCCTAGGCTGCTTAATTAATTAATTTAAAGGGGCAAAACCAAAATCACAAAACAATTTCCAGATTTTGGTTAAGACAAGAAAGGGACAACCTACCTAACCTAGGATGGTCCAAAGAGTTAGTTAAGGTCCTAACTACTTAAGGGTACTTTAGTAATTACCTTAGGTCACCTAATTAATTAAATTAGCCATTTAATTAATTAATTTAAATGGTCAAAATGAAATCCTTATACTAACCTAGTATAATTCAAGAAACATCCTAGTACTTAACCTAGGATGGTCCTAAAGGTTTAATTTTGGTTCCAAAGACTTAGGGGTACTTTAGTACTTACCATAGGTCCCTAAATTAATAAAATTAAGGATTTAATTAATTAATATAAAGTCAAATATTGACCGAAACCATAGTCAATACCAATTTTGAGATTTGACTAAGTGTTATGTTCTCCTATGTTTAGTCAACTTAGGAGGGCCGTTTTCGTAATTGGTTAATTAGTTTATTAAATTAATTATTAAACCCTAATTTGAATGAGTCAAAATCAGTTCCTAAGACTTATAATCACGTTCAAACTCATAGAACAGGCGAGCAAAAACAATAAGCAACGAACGAAAGAAAAAGGCAGAAAATTTATCGATTTCTCTATGGCGATTTCAAGGTTTCTTCATGATTTCGTTCAAGGTGGTATTCGTAGATTAAGTTCTACATAATGTATGGGTTTCTCTCCTGGACTTCTTTCTCCAAGAGAACTTTCTTTCCAACGATTCAAAGATCTTGAAAACTAGGGTTGTTCCTGTATCGTCGAATTCCTTGTCCCTAGTATCCTTTTCGATTCAATGTTGAATAGGTTAGAGATCATGTTGTTGGTATGTGGTGCTGGCTGATCTTATGTTTAATATCATTGAATTATGAATGTCGATTATCCTATGAAGTTGTGATCGTATAAAGTTAAGTGCTTAAAACATGAATCATGAATCGACGATGTATTAGTTATACCCGTAATTGTTTAAGTGTTGATGTGTTTGTCCGAATGTTGTCTTGCTGTTATTGTGACGTTATAAGATGCTAAATTCATCAAATATTAATATGGTGCTGCCCAATATGTCTTAAAGGCGTTACCCTAAAGTCATGAACTAAGATTGGTTAAGTGAATGATACTATGCTAAGATGTGTTCGAAACTGTTATGTATGAAGATGATTACGATTTGTTGTGCATACCTACTGTTAATGTGACTTGTTGATGATGTTGTGATAGTTTAAATGATAATATTATGCTGTCCAAGATGTGTAAAAACGTTATGCCTTAAGTTAGGTTAGACGGTTGGCTAAAAAGATCTCCATGAATTCATATTTGAATGAATGTTTGGCTTATGCCAATAAAATGGCTAACACAATCATTGTCAAACAAGTTGTGGGGAGTTGGCTATGATAATATTATGTTAAATAACTAGAAGATTGGATAATTAATAATATACATATCCAACCAAGCATGAAAGAATGTAAAATTGGCCTATGCCAACAAAGATGGTTATGTAATCTATACCCATTTGTTTATGCCAATACTAATCATATGCCAATCTTATGTAGTTAGAGTATCAAGTGATATTATAAGCACTTCTAAAGTAGTTCAATGAATCCATAACCAAGGGCATGCCATCAATTGGGACAATTCCCAACATGATCTAAAAGAATGAACTATGAACATATGTAAGTCATTGAAAGAAGTGCTCATCGTCCATAAATGATGATATGAAGCTACTACACTAAAGTAAAGAAGTAACGTGAGTTATAACATAATAAAAGGGGTGTAAACTAAGTAAGTGACCAGAATGGGGTGTTAATGAAAGTGAGATAAGTCTTGCTTACACCTAAGCTACTATGTTAAAAGATTACTCACAAATGAAGGTGTTAGAATGTGTGAGACTAGTCTCATTAACACCTAAGGATGATATGTAAGGAAAATTCACATTCTTCAATGTAAAGTAAGGATGTAAGTGCAAGGACAATTCAAACTTAATACGTAAAGAAGATATGAGAAATCATCTAATGAGCTATGACTACCTCATGCTAGAAGCAAGCTTCGATGATGTATGAGTTGAATATAAATAGGAACTTTAAACTGAGCACCGATAGGCTAGTTATGAGTAGTGATGCCTTCTTTCGGGAAGGGTAGAGGTTCACGTAATTCTCATGAGATGAGACTGTCCACCAAGGTGGGTATGGGTCTCTCTAAATCTCCTAGTCTATGAACTATGTTGCCATCATAGGGAACTAGCTTGGTTCGAACCCAATAAGCTAGCATGTTTTGGTTTCACTTTGGCCAGTGACTCCACCTCTTTTCGGTGTGGGGGAGACACCGGATTTCATGGTGCTCACACGATCTATATCGGTTAAGGTTGAAGTTCCTCAAAGTATGAAAGATAATTAAATGAATGATACCGAAGGTATTTGTGCAAGACAATCAGGAGGTGAAACCAGATTCAAGTAATGACATTAGGTCATTCTTGGTCATTGCACTTCATGATCCCGATGAGAGTCTTAAGCTTCATCCTAGGTATAGCTGGTGTTTACATAAGCCTACGAATGAATCAAATGAATAATATGAAGTACGAATGAACGAATGAAATAGACTCTGTGTTTGCTAAAGAAAGCCATCGGGTTGAGGTCCCATATGTTGGGCCCTCACTTGAGATGTCTTAATGCTACATTCACAATTCCAACATCTCGTGGATATGAAATGCATAATATATAAAACATGAAATGTATGTTTTGTGAACCTATATGTGTATGATGTGTGACATATTCGTGGTATGACCTTCCTATTACGAATTAGGCAAGTCCAGAGACATGACCTCCTAAGAAAGCATGTTGATTAAGAAGAGTCATGGCTTATAATGACTTCTTATATGATGCCAATAAAGGGAAGTGGAAACATAACGTTAACTAAATAACCCATAACTTCCCTAACATGAATGTAATGAAATCAATGTCATGATCAACAGAGAATGGCTTATGAAATGTAATGAATATATAGTGTAAAGAATGACACACAATAATGTAGGAAAATCATTCCTTAGTCCTTGGATTACTTACATCGATTCATTGTGGGTATGGGACTACAATGAATCATTGCACTTGTAAGTAAAACATAGGACCAAAGGAATTATTGATCTACACAACAAGAAGAAGAGAAAGATTGAAAAATAAACTAAGTCCCAAGGAAAGAGCTCTCGGGTTTGGAGGATCAAAATTTCCGATCTTCGCTCGAATTGTTCTAAAATTATGTTGATGATACTAATGTCTTTTAATCATATAAAAAATGAGTTGTGCGCATTGAATGCATTAAAATACATCATATTCATTCCACAATTCACACCTAACGAATTAGGAAAGTCTAATGACTAGACTTTCCAGAAATGGCATGTTTCTTAGGAAGAGCTTTCGTTGATCATGCATAGCTTTATGTGTATGTATGCATACACCCATACTTAGTACAAGTGGTGTAGTAACCCCCTACTATTTACTATTTTTATAGGTGCAGGTCAGAGGACAGATTGACGACTCTTGCAGCGGCTTGGACTTCAGCGTTTCTCCAAACCATTTGGTACATCCTCTTGATTTCGAGGATGCTACAGTCTTAGTCCAGCTTTAGATATAGACATAGCTAGTGGATGTTGTCCCTAGCGTTTCTTTCACATTTCATTTCGAACCTTTTTATGTAAGGTCATTTTGGCAACTTAATATATTCTATTCATCATTCATTTTGAAATGTTCTTGATATTAGATGGTTGTCTATTAATGTTGAGATTAGTATATAATGTTTAATACGTAATGACTATATGAAGTCTAAGTAAACTTCATACGTTTAAAAATTTTTAAATTTTCCGCAAATTTAACTAAATGAATGTGATGAATGTAAGATGAGGCTTGTCTGCGACCTCTGAGAGGTCAACAACGCCGGTGGCGATTTGGATTCCAGAATTCGGGTCGTTAAAAACTTGGTATCAGAGCATGAGGTTAAATTACCTAGGATATAAAGCTCAACACAACCACGTTACGTAGTTTCTAACTTATGGCTGTGAAGCGCGCCACAATCATGACTTAGAGACTACGCGATGATAGAAAATCTTCCCTTCTTCTACTCTTTATCGTGTTATCTAGAGCTTTGATACTTTGTGTCATTATGAGTATCTAACTTCCTTCTTATGTGAACGCGTAGAAGAATACACACAAGGATTAGGATGGCCAAGTTGTCTAAGGCGCCAGACTCAAGATCTGGCCTTCCCAAGAAGGGGCAATGATGGAAATGTCAAGCGTGATCGCAAGACATATAGTAAGTGTGGTCGTTCGCATGGAGGTGAGTACATGGTAGATTCTAAATGCATGCCACGGGTGTTAATGAAGAGGAAGAGGCTAAGTTTGCTGCATATAAGCTCAAGGATGTGGCTCAGGTATGGATTGGCTCCATAAGTGTTATGCTATGATAGATTGTCGAAACAGGATGGTGAGGCTTCAGTTTCCAAATGAGTTAGAGCTGGAATGGGAAGGGCGTGGTTCAAATCCAGTAGTCCAAATCATTTCACATTTAAAATCCAATAAGTTGATAGCTAAGGGGTATTTATACCACTTAGTTAGTGTCAAAGACTCAGAACAAGAAGTCCCTTCCATAGACTCTATGTCCGTAGTAAATATGAGGTCTGGTAAGAAAGGGAAGTTGAGTCAGAGTTATATAGGTCATTATGAGATCTTACAGCAAGTAGGTAAAACTACCAAATGACTTGGCTTCTGTTCATCCAGTGTTTCACGTTTCGATGCTTGATAAGTGTCTAGGCGATCCAACGTCCATCCTACCCATCGAGAGGTTAGGAGTCGATGAGAATCTTTTCTTATGAGGAGGTTCCCATTGCAATTTTAGATTGTCAAGGGAAGCGACTGAAGAACAAGGAGGTTTTCACCGTGAAGGTGTTATGGAGGAACACCCTTGTTGAGGGGGCAAGATGGGAGGCCGAGGCCGATATGAGATCCCGTTACCCTCGCTTGTTCAGTTCTTGAGGTTAGATATACTCTTCCTAAGTCTGGTTTATGTTTAAGAAAACTCTAAGTTTAAGTGCTTTAGTCGATTTGGTATGATAGGTCACTAATCGTATGTCTTATAATAGCACTATGTGATTAAAACGAAGTTATGTTTGCATTTCATGTGCTGTTTTTGTATAGCATAGACATGTTTCCTGTGTTGCATGATTTCTGATGTGCATTAAGTTAAGTGTGATTGAGAAGGAAATTCCTCAATCTCAAATATAAAGCTTCAGATAAGCTTGAATGATATGCATCATCCAAATAAGTGTGAATTAGATATTCACAAAAGAGAAACGTTTAAGTATGACAAAGTAACTTTCGAAAGTCACCCTCTTTGTTTAAGTGATGTGTAAGTGTCATTCGGGGACGAATGTTCCTAAGGGGGGGATAATGTAACATTCCGGAAAATTACATGTCTAGTGAAGAGCCCAATAGGTTTTTAAGAATGCGTATTGGGGATACGTAGGCATCCCAATGCCCAAAATTGAGAAATATTGGGCATAGTATAGAAAATTGTCTAAGGGGTATTAGCCAATTTCTATATAATACCCAAATAAGCAAAATATTGTGCATATTAGAAATATTGGCTTAAAGGGGTGTTAGACAATTTTCTATCATTAATGAGCTTGTTTAAGAATTGTACCTGCAATAAAGACCCTAAGCTAAAAACATAGATTTCCAAGTATTCACTGAGGTATGAGGCATCCAAGTGTCAAGCCTAGATACTATTCCACATGACCATCTAAAATGATCATGTATATTAAGCAGTGCCCAAGGACTTGATGAGGGTCCTTGGGACAATAAGTAAATATTCCCAAATGAACCATAAATAATAGTCAGTTAGGAAAGTACAAGCAACCGATGTGCAAGCCCATATGCAAACACATGGGGAGATACGGCCAAGTGGAGACCACCCTAACCGAATTTGGTTAGGGTAGTTAGAGGGCAGGCGTGCACATGGGTTCACCCATGTGGGGCCTAGCTCTCTAACTAATTCTAGACTCTAACCTACTGGACTATCTATATAATTAACCTATGACTAACCGAAATGGACCAATTAGTGCACCCGACAACCTAGGACTAAACCGGGTTGACATTAACCTAGTACTAGTTGAAGAGACAACCTAGTACCTAACCTAGGATGGTCCAAAAGGTTAGTTATGGTCCTAACAATCTAGGTATACTTTAGTAATTACCCTAGGCTACTTAATTAATTAATTTAGCAACTTAATTAATTAATTTAAAGGGGCAAAACCGAAATCACAAAACAATTTCCAGATTTTGGTTAAAACAAGAAAGGGACAACCTAGCACCTAACCTAGGATGGTCCAAAGAGTTAGTTAAGGTCCTAACGACTTAAGGGTACTTTAGTAATTACCTTAGTTCACCTAATTAATTAAATTAGCCATTTAATTAATGAATTAACGAAATCCTTACACTAACCTAGTATAATTCAAGAAACATCCTAGCACTTAACCTAGGATGGTCCTAACGGTTTAATTTTGGTTCCAAAGACTTAGGGGTACTTTAGTACTTACCATAGGTACCTAAATTAATTAAATTAAGGATCTAATTAATTAATATAAAGTCAAAATTTTTACAGAAACCATAGTCAACACCAATTTCCAGATTTGACTAAGTGTTATGTTCTCCTATGTTTAGTCAACTTAATTGGTTAATTAGTTTATTAAATTAAATTATTAAACCCTAAGTTGAATGAGTCAATATCAGTTCATAAGACTTATAATCACGTTGAAACTCATAGAACGGGCGACGCAAAAACAGTAAGCAACGAAAAGTAAAAAGGCAGAAAATTTATCGATTTCTCTAGGGCGATTTCAAGGTTTCTTCATGGTTTCGTTCATGGTGATCTTCGTAGATTAAGTTCTACATAATGTATGGGTTTCTATCCTGGACTTCTTTCTCCAAGAGAACTTTCTTTCAAACGATTCAAAGATCTTGAAAACTAGGGTTGTTCCCGTATCGTCAAACTCCTTATCCCTAGTATCCTTTTCGATTCAATGTTGAATAGGTTAGAGATGAAGTTGTTGGTATGTGGTGATGGCTGATCTTATGTGTAATGTCATTGAATTATGAATGTCGATTAACCTATGAAGTTTTGATCGTATAAAGTTAAGTGCTTAAAACGTGAATCATGAATCGACGATGTGTTAGTTATACCCGTAATTGTTTAAGTGTTGATGTGTTTGTCCGAATGTCGTCTTGCTGTTATTGTGACGTTATGAAGATGCTAAATTCATCAAATATTAATATGGTGCTTCCCAATATGTCTTAAAAACATTACCCTAAAGGCATGAACTGAGATTGGTCAAGAGAATGATACTATGCTAAGATGTGTCCGAAACTGTTATGTATGAAGATGATTGCGGTTTGTTGTGCATACCTACTGTTAATGTGACTTGTATGATGTTGTGATAGTTTAAATGATCATATTATGCTGTCCAGGATGTGTAAAAATGTTATGCCTTAGGTTAGGTTAGACGGTTGGCTAAAAAGATCTCCATAAATTCATATTTGAATGAATGTTTGGCTTATGCCAATAAAATGGCTAACACAATCATTGTCAAACAAGTTGTAGGGAGTTGGCTATAATATATTATGTTAAATAACTAGAAGATAGGATAATTAATAATATACATATATACAACCAAGCATGAAAGAATGTAAAATTGGCCTATGCCAACAAAGATGGTTATGTAATCTATACCCAATTGTTTATGCCAATACTAATCATATGCCAATCTTATGTTGTTAGAGTATCAAGTGATATTATAAGCACTTCTAAAGTAGTTCAATGAATCCATAACCAAGGGCATGCCATCAATTGGGACAACTCCCAACATGCTCTAAAAGAATGAACTATGAACATATGTAAGTCATTGAAAAAAGTGTTCATCATCCATAAACGATGATATGAAGCTACTACACTAAAGTAAAGAAGTAACGTGAGTTATAACATAATAAAAGGGGTCTAAACTAAGTAAGTGACCAGAATGGGGTGTTAAAGAAAGTGAGACAAGTCTCACTTACACCTAAGCTACTATGTTAAAAGATTACTCACGAATGAAGGTGTTAGAATGCGTGAGACTAGTCTCATTAACACCTAAGGATGATATGTAAAGACAATGCACATTCATCAATGTAAAGTAAGGATGTAAGTGTAAGGAAAATTCACACTTAATACGTATGGAAGAGATGAGAAATCATCTAATGAGCTATGACTACCTCATGTTATAAGCATGATTCGATGATGAATGAGTTGAATGTAAATAAGAACTTTAAACTAAGCACTGATAGGCTAGTTATGAGTGATGATGCCTTCTTTCGGGAAGGGCGGAGGTTCACGTAACTCTCATGAGATGAGACTATCAACAAAGTTGGGTATGAGTCTCCCTAAATCTCCTAGTCTTTGAACTATGTCGCCACCATAGGGAACTAGCTTGGTTTGAACCCAATAAGCTAGCACGTTTTGGTTTCAGTTTGGCCAGTGTCTCCACCTCTTTTCGGTGTGGGGGAGACACCGGATTTCATGATGCTCACATGATCTATGTCGGTTAAGGTTGAAGTTCCTCAAAGTATGAAAGATAATGAAATCAACGATACCGAAGGTGTTTGTGCAAGACAATCAGGAGGTGAAACCAGATTCAAGTAATGACATTAGGTTATTCTTGGTCATTGCACTTCATGATCCCGATGAGAGTCTTAAACTTCATCCTAGGTATAGCTGGTGTTTACATCAACCTACGAATGAAGAAAATGAATAATGTGAAGTACGAATGAACGAATGAAGCAGACTCTGTGTTTGCTAAAGAAGGCCATCGGGTTGACGTCCCATATGTTGGGCCCTCACTTGAGATGTCTTAATGCTACATCCACGATTCCAAAGTCTCGTGGATATGAAATGTATAATATATAAAACATGAAATGTATGTTATGTGAACCTATATGTGTATGATGTGTGACATATTCATGGTATGACCTTCCTATTACGAATTAGGCAAGTCCAGAGACTTGACCTCCTAAGAAAGCATGTTGATTAGGAAGAGTCATGGCTTATAATGACTTCTTATATGATGCCAATAAAGGCAAGTAGAAACATAACGTTATTGAACTACACAACAAGAAGAAGAAAAGACTGAAAAATAAACTAAGTCCCAAGGAAAGAGCTCTCGGGTTTGGAGGATCAAAATTTCCCATCTTCGCTCGAATTGTTCTAAAATTATGTTGATGATACTAATGTCTTGTAATCGTATAAAAAATGAGTTGTGCGCTTTGAATGCATTAAAAGACATCATATTCATACCACAATTCACACTAACGAATTAGGAAAGTCTAATGACTAGACTTTCCAGAAATGGCATGTTTCTTAGGAAGAGCTTTCGTTGATCATGCATAGCTTTATGTGTATGTATGCATACACCCATACTTAGTACAAGTGGTGTACTAACCTCCTACTATTTACTATTTTTATAGGTGCAGGTCAGAGGACAAATTGACGACACTTGCAGCGGTTTGGACTTCAGCGTTTCTCCAAACCATTTGGTAGATTCTCTTGATTTCGAGGATGCTATAGTCTTGGTATAGCTTTAGATATAGACATAGCTAGTGGTTGTCCCTAGCGTTTCTTTCACATTTCATTTTGAACCTTTTGATGTAAGGCCGTTTTGGCAACTTAATATATTCTATTCATCGTTTGTTTTGAAATGTTCTTCATATTAGATGGTTGTGTATTGATGTTGAGATTAGTATATAATTTTTAATACGTAATGACTATATGAAGTCTAAGTAAACTTCATACGTTTAAAAAGTTTTAAATTTTCCGCAAATTTAACTAGATGAATGTGATGAATGCAAGATGAGGCTTGTCTGCGACCTCTGAGAGGTCAACGACGCCGGTGGCAATTCAGATTCCAGAATCTGGGTCGTTACAGTTCAAGAATAAGTTTCAAGTATGTCCTCACTTGACTCGAGGGCATATATGGCATTTCATGTTTATTTTATGATATTTTGTAATAAACTATATAGTAGTATGTTTTCAATTCGTATGGGTCATGTGCCAAGTATTATTGTGTCTGAAGATGATGATTCAAGACTTAGTATTTTCCTATTATTATATGTGAAAGAGTTTTAAGACTTCTATATTGTTTTAATTAAAACTTTTAATTCCGCACTACTTTTCATTATGTATATGCGATGAATGATATG
This sequence comes from Solanum sitiens, assembly GCA_016801875.1. Taxonomy (NCBI): domain Eukaryota; kingdom Viridiplantae; phylum Streptophyta; class Magnoliopsida; order Solanales; family Solanaceae; genus Solanum; species Solanum sitiens. Next base: position 1,195,786 of record JABWTJ010000116.1, read on the forward strand.
AGAGGCTTGTATGAGACCTCCGAGAGGTTGAATACGCCGGTTACAATCCAAGATTACACCCTAACTTCTAAGGTGTAGTTTTGGGATGTGACAGAAATACCCCTTGGGTGTGTCTAAGTTCATTCTTTGTTTTGAACAGTACGAGATGATTCTAAATCACGTCTATGTTTATAGGATATGGAGATCTCTACTAGGATACCTTGACTTAACTACCTGAAGTACTCCTGCCTCATCAGACCTACTTGGATAGTAATCACAACTACTAGGTGTATCTCTCCTTTCTACATGGAGTCCGGACCCTTGCAAGACTATCTGTCTCACTTTGCATATCCTCTTGGAGCCAAGTATATACTCCAAGGTTTTCTTGTCAAGCCTTGCTCAAAACTTTTCTCTTATGGAGGGATGTACTTGAAAATATCTCCATGCTCAAGTGAATCAATCAGTTTCATTCAATAATCCTAAATCTACAGCCAACACAACATCCTAAGGTTCATTATTTATGAATTCATTCTATGTTCATTCATAGGTACATTATAGGATCTTCTAACCTTAGCTTTCTTCTCACATTTGTCATTACTACGTGAATATAGCCATCATCCTTAAGGTTCAATTCATTCAAGACCAATCCTAATCAATCAAGTCTAATTCAATTCATACCTATGTGATTTAATCATGATCAAGTAGTACACAATATAATCGAATTAAGAAGATCAACTTAGAACCTTCATCTTGCCTCTAATGGTCTAAAATCACCATGATCACCTTCAACATAAAATATTACAATTCACCATGCAAACCTCATGAAAAAAATCACATAATCATTATGAACATAATTGAATGCTACCCACTAGGTTGGTATCACAATCAAGCCTTACCCACAGTGCAATCACAACCCTCTCTAGATTGGGGCTCTTTGGATTCACAATTGAAGAAAACTAGGGGGACTCCATGGATGGAAGAATCCATAGATGAATAATCTTCACATACCTTAGATTAGATTCTTAAACCAAGCTTCATTCCTTGGTAAATTCGTCCTAAAGTTGCCTCCAATTTCTCTTCTTCTTCAATGGTGTTTTTGGGAGAATTTTGGGAGAGAAAGGTTTTGATTTGGAGTCTAGGGTTTAAATTACTATTTTACTACTTAAATACTCTTCAAATTCCTAAAATAACCCTCAATAATTAATTCCTAAAGTGTAAGAAAGTCCCCTACACTATTGGACCATTTAACAAATTCTAATTTGACTTAAAAGCGACGAGACCAAATCTGGGATTTTACAGCGCGTCGCAGGGGCATTTTTCATTCTTGGTTCTGGAAACTTTCTAGATATAATGGATCGTGACGGACCCACATCGTAGGGCAATATTTTTGCCCTTCAGGTGCTGGCTGCGCGTCACGCAGCAGCCTTCACTTCTAGGCTGCCTGGCAGCTTCGATGACCCATGTTTGCATCCTCCTCGGGAACCCTTAGGCTGGTCCCCGGGCGTCGTTCTCGAGCGTTTTGACCCTTTACATGTCAGTATACATAAAGGAACCATCTATACTCAATTTCACCCTCAAATCATCCCCCAAAACTCCACTACAAAACACTATGATACACTAGTTCAACTTCGACTAGTTTTCCGACGTCTTGGACGTCCTTGGACGTTTGGCCTCCAAACACTTCCAAAGTTTATATACTTATTCATAACACTAGTTTCAGTCATTTTAATACCTTGTAATCTCATCAATCACATGTTTGGCTCTAGATTCACCTAACTCTATTTGAGGGTGTAACAATACTCCCCCACTTGGGAACATTCGTCCTCGAATGACACTTCACTAAACACTTCTCTATAGGACGAACTCTAGACTAGCAGCCCATTGTACATGCATTATACCTAAATGCTACCAAATCAAGGAAATAATGAAATTCTAAGCTAAACATAACTACACAGAATTATAAAGAGACCTTATGGAAAGGACTCCTTATCCCCTCTTTGGAATAAGCTACACATATCTTTCAAATCATAAATCTATCATCATTAAGAGAGGAAAAATTAAAAAATAAAAAAATAATCATAGAAATTCTGGAAATTTTTCATAAATCATTAAAGAGACACATATCGGAAAGGGACATAAAGAGATCATTCTTGATCGCCCTTTGATTGGAGAACAGAGAATCTATTCTTGGCTAGAGGAGCACCTCCACAATAATGGGATGAACTTGCTTATTTTCTCTTCCTTTAGTCTTGAGATCCTGACAATCTCTCACTTTGTGCCCATCCTTCTTCTCACACCCAAAAAAACCATCCGTGCCGCCTAAGTACTTACCATAGTGACTCCTTCCATACTTAGGGCAAGTAGATTTTCAAGACCCACTACCCTTCTCCTTATACACCTTAGAGGTGTTGGAAGAATCTTGGCCGGAATATCTTGGTTTAGTTCTAGGCCTATCTGTCCCTCAGACTTAGCATAGAAAGACTTATCACCGTAAAACCTAGACCTCTTCGTTTCTCTAGCCCTCTCCTTCCTTAGTTTTGACTCTTCTATATGTTGGGAAAACACCATAAGCCTTGAGATGTACATGTCATCCACAATCATGGTTGTACGACACTTTTCTTCTATTAGGTCAGACACTCCCATCATGAACCTATTCATCAAGTCTCTAGGGTTAGTTACCAAGCTTGGAGCATACTCAGACAAAAGAGTGAACTTCTAAGCAAACTCCTTAACACTCAACTCACCTTGATTGAGGTTTATAAACACCTCCAACTTAGCCTCCCTCAATTCCCAAAGAAAGAACCTATGAAGGAAAGCCGACTTAAAAGTCTCCCACTCAATGGAACCCGCTCTTATTGGTCTACTATCTTTCCATTGTTCATACCAAAGTTGGTAAACATCTTTCAATTGATAGGCAGACAACTCCGCCTTCTCAATGGAAGATAATCCCATGATTGCAAGCACCTTATACACCTCATCAATAAACCCATTCGAATCCTCACCAAATTTTCAGCCATACAACTCCGGTGGATTCATTCTCAAGAACTCCCTTACTCTAGTAGCACCTATTCCTCCAATAGGATAAGCCGGAGCCACCTCTCATCTATTTTCTTGTGCCATTAAGGCTTGAGACAACAAAGTCATTGAAGCCCTAAATTCCTCAAATATAGCATTCCCTATTGGAGGGTCATTAGGAACTTGAGGAGGAACTTGCTCTTGAACTTGGGGAAGAATCTCTTGCTCCCCACTCCCATTTACATCCCTTCTATCATTAGCCGTAGTCTTAACCATAAACTAAAAATCATAGGCAAACATTAAAAAAGGGCCTACTAAAGACAAACTCTATGGCACGACTTGAAGAATAAAGAATTGGAACTTTCCTAAGCATCCCATAGCGTCCTACTCATAGGTGTGTGGCAACTCACACCGATTAATAGGACTCTACTATACATTGTTTTTGATACATCCTAGGACCATTTCATAACCTTATGATCTAATACTAAGTTTGTTATGACCCGCAAGTACACCCTAGAAGATAGGGCAACCCTTAGGTCGCAACACATCCTACTTGACCTCTTGGAGGTCTTGTACAAGCCACTTGACTTCATTACATAACATTATACATAAAGGTAATTTAAAACTTTCTTTAAACATAAACCAAAAGGTATTTCATAAAAGCAGAAGCATCTCTAATAACATTGTCTCAAAAACCATCTAACTTTGACAAGAAAAAAAATCTTAGGACGCATCCCACATAAAGGAACATAAAGGTCCGTCCTCGAAGCTATGAGGACTAACGACTTCTTCTCTTCTCGAAAGCCTTAGAAACTCTACCCTTCAAGCAACTCAATATCCTCAAGACCCTACATGGGATAACATGTAGGCAATATGCGTTAGTACGAATTGTACTAAGTATATGGAAACTATCATACCAAACATGAGATATCTCAAAGGGTTAATCAAAAATAGAAATAATCACAAGAGACAAAGACATAAGCATATCATGAATATCATAACATAATAAAGCATCATAAAACATACAAGAGTTCATTCTTAACTCATTGTCTTTCTTACTCAAATGAACTACTTCACAAGCCACCTCCAAGTATACGTGGCAAGGCTAAGGTAGCATCCCATACTACTACCGAATCTAAGTACCTCTCATTGGTAATCCTTGATCATAATCCACTATCATAATTAAGACCTAAGTTATTTATACTAAAGAGTACTATACCCTTGTGATCACCCAAACTCATACTAAGCCTATCTTGAAGTCATCATTAACATGTTTATACATAGCCTTATCATTACTTAACTTCATTTATTAAGATTCTCTCATCCTTAGTCTACTATACTAGGAAAGGCAACTCTAGCCAAATCCTATCTTCAATATCTTCTTCATTAGTGACCCTAGGTTATACCTTGCGAAATGCACTTATGATGCCCCATAACACCATTCAAGAAAGGTATTACTTTTGGATCCTTTTCCTATTACTTCTTACTTTGGAGACTAGCCCCCTATCATCATCTTATGAACACTATGAGACGCTTCCTAAGTATTTTAAGTTCCTTAATCATATGGATCCTATGAGATACTTTTTAAGGTATGTCTTGATCTCTTATTCATGAACACTACGAGATACCACTTGGGCATGTCTAAGATCATTCACACATTATGAACACTACGAGATACCCCTTGGGCATGTCTAAGTTCATTCTTTGCTTTGAACAATACGAGATATTTCTCAACCATGTCTAAGTTCATAGGATATGGATATTTCTACTAGGATACCTTGACTCAACTACGTGAAGGTCTCCCGACTCATCAGACCTACTTGGTTAGTCATCACAACTACTAGGTGTGGCTCTCCTTTCATTATTCATCAATTCTTTCTATCTTCATTCATTGGTAGATTATATTATCATCTAGCTTAGCTTTCTTCTAACATTTTTATTACTTGGTAAATATAGCCTTAATTCATCCTTAAGTTTCAATTCAAGACAAATCCTAATCAATCAAGTATAAGTTAATTCATACCTAGGTGATTCAATCAAGATAAAGCAGTATACAATATAATTGGATTAAGAAGATCAACTTAGAACCTTCATCTTGCCTCTAATGGCCTAAAATCACCATGATCACCTTCAACATCAAATATTACAATTCACCATGAAAACCTCATGAAAACATCACATAATCATCACATGAACATAATTGAATGTTACCCACTAGGTTGTGATCACAATCAAGCCATACCCACAATTCAATCACAACCCTCTCCAAATTGGGGTTCTTTTGATTTACGATTGAGGAAAACTAGGGGAACTCCATGGATGAATAAGCTTCACATACCTTATATTAGAGACTTAAACCCAGCTTGATTCCTTAGTGAATTCGTCCTAAAGCTGCCTCCAATTTCTCTTCTTCTTCAATGGTGTTTTGGGGAGAATTTTGGGAGAGAATGGTTTTGATTTGGATTCTAGTGTTTAAATGGCTATTGTATTACTTAAATACTCTTCAACTACAAAACATAACCACCAATAATTAATTCCTAAAGTGTCCAAAAGACCCCTGCAACTATTGGACTATTTAACCAATTCTAATTTGACTTAAAAACGACGCGACCACATCTGGGAGTTTACTATACGTCCGAAGGGCAGTTTTTATTCTTCGTTCTAGAAACTTTTGAGACAGAATGGTTCGTGACGGCCATGCGTCTCATGGAAAGATTTCTGCACTACAGGTGCTGATTGCGCGTCGCGCAGCTGCCTTCACTTATAGGCTGCCTGGCAGCTTCGATAGCCCATGTTTGGGTTGTCCTCGGGGAACTTTACGCTGGTCACCTGTTACGAACCAAAGTACCCCCTAGGTGTAACCGGCGTCGTCGTCCTCTAAGAGGACTATGACAATCCTTTAGCATACATCATAGCACATCATGGGTCCAAAACGCAAAAAATTTAAAACTTTTCTATATAGTGAAGTATACTTAGACTTCTCAAATATAATATATGGGGTTTACATAGACCCCCCGCTTATGAAGCTTACATAGACTTATCACTTAACTTAACAACAACATAGTATAATAGTTTATCTCATATTAACAATCTAAAAAGTGAATCACAATAGTTTGGGCATAGCCCTTAGTCTATTACTATATGCACATATAGGCTACAAGAAAGTCTCAACATGAGAATGGAATAATTGTATCAAAACATTGACAAAACTAATAAGGCTTGATGAGTGGATCTATCCTCGAAACTCATCAGGACTCACCAATTGACTTATGAAAGATCCAAGTCTTCTTCTCCAATATCCACGAATCTCCTCAATGGCCCGAACCTAAAATGTTTGGGAAAAAAGGGAGAAAATATGGGTTAGTACAAACCACATGTACTAAGTATAACTTCTATGCACAAAATCATCAATGCATGAGAAAAGGACAATTTAGTCAAAATTATGCTTTCTATTAACTTAACTCAACATGCAATTATAATAATCATAATAAGTCAATTCTACATAATATCAACCCAACACATAAGCAACTCAAGCAACACTTGTGAAATTCCAAAAATAGAACCCCATAATCCCATTCCAAGCAAAGTATCACATTATGTCACCCACTTCATACTTACAAAATATTCTCATACTTAATCAATACATGTTTAATACATCAATACTATTCATAGTATATCAACATAATCATAATCATAAAAGAACACTACTAGAACCATCCCTTAGGACATGTACAACGAGTAAGAGAAGTCCCATACCCTCCCTCAACCTACGTAGTAGCCTTAAAGACAAGCCTAATAAGAGTTCACATACTTAACTCATTCATTTACTTTTACATTAGGGAAAGAAGTGCAATAACCGACATGAGACCATGTGAGCTACATGGAATCCAATGTTCTACTCCCACACCGAAAAGAGAGGGTTAACACTTGACTAAGGTGTAACCATTCATACGTAGCTATCTAGGTGGATCCACTAAGCTAGAGTCCTATGTGGGTGCATAGTTAAGGGTCAAGGAGATTGTTGCTAGAAACCTAGAATTACTAACGTGGAGGTTTCCATCTCATGAAACAACACATAACTTGGGAATCCGGACTTACTAACGTGAGGAAACCCATGTGGGAGGACAGACTTGCTAAACATAAAACCTCCATCTTATTTACATGCCCTTTTGGTGATAAGCAATTATTCCCTTTAGTAACCATATTATTTTACTAATACAAGTATTGTAGTCTCTTGTAGACCCCTAGTTGAACATCTTACCATAATAGCTCATAGGAATTCATGAGTGAGAACTATCCTTTCACTTTAGAAACCACATACAAGTGATTAAACCTCTCACTCAACACTTTATTATAATCATGAGAAACTACTTTCAATCATATAATAATCATACCATAACATACTTACATAATTCATAATCAATTCAATAGTGTAGGGTTAAGGATGATGAGTACTTAACATCAACATCACAATCACACATTCGACCTAGAAGCATTAATTCTAAGTAACTCATAATTCATAATTGAATCCAATAAGAACCAATCAACATACCTCATTGATCTTACAAGAAACTTCATACTTCTATTACTAAGAATATATATAACCAATTACATAAACTAGGTAAATTGAAGAAGCAATTACATAATTAACAACAATGTAGTCAATCTACATGTTCATGATCTTCACAATTCACCATATCAATTCAAGGTTTTCATCAAAATGGGGGAAGGACATGGGTCTAGGGAAATATCATAGGAAATCACCAATTAACCATTAATATATACTTAAACAACATTAATTCATCATAAATCATCACAATTGATTCATGATTTTGTTTTTCGAAGAAGACCCATGTGTAAAAGAAAATCTAGATTTTTTGGGGGATTTAGAAATCATAATTTGGAGGGACCTCTTGGTGAAAATAATCCCAAGAGTTAAATAAACCATAAATTAATGAAGCATAACCCACTAAATCCAACTGAAAACCTGGAGAAAGTGGTCTTCTTCTTCAAGCTTTCTTGTTTCTTCAATGGAGGATTTAGGAGAGAGAAAGTAGAGAAAAATGAGAGCTTTTGGGTTTTTGTTATGGGGAATTGACAGGAGTGGGGAAAATGACTTAAAACTGACCCTAATACCATATATAGTCACCCCTTAAGTTACCCAAAAGACCCCTCACTTAAATGTGTGTTTTTGTGAAGTCAAAATGTTTAAAATACGACTTTTACAAATATGGTAAGTAGCTGCTCGTCGCGGGGTTAATTTCACAATTTATTTTTGAATCTAGGTTGAGAAAGTGATCCTCGTGTATGCCCCGGTTGCGAGGAAATGTTTTGATTCTCACGTGATGGCTGCGCGTCGTGCAGCAGCCACCAATTTCTTGGCTACTCAAAGGCTGCTTTGGCAGCCTGCTCTCCCATGTTCGGGTCCTCCCCATGGACCCTTCTGATTGTCCTTGGGGTGTTGTGAATGTACTTTTTGACCTTATATACTACATTTTACCTATTTAAAGTCTTTTTACAAGTTTTGGACTTCATATGACCCTCCCAAACCTTGACCAAACATAGAGACGTTAACTAGTTCAATTTCGCTAGTTTTTGGACGTGAAGGATTTAATGCTATGGCCCCAATACTTCTCAAAAAATTTATTTACACTTATTTAGCTCTAAAATCATAATTAATAAACATATAAGGCTCTAATATAGGTCGTGGAATTTCTGGGGTGTGTCATCCCCGGTGCGTCATTATCGAACGTTTTGTCCCTTTACATGTCTTTCTATGTATATGAACCATAGATACTCAATTTCACTCTCAAACCATCTCCCAAAACTCCACTACAAAACACTACGACACACTATTTCAACTTTTACTAGTTTCCCGACGTCTTGGACCTCCTTGGACGTTTGACCTCCAAACAGTTCCAAACTTTACATACTGACTCTTAACACTATTTTAGTCATTTTAAGACAATATAAGCTCATGACAAACATTTTAGGATCTAGATTCACCTAACTCATTTTGAGGGTGTAACACAAGAGATTCCTCCCCAAGTTCCAAATCAGGTTCCTCCCCAAGGAGAAAGATTTCCTCCTCTAGTCCCTAATGACCCTCTAATTGGGAATGTCACTCTAGAGGAGTTTAGGGATTTTATAAATTTTTTGGTTCATGCCTTGACGGCCCAAGCAAATAGGGAGGTGGTGACTCCGACAAACCCTATAGGAGGAATGAGTGCTTATAGGATTAGAAAGTTCTTGAGTATGAAACCTCCGAAGTTTAGTGGCTCCAAGATGAAGGATGATCAAAATGGATTCATAGATGAGGTTCTTAAGACTGTTGCTATTACGAGATTAACTTCTAGGGAAAAAGCGGAACTAGTCGCATATCAATTGAAACATGTGGCCCAAATTTGGTATGACCAATGGAAATGTTCTAGGCACATAAAGGAGGTTCTATAGATTGGGAAACATTTAAGTCGGCTTTCTATGATAGGTTATTTCCTAGGGAATTGAGGGAGGCTAAGTTGGAGGCATTCAAAAACCTTAAGCATGGCAAATTGAGTGTTAAGAAGTATGCTTTGAAGTTCACTCTTTTGTCTAAATATGCTCCATCTTTGGTAGCAAGTCCTAGGGATTTGATGAATAGGTTCATGACGGGGGTGTCCAAACTAGTAAGAGAAGAATTTCATATGGCAATGCTTGTTGATGAGTAGAAAAAGAGAAAAAGAGGACTAGGGTTGACAGTGATGGCTCTGATGGGCATAGTAGTTCTAAGAATCGACAAAAGTTTTCCCAAAAATATTATTTTAGTGATCCTAAGTATACGGATGAAAGGAGTCTAACCTTATACCACTATGTAAAAGCAATGAGTCCCTATGTATTACTAGTTCTAGGTGTGGTAAAAGACATGAGGGTAGGTGTTTGGTTGTATGGTTGTGGTGAGATTGGCCACATGAAGAAGGATTTTCCTAAGGCAATGGTTAATGTGACAGAAATCGATCAAGTTTCTCCTAGTGATGTGGGATCTTGTTCTTCAAAGAGGAATAGGTTCTATGCTCTTCAATCTAGAGAAGATCAAAAGTGATCTCCTCATGTCCCTTTCTAGTATGTGCTTTTTTATGACTTATTAAAATTTCCAGATTTTCTTATTTTTATGACTTCATTTGTTAGACATTGATGATTGTCCTTGTTATGATGAATGTTAATGTTAGAAATACATGTGTGGGATTACTCCCAAGTGGGGGATAGTGAGCCATTTCCACAAGGTCTCTATATGGTTATATGTAGTCATGTTTTTCTTTGTATGTTATGAAGGTATATAAGCATTGTTTGAATTGATGTAGTTGCATTAGGTATGTCTAGCATGGATTTGAAGTTTCCTTTTTTGCGTGTGTGCATTTATAAATAATGCATACACAATGGTCTACTAGATTAGAGTTGGTCCTTTAAGAAGTGTTTAGGAAGGTGTCGTTCGAGGATGAATGTTCCCAAGTGGGGTTTTGTGGTTGAGTTTTGGAGTATGGTAGGATATGAAACTGAATATCAAGGGTTACTACACATAGACTAACACGTATAGGGTCAAAACGTTCGAGTAAGACTCCCCTAGGACCACCATAAGAGTCCCAAGGAGGACCCAAATGTTGGCCAAGGAAGCTGCCAAGGCACTGTGCAGACAACAAGATTTGAGGTCCTTGACACATAGCGCCCTTAACAGTCAAAGGCCAAAAGTTGTCCTGCGACGTGGGAACAACACGAACCATTCAGCCTCAAATTAAATTACAGAACCAAGATATGGAGGTGACCCCGCAACGGGCAGCCAAGTATCAAATTTGGCGCATCATTTTTGAGTCAAGTTGGACCCTTAGTTTGAAGTCAAAAAGTGTAGGCGTGTTTTGGGTATTTAGTGTGTCTTATTGTAGCATGGGTTGGAGGAGTTAAGCTTTCCCATGGTTAGATTGATCATGTATTGGTAGAATGTTTGTCATGGTAGCTTGCATTAGCATAGGCATGTAAACCTAAGATGGAGGATCGATACTCTCTTAGGGTTAGCTTGGAGTAGCATGACTAGAGTGCCTTCATGGAAGCTTGGTATTCTTATATCCTCCATTTGTTAGCTTGGATTGTATGTTATGATATTTCCATAGTAGTAGATCTATTTTGTTAGGATGCTAAGCTTAATAGACTAGAATAATAGATAGGTTACTTGGATTAGGTTAGCCTAAAGAAGTACTTAGTGTGAAGAGTAGAATGGGATGCCTTTCATACATGAAACAAGTATAACTTGAAGCTACCTCTAAAATGACCTCCTATGTGATGTATGCTTTGCTTGAATAGTTACTTTAGTTGCCTTCCATGATATGATTGATTTAAGATGATAGTTCCTTGTAAAATATGAAAGTAGGGCCACAATGATACTTAGAAAGGGGTAAGACAAGTATTAGGTGACTTCAAGATATGCTTAGTGTGTGAGGTAGAATGGGATGCCCCACATGCATTACACAAGTGTGTTTTGAAGATATCTAGGGGTATAGTGCTATTATATCATGAAAACCTAGGTCTTAAGCATCAGAGCGGGATATGAACAAGGATGACCAAAGAGAGGTACTTAGCTTTGGTAGTAGTATGGGATGCTACCTTGGCCTTGCACATGTATACTTGGAGGTGGCTTGGGAAGTAGTTAACTTGATTATGAAGGACTAATGGTTGAAGTATGAATCTATGTGTGACCTTCGTAGATTTGTTATGATATGATGCACTACAAGAAAAATGCCTTTTAATGACAATTTCTTAACGACGGGAAATAGATGTGGTCATATAAAGTGTATTCCTAATGACCAAATAATTTTTTTGGTCGTTATAGTTAGTATTTAATATATTATAGGCGATGGGATAAATATTAGTCGTTCTAAAATTATTTTCCGGTCGTTAAAACAAATTACAAATGTGTGTGTATGTGTGTGTGTGTGTATATATATATATATATATATTAATTTTTAGTATTTATTGAAGAATAATTATATTTGTGTTAAATATTAAATTTACCAATAATAGCTTATACTAAAAAAAGAGGTGTGTATAATGTTTTCCCTTGTTTTATTTGAGGATCAATATTCTGATTGAAGAATAATTATATTTGGGTTAAATATTAAACTGGAATATTCCTCCTCTACAAAATTAATAGTATGTTCTTGTTCTCTTCTCTCTGGCAAATCATTAAGAGTTTGTGCTGCTACTGCAAACTTGTGAAAGCCTATGACTATTCTATCTACAGGTTAGGAGTGTGGTGTGCTCAAATTTACAGCTGAAAGGGTCAATAAAGATTCAATATTTATTGGTTAACATCTATGTCTTTGGGGGTTTTCCTTTTTTTGTTTATATATAAATTTAAATGAGTCTTTATTGATTTGTTGGTTATGTTATCATCTTCTCTTTTTTTTTTTTGAATAAATTGTTTGTGTGCGTTTATGTACAAGTTAATGGCTGAAGTGTTCAAAAAGATCATGTTTTCAAAGGTATGATCAAGTTGGAGCCTAATACTTCTAAGATTTTAAATAAGGCTGATACCAAGATTCTTTTTATACGTCTACTGCTATGATGATATCTAAAAAAAATATAATAATCTTACAATTTTGAGATATTAAGTTTTCTACATAATGTAGATTTGAATGTTGGAGTTGCAATAGAATGGATATGAACAGTTTGCATTTCGGTTGAAAATCTGTAAACTTCTCGAGTCAGCAAACATTTGTTGTCATAACAATAATGTAATGCTTAGGAGATTGACTGCAGCTAAGAAGTCGTAGATTTAGTGGTTTTAGGAGAGCCAAAAATGTGTCCGGTGCAAGCCAAGTCTGTCTTGTGGTATTTGTTTCAGCTTGCGGCTCAATCTTAGCATATATCCATTTTCTGAAATTCAATTATGTGGTAAGAAAATTGTCATAGTTACGTAATTATTTTACTATGTTATAGGAGACAATGAGTCACACACAGTAGGGAAGATCAAAGCACCCAATTTTGGTTGAAGCACAAAAATTGTTCCATTCGATAAATTTAATAATATTTTTCAAGGCCTAAGGTTAAATCCTCAAGGGCCGAAAGGTCAGCTGTATAGGACTTGTTCAAAACCTAAACTAAAAACTTTCAGCTCACTACTTCTAAACTATCCTCTATTAGAGTAGGAGTTAAGTTCATGTGTATCAGTTCTCTTAAGGGATTTGTCTCACGTAGCTTCTGCATCTACTGCAGAGATATACCAAGTAAGACATCTTGGAAATATTTTGGAATGACATCCTTCATATTTCCCTCCTCGCTCTAACTTACAAAACAAAAAAATGTTGTTTATATCCTAGTGTAAATTTCATCATACAAATGGGGCATTGGGAATGAAACACTTAGATATCTTTATGCATATAATTTAGTACTTTCTCATAATTATTCAGTTTACCCAAAATACATCAATGATCGATCAAGTTTAATTAAAGTCATAATCCTAAGTAAAAAAGATATGAGTCATGCAGTTGCAGCTGTCTTTGATTAAACCGATGACACTACATCTTCATGAGTCACGATCAAGAAACCATCATTCTCTTAATTCTGTTTGAAAGGAGTAGAAAGCTTCTCTTCATGAGAAGCACAGGCATTTGCCAAACCCTGCGAGTACTTGTGAGTATCATCTACTGTGTTTGCTTATAACACTTCAGGCAAGGACTTTTCACTTTGCACAGTCTAGTGTTCTCATCGATTCATCAATTGCAGTTTGAGCTTCACCACACGATAGTGCTCGGACGTTCAATCGTTATTCTTATGGTGTCTTAGTATGTAAACCTGGTTGTAGTCCATATACAGTTCCCAAGTACAAAAGCTCGTGAGCCCTCCCAGCGCAATTTTTGTTTCTGCATATATCAATTAGACAATTACAGAAGGGCCTTCTAGCATCATTTTGCAGTAGGACACAACTTACAGTAAGCATCCACAAAGTCTGTTATCTAACTTGGCACCTCTCTACACTATGACTTCAAACACCTGAACCAAATCATCTATTAATACTTCATACACACAACACTACAACATTTACCATTCTTCATTTGCTAAGAATCTTTATTTATTTGAATACTCCACAAATTTGTTTTATGAATGAAGTAGCTTAGCATGCAGGAAATATCACTATTTTTTGTAGGTTTTTCAACCCACTCTCAAACTTGTTTGATTGATTTATTAATTCATGACTGATTAATTTGAATTTTAGTTGTTGCACCTTTCGTATTTTTGTATTGAAATACTTTTAATTTGTTCCACCTTTATTGTCTAGACTGGATTATGGCACCTGATAAGCAATGGATGAAACTTATTCATAATAGACTTTATGATGCGTATATACATGGAGTAGAAATCTTTTTGAATTATACTTATACAAGATTGAGGGAAGCGAATGAAATAAGATGTCCATGTGTTAAATGTTGTAATGCAGTTTCTCGAACACGAGAGATGGTTAGATCACATTTAATAGTACATGGAATGATAAAAAAATTATACCATTTGGTATCACCATAGAGATAGGACATGTGAGACAAAAGAATCGGATTCTAAATCTGAAGATGATGAACGAAATGATTTATAGGATGAAATACATGAAATTCTTACAGATTTTCATCAAGCGTTTAGTGTAGAAAATATGAATACTGGTGATGATGATGTTCTCGAGAAGTAACCAAATCCTGAAGCGAAAAGATTCTATAGTCTTTTAAAGGAATACGATCAACCATTCTAAAAAGTTTCAAAACTTTCTACTCTGGAGAAATTGATTCATATTAAAAGTATTGTTCGTTGGAGTAATGACTCATTTAATATGCTATTGAAGATGTTAAAGAATGATTTGTTGCCTGATGAATCAAACTTGCCAGAATCATATTATGAAGTAAGGTAGCTAATTTGAAGCCTAGGGCGTTCATATGAGAAGATCGATGCATGTAAGAATGATTGCATGTTATATTGGAAGAATGATAAGTTTGTTGATTCTTGCAAAATTTGTGGTGCATCTAGATGGAAGGAGAATAAACATAGTGGGGAAATCAAATTTCAAAAGGGAAAAAAGATACCACACAAGATCTTGCGCTATTTTTCTTTAAAGACAAGGCTTCAAAGATTGTTTATGTGCTCAAAAACATCATCTTTAATGACATGGCATCATGAAAACAAATCTAATTATGATATCATGAGGCATCCGACTGATTCAAAAGCATGGAAAAAGTTTAATGAACTGCGTCAATCGTTTGCTATGGAGACTCGTATATGTTAGACTTGGACTTTCTAGTGATGCTTTTCAACCATTTGGATGTTCTAGAACTCCATAAAGTATTTGGAATGTGGTGCTTATTCCTTATAATTTACCACCTTGGTTATGCATGAAGCAGGAAAAATTTATTTTGTCAATGTTTATTGATGGTCCTGGAAGTCCTAGAGATGCAATTGATGTTTATCTTCAACCATTGATTGATGAATTAAATGAATTATGGGAAACTGAAGTTGTTACCTTTGATGCATCAACTAAACAAAACTTCACATTGCATGCTTCTTTATTGTGGACCATTAATGACTTTCTAGCTTGCACAAATCTATCTAGTTGGAGTACAAAAGGAAAATTGGCTTGCCCATGTTGCAATAAAAAAACAATCTCACATAGGTTAACAAATGGTCAAAAAGAGTGTTATATAGGTCATATACGCTTTCTTCCTCTTAATCACAAATGGAGGAACTATAAAAAGTCATTTGATGGTAATATAGAGTGGAAATTACCTCCAAATACATTGTCTGGTGATGACATACTTGATCAAGTGGCTGATTTAGATGGCTTACTTATAGAAAATGATCCAAATAAGAAGATTAAAGTATCACATGAGAAAAGAGGTGATAATTGGAATAAGAAGAGTATCTGTTTTGATCTTCCATATTGGAAAGCTTTGCTGTTGCGGCATAATTTAGATGTGATGCACATCGAGAAAATATATGTGATAATATTTTGGGAACAACATTAAATATCAAAGGCAAAACAAAAGACACCCTGAGTAGTCGCTTGGATTTGCAAGAAATGAACATCAGGAAAGGATTACATCCAAAAATAATTGGAGATAAGTATGAACTACCAGAAGCAAGTTTCACATTATCTCCCAAAGAGAAGCACAAATTTTTTAATTTTTTGAAGGATTTAAGGGTTCCTGATGGGTTTTCATCAAATATTTCTCATTGTATCAATATGAAAGATCAAAAAATCTTAGGATTAAAAAGTCATGATTGTCATATTCTTCTTCAACATTTAATCCCACTCGACATACGTAGTATGCTATGCAGTGAGGTGCGTGAGCCAATAATTTAGTTTTCATTGTTTTTGAATATTCTTGGAGCAAAGTGCTTAAAGCTAGAGGAGTTGGAACAAATAGAAGCACAAATTCCTGAAACTCAATGCAAGTTAGAAAAGGTTTTCATTCCTGCTTTTTTGATGTCATGGGGCACTTGCCAATTCATTTAGCTAATGAGGTGATAATTGTTGGACTTGTTCAATACCAATCAATGTATCCAGTGGAGCGATGGTTATACTTTTTAAAGCTTTTTATTCATAATAGATCATGCGTTGAAGGTTCTATTGCAGACGGACATATAGAAAATGAATTTATGACCTTATGTTCAAGGTATTTGAATACAATGGAAAAAACATTAATCGCCTTGAACGGAACTATGATGGGGGTGCTATAGAATCTGATGGAGGTTTAACGATTTTTTGTCAACCTGGGAAAGCTTTAAAAGGTGCAAAGAAACACCTACTTCAGTTAAAACAAATGGAATAAGCCCATATTTATATTTTGAAGAATTGTGATGAAGTACAACCATTTCTCGAGTAAGTAATTACTTTTCAAAATAAGGATTTTGTAATTCTTTAAAATTCTTTAAATATAATTCTTCTCGAGTAAGTAATGACTTTTATTATGCTTTAATCTTCTCTAGAGAGTTTTCTCAAGATCCAGGAGATTCCACTCAAACAAATCCAGATAGTCAATTCATTAGTTTGTTTAAAGAAAAGGTGAATTCTATTTCAAAACTATTATTTTCAAATCATGGAAAAAATATTTGTTAAACTTTGTTCTTAATCATGATAGATTATTGGATTATACAAACATGACCATAGTAAGAAAATGGAAGATTTACTCACATTGTCACGGGGTCCTATGAAATACGCGACAAGTTTCAAAGGATTTAGATGTATGTGGTATGATGTATATGACAAAGAAAGGAGAATTAAAATAGATGAATATGACTTTGTGAGTGTTAACTCCCAACGATTTTTGAAGATCGATGATCCTTTTGTATTAGCCAATCAAGCATCACAAGTGTTTTATGTGAGAGATCATTCTAATAAAGGATGGAATGTGGTACGGAAGTTTATGCCTCGTGATTCTTTTGATGATATGCAAAAGAATGATAGTGATTCCGAGGATTTACATCATTCAACTGAAAGCAAAAGAAAAAGAACTCATACAGGTTTAGAACTTCATAGTTGATGCTTATATTTTTAAAATTACATGTTTATATTCTAAATCTTCTATATGTAATTTTGATCGATTGAAGTAGTTAGAGTGAATAGAGGTTGATACAATAACAATAACTTCTGTTTGATTATACTAGGTATTTTTATATGTGTTCTATGTTAATATGTGTCCTATAAGATACCCAGGTAAATGTACTCTACTTTGGACTTATGATAGGATGAAATGAGTCCGTTAAATATTAAGAAATCTGAAATAGGATCAAATTCAAGGAATTTAAAACAATCATTCCTTCCACCTGGTGCATTAGCCAGGGGACGATGCAAAGCCTCAAATCTATGGGATCTATAAGAGTAACTGCTGAAAAGAGAACATTAATTGTTCCAACAAACAGATTGCTAGAAACTGTTCTGTTTTATATTCTCAAGTTGTAGATGTCTGTAATTTAGTTCTAAATCGACGTTTTCTTTATGTTCATTCTAGATTATTTAATGTACTAGTAAAGACTTTATAATGATTGAATTGTAGAAAAGGAAATCGGGAAGAACTTTACATCTATGGGATTTGTTAAAGGAAGTATTCTAGCACAAGCAACTACTATTGGAAAAAGTCAATGTTCTTGTAAGATCCTGAAAATGACTTAGGTAAATCTAGAGCCTAACGATGTTGTCATGGTTGTATAAGGTCCTAAAATGTTCTATAATGTTGTATTGAGGAACTGTCTAAAGTATTAGGTGCATTGGAAGTCAAACGTCAAGGGACGACTAAGACGTTCGACGACTAAGTCACTTATTTGCCTAATATGTGGTTATATGTATTTATGTTTGATTCACGAGGTTATAAGGTCCTTAAATGAGTTATTATGGTATATATAGGCAGTGTGTCAAATTTCGAGAAGTTTGGAGGTCAAACGATCAAGAACGTCCATGGCGTTTGAATGATGTGCCTTGAAATGACCTTGTTTGTCTAGGCATGTTTCGTTGAGTTTTACGTGTTCGTTTTGGGTGAAATTCATGTGAGAGGTCCTAAACTCGTATAAGGTCATGTTTGTGTTGGAAATTTCCAGGCAAAGATCCCCAAGGACCATCCAAGGGTCCTTGAGTAAGGACCCAAAATTGGTGCCAAGGATGGCCAAGACAGCCCAAACCACGGAGGCAGTCGACGCCTAGTTGGTTGGGTCTCGTCATTTGGGACTTATCCTGGGGAAAGTAGAGACCAAGTACAAGCCTCATTCCCAGTCCACAGACCAACAGGACGGTCCGTTGGTCAAGGGACGGTCCGTAGGTTGGCTTCCGTCGATTGGCACAGTCTCTGCATGCAGTTCACTGCCAAGTGAGGGGTGAACTTGTAATTTCACCCCACTTCCAAATCGAAGTATTCTTGGTTACTAAGTGTATTTTGGGTATTTTAAATGAGTATATAAGTCTTTAATACTTACAAGATTTCATTATTCAAAATCAAAACCCCAATATCCCTTGGAAATTCCTTAAAACTCCATAAAAGCTAAAACTCAAGGAAGGGCTTGTATTGGACATTTGAGTGGTGATTCTTCATCAAATTGTAGGATTAGCATTGTTGAGGTATGATTTTTGATCCTTGAAACTCGTTTCATCAAGAAGCCCAACTTTCAAAGATGTTTTCTAAAGTTTTCAAAGATGAACTTGACCTTTTAATGATCTACCATGGGTTTTTGCATTAAAGGTTTTTAATCATTGAATAGTGATTAAATTGTGGTTGATTAGATGATTTTAACTTGAATAACCTATGAACCCATGTAATTGATCAACCCTAGTTTTGACTACTTTATGGGTTACTTTATATTGGTCTAATGTTTATGAATTATGGTGTAGTTTCTTATGGGCTTTCTAATTATGTAAGAATTGTATTCAATTGATATATAATTGGTCTTAGATTGATAAATGTATATTTAATTGACCTAGTTTCATTGAATATTATGATGTATGCTTTGAATTGATGTTCATGGTCATGGGTAAGGGCCTTATGATGTTGAATTGGGTGATTTAGCATTGGATTGAAGGGTTGATGATGGAGTGGAGGTACGCTCCCCTATTCTCATTTATTTAATGTTAATTAGACTTCAATTATTTTGTGATTGGTTGGTTCCACTTATGGTGGCGGTGTTATGTGAATTGATGTGGCCTTGTCGGCATTATTTTAAGTATTATGATGATTATGGCCTTGTCGACAACTATGTGAAGTATTATGATGATTTGTATAGTGATTATGTGAATTATGATCATATCTACCTATATATGAAGTAATGTGAAAGTATGTGTTCATATATTGAAGATGTTAGGTAATCATGTTAGACTATGACTATGTGTTCATATGTGTAGTCTGAGAGTTGATGCATGATTGTTCCTACTTGACTATATGAGTCTATTATGGTTATATTGATGATGATATAGTAGTGTATAGGATGACTTAGAAGATGATAAAGGGTTGTTCCTATGTGCTTCTAGAATGACTTGTAATATGAGCTAAAGTGAAGTATGTTGTGTCTTGCTTTGGTTGACTTTTGTCCCTTACTTGATACATGTATGAAAGTGAATATGTGATGTCTTGACATAGAATGTTAGAGGTCTTAGTCTTGAATGTATGAATGATGTGACATCTTGAATGATAATAAGAGGGTCCCTTATGTGAAACCTTGAACCTAGTGGTAAGGTTATGAACCTTGATGTAGAAAGCCGTAATGGTATCCTTCATGTAATGAATGATGGACTTAAGGTTGATTGGCTGGAACGGAATCATATCAAACCTTAGGAAAGTCATAATGAGATTTTTGTCTCCATTGTAAGGAAAGACCTAGAGGACCTTTCTTTGGTAGGGTAAATGTAATTGGGTTATGAACTTGATATGGAACCCCTTTGTATAAACCTTGATGTGAATAATCTATGAGAACAAAGGCTAGCACCGAGTTAGTATGGTAAGTGAAGTATCTCTAGTGAAGAACGAGACTAGAGTACAAAGTAAGCCCTTCATATTCCTTAACCATGTGCTTAAATGGGATGTGGAAGTTCTACCATTGGCAAGTAGAACAACCTCATCGGAGTACGATAGAACACCGGATTCCATATTTTTCTATCATGGTCTATGTCGGTTATTGCCTATTCTCATCATGTGGGATACCTATTAGCATTAGAGAAGTTCTACTTAGTTTAGGTGGTGGTATGGGACGCTATCTAGACATTGCACAATAGGCTTTGAAGATGTTAGTAAGAGTCCCTAGGTCTTCTCCAAGACCATTACTTGAATGTCCTTTATATGATGAATGTTTCTTATTGAACTAATGAATTGATGACTTACGTTAGAAAGTATGTAAGTGAATAATTACCTAATCTAGAGTGACTTAAGGATTCCTTAGTTAAATTGTGTAGAGGGCATAAGGGATGATCTATTCATGTCTTATCTATGGAAGTCTTGAGAATGACTCTAGTTAGTGAAGTTTGTTGATTCTTTAGGCATGATCTAAACTTAGGAAGTCTTAAGAATTATTTAGGTAACCTTGAAGTGGGTGTATGGGCGTTCTCTTCTAGGAGTACTTAAGTAAGTCTTTTGATAGCCTTGGTTAGGAGAATGTCATGTCCTATATATATTGCATGTTGGTGTATTGTAAGTGTGTGTGTGTCTCATTATGAGTAATCTTGAGGATCGTTTAGGCACATTTAGAGAGGGTGTATGGGCGGTCTCTCTTTGTCTGACTTAAGTAAATCTTAGGATAGCTTTCAGTGAGAAGACTACATGCTAGAAGGTGAGTTTAGTGAAGGCTAAGCATTTCACTGTACAGTGAAGGAATTCAGTGTAACAGTGAATTGAGTTAGTGTAAAGTGACTCCTTAAAATGTGATATTTGGTTCAAATGATTTCTTATGTGTTTTTAAGTTGATAAATTTTGTTCTTATTATTATATTATGATATTTAAATAAAAATATGCATATTGCCATTAAATGTTTATTTTCATGATTTTTATGCATTTGTCATACTTAGTACATGTGGTTGTACTAACTCCATGTTTTTATCTATCTCTATAGTGGTTGGTAGGTGAGGAGAATTTGGGAAGCAAGCCTTGGATCGTAGCACCGTTCAAGTGAATTTGAAGTATGTCCTCATTTGACTCGAGGGCATATATGTCTTTTACGTTTCGTATTAAAGTATAGTAATAGACTTAGTAGTACTATATTTCTATTTCATATGTGTCGTGTCCCAAGTACTCTTGTGTCTAAGATTGATGAGATTGAGACTTAGTATTTCCTATGATTTTATATGAAGGAGATTTTTATGACTTATAGAATGTTTTGTGAAAAGTTTTAATTTCGCACTACTTTTCACTATGTATATGCGATGAACGATCTGTAAGGGCTTGTATAAGACCTTCGAGAGGTCGAGTACGCCGGTTGCACTCTAAGAGTGTCATATCTTGTAGGGTATGGTCTTGGGATGTGACAATCTTGGTATCAGAGCATAGGTTGGTGAAAGTAGTCTTAGGAATCAAAAAGTCCCATCAAGTCACGTCTAGTAGAGTCTTGACCATCAGTGTGAGTCGCGACACATCTATGGGCGAGAGGCTATAGGACGATAAAGCTTCCCTTCTTTTCTACAACTATGTCGTGCGGTAGAGTAAATGTTATGAATATCCTTCTTAATGTGTTTCCTTGTGTTTCTAGGAGATAAATACTAGAAGGATGGCCGCTAGAAGGTTGGAAGAGTAGAGGGTGAATGAGGAGATTCCTCCTCAAGTTGAGCAAGATGGAAAAGGAGTCCAAGGTGCTCAAGTGCCTCCCAAAGGTGATCAAGTCCCTAATCTGGAGGTAATAATGAGGTTACGGTGGTTCATCCGGAGTTGTCTAATAGGGTAATTGGAGAGGCTTTACTTGCTTTAGCCCGAGCCGTGACTACTCAAGTGAATTTGTATATGGAGCTTAGGGCTGTGGAGAGCACTATGACCTCTAAGTTGAGAGACTTAGTGAGGTTGAATACTCCTATCTTTCTTGGCTCCAAGGTGGGAGAGGATCCCCAAGAGTTCCTTGATGGTGTGTATAAGGTGTTGAGTGCTATGGGGGTTGCATCTAGGAAGAAGGCGGAGTTGACTTCGTATCAATTGAGATATGTTTCTCAAATATGGTACACTCAATGGAAGGATAATAGGCCGGTGGAGTCAGATCCTATTGAGTGGGAAGAATTTAAGGAAGCTTTTCTAGGCAAGTACTTTCCCCGAGAGAGGAGAGAGATTAAGGTAGAAAAGTTTATCAATTTCATGCAACGCAATATGAGTGTTGAGGAATACTATTTGAAATTCTCAACATTGTCTAGATATACACCATCCCTAGTGTCTAATCCAAGGGATGAAATGAGTCGTTTTGTGACTGGGGTCGCCGACTTAGTGATGGAAGAATGTCGTACAACTATGCTACATGATGATATGACCTTAGCTAGATTCATGGTTTATGCACAATCTATTGAAGAGTATAAACTTAAGAGCATTGCTAGAAACTTGAAAAGAAGTGGTGCAAGTGATCAAGGTCAATCTATATCCAAAGAGAGGGTTCACACTCAAGAAGAATCTAGGAGTGCTAAGTTCAAGATTGAGAAAGGAGGTAGTTCCAAAGATGCCAAGCGTACATGTGTCAATTGTGGCAAGAAACATTATGGTGAGTGTCTATTGGGTACCGGTAGTTGCTTTGGATGTGGAAACGATGGGCATAAAGTTAGAGATTGTCCTAATAGAGATGGTAAGAAGGCTGCTCCAAGTGTTCCAAAAGAGGATGCTCCGACAAGGAGGCGTTTCTATACACTCCTTTCTAGAGGAGAAAAGCCGAATGAGAGTGATGATGATGTTGTTAAGTCCTTTTATTTTTAGTAATATGAGTTCCTTCTAAGTGGGGGAGTATGGTTAGTAGATTGGATAGAAAGTCCTAGAAGTTTGTTGCATGTGCCTGGTGTTTAGGAGTTTGGTTGAAATTGAATTTCATTAACTTCATGCATTTTGTGTTTTATGAAGCCATGATCATGTTGTAAAAGGTGTTTATATGATTTACCTTGAATATTATCATGTGTATATCATGAGTTGCTTAAAAGTAGCATTTTTTAAAAAGTTGTGTGATTCATTGTAGCATTTAACTGATCACTGTTAAAATTTGCAAAATGTGACTAATTGATTGGTTGGTCTAAAATTGTTGTAGTGTGATTATAACTGATTTGTATTAGTATAATAATGAATATAAAATGAGTTTTTGCTATTTGGAATGAAGGATGTGAGTTTTATAGCATGATGAGTTATAGAATTATCTTGTAGTTTCTTGTTGTGTGGTGAATCTCTTGACTATGTGAAATTGATGTTTTATCCTTGATAATGTGTTATATGGTTTGTTTTTTATCTGCTTGTTGAATCTCTATTCTTGAAAGTGTTCGGAGGTGGAAAGTGTCATTCGATGACGAATGTTGTCCAAGTGGGGGAGAATGTAAGTCCCGAAAATGACTTAGGTGAAGCAAGAGACTAAAGATGTTGTCATGGTGGTCTAAGGTCCTAAAATGGTATATAATGTTGTATTGAGACAGTGTCTAAAGTATTAGGTGCATTGGAAGTCAAACATCAAGGGACGACTAAGACGTTCGACGACTAAGTCACCTATGTGCCTCATATGTGGTTATATGTTTTTATGTGTGATTCACTAGGTTATAAGGTACTTAAATGAGTTATTATGGTATATATAGGAAGTGTGTCAAGTTTCGAGAAGTTTGGAGGTCAAACGCTCAAGAACGTCCATGGCGTTCGAATGATGTGCCTTGGAATGACCTTGTGTGTCTAGGCATGTTTCATTGAGTTTTACGTGTTCGTTTTGGGTGAAATTCATGTGAGATGTCCTCAACTCGTATATGGTAATTCTTGGGTTGGAAATGTCTGGACAAAGATCCCCAAGGACCATCCAAGGGTCCTTGAGGAAGGACCCAAAATTGGTGCCAAGGCTGCCCAAGACAGCCCAAACCACGGAGGCAGTCAACGCCCAGTGGGTCAATCGACGCCCAGTTGGTTGGGTCTCGTCATTTGGGACTTATACTAGGGAAAGGAGGGACCATGTACAAGACGCATTCCCAGACCACGGACCAACAGGATGGTCCGTTGGTCAAGGGACGGTCCGTAGGTTGGCTTCCGTCGATTGACACTGTTCCTGCGTGCAGTTCACTACCAAGTGAGGGGTGAACTTGTAATTTCACCCCACTTCCAAATAGAAGTATTGGTGGTTCCTAAGGGGTATATTGGGTATTTTAAATAAGTATATAAGTCTTTAACACTTAGAAGATTTCATTTTTCAAAGAACCCCAAAATCGCTTAGAAATTCTTTAAGGCTCCATTAAAGCTAAAACTCAAGGAAGATCTTGGATTGGAGATTTGAGTGGTGATTCTTCATCAAATTGGAGGATAAGCTTTGTTGAAGTATGGTTTTTTATCCTTGAAACTCGTTTCATCAAGGAGCCCAACTTTCAAAGATGTTTTCTAAAGTTTTCAAAGATGAACTTGACCTATTTCATGATCTACCATGGGTTCTTGCATTAAAGGTTTTTAATTATTGAATAGTGATTGAATTGTGGTTAATTAGATGATTTTAACTTGAATAACCTATGAACCTATAAGGTGTCAAAAATGACTTAGTGGAAGATAGAGCCTAACGTGGTTGTCATGATGGTCTAAGGTCCTAAATTGGTCTATAATATGGTATAGAGGCAGTATCTAAGAGTTTAGGTGCATTGGAGGTCAAACGTCAAGGGACGACCAAGACGTTTGACGACTAAGTCACCTATGTGCCTCATATGTGGTTTTATGTGTTTATGTGTGATTCATGAGGTTGTGAAGTCCTTAAATGAGTTATTACGGTGTATATAGGCAGTGTGTCAAGTTTTGTGAAGTTTGGTGGTCAAACGCTCAAGAACGTCCATTACGTTCGAAAGATGTGCCTTGAAATGACCTTGTGTGTCTAAGCATGTTTCGTAGAGTTTTACGTGTTTGTTTTTTATGAAACTAATGTGGGAGGTCCTAAACTCATATACGGTCATATTTGTGTTGGAAACGTCCGGGTACGACTCCTTGTAGGACTCACAAGGGGCCCTAAAGGAGGACCACAACTTGGAATTCAACACTGCCAGGCAGTGGCAGTCGACCGACCCAAACGACGGCCAGTTGACCAAGCGACAGCCCGTCGATGGGTCTTGTAGATGTATCCATGTGGTATGAATGTTGAGGAGTTTCTGGATCAACCAACGAGACCCTATCAACGGGGCGTGGGTGAGACCACGGACCATCGATGGTAGGGCGTCGATGGTGCTGTGAGTTGCTGCCAGTTTTGCTATTAAGGCTTGGGGGTTTTCGGAAATTCACCCCAAGTCTTATAAAATGTGAGGACGGTTTTTTTGAGTATTTATGGGTATTTTAAGAGTACATAAGTCATTAAACTCTCATTAAAACCCTAACACTAAGATCAAAACCCTTTCCCTCCAAAAGTTTCTCCAAAAAACTCCATAAGAGCTCAAGGTGAAGATGGAGCTTGAAGATGGGTCTTCAATGGAGTTTGTTCTTCAATTATCATTGGGTTATTCTAATAAGATATGTGATTTCTTCATTTCAGGCTTGCTATCACCTTAGAGCCAGTTTCAAAGATGATTTTCCAAGATTTCAAAAAGATGAAAAGTTCAATTTCTACTCTAAGTCTTGAGAACCCATAAAAGGTTTTCAAACATTAAGATATGATTTTATTGATTTATAATTGATGTTTTCTATTGAAATTCTCCATGAACCCTTGACCTTCTCAAATCTCTCAATTTGGACTAAAATATGGGTTATGTGATCATGCTTTAATATGATGAATTCATGTATACATTGTTATGGGATTTTGATTCATGTATAGATTATGGTTGTATGGGTTATAGGCTGTTTCAATTTGATCAATTGAGTATTGTATATTCTTATATCTATTGAATGTTAAGCTTATTAAATTGATATTGACTAAATGATTATAGATTCTAGTGTAGTTTTCTATGGGTTATTGAATAATGTAAGAATTGTATTCAATTGATGTTTAGTTTGTATTAGATTACTAAATATATATTGAATTGACCTAGATTCATTGAGTATTATGTTATTGTATTGAACTGATGTTCATGCCCATGGGTAAGGGTCTTATGGTATTGAATTGGATGATTTAGCTTTGGATTAAAGTGGTGAGTTCAAGTGGGTGGTATGCTGCCCTAACTCTTGTAATATTGTGTATAGCTATTGTAATTTAGCTCTTGACTTATGTGTGATTAGTATGGTCCACTTATGGTGGCGGTGTTACGTGAATTGATGTGGCCTTGTCGGCGTTACTGTATGTATTATGATGATCATGGCTTTGTCGACATTACTTTAAGTATTATGATGACTAGTGTAGTTGATAATGTTAATTATGATCATATTTACCTATATGTGAAGTAATGTGAAGGTATGTGTTCTTCTATTGATGTTAGGTGATCATGTTAGACGATGACTGTGTGTTCATCTGTGTAGTCTTTGAGTTGATACATGATTGATCCTACTTGACTATATGAGTCCATGATGGTTATATTGATGATGATATAGTAGTGTATAGGATGATTTAGAAGATGATAATGGTTGTTCATATGTGCTTCTAGTATGACATGTAATATGTGTTAAAGTGAAGTATGTTGTGTCTTGTTTTGGTTAACTTGTGTCCCTTACTTGATATATGTATGAATGTGAATATGAGATGTATTGATTTAGGATGCTAAAGTCTCTTAGTGTTGAATATATAAATGATATGTGAGACCTTGAATGATGATAAGAATGTCCTTTATGTGAAACCTTGAACCTAGTGGTAAGGTTATGAAACTTGAAGTCGAATGCCGTAATGGTATCCTTCATGTAATGAATGATGGACTTAAGGTTGATTGGCTGGAATGGAATCATATCAATACTTAGGAAAGTCATGATGAGCTTCTTGTCGCCATTGTAAGGCAGCCCCTAGAGGACCTATTTGGTAGGGCAAATGTAATTGGGTTATGAACTTTATATGGAACCCTCTTGTATGAACCTTAATGTGAATTACTCTATGAGAACAAAGGCTAGCACCGAGTGAGTAAGGTAAGGGAAGTAGCTCTAGTGAAGAACGAGACTAGAAAACAAAGTAAGCCCTTCATATTCTTAAACATGTGCCTACATGGGATGAGTCCACGTTCTAACATTGGCAAGTAGAACAACCTTATCGGATTCGGATAGAACTCCAGATTACATGCTTTGCTAACATGGTCTATGTCGTTTATTGTCTATTCTTATCATGTGGTATACCTATTAGCATTAGAGAAGTTCTATGATTTTTAGGTGGTGGTATGGAACGCTATCTAGACATTGCATAATAGGCTTTGAATATGTTTGTGAGAGTCCCTAGGTCTTCTCCAAGACCATTACTTTGAATGTCCTTATGTGGTGAATGTATGTTAAATTAAATAACGAATGCAATGACTTAAGATAATAAAGAATGTTAAATGTATAAGTACTTATATAGAGTAGTTAAGGGTTGTCTAGTTAAGTTATGAAGGGGGCAAAGGAATGGTCACTTCATCTCTTACTTGGATAAGTCTTATTAATGATTCTTGTTAAGGAAATTGATTGGTTATGTAGACATGATCCAAACTTAGGTAAGTCGTAAGGATTGCTTAGGTAATCTTGAAGAGTTCAATCATGGACATTCTCTTCTTGAGTTACTTGAGTAGGTCTTTTGATAACCTTTGAAAGGAGAATGTAATATTCTATGTGTGCTAATGTATTAAGTGACAATGATTCTATCTTAGGTAATCTATAGGATCCATTGCGTATGTGTGGAAGGGACTGTATGGGCGGTCGCTCCACACTCAGTCAAGTGAACCTTAGAATCACCTTTGGTAGAAGAATATCATGTTGATGTGCTTGATGTATTGTAAGTGAATGTATCTCATTCTAAGTAGCCTTGAGGGTCATTTAGGCATGCTTAGAGAGGGTGTATGGGCGGTCTTTATTTGTGTTGCTTAAGTGAGTCTTAGGATATATTTAGTGAGGGAATTATATCTTAAATAATGTCTAAGGTGACATTAGGGAACTTCACTGTAACAGTGAAGGAGTTCACTGTAAAGTGAAGTAGTTCACTGGAAAGTGGGCTTAAAATGTGATAATTGTTTAAATAATTTCTTATGTATTTATAAAGTGTTAAATATTGTTCTTATGATTATAGTATGATGTTTGAATCAAATTTCATGAAAAGCGTGTTACTTACTAAATTTCCCTTTTTCATGGTTTTTGCATGGCTTCCATACTTAGTACATCTAGTGTGCTAACCCCTTCTTTTCCCTTTTTGACTAAAGTGTAGGGAATTGGGAGTCTTGACGTTCCATGAAGGATGGATAGGTTTCTAAGGATCGAAGATGAAGTATTGGTGAGTCCTCATCAATTCGAGGACAATATCCACATGTTCCTTATGTCTTAAGTCTTTACTTTATGTCTTGTATGGTCTTAGTCCCAAGTGTTGTAAACTCCAAAGTTTAGATGGTTCAATGGGATGTTGTAAATGTTTAATGTTTTAATGAAAGTCTTCCGCTTGTGTATTGATTATAGAAAGAGTTCTTCGTGTTTGAAAAAAGTTTTAAATTCTTACTCATTTTAGAATGTTTTAATTATGTATTGAATGATATTGAAATCTCATTTGCCGTGTGGTGACACAAGGACGCTCTAACTTCTATGGGGTACTTGAGGGTCGTGACAGAACCCATGTAATTGATGAACCCTAGTTTTTGACTACTTTATGGGTTACTTGATATTGGTCTAATGTTTATGAATTATGGTGTAGGTTCTTATGGGCTTTCTAATGATGTAAGAATTGTATTCAATTAAAATCTAATTGGTCTTAGATTGATAAATCTATATTGAATTTATCTAGTTTCATTGATTATTATGATTCATGCTTTGAATTGATGTTCATGGTCATGGGTAAGGGCCTTATGATATTGTATGTGCGGTCTCTCTATATTGATATTTGTTTAACAGATTTATTTTGAAAAGTTTTGTTTGGAGAAGCCTCAGAGAGAAATTCAGGTCATTTACTGTACTGATTAAGAGTTTACAATGTTTGAAATTGTAGAAAAGGATATGAGGCAAAACATTACATCTATGGGCTCTTTTAAAGGAAGTATTGTAGCAAAAGGAACTTCGATTGGAAAAAGTAAAGGTTGTAGTGTTGCACATTCTAATATGAATGAAATAGCATCGGACAAGAATCTTGTGCAACCTTGTCTTGATAATGAAACTTTCTTTCCTCATGAAAATCTTTATATAATGCAAGAGACTGCGAGAAAGAAACAGGTTTCTAATCTTATTTATTTCTTAGTATACAATTTTTATTATTGTTAGACGACTAAGGATGTATTATGTTTGAATTGTAGCAAATGGGAAAGGAAAGAACTTTACATCTCTTAGCTCTGTAAGAGGAAGCGTCGAAAAGAGAAAAATGATTGGAAACAACAAAGGTTTAAATTCTGCTTCATATGATAAGAATTTTGTTGCACAGAAGACAAATGTCGTCCCTCCATATAATGATGAAATTGAATGTGATACTTTCTTTCCTCATGACAATCTTGAAGTAATGCAAGATACTTTGTGAAGAAAATATGGTATCATATTTTATGTTCTCAACCTATATATTTATTGATTGATTTTAGGTTGAAATTTTATAATGTTCTTATTATAGGCAAGGCATACAAAGCGATTTTTACATCTCTGGATTCTGGCAGAGGAAGTACTTTTCAGCAGAGAACTTCCCATCAAAAAAGTAAAGGTTATGATGTGGTATCTTCTGATACAGATGTACTAGCGCATAATAAGAACCTAAGGCTACCTGATTTTAGCCAAATAGAACATGATACTGCCTTTCCTCTTGTTTAGCTTGATATAATGCAATAGGATTTGTGAAGTAAATAAGGTATTTATCGACTTTAAGGTCTTATATATACAGTAGTCCAAGTATGTACACCAGTAAAGCAAGTAGATAATTCCCACATGTACCTATAAGAACTTCTAAGGACTACTGATATGGAAAGCTTCAAGTATATTCCCTTATTAGTTTTCTATGGATATAATCTCTTGAGCTTTAGTTGGTAAATTCATTTTTCTATTAGTGAATTAAGTTTGTCTTATTGTTTGATTTGCAAGGGAGAGATCACAAAATTTTACATCTATGGGCTCTATAAGATGGTGCGCTGAAAAGAGAAATTTCAATGGACAAAGTAAAGAATCTAAAAATGCAGAGTGTCAACTTAATGAACTCACTCAAAATACTAATGGTGTTCTTTCTGGATCAGATCCAATGGAAGATGATCCTATCTACCCTCAAGATAAAGTTGAAGCAATGCAAGACAATCAGAGAAGAAAAACAGGTATATAACTCTCTTAAGTTGTAGGATATCTTTCTTGTTTACAAATTGATATTCTTATAAGTTTGACTTATATAAAA
Organism: Solanum sitiens; assembly: GCA_016801875.1. Taxonomy (NCBI): domain Eukaryota; kingdom Viridiplantae; phylum Streptophyta; class Magnoliopsida; order Solanales; family Solanaceae; genus Solanum; species Solanum sitiens. The sequence continues at coordinate 1,226,854 of JABWTJ010000116.1, forward strand.
ACATGTAGGTTCATCTGAATTTGAGAATCTTAAAAAGGTTAGAGGACCAAATTTATATAAAGTTGTTATAGGACTCAAACCCGGGGAAAAGCTTAGAGTCACTTTTTATCATAATCGAGTTGTTGGGGATCATCATGCTTTCTTTTAAAGACACTTAGGTTCCTTAGTTCGTGATCATAATATGTGTCCTTTGCGGGTAAACTCATGGACAGACATCGACAAAGCTAATTTGGAACACATGTGGGGAGCTGTCACAGTAAGGATTTAAATTATTACAACTGATTTAATAGCTATTTAATGAATCTTGTTGTTCATTCATTTCCTTGATATTCTCGGCAACATATTACAATATTTAGTAATAGAAGTAAAGTGCATACCAATTACCTTTCTAAAAGTTTAACATTTGATTTTTGTACAATGCGTTTTCCTAGTCATCAGTAAGAGCTTCTTCATCTCGTCTTCTTATCTTATCTTAGAATAGAGTGGTTTGTTAGTAATCAGTAAGAGCTTCTTAATCTCGTCTTCTTTGATTCTTATGCTCAGTTATTTGTCTATCTATTGTCTGCAATATTTCCTCTGTTGGTGTCTATAATCTGGAATTGTTCCCCTGTTTTCAGTCCACCCCATCAAGTATATCAATAATGTTACACTTACAACCTTGTTGATTATATATTTAATTGTTGATCTTTGTACAATGTGGTTAACTAGTATAAGTAAGAACTTCTTATTCTCATCTTCTTATCTTATATTGTTGTGACAATCTAGACACTGCATGTTATGTTTTTCATCTCGTCTTCTTTTCCTTCTAAATATCTTCTTCCATTTTTATGATATGTTATTTATCTATTTATTGTCTGCAATACTACAGTTACAAGTTACAGCCGTGCTGATTTTATATATATATATATATATATATATATATATATATATATATATATATATATATATATATATATATATATATATATATATGTAAAAATTTATCTTAGTACAGTGTGGTTAGCTAGTATAAGTAAGAACTTCTTCATATCGTCTCCTTATCTTATATTGTTGTGACACTCTAGACACTGCATGCTATGTTTTTCATCTCGTCTTCTTTTCCTTCTGGTCATCTTCTTCGACTCTTATGCTCTTTCATTTGTCTATTTATTGTCTGCAATATTACAGTTACAAGTTACAGCCTTGCTGATCTTATATATATATATATATATATATATATATATATATATATGTAAAAATTGATCTTAGTACAATGTGGTTAGCTGGTATAAGTAAGAACTTCTTCATCTTGTCTTCTTAGCTTGTATTGTTGTGAAATCTAGACACTGCATGCTATGTTTTACATCTCGTCTTCTTTTCCTTTTAATCTTCTTCTTTATTTCTTATGCTATGTTATTTGTCTAGCTATTGTATTAAATGTTACAAGTAATAACCTTGCTGATTTTATATATATATATATATATATATATATATATATATATATATATATATATATATATGTAAAAGTTGATCTTACTATGGTGTTGTTTACAATTTTGTTTTAAAATTTTGAGTCTCTTGTTTAATGATATCTGTAATATATATGAGGAAAAATTTGACAGTCTTGACATGAATGGTCATAGAGATAATGTATTCAAAAATATGAGAAGGTTATGGAACAATTGGAGAGGATCACTGCACATGAATGCAAAGTCGAAACCATTGAAAGAGGTTCTCAAAGATGTCCCACAGGGGGTTGACAAGAGTGATTGGGAATGGTTGGTCAAAGAGCTTTTTTTTAACCAAAAAATTGAAGGTGACATATTTATTAACCAGTAATTTAAATTGTCTATCGTAATGTTGCTAATGTTTTGTTAATACAGCAAATAAGTACGAAACTGAAGGAATAGGTCTAAGTTGAGTATGCCTCATCGTAAAGGTAGCAAGCCAATTAGAGAGATAATTTATGAATTGGTACGTATACAATTCTTATACTCCTATTAAGAAAGCTCCTCCTTGTTTCAAATATATGAATATTTGAATGTTAAGGGAGGAAAGCATGGTAATCCATTAAACATGGCGACGATCTTCTTTGAGAAGCGTAAGAAGGCCAACAAGCTTCTCAAACCAGAAACTAATAAAAATTATCTATGTCCATTTACAAATTTTTGTTTACATACTTTTACTGAATGTAAATTGCATTATCTTTAAATTTTCTTGTATTTTATAGGACGAAATTCAAGAACAACTACATGTTGAGCTGTCTCTTACTAATATCGAGGTGGTAGAAAGATGTTTCGGACCTCATTGCAAGAGCCATACAGTTGGATTTGGTGGTGGGATAACCAGTAAGGACTTAAAAGGAGGTAGCGCTACAAATATTGCACTGTTAGAAGAGATGAAAAAGAGTCGAAAGTAATAGACTACTCTATTAGAAGAACTAAATCCGACTCGAAAAGAAAATGAATCAATGAAAAGACGTTTGGATAACATAGAGAAGAAATGTGAAATGTTTGAAAGTGTAATCTTTAGAGATCCTTCATCACCACCATCATCAAGTGAATAAAGTGACGAATGAATCATTTTACAGGTTAGTAAGCTTTTTACTGCTTAAGGCATGAAGCATCGATATCAGCTAGCTGATGTGACCAGTTAAAATCAAAAGTATTACCGTTTTGACATATTACTGTTCCCTCTATTTTTTTGTCACTTGACATTAATCTCTTACTTTTTATCCTTCTTTTCATCATTATTTAATCCTTTCCATCATTTCTCAAAGAGTAGCCTCCCTGGTAGCATTTCGAACTTCTGGACTTTCAGGTCTCTTATTCTTAATTACCTCCAAGGTTGCACCCACAATGGACCTAGAGTAAGGCTTCTTGAACGTACATCACCTCTTTTTAGGCAACTTCTTGTTTCGTATACATAGTTGTCCAAGTATGTTTTGATGGATTCAGCTTTTCGTGGAAGTATTGTTTGCATTTGGAGTTGATGAATAGGAACACTTGAGAATCTGAACGAATAAATTTTATGCTCTTCCAAGGATAAATCTTTGAACCACTGAAACAACAAAGTTCCGTGTTGAGAACCATGGTTAATGTTGTAGCAAGCTTCCCTCCCCTTAAAAACTTACAACATCCATTAGATTTTGGACAGAGATTTGAATCCTTGGAGAACCTGTAGAAATAGTTAGTATCAAGTTGTTTTCAGTCAGATGTTTTAAGATTTTAAGGCAAATTGTACTCTCTTTACACCCAACTGTTGCTATATATATAAATATATATATATATATATATATATATATATATATATATATATATATATGTTGTTAACGTTGTGCTTCATACACCCTGCTGAGTATCTTGTGAAACAAAGCATTTAAATTTCTTATAATCTAGATTTTTTATGAGAAAATATTTATACAATCGTTATTTATGTCTACGCGACATATTTGATTAATAAACTATTCAATTAACTGATGCATATATTTATCCTTGCAACATATGATCAAGAATTTGAAGTGATAAAGGATCTTCAAGTGTGAGTGAGCTGAAAAACATTTGAAGATGTTATCGGAGATGAATAACAAGCTAAAACGCACTAGGATATATTTTCTTAAAAAATTAATTACTATCTCTACATATATATTACATTCTAGATTCTTATTTTTCTTTTTGCTGGATTTTAGAAACTCTTCGTTCATTGTACATAATTAACTACGTACTTATATCATCAATTATATAATTGACTATATTTTATGACTTTGGATATGTTTGTTTAGTTACATATGAAACAATGTTTTTTAATTATCAATCAAAAGGGATTGGCCAAAATGTAACCTTTTATTTACTAATATTTACTTCTGAACTATCAACAAAGGGAAATGTGGTTGTTAACATAGATTCCAGTTGCTAAAAGAGCTTATAATAATAATATATGCAGTTATCTAGAGACCAAGATAAGAATTAAATAAAGGAAAATGTGATCGCAAAAAAGATCTAATGACCAAATTTTGTGACGTCACTAAAGATGTCTTAACGACCGGACTTGAATTTGGTCGTCTAGTTTTAACGTCGGAGCTCTAACGACGGGCGACGATGAATATTTTTCCAATCGTAAATGTCTAATAACAACTGGATTTGCCCTTTTAGAGACTAATCTTCCATTCGCTAAAGGGTCATTTTCTTGTAGTGATGCTTATATTATGATTATGTCTATTATTGACTAATCCTTCGAGATATCTTATGTTTTGTATTTTAGCTTTCATACTTGGTACATTATTTATTAATGCATATTGTCTACACTTTTTTCAAAATGTTGGGGCTTTTAGGAGATTTACTACTTGGAGGTTAGGTTCCTAAGTTAAGAAGATTGAAGATTGAAGATTGGTGAGTCCTCATAGCATTCAAGGACAATACCCGTATGTTCCGTTTATGTCTTTTTATTATGTTTTAGACTTTTGTGGGCTGAGTCCAAAGACTTTCTTACTCTTGTAATTCAATATGGTTTTGAGATACAAGTTAGAAAGACTTCCGCTATTAAGAAAAGATTTTCATACTTTGTTTAAAAAAAAGTTTTTAAATTCCCTCCATTTTATGTGATGTTATTTAATGAAGCAAAGGGGCTTGTACAAGACTAATCCGAGGTCAAGTACGCCGTGTAACTTCTAGAGTATACGCTTAGGTAGTTACAACAAGCTCCTCCAACAAGTTCATGTTCTAGTGATCCAAATCAAGGTAGATTTTATGCTTCCCAGGCTAGAGGTGGATAAGAGTACCACCTTATATGGCTACCAGTATGTTGAAAGTTTATTTTCCTAGTATATGATTATGTTTATTAAATTCTGATGCTACTTTGACCTTGGTGATGCCGTCAGTGGAGATAAGATTTGATATTCTACCTAGTGTGTTGATAGATTTCGATTTTATTCTTGGTATGGATTGCCTACACTATTGTTATGTTTCTATTGATTGTAGAACTTGTATGGTTATGTTTCGATTTCCGACGAGCCTATCCTGGAGTGGAAGAGGGAAGTCTTATGTCTAGAGGGTAGTTGTTCCTTATACTAAGATTAAGATGATAATGACTAAAATTTGCTCTTACCACCTTGCTAGGGTGAGGGAAGTAGACTCATGTTTGACAAACTTTAAGGGGTTAGTTATTTCTCTAAGATTGAACTTCGTTCGGGTTATCACAAATTAAGGTTGAGAAGTGAAGATATTCCAAGGACGGCTTTCTGAACTCGATATGGTCAATATGAATTCCTAGTGATGTCTTTTTGTTTAACTAAAGCCCCAATGGCTTTTATGGTGTTGACACCCAATTTTGGCCTAACATTTTACAAATTCGTAAAGTTGATTTTTTTTTATTCAATAGTTCAATATACATGTTTTATGCTTTTAAATAAGTTTATTGATATTTATCCTTGTATGTAAAAAACTAAAGATTAATTATCAGTTAATTTAAATTACATTATTTGTTTTGTCAAAGTCGATTGACTAGGTTCAAATATTTGTTCATTTTGACTAAATCGTTCTTTTTGTTAAATTGAATTTTTACATGTCATTAGTTACGTTCGTTATATTTTTTAAAATATTCATCATCATTGTTACATTTGTTAATATTCAATTTATATCTTGCACAATCTAAAAATTCATTTAAATATGAATAAAATTTCATACACGAATATGTTATTTAGCCAACGATTTCCGGCCACAACTCTAAGACCACGATTTGAGCCCATTATATAAATATTTCATATTTAAGTATTTTATTAGGTAAAAAATAAGGTAGTCGATAAAATATTAGTGATATGGTTTAACAATTTTCAGATTTTTGGTCTCATTACTATTCATTGTCTTTTCCAACCACAACCCTCGTCGGAGCATTTTTCGGCGAACCAACAAAAAGACCCCATTTCCTTCTTTTTTTCTTCTGCTGCAACCAGCAGAAAACTACAGCCAACCAGACCCATATTCACTTCCTCACCCTATTTATTTTCTCTGACCTGACATCAAACCATCGGAAACAATCTCCGAACCACCACCAACCTGACGCTAAAAACCCCTCTATTTTCTAGCTAACAATCACCAACAAGAAGACGAAAACACCAACAAAATCCGACCTCCACCAGACCCTAAACCCCCTTTCTTCTTTTCTTTTTTCTCTTTTTCAGGTAAAACAACAACCGGAAGACCATCGCCTCACGTTATCTAAACGATCCCACCTCCAGAACTCTACGAGCTTCAAACCCACACGACCACCACCACGAGGTCACACACAACTATCCCACCACCAAACCACCACCCTCTCCATGCCACCAGAACTTCAACCACCTAGGAGACGCAATCAAGCAACCACCGAGAAACCCCGCCTAAAATAACCACCAAGCCCCATTATTTTTCTTTGTTGTTCTCCTTTACAATCGGACAAGGTAACTCACGTGTCAAGATCCGCCAAGCAAAAAATCAATAACAACAAGTAATTTCTACCAGCAGCTCCGACCAAAACCAGCAGTTGCTCCGGTGAAGAGCTCCAAGCTCCGAGGAACCAAAACAACACCAGTTCCCTTCCTGTAACAACCCTAAAAATGAACTAGGTTAAAATATATTATATCATGTGTTTTATGAGTTAAACACTATTTAATAAGGTGTTAAAATGATAAATTATAGCTTTAGAGGGCAGGTTGTGGAGTTTGAAAGTCAAAAGTTGAAGAACGATCAAGACGTTCGAAAACCACGCTTTTGTGTGTACTAGTTTGTTCTTGTATGATATATGTATTTTTATGTATTTTTTGGAGTCTAAAATAAGTGGGGATGAACCTAAAACCTATAGGGATGTGTTTAGGATCAAGACATACGACTACGACTCCCTAAGGACCGCCCTAATGGTCCTTGAGGAGGACTCAACCATGGGCGAACAAGCTGCCCAAGGTAACAAGCTAATACACATAGAAGAAACCAGTCCACATTTATTTATGTTACCTAAAATTAATTTTAAAAAATCTCTATGAAACAGCTCCGCAACGTGGACTTGTTCCCCGACGATAATTCCAAAAATTTAAGTTATGTTTGACTTGTTTAAAATGGTCCAATTTATTAGGGTTGAGATGGATATTTTGGGAGTGTATTATATATTGATTTTAGGTCATTATACACCCATCACAATAATCAAAAAACCCAACCCTCAATTAGAATAAAAAAAAATTATAAGCTCTCCATTCTCTCAAAAAATTCTCTCTCTAGTTAAATCCTCCATTAATGAACTTCAAGCTCCAAGGAAGAAGGACAAATTCACCAAGGTTTCAAGACAAATTTCTTAGACAAAAATTCATTAAGGTATGGTTATTTCATACTTGATTCTTGTCTCATTCATGGAGCCAATTTCAATGGCTTTTCAAAAGATCTCAAAAATTCTAAAACCCTATTTTGAATTCTAAGCATGGGTTCTTGCATAAAAAGGTTTTAATTGATGTTTTAAGAATTGATCAATGTTAATTGATTTGTTTTATGATAAAAAATTTCATGAACCCATTTATTCCTTGAATTCCTAATTTTTGCTGTAAAGTGGGTATATATATGATCCAATTATGTTTAATTCATGTGTAGATTGTTATGGGCTATTTAACTATATGTTGATCATTGCCAAATTGTTCTTAGATTTCCTTGTAGTATTGATATCTATATTGTTATTTATTGGATCATCGATATGGATGAATTGTTAGTCTTATGTATATTATCATTGGTAAGATCTCTTGTTATGTGAATTTGTTGAAAAGACTAAGAAATGGTGTTGGTGGCTATTTGAAGGTGGTGTGCTGAACTAATTCGTTTGTTTAACATAGAATTGATACTGAATTGTCATTGATTGGTATGGTCCACTTATGAAGGCGGTGTTAATTGTTATATATGCTATGAACATGGCCTTGCCGGCATTATTATGTGAATTATAGTATCATCAAGTTATAGCTTTTATAGATAAACAACACGAAGAATAATATTGTGTATGTGCATGTGTGAGGTGAGAGTATGATCCCTCTAAATGATGTTATGATTATCTTATGTCTTGATTGTAAGTCTTAGGTCCCTCTTCTTGATACAATAAAGCTTATGAATTATGAACTCTTGACTTGGTAGGCTTGGGCACCGTTGTCATGTGTGTGTATGAATGAATGTATGGATGAAAGTCTATGATTGGTAGACCTAAGGTAGGTGCCCTTATATGAAAGACATATATGAAACCTTGAATGTTAAAAGAAGGTTAAGAATGAGCTATCCTAATGAACCTTGACTAGCAGCCTCTTGGTAGAAGTATTATGAGTTGGTAGGACTTAGAGATGGTGCCTTATAAAATACTAATACGTGAATGAACTTAATCTATGAGAAAAATGGAAAAGCACCGACTGTATAAGCTTGAGGTAGTAGCCCTACTTGAGGATAAGACAAGTGTACAAAGAAGCCCTTGATATCCATTAACCATGTGACAACATGGTATGATTACAACTTCTACATTTGAGAAGTAAAACACCTTCCACAGTGTAGGGTCTTTATGACACTGGATTCCATACCTAGCTAGTGTGGTCTATGTCGGTTATTATCTATTCTCATCATGTGGTATCTCTATTCTAGTATTGGAGATGTTCTACAATGTGTATGTAGTCGAATGGGATGCTATATACGCATGGAACGAGTAGGCTTTGAAGGTGCTAGGATGATTTCCGTAGGTCCACCAAGACCATTATGTGAAGTCCTCTAATTGTATGATTGAATGCTAAATTACTAATGTATGCATGTTCTCCTAAAGATAGAATGTTAAATAGAAAGGTTCTTATCTAGGGTAGCTTTGAGGGTCACTTAGGTGTGCTTGAAGGGGGTGTATGAGCGGTCTCTTCATGTCTTTCCTAGGTAAGTGTTAGAGCAAATCCTAGGTAGAGAGTCTAAATTGATCAAAGACATGCTTGTTGAATATAAAATATGTCTTATATGTGATTGTTGACTTGTATTATGTCTTTTAAACTCTTATGATGAAGTTTTCTATCAAATTAAGCATGAAAGCATACCTTAAAGTAATTGTCCATTTTGTCATTGTTTTCTTGCATGTTCACAATACTTAGTACATTCAATGTGCTAATTCCATATGTTTCTCTACTTCTACAAGTGTAGGTGGCAAGTGAGGAATTTTTCTTAGAAGTTGAAACTTGGGAAGTAGATTCTCTCAAGATTGGTATGTCCTCATATGTTCGAGGACATGGATTATGTTTTAGTTTCATTTTCTAAAAGACTTTGTAATAGACTATGCATTTTATTTTCAAATTGATGAAAGGGCCGTGACCCTATGATATTGACTTGTGTCTAAGATGGTTTATGATGAGACTTAGTTTCTTTCTTATGGTTTTATAAAAAAGTTTGACTATTATTGTGAAAAGTTTTATTTCCGCACTACTTTTCAAATATATGCAATGAATGAATGCTAAGAGGCTTGTACAAGACCTCCGAGAGGTTGAATACGCCGTGTAACGACGTGGGGGGCTCTCGGGTCGTTACACATCTCCTCACCCTTTTATGATTTTGATTTCCGCTATGTAGGTACTTCTGTGAGATATCATATTTTCCGGCGAGCTCTTGAGAAATAAGAAACAAACAGACCTAAAACTCTGGGGGGACTCAAAGAAACAGTGCAAACGGTGGCAGAAGTACCAATTACAACCGGTAACCCAAATCGTCCCTAACCCCTTTTACTTCCTTTGATTATTTTGTCTTTTGTTTATCATATTTTTTTATTATTTTAAACTTTTATCATAACTTTTGCTCAGGTTCCCGGCAGCCACAATTTGTATTCCATTTATTTTGTTTACATATATGTTTGACTAAGTCCTTATAATTGTTTCTCTTTGACTGTATTAGTTATTTGGTTGTTTTACTTAGTGCCCTTATGAATATATTACTTCACTTCCTACTTATTTTATTAAATAATTTTTGTTTCTTCTAGAATCTAATTGATCTAAATTTGTAGTCATGAATTGTGTTACTTTTATTGGTGCTAAATTCATGCTTATAATATGTTCGCAGTTTGCTACTTATTAAAGCTTAGTTTGTTATTTATGTCACAATTTTTTTCTTTCAACCATTATTATTAAGTTTTATTAAATTGTTACAAATTAAAATTGGCCGATGAAAAAAATCTATTTGTCGGTTTTCGAGGCATCAAACATATTGAAGACGAAAATTAAGTTTACCTTATATATTTTATTTGATAAAATTGGCTGATAAAAAAATTATCGTCGATTTCCAAAGTCTCCCATGTTAATTAAACGTGTTTCTATTTTTAAGTTGTTCTTTGAGTTAATCATTTTTATTAATATTTATTTATTACTAACGCTTTTACTATGTTTATTTATGTCACATCCAAGTAGCACCACCTAGCCTTTTAGCATTCATCATTACATTCATAGGTTAAAAATGCGGAAAATTTAAAACTTTTCGATTACTTCCACATTGAGGTTTACTTAGACCTCTCGCTTACACACAATATATATTTATCGAGTATACATAGACCCTTCTTATAAGAAAATTACATAGTCTTCTACTTTTATTGCACATACATAGTATATGAACATAATATCATAAGAATGTCTATAATATGTCTCATATTAAACCATCTAAATGAATTCAACAATTGGGCTTAACCCATATTCATACAACAAAGAGCCTCATATAGCCTATACAACAATCGTCTTGAAATGAAAAGGAAACAACTAAAAGTCTTATATCTAAAACAACATTAATAGCTTTATAATGGCATTGTCCTCGGAAAGTGAGGACCTACCGAACTCTTGAGGAATAACCAATTAGTCTTCAAAGGCCTTCTACAAGATCAAAGGCCGTATCCTACATTTATAGAAAACATAAAAGATGGTTTAGTACACACTTTTACTAAGTATGATTATATGCACATTAAACAAGTGAAATAATGGTAAAAAGGACATTTCATTAAAGCATGCTATTTTACTTTGAAAAAGCATTATGCATATCCAAGAAAACTCATATAAGCCAATAAACACATAACTCTTAGTTCAAGACTATATACAACACAATTGAGCCCATAATCAAGACAACTCTATCATCAAGTTATATCGTCAACAAGCATAGATAAGAGTTACTTACATCATAACCAAAAGCAAGACCATTACCCATGAACCCCCATTAAGTCCACTAGTGCAATGACTAAGCAAAGCCCCATAACCTTACCGAATAAACTAAACCTAACAACAACCATAAGCAATGTCCAACTTCGCTTATCATATCATTAAGAGTATATAACATCATACTTTAGCAATACAGACCAAACATATATTCATAAGTGAATTCAGCATAATATGGTGCCATCAACATGTAAGATCATCATACACATATCATTTACATTTATAAGCATATATATACATAAGAACCTCCTTCTAAGATTCCCTTCAAAGCTAACTAGTGCAATGTATAGGTAGAGTTCCATACCCCTACCTAGACTAAGCTAAACCCCTTAGGTCATCCTAGTTAGAGTTCATTCATACTTTGATTTTACCTTTTTTGGAACATTTTCCTTAACCGATATAGACCACATGAGCTGATGTGGAATACGGTTTTGTAAAACCTTACACCGATGGAAGGTGGTCTACCAGCCAAAGTAGAACCAAACATAAACGTAGCTTTCTAGGTCTATCCACTATCTAGCCTTCCTATGGGAGCAACATAGTTAAGGAACTAGGAGATATGTATGAACTTTATGCATGTCATTTAGCATTGGAGCCTCATATCATGAGAATCCATAGGGTAAGTGTCCCTCATAGGGGAGTCAACACCTCAAGTAGAACTATAGAGTGAATAATCCTCTATGGAAAGTCATCACCTCCCATTGTCAAGTTCTCTCGGTGCTAAGATAAATTCTCTTTTGAAATGTCTTTATATCATTTATTAATGATAATAGCTTAGTTAGGTCATAGGGTCTATCCCTTATATAATCATCATCATCATAGCTCAATAAGAAATGCATGAGTATTTTCCTTTCATTACAGTTCATACATGTGAGATTAGCAAATTTACATAATCACATCATGATAAGGCATATTGGTAAGTCATCACCATATTTATAACATTTACATCTTAGCCAGCAACTCACAAACCATAGTAAAGACATTTTAATTCAACATCATACCAACCCTATCAATCTGATCATAGGTATACTTCAATACTTTATCACTAAACACAAGTAATCATAATTGAAGTAAAGGTTAAGATCATGAAGACTTACCTAATCTCCTTCACAAGATGTCATCCATGGTATTACCATCAACAATCCAATTCAACCCAAAAATGGGTGTAATACGATCTTACAATAGTAATTAACATAATAGCTAGGTCAGTTGCATCATCACAGTCCAAATTAACTTCAATTCATAACCCTAATTCATAACCTAGGGTTAGGGGAAATAGGGTTCATCATGAATTCATCAAGAATTAGATCCAAATCCCAACAATACATTAACCTAGGCAGTCCATGAATGAATTAGAATAGATAAAACAAGTCTAATAATCAATACATTCTTCAATTCCCATCAATTCATAATCAAGATCCAAGATTTGGGGAATTTGGGAAAAGGGACATGATCTAAATGAAATTGCATCAATTAACATCAATTAACCAACAATCTACACTTAATTAGTCACAGGCAATCACAATTTATCATCAATTTGAAGTTTAGAAGAAAAATCATTAGAATTGAAAACCCCCATGGAATTGGGTAATTTAGAAATCAACTTTGAAAGGACCTCTTGGGGAAAGGAATCCCAATAGTTAAGAACCCATACCTTAATGAAGATTAATCCACGAAATTGAAGTTCATTCCTAGAGAAATTGGTCTTCTTCTTCAAGCTTTGTTCTTCCTTCAATGGAGGATTTTGGGACAGAGTAAGTAGAGAGAGATGAGAGCTGTTGGGTTTTGTGTTTGGAATTGTCTTTAGGTTACTGAAAAATGACTTTCAAATGAACCTTTGGCTATATATAATCACCCCCTAAATTACCCAAAAAAAACCTCACTTAAATGAGTCTTTTTGTGAAGTCAAAATGTATAATATACGATTTCGACGAATCAGGGAAGTGGCTCTGCGTCGCAAGCCTAGTTCCATATTTCTTTTCAAAATTCGGGTTGAGACAGTAGACTTCGTTGCGTGAACGCGTCACGAGGCAATATTTGCCATGCTGCGCGTCAGGTGCGTGTCGTGCATTGACTTTCTTTTCTAGGCTGCCTTAAAACTGTTTTGGCAGCATGCCTAGCCATGTTGGGGTCCTCCGCAAGGACCCTTCAGGTGTCCTTGGGAAGTCTTTATTAGACGTTTAGATCCTCTATACTACATTTTACCTATCCATAGTATTTTTTTCTTGTTTTAGACTTCATTTGACCCTCCCAATCCTTCACCCTACATAGGGACTTCAACTAGATCAATTTAGCTAGTTTCCAGATATCATGGACGTTCCTTGACGTCTTGACTCCAACTCTTCTTAGATGACTCTTAAACATTAATTCAGGTATTAAAACAGTATTACCAACCTTAGATACACTTTTGAGGCTCTAGATTAGGTCTTGACTTTTTGGAGTGTTACATTTACCCCCCTGCTTAGGAACATTCATCCCTGAATGACACTAAACTTTTAAAAGGGAGAGGATAGATTCTAGACTAGTTGCCAAACCAACAACATACAAAATAAAAATGAGTAACAATTCGGGAGTGTTTCACAACTCCATTCAACACATTATCATGACATTTACACACGTAACTCAAAACATCATTCACACATTAGAGCTCAAAATTACATCATGAGGAATTTCCTTCTCACAACAACATAAGATCAACATATCATTTAAGAGTCAATTATGCCAAAATTCCTTTCTCAACATATCAACATACTCAATATCATTTTATGAAGGCAACAACATACCAAATACGCCAATAGTGCAAATCAAGGAAAAGAGCATTTTTCTATGATAGTTCATTTTAGCATAAACCTCTTCACCTTAAACATGCATAACCTTGCAAAACAAGTAAAATTCAAAACAACTCATTATTTTTCATTATTAGTAAGTACAACTAACCTTCTTTAGGAAAGAGATGAGGATAACGGGACTTCATGTTGGCCTCGGCCTCCCATGTTGCTCCCACAACTAGGTGGTTTCTCACCATAACACTTTTACGGAGGCCACCTCTTTGTTCCTCAATCTCTTCACTTGATGATCAAGGATTTCAACCGCAACCTCCTCATAGGAGAGGTTCTCTTTCACACCAAGACCTTCAATAGGAAGAATGGACTAAGGATTACCAATGCACTTCTTAAGCATGGATACATGAAACACTGGATGAAAGAAAGCTAGTTCACTAGGGAGTTTCAATTCATCTGCAACCTTACCACTTCTTTGCGAGATTTCATAGGGACCCACATAACGAGGACTCAACTTTTGTTTCTTGCCGAATCCAACCACCCCTTTCATAGGCAAAATTTTCAAGTAGACTTTATCGCCTTCTTGAAATTCTAAATCCCTTCTCCTATGATCCGTATTAGAATTTTGCTGACTATAGGCTGTTTGCAACCGGTTCCTTATGATATGAACTTTCTCCAAAGTCTTATAAATCAAATAGGGACCAAGAAGCGAAGACTCGCCAATCTCAAACCATCCAATAGGAGATCTACGACTCCTACCATACAATGCTTTGAAAGGAGCCATAGATATGGATGAATGAAAAATATTGTTATATGAGAACTCCACCAAAGGCAAGTGCTCATCCCAATTTCCCTTGAAGTCAATGATACAAGATCTATGCATATCTTTAAGAGTTTGAATAGTAAGATCCGCTCGACCATCGTTTGAGGATGAAAATCGGTGCTTAACTTCACTTGAGTACCCAAACCTCTTTGGAAAGACTTCCAAAACGTAGATGTAAATTGAGCACCTCTATCTGATATGATGGACAAAGGAACCCCATGAAGACTCACTATCTTGTCAATATAAATCCTTGCATAATCTTCCGCCGAATAAGTGGACTTGACGGGAATAAAGGGAGCGAATTTGGTCAATCTATCCACTACCACCCATATAGATTCATATTTCTTTTGAGTTCGAGGCAAACAAACTACGAAATCCATGTTTACATCTTCCCATTTCCAAGTAGAAATTTAGATTTATTGTAGTAAACCACTCGGCTTTTGGTGCTCAGCCTTCACTTGTTGGCAATCGGGACACTTTGCAACAAACATCGCAATATCCCTTTTTAGGCCATCCCACCAAAATACCTCTCTAAGATCATGTACATCTTTGTAGAACCCGGATGAATTGAGTAACGAGCACCATGAGCTTCCTCAAGGATCCTACTCCTCAAATCATCCACATAAGGCACACACAATCTTCCTTATACCTAATAACACCATCCCCCCTTGGGAGAATGACTTATTCAACTTTCCAAGAAACGATTCTTTCAGTTCTATCTAAAATTGATCAAGGTGTTACTTAGACTTCACCTCAACCACCATAGACGACTCGGAGTTATGATGTACCACCACACCACCATTTGGAGAACTTTCAATTCGAACCCTTAAACGAGCCAACTTATGAACATCTTTCACTAGGTTTCTCTTGGATTCTTCCACATGGGACACTCTTCTCATGGACAAAATACATAGAGCATCCGTTACCACATTAGCCTTGTCGGGGTGATAGATAACACTCATGTCATAGTCTTTCAACAACTCTAACCATCTCTGTTGTCGGAGATTCAATTCCTTTTGAGTGAATACATATTGGAGACTTTTATGGTCCGTATACACATCAACATGAACCCCATAAAGATAATGCCTTCATGTTTTCAAGGCAAATACCACGACTGCTAACTCAAGGTCATGTGTCAGATAATTCTTCTCATGAACTTTGAGTTACCTAGAAGCATAGGCTATAACTTTGTCTTGTTGCATAAGAACACACCCCAACCTGACTCGGGATGCATCACAATATACCACAAAACCCTTAGTACCCTCCGGTAGGGTCAATACCGTAGCGTAGGTAAGCCTATCCTTCAACATTTGGAAGCTCTTTTCACATGCTTCCGACCACTCAAATTTCACATTCTTTTGAGTCAAGGTTGTCAAAGGGGAATCAATGGATGCGAACCCGTCGACAAACCTTCTATATTAATCGGCTAGGCCTAAGAAACTCCTAATATCCGTAGGAGCCAAAGGTCTAGGCCAATTTTTCACCACTTCAGTCTTTCTTGGATCAAACTCAACACCTTCACTAGAGATGATATGGCCAAGAAACGCTACCGACCTCAACCAAAACTCACATTTTCTATACTTCGAAAATAATTGGTGTTCTTTAAGCCCTTGCAAAATCACTCTCAAATGGTCCATGTGTTCACCCTCATTTTTCGAATATACCAAGATGTCGCCAATGAAGAAAATGAGAAATGAATGTATGTATCTTCGAAACACCCTATTCATTAGGTCCATAACACCGCCGGAGCATTAGTGAGACCAAAAGACATTACTAAGAACTCATATTGACCATATCTAGTCCAAAATGTAGTCTTGGGAATATCTTCGCCTCTCACCCTAAGTTGTTGATATCCCGATGTCAAGTAAATCTTGGAAAAGTAACTTGCGCCTTGGAGTTGGTGAAATAAATCATCAATTCGAGGGAGAGGATAATTTTTGTTGATTGTGACTTTGTTGAGGTGACGGTAATCGATAAACATTCTAAGGAACCTATTTTTCTTTTTCACAAAAAAGATCGGAGCACCCCATGGAGAAATACTAGGCCGGATGAAACCCTTGTCTAGTAAATCTTAAAGTTGAGCCTTCAACTCTTTCAATTCGGCTGGAGCTATCCGATAAAGAGGAATTGAAATGGAATTTGTATCCGGTAGCAAGTCAATACCAAAATGAATTCCCGTTCGGGAGAAATACCGCGAAGATCATCAGGAAAAACCTCCGAAAATTCCTTCACTACGGGGACCAACTCAATAGGACGATTCTCGGAGTCTAAATCATTGACTCTCACAATATGGTATAAACAACCTTTAGAGATCGTCTTACAAGCTTTCAAACAAGAAATGATACGACCTCTAGGAATAGAATTTCCCCCCTTCCATTCTAAAACGGGTTCATTTGGAAAGTTGAACTTCACCACCCTTGTTCTACAATCTATGGAAGCGAAACAAGCATGCAACCAATCCATACCAAAAATAACATGAAAATCAACCATATCGAGTTCTACTAACTCCACATGAGTAACTCTATTGGGCAACATTATAGGACAATTTCTGTATATTCTCTTAGCAACAACCGACTCAGCCACCGGGGTAGTCACCATAAAAGGTTCATTCAAGATATCGGGCAAAAAGTCAAACTTTCTAGCTGCTAGAGGAGTAACAAATGACAAATTAGCACCGGCATCAAGTGAAGAATATACATCAATAGAAAAGACTTTCAACATATCAGTCACCACGTCGGGAGAAGTCTCTTGCTCACCCCTAGAGCGGAGAGCATAAAAGTGATTCTTCTTTGGAGCCTCAACATTAGAACCACTTGCTTGACCACTCCCTTTGTCTTACCCCTTAAAATTTGGAAAATCTCAAACTTTGTGCCCACGTTAACGCAACTAAAATAATTTCCCGTTCCAACTAAGCATTCACTTAAGTGACCCTTTCCACATTTCGCACAAGTAGGCTTCTTGTTTGGTGAACTAGTACTCATTACCTTTTTAGGCTTAGAGTTAGACACCTTATCTTCACGAGCCTTAGAGAAATTGTAAGGAACTTGATTAGAGACCCTCTTCTTGAACTTAGGATTCTCTTGGTTATCAAGCCTTCCCTTTGAAGAACCACCATCAAAGGACTTGGCCATATTTGCTTTCGTACTCTTTTTCTTCACCCTAGTCTCTTCCACTTGAGCATGAACCATGAGACGAGAAATGTTCATATATTATCATGTAGCATATCCAAACGACATTCTTCTTTTAAGTCATCCGACACTTCCGTCACAAATTAACTTATTTCATCGCTAGGTTCGAAAACCAAATTATGATCATACTTCGACAATTTAGTAAATTTCAAGGAGTAGTCAAGTACACTCATACCTCCTTGACGAAGGTTGATGAATTCTTCCACTTTGTCTTCCCTTTTCTCTCTAGGAAAGAACCTATCAAGAAAAGCCTTCTTGAAAATCTCCCATGTCACCGGTCCACCTCTTAAAGGTCTATTGTCTCTCCATTGGACGTACCAAGTTTGGGCCATATCTTTGAGTTGGTAAGTGGCTAACTCAGCCTTCTCACTAATAGTCAACCCCATAGCATAGAAAATCTTGTAGATTTCATCAATGAATTCTTGGGGGTCTTCCTCAACTTTGGACCCATAGAAAGTAAGGGGATTAATGCTAGTTAAATCCCTCAAACGGGAGGTCATGGTGCGAACTTGTTGGTCCTCGCGGTACCACCTCCCGATTATCTTGGGTCGTCATAGCTTGTGCTTGAGTAGTGACGGATTGTGCTTGGGTCGTAATGGCTTGGGCCGTTTTGAGAAAGGCTGCCCTTATATACCTATCCGTCATAGAATGAGGAGAAACAAGAACTTGATCATCCATAACTTCTTTTACTAGAGGCACTTGGTTGTCTTATGCTCCCGCATTAGCGATGCCTTCCTCGACCCTTCTTGTGGCCGCTCTTTGGTTATCCATACCTATAACGACCATACAAGATTAAGGTGAAAGCACATATAAAATAGACTCTAGAGGTACGACATAGGATTTCAAGAAGATGAGAGTTTCCTAAGCATCACATAGTTCCTCATTCATAAGTGTGGCGCGCTTCACAATTATGAACAAAAATCTACAAAGACGTGGTTTAATGAGTCATAAATCCTAAAGGTAATCAACCTCATACTCCGATACAAAGTTCGTTACATCCGGGGAGCACCCCCTTCGCATTCATCATTGCATTCATAGGTTAAAATGCAGAAAATTTAAAACTTTTTGATTACTTCTACATTGAATTTTACTTACACCTCTCGCTTACGCACAAGTTACATAGACCCTTCGTATAAGAAGATTACATAGTCTTCTACTTTTATTGCACATACATAGTATAGTAACATAATATCCTAAGATTGTCTATAATATTTCTCATATTAAACCATCTAAAATGAATTCAACATTTGGGCTTAACTAATATCCAATACAACAAAGAGACTTATATAGGCTATACAACAATCATCTTACAATGAAAAGGAAAGAACTAAAAGTCCTATTTCTAAAACAACATAAATAGCTTGATAATGGCATTGTCTTGAGAAAGTTAGGACCAACCAAACTCTTGGGGAATATCCAAGTATTCTTCAAAGGACATTCTATAAGCTCAACAGTCGTATCCTACATTTATAGTAAACACAAAAGATGGGTCAGTACACACTTGTACTATGTATGAGTATATGTACATAAAACAAGTAAAATAATGCTAAAAAGGATATTTAATTAAAGCATGCTATTTTACTTTATAAAAGCATTATGCATATCCAAGAAAACTTATATAAACCAAGAAAAACATAACTCTTAGTTCAAGACTATATACAACACAATAGAGCACATAATCAAAATAACTCTATCATCAAGTTATATCATCAACAAGCATAGACAAGAGTTCTTTACATCATAACAAAAGCAAGACCATTACTCATGAACCCCCATTAAGTCCACAAGTGCAATGACAAAGCAAAGCCCCATAACCTTACTTAATCAAGTAAAACTTATAAGAACCATAACCAAATTCCAACTTCACATATCATATCATTACGAGTATATAACATCATACTTTAGCAATAGATACCAAACATATATTCATAAGTGAATTCAGCATCATATGGTGCCATCAACATGTAAGATCATCATATACATATCATTTACATTTATAAGAATATACATACATAAAAACCTCCTTCTAAGATTACCTTCAAAGCTAACTAGTGCAATGTATATGTAGAGTCTCATACCCCTACCCAGACTAAGCTAAACCCCTTAGTTCATCCTAGTTTGAGTTCATTCATTACTTTCATTTTACCTTTTTGGGAATATTTGACTTAACCGACATAGACCACATGAGCTAATGTGGAATACGGTGTTGTAAAACCTTACGATGATTGAAGGTGGTCTACCGGCCAAAGTAGAACCAAACATAACGTAGATTTCTAGGTGGATCGACTAGCTAGTCTTCCTATAATGGCAACATAGTTAAGAAACTAGGAGATATGTATGAATATCTACATGCCATTTAGCATTGAGCCTCATATCATGAGAATCCATAGGGTGGGTTTCCATCATAGGGGAGTCAACACCTCAAGTGGAACTATAGGGTGAATCTTCCTCCATAGAAAGTCAACACCTCCCATCGTCAAGTTTTCTCGTTGCTAAGTGAAAGTCCCTTTTGAAATGTCATTAATGCCTTTATTAATGATCATATCTTAGTTAGGTCATAGGGTCTATCCCTTATATAATCATCATTATCATAGCTTAATAAGAATTGCATGAGTATTTTCCTATCATTACAATTCATACATGTGAGGTTAGCACATTTACATAATCACATTATGATAAGGCACATTGGTAAGTCCTCACCATTATTATAACATTTACATCTTAGCCAACAACTCACAAACCATTGTCAAGACATTCCAATTCAACATCATACCAACCCTATCAATCTCATCATAATGTATACTTCAATGTAACTTCATCACTAAAGACAAGTAATCATAATTGAAGTAACGGTTAGGATCATGAAGACTTACCTAAATCCTTCACAACCCATCATCCATGGTCTTACCATCAAGCATCCAATTCAACCCAACAATGGGTGTAATACCATCACACAATAGTGATTAACACAATAGCTAGGTCAATTGCATCACCACTATCCAAATTAACTTCAATTCATAATCTAGGGTTAGGAGAAACAGGGTTCATCATGAATTCTAGAAGAATTACATCCAATCCCGACAATACATTACCCTAGGAAGTCCATGAATGAATTAGAATAGATAAAACAAGTCTAATAATCAATACATTCTTCAATTCCCATCAATTCATAAGCACGATCCAAGATTTAGGGAATTTGGGAAAAGGGACATGATATACATGAAATTGTGTCAATTAACATTAATTAACCAACAATCTACACTTAATTAGTCATAGTCAATCACAATTTATCATCAATTTGATGTTTAGATGAAAACCCATTAGAATTGGAAAACCCTATGGAATTGGGTAATTTAGAAATCAACTTTGAAAGGACCTCTTGGGGAAAGGAATCTCAAGAGTGAAGAACTCATACCTTAATGAATATTAATGCACGAAATTTATGTGAAATCCTAGAGAAATTGGTCTTCTTCTTCTTCAAGTTTTGTTCTTCCTTCAATGGAGGATTTTGGGAGAGAGTAAGTAGAGAGAGATGATAGCTTTTGGGTTTTGTTTTGGGAATTTGGTTAGGTGAGTGAAAAATAACTTAAAAATGACCTTTAGGCTATATATAATCACCCCCTAAATTAACAAAAAACACCCCTCACTTAAATGAGTCTTTTTGTGAAGTAAAAATGTATAAAATAAGATTTCTACGAATATGTGAAGTAGCTCCGCGTCGCGAGGATAGCTCCATATTCTATTTTCAAAATCTCAGTTGAGGCAGTAGACCTCGTGGCGTAGACGCATCGCGATGCAAAATTTGCTAGGCTGCGTGTCAACTGTGGGTCGCGCAGTGACTGCCATTTCTAGGCTGCCGTAAAACTGTTTTGGCACCCTGCCTACCCATGTTGGGGTCCTCCTCAAAGACCCTTTGTGTGGTCCTTGGGAAGTCGTTATCGGACTTTTAGATCATCTATACTATATTTTACCTATCCAAAGTCTTTTTACTTTTTAGACGTCATTTCACCCTCACAATCCTTAACCTAACATAGGGACGTCAACTAGTTCAATTTAGCTAGTTTCCGGATGTCATGGACGTTCCTTGACATCTTGACTCTAAATATTCTTGGATGAGTCTTATACATTAATTAGGTATTAAAAAAGTATTACAACCTTAGATACACTTGTGAGGCTCTACATTAGGTCTTGACTTTTCAGAGTGTTACACTTTACGGGTACCCTGGAGTCACTTCGCATTGAAGTTAATCCGATGGAATTTAAATTATAATTTTTGATTTATTATTGTGTATATTGTTTCTGATAGGCAAACATTAGGTCATTTCTCATATTACTTGTTTATTTTATTATTTGTGTATATTTTATATTTATCATACTTTATATTGTCTTATCTCCTCCTCAATTTGAAAAAAAAATAATTCAGTCGGGATCCACATTTGAGGATTTCAAAAGAAGCCTAACACCTTCCCTTCGGAATAACCTAAACTCTTACCTAGAATCTAATGGTTTAATAAATCACTTAATTGTTTTCCTAAAATTAGGTGGCGACTCCTTTAAAACTCTTATTTTCTTTAAATTCTTTCAAAATTAAATTAATTGATTATTTTTTGAGTCACCACGGCGTTTCTCCTTATTTGAATAGAGTAGGGATGTAAAAATATGGATTTGATGAATAGATTATTCCGGCAATATCTTGATATGCTTGTGATATTGTTTATCGATGATATTTTGATCTATTTTAGGAGTGAAAATAAGCATGTTTACCATTTGAGAATTATATTGCAAGTTCTTACCATCAACTTTTTGAAAAAATTAGAGAGTGGGAATTTTGGTTGAGAACTTTGTCTTTTATCGGTCATATTGTGTCAAGTAAGGGTGAGGTAGATAATAAGAAGATGGATGCGTTCAAGAGTTGTCCTAGACCTCTATCACCGATAGACATTAGGAGCTTTTTGGGTTTGGCTGGTTGTTATAGTTGATTTGTTGACGGTTTTCCTTATAGTGCCTCTCTTTGACTGCCCTGACTTAAAAGAAAGGTATGTTTTTGTGGTCGGAAGCTTGTGAGAAGAGTTTCCAAGAGTAGAAAGACAGATTTACTTCTGCTCCGGTGTTCACTCTACCAGAAGGTACAAATGGTTTTGCAGTATATGGTACTACCTCTAGAGTTTAATTGGGATGTTTGCTTATAATAAATGTTAAGGTTATTGCTATGCTTCAAGGAAACTTGAAGTACATAAGAAGAAATATCCTATCTATGACCTTGAGTGTCACATCCGGGGACCACCCACTAGAAGTAACATGGCGTACTTGACCTCTCGGAGGTCTTATACAAGCCCATAGTTATCATTCATCACATTTTCATAGTAAATTTAGCGGAAAATTTAAAATTTTTCATAGCACATCATATGCTAGAAACATCACTTCATATATATAAAATATAAGTCATAATACATATTTAGACCTTAAGTCTCTTTGCCATCCTAGACTCAACATCAAAAGAGTACCTTAGGGACACGACCCTTACAACATAATACATAAGTATAATACTAAAGAACTTTACAGTAAACTAAGCATTAGGACATCCTTGGACTTAAGGATTCCTTTCCTTGAACTTGGGAATCACATATTAAGCTCCTCAATCATATAGACATACTTTAAGCACCCATAACCTACACTTTGTGTAAAAAGTAGAGAAAAATGGAGTTAATACAAGAATATACTAAGTATGACAACCATGCAAAAACATGCATTTAAAAGGGACATTTTACTTGAATCATACTTCATGCCTTTTTGTGAAATCTTTATAAAACCTTGATAAAATAATAGTTATATCATTCACATACTTCATATAGGCATAATCAAAGGCCAAACATCATATAAAATCACATATAGAATTTAAGGTACACTTGAGGTCACTTTACAGTGAGCTCTTTTCACATTACAGTGAGCTATCTTTTCTTTTTACTCATTAACCTCCCAAGTAATCGCTCTAGTGATACTTGGTGCAATGCATCACCTTAAGGACACAAGGAATCAAACATACATCATACATAAGCCATCACCTACCATGAAAGAAGTATAGTACACATAGACACATTTAATCCAATACCATAAGAATATTACACTAAGATACATCAACTTGCACATATATTAACTTCACTTCACATCAATGCATCATAAGACCTTACTCATAATCCTACTCTATGTCTACTAGTCCAATGTATATGTGAAGCCTCATAACCTCACACATACTTAGTAAACCTATCATAAGACCACGAGCCTTATCATTTTACTTCATACATCAACAAGTAAGTGAAGACAACTTCATTCATATCAATACAAAACCTTCATCATATAGTCATTAAGACCAACATAGTGCATATAAGGATAAGACCACATAATATAGACTCATACCATTCAAATCTTCATAACAAGTAGGCAAATACTACCATGCCATGCATAAAGACACAACCATAATCATACACCTTAGATCAAATTCCAGTTTCATACCTTTAAAGATGAATGTTACACTGATCTCATAGAGATCTAAGCTAGCTATGTTCAAATCTTCATACACTGATCCACATGGATCCTTCATCATAAATTCATATGATTGGATCCTGGGTTTTTCTTTGGTTGAGCCTTGTCCAGGCTAAGTGAACATCAACGACTTTAGCATTGATGGGACGTTTGTCAACAAATGGGGCATCGTTTCGTTCAGTCGATTGACAATTCCAAGGCAGTGTCTCGACAGCCTTTGGGTCCTTCTTGTGGGCCCTTTTGCGGGTCACTTGGGAAGTCGTACCCGGGTGTTTCCAATGTGAATATAAAACTTAACAAGTTGTAGACCTTCCACATCAGTTTCACTCAAAACAAACACTCGCAAAACGTCCAAAAATACAAGGAGCACTCAAGACACACATGAACGTCTCAAGGGGTAACTTTCGAACGTCTTGGACGTTCTTGAACGTTTATCCGTCAAACCTCATGAAACTAAATACACTGCCTATAAACATTAGTATAACTCATTTTAAGACTTCATCAGCTCATTACATACTCAAAAACACATAAAAGCATCTAAGGCCCCTTTGGCGACTAGTCGTAAACGTCTTGGTCGTCCCTTGACGTTTGACTTCCAAATCACCTCAAAATTTACACACTGCCTCAATACCATATTATAAACCATTTTAGGAACTTATACCCTTAGGTCAAACATGTTAGGCTCTAGACACCCTAACTCATTTTGGTAGTCTTATAATATCCCCCACTTGGGATCATTCGTCCTCGAATGACACTTAAAACACTTTAATCACAAAAAGGACTTCAATGAAGCATAGAGCACCTTACCATATTCATAACATCATCACATAGAATTCAATGCACCAAACTTACAAGGAACACAACTTCAAATCATTTTATCACTAAATGCACACAAGCAAGTAAAACTTTTATTCACTCACTCTTTAATGCATCAAACACAATATCTCTTATCATGTTAATAGGAGGAACATCCTTCTCCTAATCATTACATGGTAATTACACTTCATTTTATTTAAGAGCTCATCATGTAAGGTCACACATAGGCAGATTCCAAAGAATACTCAAAGGCATATTCCAACAATGCACATAGACTTGAGTTCATTAGATTGACAATGGGTTCTTATTAGTTATACCTAGTGCTATGAGGGTCATACTCAACCATAACATGTTTAGTTGTGTCCATGGATGAATGTCCTTCTCCTCAACACACTTACATGTCTCATGAGCTTACACCCAAGCAAAGCACAAGGTCAATCCCCTTTTATAATGAGAAATTCTCATATTTTAATCCAAGGCATGTTCATGTTTCCTTCCTAGTGAAGTCTAAATGGTAAGTCACACAAGTATATCACAACAATTAGGAAGCCATTTCACAAAGTGACAATTCCTAACATAGCCAGTCTTCACAGTAAGCATCATTTGGGAAAAATTAAGACAAATCATAGGCACACAGAAGGACAATAGCTAACATGCCTTCACTTTTCAAAAGTGAGCCTACAATAATGTTTTCCAAGTCATACAAGTCACCTAGTTTTCTAGAGACTTGACACATTTCATTTTAAAGAGACTCAACTTTTCGTTATAAGGCTAAACATTACACCTCACAAGTGACTACAACCATGTTTCTTACCTTACCTCATGAAGTCAAATTCACAACTAGCATGTTAAGATGCAAATCAACATGAGAAAAACATGAAGTTAATCAAAATTCTTTTTTTCAAGTACTTTAGAACCTTCAAAATACTCTTAAGATAGTGTCAATCAAGACATATCAAACATGTAGAGGCCATGCAATTCATGCTTTAATTCAAGACTTTATTCATGAAAAAGCTTACCAAATTCATTAGATTCAAGCTAAAGCAACAATAGAAGTAAAAGGTAGAAAATATCTACAACCTTACTACTCCATCACCATCCCCCACTTAGGGTAAACCCAATTAAGAGCAACTTTACCCAATATTCAAGAGGATCTTAGCCTTTGAACCAACAAAGAGGTTACAGTAACTTACCTTAAGGGCTTCAAAGGCATTCTAAACTTTATCAACTATGCAAATTATCCCCCAACTATCAAGTTAAGTCATACTATTCAACCACATAACGTTTTAATACAATACAATAGACACCAAGGTCATGCAACATTAGGGGAAACAATAGAGGAAACTTAGCCTGAAAATTTCTTCTTTTTATTTGGACATTACAATAAGGTCAATTCTAGGTCAATCAACCCACATCATCACCCTACCAAGATAAACATACTACCTTCACACCTAATATCAAGCCTATACAAAGGACTCCAATCCATACTAGGCAACTAGAAAGGACCACATATATATAAAGGGAAACATTTAACAATTTTAAGCACATATTTCTAGAGTAGCATACTTCCATAGATAGTCACTAAGCTTTTCAAGCTCAAATCATAATATTAGCCTACCATCATGTAAAGCAATATAGTAACACATCATTCCAAAAGAAACTCATTTTATTCAAAATAACTTCTAACATGCTTTAATCATATCATGACATAAATTTCTCAACGTAACATGCAATTTCACATAGATCTCATACATAGCCATAAATGGTATGAAACCATCAAAAATGCTAAAATTCAGCTTCACACATACTCATCCAACCATAAAACAAAGTTAAACATTAAATCACCTTTTCTACCTCAAGTATAGATATAAAATTTCATCCAAGCAATCACATCTTAAAGACCACCGGACAAGAAAGCATAAGAGAGAGATCTTATAGAGTTAAGTTCTATGGCACGATATGAGAATGATGAACAAGGAAAATTGTATCATCCTATAGCATCCCGTACAATTTGATGTGTCGCGACCCACCATTAATGATACGAGACTCTACTAGACGTGGCAATATGAGACTTCTTGGACCCTAAACCACTTTTAAAACCTCATGCCTTGATACCACGTTTGTCACATCCGGGGAGCACCCCCTAGAAGTAACATGGCGTACTTGACCTCTCGGAGGTCTTATACAAGCCCATAGTTATCCTTCATCGCATTGTCATAGTAAAATTAGCGAAAATTTAAAACTTTTCATAGCACATCATATGCTAGAAACATCACTTCATACATATAAAATATAAGTCATAATACATATTAGACCTTAAGTATCTTTGCCATCCTAGACTCAACATCATAAGAGTACCTTAGGGACACGACCCTTACAACATAATGCATAAGTATAATACTAAAGAACTTTACAGTAAACTAAGCATTAGGACATCCTTGGACTTAAGGATTTCTTTCCTTGAGATTGGGAATCACATATCAAGATCCTCAATAATATAGACATCCTTTAAGCACCCATAACCTATACTTTGTGTAAAAAGTAGAGAAGAATGGAGTTAATACAAGAATGCACTAAGTATGGCAACCATGCAAAACATGCATTTAAAAGGGACATTTTACTTCAAATCATACTTCATGCCTTTTTGTGAAATCTTTGTAAAACCTTGATATAATAGCATTTATATCATTCACATACTTCAAATAGGCATATTCAAAGTCCAAACATTATATAAAATCACATATAGAATTTAAGGCACACTTAAGGTCACTTTACAGTGAGCTCTTTTCACATTACAGTGAGCTATCTTTTATTTTTACTCATTAAACTCCCATGTAATCCCTCTAGTGATACTTCGTGAAATGCATCACCTTAAGAACACTAGGAATCAATCATACATCATACATAAGCCATCATATACCATCATAGAAGCATAGTACACATAGACACATTTAATCCAATACCATAAGAATATTACAGTAAGCTACATCAACTTGCACATATACTAACTTCACTTCACATCAATGCATTATAAGACCTTACTCATAATTCTACTCTAAGTCTACTAGTTCAATGCATATGTGAAGCCCCATAACCTCATACATACTTAGTAAACCTATCATAAGACCACAAGCCTTATCATTCTATTTCATACATCAACAAGTGAAGACAATTTCATTCATGTCAATGGAAGACCTTCATCATATAGTCATTAAGACAAACATAGTGCATATAAGGATAAGACCACATCATATAGATTCATACCATGCACATATTCATAACCAGTAGAAAAATACTACCATGCCATGCATAAAGACATAACCATAATCATACACCTTAGATGACCTTCCTAGAACTCCCTAAGGAGACACTTATGTAATGTCTAGGTGGGTTCATTACTTCCACCAATCCTAAGTAACCTTTCTTAGGTCATCCTAGTTAGGGTCTTAGTCATCTACTTCTATTGTCGATTGTACTTTAGGGAAGCAAAGCCTTAACCGACACTAAGACCATGGGTGCTAAACATGCAATTTGGTGTTGTAGAACCTTACACCGAAGGAAGGTGTTCTTACCTAGCCAAGGTAGAACATTAACACATGCTAGCATCTTTAGTTGATATTACATTGCTATATCCTATGTGGCAAGCATAGTTTATGGAACTTGGGGGCCATCATGGAAACTTCTCTCTACACCCTTTTTGGGTCATGAGGCTATCCACCCCATGAGGTCTATGGTGACCTACCTTCTACAATGGGAAGGGAAACCCCTCATTTTCAAGTTCACTC
This sequence comes from Solanum sitiens, assembly GCA_016801875.1. Classification (NCBI taxonomy): domain Eukaryota; kingdom Viridiplantae; phylum Streptophyta; class Magnoliopsida; order Solanales; family Solanaceae; genus Solanum; species Solanum sitiens. The sequence continues at coordinate 1,255,965 of JABWTJ010000116.1, forward strand.
GGTGATAAGCTAAGTTTCCTTTTTTTAAAAGCCTTTATTATCATTTCTTTATAAAATATAGGCTTAGGAGAGTCATGACCTCATATGCTTAGCTCATAGGTCATAGATGAGTGTTCATCAACCTAAATCATGTGAGAAATCCTTTCACATTGACATAGCATATGTATTAGCACTATCTAGTTTAGGGTACACATGAATACACCTTTCAAGGCCCCTCTATTGACTAGATCTTCATACATGTGTGTCTATACTTATATGTGAGCAAACCTTTGACATAACACATAAATGTCACACATGTTCTTATATCAATGCATAGGTCTATAGGTATAACTATATGATCAGTCATTTCATATGAACACACTAAGACACTATGCACATTCATACTTCATCATATCATATAAGTCATATTCATAATATGCCCATATATTCATTTTCATGTACATAGAAACCAAACCTAGGAACTATCCTATCAAGGTACACAAGTGCAATGCATAGACAAGATTTTATACCCTTGCCCATACTAGTACACCTATCAAGTCATCCTAGTTAAGGGATACATAACATTCTTCACATACATATACTTTACATGCACAACAGTAGACACTAGTGAATATGAGGACAACCTTTCATTAGACAATATGATCCTATACTACTTGTAATCATGCATGTAGAGTGAGGGTGTGTGTGGATTGGTCAACATGATCACATAATGTCTATCAATAACACATTGAGGCAGCCACCCTCTTAGGACCATAATACACATTCAAGCATAGACCACACAACACACAATAACAGAGGAGACAAGTCAACTTCATATTACACTTAAGACTCCTAAGTTTGATTATTCATGCATTCACATAGGGGTACATAGGTAAGGGATGATTAACCATTTTAACTCATCAATGGCAGAACCTACACTTTACCCTAACATAGATATACACATGCTTATACAATAGCCATACAACCTAGATCACAACTAGAATAGGAAAGTAGGCATAAGCTTCACATAGTATAATCAGCATACACTTATATATTCATCAATTTGCCTTCAATGCGATAATCAACACATATATAGATTGACAAGAAGTAAAAACCGCCACCATAAGTGGACCATACCTCACAATGCCATACAATGTGTCATCAACTACAATAATATAAAAAAGTAGAGGGAATGAGTCATTCTTACCAATTCATCAACCTTTGATCATTATTGATCAATAAACCTTCTCATTATCAATACATTGTAGGGCAGTATCTAAACATACATTAAATCATAAAAGAAACAATGTACAAGTAGAATCATCACACAACAATAACCAACATGATAACAAGGCCAATTGAATCACTACATGACAATTCATCACTAGTTCATAGCTTAAGATAAGAGACTTAGGTCAAACTCATAACATGTTTCATACCCTAGATCAATTGCTCAATAAATAGAATGATAGGCATATAAGTCATCTTAATATATTCATAATTAATACAATAACATCATATAATAGTAACTCAACCAATAACCATGTCAATTGAACC